>CM021765.1:52509922-52602999 GCA_011076525.1 Nettapus auritus | reverse complement strand
TTTTCTCTTTTCTCTCTTTTCTCTTTTCTCTCTTTTCTCTTTTCTCTTTTTTCTCTTTTCTTTTTTTTTCTTTTTTCTTCGTCTTTCGTCTTTTGTCTTTTTTCTTCGTCTTTCGTCTTTTGTCTTTTTTCTTCGTCTTTCGTCTTTCGTCTTTCTTTTTTCTTTTTTCTTTTCCTTAATTTTTAGATTAGGAATAGTTTTCATAAAGCCCTCCTGCAAAGGAAGCCTTTCCCCTCTTCTAGCAGACCTCTGCTCATACAAACCTCTTAAAAATAGTGGCGATGATCCTTGTTACTAGCAGGGTTTGTTTGTTACCCCAGGGTCCTCAGGTGTCTTGAAGAAAGTGGGAGAGACAGGATAGTTTTGACTCTTTCTCTGTCATACAGTCAGCAGCAAAATATGGTCTACTGCTTTAGAAAAAAACAAAACACAACAAAACACAGGTATTTGCTTTATCTGCAGCATATGTGAATTGAGAAATATTCTTCAGTATTTCTGGGAAAGGAGTATGACCACACACTGCCTAAAATACAAGCTGTGTAAAAGTGGTATGATGCAGCTCTTGGTTATTTTTAGCCTAGTCTAACTGCTGGTAAGGACTGTTGGGAGCTGCTTGAAGCCTGCAGTGCTCATAAGTATAGTATTTAAAATACCTGTTCTTGCATTAGAGTTTTAAAATTTAATTTTATCCTGCAGGAGTCAAATAGTTTAGAAGGGTCATTCTTACACCTCATTGCTCCATCTCCCTGCACCAAGTATGTTATTTTCTTTACTCATACCTACCAGATATTCTTTCATATAATCATCATCTTTGTGCCCTTTAGAAGGATTTTTTTACTGATGAGAACTCTCACAGAGGATAATTTACCTGGACATGCAATAATATTTTTGACTTCACAAGTCTTTCAGGATAAGAGTGATCAAATGCAGTGTCACAACATTGATGATGAAAGGGCAAAGATAAACAAAGATTACTGCAGCTCATGAGCATGGGTTTATATGAATTGTTTCCACATTTACATTTTTTTTGAGCTAAAATCTTTGGATGTGAAGAGTAATTAACCAAGAATTCATTCTGAAGTGAAAATTGTAGCAGCAATGACCTCTACATCCTTTAGCAAGACCAGTCTGATTTAGTGACACACTTGTGCTCGCTTTGTTCTGACCTGCCTGTAATTAGTACAAAATGGAGAAGCTGTGTGTGTGTATATATGTGCAATCGTGATTAGCAATGAGAAATTTCAAAGGAATATTAGCAAAGAGAAATACCATTTAAATTCCAATGCAGTGGGAAACTCAATTTTGCTCTTTTTCATTATAAACATTGCAAGCCTATTATTTTTATTTAATGAGACCATTGTCAGTATTGTCTCATTCTTTACGTTTGTTCACGAAAGAAAGAAGACTACATTTGCCATATATTCGTTCAATCCAGAGAGTAGTGTCTACCAGTAAATTTCCCTGTAGATCCTTTTAGGAATGTCCTTAACCATGTTACACTTCCTCTAGTGTTTTGTGTAGTCAATTTTGTGCCACTGTAATGGGGCTTTATGTGATAAATATTTAAAAATTAGTTTTACCATTCTCCACTGCATAGAATCACATAAATATTTCCGTTCCATATTCAGAAAGAATTAGAAGGAGTCATATATCTGAGTTGGAAGGGATCCACAAGGATCATCAAGTCCAACTCCTGGATCCCTAAAGGATCACTCCCCCAAAAATAAAAAATCACGTCATGTGTCTGAGAACATTCTCCAAACACTTCTTGAAGACTGCTGCAGACAGGAAAGTGTTTCTTGTAGAACCCTTTAAAGAAAGTGCGTCATCCTGCATAGACTGCTTGCAATACATTTTTGTAATTTCCCAGCACTTACACATTCCAGTCAGTTGTGATCCTAAGCACTTTGTTATCACTGAAGAATTGCATGTGCCCATCACTGTGCAATTATTTTGCCCGAAAGATTGACATATAGAAGATGGCATTTGGTTTTTGCTTAGGAGATGGAACGGAGTCCTAACTGCAAGTAGTATTTTAGAGAAAACAAAGGAGGAGTATTTTCAGATTGTATCTGTATGTCCTATGTGTTGTGATGTGGAAATACCTGTGGTAGCCAGTAGTTTAGCAGCCTGGTTTCCATAGTACTGAGGAAGATTATTTCTCTTGCTTCTCAGCAATATGTACTGTGGATGTACAAATCATTGCAGTTTTCCTTAAAACAAAACAAACTAACCAACCAAGCAAACAAAAGCATTGGGAGCAGGGATTATATTTTTGATGATATGTTGCACAGTTATTGGTGTAGATTTCTAAACAGTTGTAATTACAGAAGGCAAAATGTTTTCCTGGTTTCTGCAATAAAATTGGCTCTTCTATTGAATGGCTAAGTGGAAACCACTGAATAGAGCCTTGGGGAATTTATTAAGGATTTTGTCAATGTGAATTGTCCCTTCTCTCCCATCACAAGAATGTTTCAGACTGTTAAATAAATTGAAAGTTCAAAATTTGCAATGATTCAGGCTGTTAAGAACTGCTAGGCTATTAGCAACCAAGCAACAACCATGGTAACTACCATTCTTGGGTGATTTTTCTTGAATCTGAACAAGAAGTTTTTCTTTTTAAACTCATACATACACAAACATGGGGATTGATGTATTGCTTTTCTAATTTATTTCTTTCAAGGCAAATACTCTGTTGTGTTTGTATATCACAAGGGTGCTTACTAAGCTGGTAGGTCTCATGGTAGACCAGTGAATTCCTGCCAGGGGGGCAGAAGCCAGCCTGCTCTCCTGAAACCTGGGTGCCTAACTGGGAAGCATCTGGCATTTGTGGCCTTGCCTTAACCGTACTTTCAGGGAATGTGATTTATAGGATGTGTTGAGCCAAAACCCTTAGAAATAACAGTAGTATTTATAGCACTATTATGCTACTTGAGCTGAAATAGCTTGGAGATACCTGGCATTGTAAAAAGTTGTGAATTTAAATCATTGCTAGATGATGTGGCCTTTTCAGTATTACTCATACTATCTATATCTTATTTAGATAAAAATAAATAAATATATATATTTTTATTTTTATGACTGTAACATTAGAAATGTACGTGTAGCAACATCTGTTCCTGGGACCTGAACATCATAGGAGACTTGTAATGATATCAACGTTGCTGCCATACAGAGGGATGTTTCGCTGCTAGAAATGTTGCCTTTTGGGCTCATAGAGACACTATCAGTGTTAAAAAAAAAATGCCCTTGATAAAGATTTGTTTGTAAGGAATGCAGGCATATGCATTCTGTAGGAAGCATTTACAATTTTACCAGTATGAATATGCTTCCTTGCCTGATGATTCTCTCTCTGTTACTAGGGTTAAGCTTTATAAAATTTGTGTTGGATGTTCTGTGCCCGAATGTGTATCTTTTAGGGTTAAACACAGCTTCCTGCCTTTGAAGGACAAAAATGACCACTTCTCTGTTAGATGAGTCTTGTCTAGCTTTTCCTATTCTGGCAGATAGGTGCAATGTCCTGTCTTTTGTCATGTCCCTGTTCTTGACAGAAGAATGGATATATAGAATGCATTGAAAACTCAGCTAATAAAACATTCCAGAAATTTGCAGCTTCACTTCTTAAAATATATATATATATAACTCCAGTTATTTTAAAAAGTTTAAAAATTGACTTTTTATCAATATATTTTTAAATAATTCATCAAATAATTCCAGTAATATTATGTGGAGTTAAAAGAAGGAAAGCATTTTTATTCAGATTATTGTGGCTGAAAGCATTACATCTGTTTACAGAAACTGAAGTTTTGTATGCCTGATGATTTGTTTGCCTATACACGAGCTTGTATGTGTTAGATATATATAATAATGTTGTCTGAATCATAGCATATATGCACAGATTTCTGAGAGATACTTAATTCATCAGAATGTTGAAAGCTGAATGCTGATAACATATTTATAACGCCGTATATAGTGCTTGCTAGACCAAACATCGTTTTGTTGAATGTTAGACACACTTATGTTATAGACAAGGCATGGACTGGATAGAGTACAGAGACATATGCATGGGATCACAACAAATGCACAGTCTTGTTGATCTGTTATCAACATATTATTAAACAAAACTGTTTTCTTATTCCTACTCAATGACTGTTACCTGAATATAAAGTATGAATGAAGAGCATGAGCTGTACTTGTTATATCTGTGTTTCTAACTACTTCACTCTGCTCTTTTTAATTTAAGGTTGCCTTTGCCTCCTGGAGCATTCTCAGGACTTTGGGAAAATCAGGAAACATTCCAGAAGTTGTATTTCCAAAAATTTCCAGTAAGAATTACAAAATGTCTTATATAAACTTTTGGTAATCTCGCAGTACTGAATGACATGGTTTTCAGTTGGGTAATATAAAAAAAAATATTGTGTCTTGTTTTAATGGGAGATCTTTGATACATTTCTTACAGGCTGAAAAACATTTCAAGTGAAACATTTCTTCATACATACTTCCAGCTTTTGGTCACACTGATTTGTTTTCAGATCTGAAACAAAAGAAGTAAACCTTAAGATTCTGAACCTAAAAGTTGTTTTATGTCATTTGGTCTAATAAAGATAAAAGCAATGATGCATTTCAAACTTAGACTGGAATAGCTTCAAATTTATTACTACCACTAGAATGACATGTGGTCATTCTAATTTACCGTCAGTCCAAAACACACACTTGTCTACCACAATTGTAACAATTCCACTTTTCTTGTGTAGATTCAGGCAACATCCTTCTCCAAGCTGTCAGGGATCAAAGTAGGCAGAGTGGAAAAAATCCAGGCTTATGTGTTTATTGTCTTCTGCTTCTGGAAAAGGAGCTCCAAGGTATATGATGACATACGAATAGTGGAAAAAAAAAATAGAATTAAATCTTTTAGGCACCAACAATTTACTTCATTTGACACAATCAGTTTAGTGTGTTGGCTTCATGGGAAATGGATGGATCTTTCTGGTACTCTTTCCTGAGTTTATTTTTATTTTTGGTTATCTTGTGTTTAGGGATATTATGATACTATGGATGCAGGTTATATGGATGAAGATGGCTATTTATATGTCCTGTCTCGAGCTGATGACGTGATCAATATTGCGGGACACAGAATTTCAGCAGGTGCAATTGAAGAGGTAAGCTCTGCCTGACAGTAAAATAGAAGAGTGAAATATGAATAAAACAACCTGAGTTCATGAAGACTAAAAATCTCACAAAAATCTATTTTCATTCTGCTTATCTTGATTGCATTTGCATTGGTAGGAAAAACATTAATTATTTAAGGTCCTTCCTACTAAGGTGTGTTCTAGGACAATAATAAGCAATTTGTATCACAGGCTTGAGAAAACAAGCATGATATGACATATGAAGATAGAGGTAAGGGGCAGTGTGGTAGCATGGAAAGCGTTCCTGAAGCTCTAACATATTTACTTGGGAATACTTTAAGGTAATGTAGGCTCAATGTGGCAAGTTGTTGCATTAACTAGTGAAATCACTTAGCAGTAGAAACTTTTTTTTTTCTTAAAATACAGTTTTTAGTCATTTGGGTTTTGTTTGTTTGTCTTTTTTTAGTGTTTGATGTTATCTGAATTCGTTTTGCATAGATTCACATCTAGTGCTTTTTCTTGTTTTGAAGAATTTCCTTAGTTCCTTGAGATCGTTTTTTTTGTCTCTCTCTTACTGTAGGAGCAGTGATAAATGAACAATAAAATTTTCTTTAAAAAAATCCTACTGCTAAATTGAAAGTCATTAATGTAATTCCTATGAAACTCAAAAAGTTGCAAGAACTGCAGTTCATAGTAGTATCTTAATTTCATATCTTTGTTCACTTACTCCTTCACAACTGCTGTGGTTGCCAGTTATAAATTTCCCTGATGACGTATCAGTTGCTTATTCAGGGTGGCTAGGAAAAGGTGTGCTAGGTAAGTACAAGGGAAAAATATACTTAAAATTCTGAAATTCTGAATTTAACTGTTCACTACTGTTCACTGAATCACAAACTAATTTGTGATTTTTTTTCCTTTCTAATATTTATATTAGCAATATAATTAAGTATGTTTTAGTGACTGTATTTTTTTGAAGACTGGGTATCTTAAAAAAGAATAGAAGAAACTCTGATTTAACAGAAGAGAACAAATCCTTATAAATGTAGGCAGTCCTTCAAGGAGCAGTCAGCCAGGAAGTTGGATCTGCTGCTGCACTGACAGGTTTGTGAAGACATAAAGGTGTCTTACAGTCTGCTTAAATCTATTTCTCCTTTGAAGTGAATGTTTTGTGTTGCTCTACAACAACAGGGAAGCTCATCTCCCCCCCCCCCCCATTACTGCTCTGCTACTACAAGGGCATTGTTTCCTGGCATCAAGCTAGATCTGAAACTAGCACAGCAAATGAGGAACTGAATTACATCAAAGATGACATTTGTGTCATCTTTGTGTCCATATGAAACAGTTCAGAAGCTCAGTGTTGCTGTTTTTCTCCCTGTTAGTTAGAGCTTTCCCCAGAAATGGTGTTTCATCACTACAGACTTCTAGATGCTTCTTTACGCACCTTATGAACAAAACCAAAAAACAGTGCTCTTAATACATGCACAGCAAATTGCTAGTTAAATGGGAAAGCATTAACAAGAACACCATTAGCTTTTCAGTAAGATCAGTAAATACAGAATTAGAGGTTCGTTGAATAGCCTTCTAATTAAGTGACAGTCACCTTGTTGAGCAAGTATATTAACTGCATTTACATTATAGCTGCATTACAAGCTTAACAAGTTTTTCCTTAGTGCTTTGGCGTTTCAGCTTCATTATGTTCTAAACAATTAGTTTCTTTGTCTATTGGTATCATCAGGGCTCCATCTTTACTGAGATGCAGTAGGAGTTACCTTGCCAATCACTGAATGTTAGCCATTTTGGTAACCTCAGCTTGTGTTGATCCATCCATTTCTGTACATCAATGGTTCAGTGCTTGGCTCGACTCTTTCTAAAATGGCTCTGATGTTAAGGAATTTAGAAAAATTCCCTTACTGACAGTGGGGCTTCTGTCTGCTGCTACAGTAGAAGTCCATCCTTGCGCCCAATGAGTCAAGGAATTCCCCTTCACTTTCTCTGTTTCTTACTTGTAAGCAGTTTTTAGATGGCTAGTATTGATTCTGTTCTCTGATCATCTTTTCAGCCTGTCTTGCAAAGTTTGATAAACCTTTAACTTAGTATTTACATTTTCAGTCATATGAAATTAGCTGTTCCGATGTCAAAGACATACTTATGGGATTTTTTTGGATTGATGAGTGAAGGAAAATATCGTAGTGATATGAATATTCCAGCTCAACATAAGACTTTTCTGAACAAGTGGCAGACTGGAACAATGCAAACAAGCTCCTACAAAATGAAGCTGGGTACACTTTACATCTTCACCTTAGGGGTCCTGTTGTATCCTGATGGATAATTATCAAATTGATGGTAATGTCACATTACTGAAGATATTAGTCCTGTGATTTTAATTCATTGAAAAGTAGATGAAAAATAGTTTAATCTTTTTCTTTCTTTCTTAATTCTGTAACAATAAAGTTTCTGTGGTTAGGATCAAGAAGTCAGAGCAGAAAAGAATGGGTATTTAAAGCATGAACTAGAATGCATTACTGAGGCTCTGGACTAGAGGTGACCCAAGCTCATAGGTGTATGTGATGCAGACAAATACCACCAGGATTTGGAGCTGCGTAAAAAGAGCTAGGTGCTTTGGAAGAGGATTCACAGCTGCTGGTGTCGTTAAGTCCAACTTTGTCCCAGACTTAGTGATGCATATCTCAGTATGTATTGAGACATCTTGGTGACTTTTATTCCAGGAAGTAAGAACCTCAGCTGGCTAATTAGAAACATGAGTCTCTCAAATTTTGTTTTCCTGAAAGAGATTTTGAGGTAGTGCCCATCACTGGTGTAATTGAGTACATGTGCAGTAGGAAAGAAAGGACTTTGGTTTAACTCCCTTTTTTGTCTAAGAATGTTGAGGCCTCATATTTCCAAGAGGATCAGCTGAATGCTAGGTTGGCTGCAAGCTGAGACAGGGCTTGTATTTGGCAAAGAATTAAAAAGATACAAGGCATCAGAGAGAATAAGAATGAGCAAATACGACTTGATAGCCCTGTAACAGAAGTGCTTCTGTGGTTTTGGCCCTTACTCACTTAACTGCACAATATTTGTAGTGTTAGTCTAACATTATTTGTCTCAGCAAAAAATCAAACTAACAAAAACATAGATGTAACACTCTTGTTTTCCCAAAACTATAAGGAAATCACCGTTGCTTTGTTCAAACCTAGATGATTCCATGATTCTTTGATTCTGTATTTGTACCTTGTGCTGTCACAGTTTTTATTTCTTCCACTTATTTGATAACTGCACATAGGTGTGTGTGTAAATATTTGCAGGTACATTTGCAACATGTGTAATTGGAGTTGTACTGACTAAACAATTTTTGATGTCAAAATTTAAGAAGTCTATTTTTTATGTCCTTGCCTATGATTTTTTTTTTTTTTTTTTTTTCCCTGAGATGCTCAAATTATTATTAATCTGTTTTAATTTTGTTTTCTGTCCCTCAGTGTATTCTCTTCCATCATGCTGTGGCAGACTGTGCTGTTGTAGGCCAGGAGGATGCATTAAAAGGACACGTTCCCTTTGCTCTGTGTGTACTCAGAGAAGGTGAGAGCTCATTGCTAGTGGTGGTACTAAAACTTGCAAAAGTGCTGGAAAGGTTAAAGGATATGAATGAACTTCTTTACTAGATATAAAGACAGAAGAGGGGAAGATTTTGGAAGAGATTTTTGAGAGCGTTCGAAATAACATTGGTCCAGTGGCAGCTTTTCAGAAGGGGGTGTTTGTGAAACAGCTACCAAAAACGCGTTCTGGCAAGATCCCACGTTCAGCTCTTTCTGCACTTGTCAGTGGAAAGCCGTATAAGGTAAGTTGGAGATGTATGCTTTAATGAACTAGGCACATAAGTGCATCCAAATACCCAACATCATGGTTTTGATTCTCTAGACCGTTCTGCAACTGGTCCATGACTTCAAGTATTACATAGTATTTTATTTCTACTATTTATTACCCAAAAGACTTTTATGTTCCAGAGCTTACCAGATATATATATATTTTTCTTGTCTGTTTTTAAAGGCTAGATTTAGAAGATTCTCTGAATAAAATTCTGTTTTACTGTTGAAGGACTGCAGTCTTCTCTAATGTACTTATGTATATTCTTCCTTTTCAGATAACACCAACCATTGAAGATGCTACCGTGTTTAAACACATAGAAGAAGTGCTGAAGAAAAAGTCAGTGGGGTAATAGGTTAATAAAAGTCTCACTTACTGAAATATACAGAGACTTTCTATTAGGAAATACATATCTTAAAAACTAGTCATGATTGGGGCTATTTTTTTTTCTTTATTACATAAATGGTACTGTGTTATTTACTATATCACCATAGCCAATGAAGCATATTAAAGACTGCATATTGTCATTATATGCTGTATGTTAAGGTTGCTAAGAATTTTAAATAGTATTCATACACTGATATAGCTTTGGAAGGAGTCACTGTATTATCTCATTATAATAGAATCATGGAACCACAGAACAGCCCAGGTTGGAAAGAACCTTAAAAGATCATCAGGTCCAAAGTTTCATGGGGAAAGGGAACCTAGATGAAATTACCTGGTACCCTGTCCAATTACATCTTGAAAATCTCTAGTGATGGAGATTCTACAATATCCATTATTGTATAATGAAACCAATAATTTGAGTTTGGCTACAACAGCTTTCAGAAGGTAAGTCACAAACTGAAGACAGCAATAAGTAGGAATTCTGATATGAAAATCGTTGCAGACTTAACTTGTCTTCACTTATAAATTATGAGCCTTATGCCAGTTAAATTTTTATGAATTTAAAAAAATTTAAATTAGTTTTTTCTATTCCACTGATTTTTTCCTTAATATTTATGCTATAAATTCCTCTAATTGCTTTATTCAATGACTTTTGGAAGTGCCTTTTTTTTTTTTGGTAAAATAATAGGTGATTTATGGCTTTCAAGTCTGTTGAAATCTTAATTTTTCTATAGTAATGTTGATTAGAAAATATGTATTTTAAATAAATGCAAGCATTTACCCCTTGCATTTTCTGATAATTTTGATGTTGCATTTCTCTTATGAAAAGGATAAACCAGGATGTCCTTTCACTGACATAATTAGAAGTTTCAGGCTTGCTGAGATACGTACTGCTAATGTAGCAAATGGGGTAAATGTAGCAAATACGCATACAGTGCAACCACTCCTTGATGGTATTGGCATTTTCAAAATACTTTCAGGATTTTTAACGTATCAGGAAGTGGAGGATACACACTCTAAATGCATTACTTCTTAAGATGCAGTTTTTAACTGAACAAGAAATGTAAAAATCCTTGTAAAAATATGAAATACATTAAAATACATGTAAAAATAAATTTAAAGTTTAAAAGCAGTAAAGTTACTCAAATGCAGCATTGCTATTCAGAGGAATACACAATAAGCAATTGGCAAATTCAGAATTTGTGAGTTGTGAGATTTTTAAGACTTTTTTATTTTTTATTTTTTCCTGTTTTGCTGGAAAACATTCAAGATCAAAACTGAGAACTGCGATAAGAGAGGGGTAGAGTGCTCAGGAGCACTCATTGCTACTGCCATGATAATGTGGAGGATTCCAGAAATGCCAAAGGGCTCATTCATGAGCATTCAGAAAACCCAGGTAAAGCAAGCTATGTCATAGCAGTGATGCAGTATGGAAAAACTTTTTTTTTTTTTTTTTTTTTTTTTAATGAGCATTGCTTTTGTTTACCAAAGGAACCTTTTTCTGAGGATCTGTGATTGCAGAATTTTTTGCTTACAGCTTTAGGTTTGTACCAAACTGTGGAAAGGGAAAGAGGTAATTATTCGTGTACCCAGGTCCATTGCTGCACTGCAGCTTGGTTGTACAATCAAGAAAGAACAAGCCCATTTTACAACTGATAGAAGAACATTTGTTTTTTCTTAATTTATTTATTTTTATTTTATTTTTATTTTTTATAGAGAAGAAGCATGTGGGTAGATTTGAATGGCTAGGGAGATACTGAAATTTGGCTGGAAGAAGTTGATACAATAATTATTCACTGATTGTGGATCAGAGCCTAGCACAGGCAATTTCTAGCTGTTAAGAGTAGGACTGTGGCTGTGCTTTGGACATACTAGGAGTTTTGATATGTTAGCCTGAGATCAAAAAAGAAGTTATAATATCACATTTATTTTATTTATTTATTTATTTATTTTAAATATATGTTTAATTCTCTGGCCTGTTTTTCCTGCTGTGGAAATAAGTAGGGGGTACTCCCGGGGCAGTATTCCTAGAGCTTCATTTGCAGATCTTGCTCGCTCTTTTCCCTAACACAGCTTATTTCCTTCTGCCCCCTATCCCCCATGCCACTGAATTTGAGTGTGGGCTGTGATTGGAAATGTATGCTGGAAAAGAAATTATGGAAAATTGGCATTGGAGTTTATGAGAAGTATACAAATGATACTTCAAACACTGCAAAGTGTGGTCGCATTGCTTTACTTGGCGACGTTCTGGACTAAACTAATCCAAAATAGGGCTGAGGGTGGAGAAGAAGGAGCATCAGCAGCCAAGGTCAGGTAAGCCCCAGGAGCTGTATGTAGAAGAGCTGTGTCTGCTTGTCTCTTCACAGCTCTGTTCAACCCAAAGCCATCTGATCGGATGCATCTGCAAGTTCCGTGCTCCCTCTTGTGGCAGATTCTGACCAGAAAATTAATCATAACCTGTTAGTGACAAAATGTGCTTCTTTCTGCTTAGCTATGACAAGTACTTGACATCCAAACTATTTTAATGCTATGTACCAACCTTAATAGACTTATGAACACAAATAGCACTGAATTCTTTTTTATTGACATTGGGGGAGAAAAATCTTTCACCATCTGATTGACTGAAGTTTGCCAAATGAAAATAGACAAAACAAATGTTTATGTACGTGCAAACATGGCAGATCAAACTGCTAAAAGAAATAACTAAAAGACAGGTCTTGAGCTAAGATCAAGCAGCAGAAAAATAGCAAATAGGTAAATGACTATTAAGTAGGTCTTACTTTGAAACTTCCCATTTAAACAAAGAATAAACAACAATAACACCACCAAATAAAGCCACAGCAGGTAATATTTGCTCTTCTAAACTTTTATACACTATATATTAATCACTCTGTCTTTCAGTTATTTCCTCTGATAAAACAGACTTGTGTGAAGTCTCAGCAAGGCCATCTTGGCTAAAAGCAGAACATTAGACAGGAGTCTGTCTAATGCCCTGTTATGATGAAGAAATGGTGGGGTTTGGCTTCTCTTTTCTTTCATTTTCTTCGTGGAATATATTTGGAAACTTGAGAATCGCACTCTATTCATTCTATGCAATTATTAGATTTAATTTTCCAATGCTGGCTGGTGTCTGAAGATCCTGGAACAAAAAGGTGGCTCTTGGTAAAGCAAGATTCTTCTTGGTCCGCAGGTAACATAGAAGAAAGTGTTTTTTTTTTTTTTTTTTTTTTTTTTTTTTTTTTTTGTATAAATCCTGTTTTATTAAATTGCATTTTTTTTGCCTTTTTTTTCTTTTTTTTTGTAAACAGTTCTGGGTTTATTTGTGTGATTTTCAGAGGTGAGCCATCATGGTGCTTCTCTATATATATCTAACATTTCCATTTTGTCTTTAGAGGTCCATTTTGGCTCCAGTTCCAGGTTATGTCATTCTATTATACATCATCAGAGGCAGGTGTTCAGCTTTAAATATTGACAGATTTTACAGTAGGAACATGTTGAAGCTTCTAACTCTGCTAAACATATTAATTTGACTGTTACAATCCAAAAACTGTAAAAATGGTGGAATGGAAAGTTACAAACAGTATTATTGACACTGTATTGTCAAATGTTTGCACTGAGACCCCATGTACCATAGATTTTATTTTTAAAAAATCATATTTATATCAATTTACATAAGACTTACACATTTTAAAAGAAATACATACACAGTAAATACGTAAATGTCTAGTATTTTACAATAAAACAGATGAAACAATGTAAAAATGAGTGACTTCATTTGATAAAAGCTTTGGATGTGCACTACTGCCAAATTTCTGATGACAGAGATGCTGGGAGGAAAAGGGGAAGTTGTTTTGTCTTTTTTTTTTTTTTTTTAAGCAATTTAGTTTTTTAAATTTTTTATTCTTATTTTAAATTAACCAATATATGAAAGGAACATCAGATCTGTTTGTCTGATAAACCCTTTGTGTTCTCTTCCCTATTACCCTGTTCTTGCAGAGAGTTTTAATGCTCTTTTTCATAAGTAGTGGTAGTGCACTTCAGGTAAAGTAGAAGAAAGAGATGACATCTAAAGGAAAAAATAAACATTAATTAGTAAGGTTTTTTCATTGCAATTGGATCCAGGATGCAAGGACACTAGAAATATTATAGCACTAAATAAGCTGTTGCAAGTTTTACTGAAAACTGAGCACCTGAGGGAGACGTATTTGTTCTTTAATTTTAATAATATAAATCAATTATTCATTTTGATCTTTGAGTAATGTATACTAATTCTTGGTTGAAACAAACTCATGGGTATGTTCATTTTACAGCTGTTTTCTTTATGTTTTGATTCTATATTGGTGGTTAGTGTTTCCTGCATCTTTAGACCTTTGCCTCTTTGGCACAAGGTCAAACACGCATTTTAAGTGTATAGACTCTGTTGTTGTACTCTGTGATTCTCCTTGTTCACAGCAGCTTGACAACATTTACCTTTTTTACCCTGATGATTTCTTTGCTGTGGACCAGCTGTTTCCAGATTACCATTCACATCTTTTTGAAACACTTCTTCCCCATCTGTCTTTACAAATCCTCTTTGGAATCATTCATTGATGAAGTATGTTTGATTTACCAAATCCCCCTTGATGTTTCATTAGAAGAAATGTGAAACTGTGGCATGTGCTATTGCACCGTCCTGTGGCAATGAAACTGTCCTGGCTGAGCCTTCTGATGTGGTGGTGACAAGTATTTTGTAAGACAGAAGTGCAGGGAAAACATACAGCCACTGCAGCAGTAAGCTGGATCATCCCATGTGCAATATCTTAAACTTCTTTGCCAGATTAAATGGCTAGGCAACAGTGGTGTTGAGTGTTCTTATATTTACGATCTTGAGAGTATACTTAAACTGGGCTGTGTGGACTATGTTCATATAACTGTTCTGAAAATGTCAGTTCATGTTTTATGTAAATTCATCAGTGTGGTTTCAACAGATGTTTAAAAAATACCTGAAATATGACCTGAAAGCATGTGGATTGAATCCAGTTGTTGTGAAGAAACATCCAGAGACCCTGTAAGATTGTACCTGGCTGGTATTGTTGGAATAAGCTATTTTGAAATATGAGGCTTTGACATTTTCTGTAAGAAATGTGAGTAGCAAAATACAAGAATTCTGCAGCCTATAATCACAGACCATCTCATTGTTTCACATGCAACCCATTTGCAACTCTTTTTAGTCTGCTCTATACATGCATAATGTTTTTTACTGTTCTAGGAATTCTCTTGTATTGCTGTTGTGCAACAACAGTTCATCAAACTAGCCTTCTCCTCTGCTGCCTGGTTAGAATCAGTTCCACACGCAAATACTTTAGTCACAGTAGTAACAGGACTACTGATGTATTTTAGGCAAGGTGTTGCAAACCTGGGTCCCAGTCTGATCTGGATCTGAAAAATTTCAGGAGACATTATAATGAATAACCTCTTTTCTACAAGTATCAATCAGTTCCTTCCCTGAAGAAACTGTTGCTCAGGAAATGTGATTACAAATTCTGAAAAGACTTCTGTGGTCCTTCAACAACTTCAGATAAATTCAGGTCATCAGTTTAAGTTTTAATGTCTGATATAATAATGAAGGAAATATTTTTCCTGTATAATTTTTATATAATTTACTGAAGTTCCAAACTATTTTAACTTGGTATCCATCCTAGGTGATACCTTGAAGTTGCACTGATAAACAGTGCGTGTACAAAAGTTATGGTTGACACCATCTTGTTGCTTCTCTAAAAGGACTTCATGATAAGTTAAAAGGAAATAGCAGTACATTAGTTTAGTCAGCCTTATATTTAACCTTTACAATTTATATCTAAATTAGCTCTAAATTCTGATAGAACTCTCAAGTATTTAAGATCAGTATGTAATCAGCACAGTGGCCAAGCTATAAGCACTGATGTGATACATATATCACTGATACTTGGAACACTTGAAATACTTGATCTGCTCCTATAGAATTTGAAGATAATTTGTATAGCTTGTATAACTTCTTTTTGCTCAAACATAAATGTCTTTTTTTGCTCAAAATACCTAACTGTATGCATACAGTGCCAACAAAGTTTCGCCACTTTAATTCAGTTCGTGGACTACTATTTTTAGATAATTACTGAAGAATAAACTAGGAATAAACACCTTAGAAAACTCTAAGTTAATTTTTATTAATACATACATTTTCAATTTCTGCCCTTGTTGCACTATTCAGACCTGTTGGAAAATATTGTCTGATGTGCTTGGCCTGATTTTGGCCTATTAGATTGCTCAGCTTTCAAACTTACTTTCTTTGTCATTGCTTTCAACATTCCAAATCTGAAGCATATAGGAGAAAAGATGCACATCTCTGCTATCAGTTTTTGCCTCCACCAAACTCATTGGGAGTATTGTCATTGACTTTATTGACATAACATACAGTAAGCCCTAATCTATACACACACACACGTTTAAAAAAGATTTAGTTTGTGCTCCATCATCAGCTTTTTAGGACCAGCTTGCCTACTTTAGAAAAAAAAAAAAATAATAATCTATGCTTATTTTTTAGTGGTGGTTTGAAGTTTCTTTTTTAACTACATGACAATTTTATACACCTGCAGTCTTCTGAGATCTATGAAGTAAGGCTGATGCCATCAGCAGAATTCCTGAGCAATCTACATTTTCCAATGGTAACATTTGCTGTTCATTAGCGGTCTTTGAATATGCCCAGAATTAGTAAAATCTCCAGACTGAAGATCTAAAAATTTAGTTTGTTGGGTAAAAACTAGGAACAGCAATTCCTTTCTTGCAGATCCTGGCATGTCTTGTCTATAATATGCAAGAGCTATCAAAGCATGTTCACTGTGGGGTTTTGGTGCTGTCCAAAAACACTTTCCAACTCCTCTGAGTAACTAAATGGAAAAAAAAAAAAAAAAAAAGCCTCTGTTACTGAGAAAATATCAGCATGAAATGGTGCCATATTGATGAAAGCGCTCATCATGTCTTTCCTGCAAAACTTGTGATGCACGGCAAACAGTATTTTTCTGCAGAACTCTGGAAGGATAACAGATTCATAGCCATATCTAAAAAAGAAGTGGTGAGAAATGAAACATGAACTCTGGTACTAGATTTGATCTAAAGCTGCATCAAGCTCAGAATATCGTTTCTTTACCGCTGGTCATTTCTGAATGACCTGGGAAGCATGAGATTTTCTGTAATGGATAATGTTGGAAGATTTTCTGTACAGGGGTTGTTCCGTCCTAGTTTTATTCAGCTACCTGATGTTCTAAATGGATCCATATCTCTCATTAAAATAAATAAATTAAATAAATAAATCCCTTCTGCTTTACTAGATTTTTTTCCCTCTCTTGAGCTCCTGGTAGAACTATTCCAAATTCTCATAAAGTAAATTCAGTGCCCTGTGCTCTCTCTCCCCCCGTTCTGTCTCTAAGTTTGAGAGCACACAGGTGTGTTATGCTTGGTGAGCTATCATCTGAAGAGAAGTTGTCTGTAAACTACCTCATTTGCAAAGATTGCACCAGGAGAGAGAACCTGCTACTTGAGATAGGGAGGGAATGGCGTAGTGTCTCCTGGACTGAGCTTGAGGCTGTTGTCTTGATCAAGTGGTTGCCTTAGTGAGTCTAAGTTAGGTCCTCTCCTCCAAGCTGGCTCTTGCTTGAATAATGCCAAAGAATACTGGGTGTAGTGTACATAAAGAGGTTTCATGATGGCCCCTTATGAATACTCACAACAATTCAGTGCTGGCTTCTTTGCTAGGCCTTGTCAGCATGAGTATGTGCGAACTGTTGAGCTGTCTAACCTCTGCAGTCGTGATGAAGCAACTGCAAATTGCAAGAAAAAAAGAAACAAACCAGAACCTCTTTAGAATCATGAAGAAAATAAATCAGTCTGTTTCCCACTGGAAGGATGGTTGTTAAACTGCTCTGTGACTTTCTCTGACATGATCTGGGCATGGCGCAGTGCAGAACTCATTCAAAGTCTCTTCATGTCTGGTCTACTATTGAATCTGCCTTCCTTAAGTAAGTACAGTTTAAAATTTTGTTTTATCAAAAGCCCTAACAATGTACTTGTCATGATGTTTAAATACCACAGTGTTCTCATCACTGGAAGATAGGAAGCCAAATTCTGGATGAAGATGTAGGTCTTCAAAGCTACCTGCATTAAAGTCTACTGAGTTATGGACCCAGCTCAATAGTAAACCGTCTGGAAGATCTGCAGTAAATCACTAAATCTCATCTGTGACTTAGTTCCCCATCTGTAAAACGGGAATAGTATTTTCTACTTTATAGTAAGGCTAACAGATGAAGTCTATGAATGTTTGTAATGTTCTTAGCTACTACAGTAATGTGGGCCATGGAAATGCCAAAGAAGCTTGCACCTTTATTTGTGCATGGATTTTGCCTTGGAATGGATTTTTGTCTTATGACTTCAAAACTGCCAAAAAGTGCAGGATTAAAAGCAAAGCGTGCACATGAGCAGTGGAGTCAATGGAATATAGTGATGCAATCAGTAAATTATTCAATCTGTATCTGCAATTATAAAGTAATATTTTTAAAAGGTGAGATACTTTAATGGAATTTAGATTATTGTATTTTCCTGCCTACTTTGTTAAAGAAAGAATTACAAAATGTAATCACTATTGTGTATTATGTTACTGTAATATTAATCTATTCATAGACCTAAACTCTCTCATGAGGCAATAAAAAGAGCAGGATTTGAAATGGGGCAGCCTGTGCACTGGTACTTCTCAGAACTTCTGACAGGTGTACTCACGTTTTCTGTTGTCCATATACCTGAAGAAATAGCTGCAGTGGGATTTTCCCCTTCTCTCTGCCTTCTAAAAACATTTTTAAACTTTCAATTATTTATTATTTATGATCTGCTTGATACTTTTCAAGTCATTGCTGAATTAATGACTCTTTTAGAAGTAGAAAGATTTCCAGAGAAAATTAAAAATAGTCTACAGTAACGGAATTAGTATCTGAATTTCAGTATTTGTTAACTGCTGGTTGTTATTAGGTCTTAGCAACTTCAGTTATTTGATGGTTTGAAAGTCAAATAGGAAAATAAAGATGATAGTCCCTTGTAAGTTCAGCCTCCAAAATAAACTCCACCTAGTAGAGAGGTTTATGAGCTGAGAAAGGTGCTTAGATACTATATGTAATCCTGGATGCATGTCAGTAAATTAATTCCTCTCTTTCTGAGTGTTTCCTTTGCACCTTGACAGCATGAAGCAAACATGAAAAAAATCAATAGTATGCCAAGTCAGTGAGTGCTTTTCCATTCCCTAATTTCACTTTCCCAGCCTCCTTATGCTAGGTAGGTGAACTCAGCCGTTCCATTGCAGGGCAAACATGCACTAAAAGTCAATTTAGCATACTAGAATAAACCTATGGCTTTTCAACAGTAAGCGTAGAAATGACTTCATACCATCAGTTGCCATTTTCCGAGACTGCCCTGATGTCGTAGTTAGTCTGAACCCAGCTGGCAGCGTTTCAGAGGAGCCGGGCATCATGCTGATGCCATGGACCTCGCGGGGAGGAAACTGTCGTCGCCAGGAGGGGCCGCGTCTGAAGTTCTTGTCATCGCTCTGTCAAGACACAGAGTTGTATTGGATAAAGCAAAATGAAGTTTGTGATTGATAATCTGGCTGCCTGCTGCCTCTCCCACTGTCAAATTTGTTTCGCAGCAAATGCCCTGCTTTCTTGCACTGCATCCAGTAACTACAGTTCCTTTGAGATGCTTGTATAAAAGTAAATGCTTCAGAAATATTAAATGCTAGAGTGGAAATCTTTCTTTAAGTTAGTGGTTTGATATACTGGAGGATTCTGCTAAAGCAGAACTTAGAAGTTAGTTCTCTTCGAAATACAGTGATTTGTTACTGTATTTGGTGCAGTGGTTTGTTGCTGCATTAGGATGCTTACGTAAAGTGCTAATAAAGAATTAAACACTCATGTATACACAGAATCATAGGCATATTCATCATGTTCTTAAAAGTTTTGTTCCTTCTTGAACTTGAACATTTGTGTGACAGATTCTTACCTTAAGATGAATATTTTACATAGGTGGATTTTAGATTTCCCCATCTGAGGTAACTGCCCCAAATCCCAGTCTAAGATACACTGATTATCTTTAAAGAAATAAAAATTGCCCCCCTGCCCCCATTTTTTTTTTTTTTTTTTTTTTTTTTTTTTTTTAATTAAAAGGTGTAGGTATCCCAAGGAATAAGTTGCACAGGCCACCCACACACCTCCCCACACTCTGGTCATTGAATCATCCACTTCTTTCTGCATTGTAACTCTACATAAAGTGTTCATCTTAAGGTAAGAGTGCAGAACAAAATTTACCTCCCCAAATGATATGGATATGTAGCCATACAGAGGTCACTTTAAAAACCTTGTTTGGTATTTCCTTTTTTCAATACCTGTAATTGACTCTTCTGAACAATACGCGAATTAACATGTCTTCATGCATTGCATTCAATGTATATATTTTACTATGAGAGTTAATAAATACTTAAAATAAAATTAATTACTTCCTCAAGTCGTCTTTCAGTTCCTAGTGCTAAAAGGTTGTTGTATTCTCTCTCAAGGATCTGCCGTGCCTAGAGATACCAAAGTAAAAAATTAAAATGGTTGAAGAGAGATAAATGGCATTCGTGGGTACAGATTAACCAGAAGCAGCACGAGCAAACTTGCCTGGGTGTTTTGTGTTGGAATCTGTAATAGTAAAGCTAAACTGCTATAATCAAAATTTTCATCCAGTGCTATAAGTGAACCATGTACACCACTTTCTAGAATATTATTTGCATATTCTCGCAGGCCAATAGCTTGTATCCAGCGTATGACTCGATCGTTGCTCCACACAAGCACATCTGAAAGGACACAAAACTGCTTCAGTCTCCTGGTCACTGATAGTGTCCAAAGTATACAGGTATACATGCATTCATACTGCTTTAATTTAATATGAGGAATACCAGGAAACTATTAATATAGCTTTAATGGCTTCAACATCTCCCCAAACCCCAAAGCATGGGAGTAACTGCGTGGTTTTAGCTATCTTCATGTTAAATGTTTATTCTGAATTGGTTCCAAGGTGCCACCAGAGGGCATCTCCAGAACGCAATTCCTCCCACCTCTTCTAGATATCTATCTTCGTTTATCAGGTGTAAGATAGACTTTGTGACTTGCTGAGAAAAGAATCTCACTTTCAGACAGATGAACTTAAGGCAAGAGAGTAACAGAAAGTAAGAAGTCCAAGAAGGGACAGTGGTGGAATTAACACCCCCCCAAACTCTTTTCAATTCTTAGGTAAGATTTTACAGTTTAACAGTGCAAGGGCACAGGAGAATTAACAATGCCTCAAGGCTTCACTTGAGAGTTTTGTATTACACATTTTGAGAGTTAGGTCAGCACCTACCATTTTATAACTTGCCAGAAAGCAAACAAGGAGTTCACGGTTTTAGAGACTAAAACTATTTTTAGTTTTGAAAGGTGGTAGAGCTATTCAGGTCCATGCCAATTATAAAGCTAAGGCAACAAAATGAGCTTAGAAATCATTTCTGAGGATTTTTCTCTGAAAAAAAAAAAAGAAAAGAAAAGAAAAGGAATCCTACCTTGTTTGTTAGATTAAAAGAAAATCACTCACACTGATCTCTGTACTTGTGAGTAGGAAATGCAATGCTGTGTTTTGTGTTGCTAAGTGATGGGGATTGTTCCTGAACCCTTTGCAGAAGTACAGCTAAGGTAGCATTTCCTAGGAGCAGCATTCTCCATCACCTGGCCAAGAGCATCCCAAATTTTGGGGTCAGGATGTGCTGAAACACAGCGTGGCAAACAGGGATCAGTGAGACCAAATCCTGCTTGGGACCATGTCTAGTTGACTGATTCCTGGCAGGGTGGACTATATGGGGGTTATTACCCTTCTCCTGAAGCAACTGAGGCACTGCCAGGACCCAAGACCAATAACCAAATCCCTGTGGGAGCCTCCAGCCCTGCCTGCTCAGGCAGCTTGGCACTGGCGCTTCTGCACCCAACTTCCAGGTCTCTGAGCAAAAGAGCACGTTCCCAGCAGCCATTCATCCTTCTATTTCCTCCTTTTAAGCTCTTCTAACCAGCGTTGTGCTTGAAAGGTGTTAACTGTCAGTCTCAAGAGCTGGAAATGTTTAAAGGGATCAAAGGATTCGCTTCTGACAATGGGAGAAAACAACGACCCTAATTGCTACATAAAAAATTAACTGTGCAGTGAGGCAGCAACTGCTCTAGGGAGCTTTGCACAGAACATACTTTTAAACCAGCTGCTAGATTTTCCAATAAGGTCAGTTCTGTTAGGAGCTATTCCTATATTTATCAAGCAGCTGCCTCAGTGGCCACCCCTCCAAGCAACCTTTTCTGTGGTGCACATTGTGAAGTAAGAAATCAAGGGCAAATTCAAAAAGCTTCAAAAAGCAGGAGCATAGCGTTAGGGCCCTGAGTGCTCCAATATCCCAGTGTTGCTCCCAGGGTCCCAGTGAGCTGCAGGCTGTTTGGCCTTCTTCTGAGACTGAAAGAGGCTAGGATAAAGTCTGTCACTAAAATCCATTTTAGCAAAAGGAAGATATCAAACCACATTTCAGAACTGCAGACCCAATTTAGCAAAGTACTTAACTGTGCCTAATTTAGGGAGATGTTCTGTGTTCTGAAAGGCAGCTGGATTTATGCAAGTTTTATTTAAAGCACATGCTTAAATGCTTTGCTAATATGGCATGCCAAGGGGTTAATAGTGTGAAGCTTCAAAAGAACAAACATTCTCAGTATTCATTCCCAGGAACTATCACCTTTTATTTCATGCTGACTCATTTCTCTTCGCTTTTCCAGTTCTTTTCTATCATAATTCAACCTCTTTAAACACATGATTCCATATTGCAAGCTTGTTCTGTTATTTAAAGAGAAACATTTACAGAGTTAATAAAGAAAATTTTGAAGATGGGAACGTATTTAGGATGTATTTCCTGCATGTCACATGAGGTGTTTTATGGTGCTAATTTAGCAAATCTTGAGGCAAGAGAGGAAAGTGAAATCATTAAAAAAAAATCCACAGACTTTAAAAATGAAATGGACAAAACCAAAATGAAAATGCTTGAATATATGTTCTAGTGTAAGAAACCCCAAACATTAAAAATTGTATTCAGAAAAAGTCAGCTCTTGGGAGCTCAGTGAAATGATTTGTCAAATCAGTCCTCAAAAGGTGTCAAATCAGACAGTAAATTTAACAAAATCCATTTATTGTCACATAAACATCATTTCCCCTAAAGTCTAAGTGCCTTTATTTCTATATTTCCAATTTAGCTTCCTGGCTATATCCCTAGATAACCTGAGCAACTGTCAATTTGCTAGTAATGTTAACAGCCTTTAAGTGCTACACAAAATAATTTTTCATTACTGCTAGGTCTCAGGGCTTTAAATGTTAGTCTACCATTTTCTGATACTATAAACTGCTTAATAAATTATTAGTGGTTCTGTATTGTCAAGGCTTTAGTTATACAGTAATGGTTCCCTGCTCATTATGAAATGACCCATACAAGTATCTTAGTTAGGAGAGAGAATTCTGATGCTGTAGCTATACAGGAATACCTCCAATCACATTTCTGACACTTAACACATACTTTTAGTTGTAGTTTTCCAAGCCAGAACAACAAATAGCCAGTGCTGTTATTCCATGCAGTACTGAGCACTGCATCACACTCAAGAGGCTTTATACATGCAGTCTTTATGCAAGCATACCGATGAAAGCTGTCCACCATTTTTAAGTGCACACGCAGATCTTTCTTCGTCAGATGATCTAACATCCTTGCATCGACCAGGCACTCCATAAAATAACTGCGGTACTGAGGTAAACCAAGACTGGGAAGCCATTCGTTACCTATCCATTCGTGGTTCATATCACCATAAGCCAGTGTCTACAGAAAAATTAAAAGTAAAGAAAAAAAGTGGGGATCATTTCTTAAGTTATGGAAGCTTATAGTAGCTAGGCCTGAAGCTACTATACTACATAGCTGAGATTTCAAGAGGGCAATGAAAAATAAATGTGAAACAAACATGAATGTTGAGATTTTTTTCTATGGTTCGCATAATGAAGATAAAAAATAGATACATTTTATATCCTAGTAATGTCAATTATTTCAGCACTATTGCAATTTAACAGAAAAAAAGAACACATAAATTGCAAGATTAACACCTCCTTAAGAGGGTGGTTCTCAAAACTGATTTTCAAGTCTAACTATTTTTTTTATTTTGGTATGTTTCCTGTCATAGACAAAAGGATAACACAATGCAAGCTAGGTATACTGTCTGTGGGGGAAAATACAGTCCTCTCATCTCTCATTCTTGTGAGATTTTGAAGGGAAGAGGAATGCCATAAGTAAAGACAATAAGATTGTGTGTGTTATTTATTATACAGAAAGAGAAGGAAATTTAAGAAATTAAATATTTGATAGTCCAACTAAGAAGAAAAATATTATTCCTTATTATACAAGACAATCTGTAGAATGATACCTGAGTATGATTTATACAATTGTGCCTCTGATTTTTTCTAAAAACATCTGGTGTAATTTTAGAAATGTTGACTCTCTAACTCGGCATATTTTATTAGCCTATTCTCAAAACTGAAGATAATCTTTTCTTGGTTTAGCTGGGAGGTAGAATCTATCTCTAAGATATCTCTAAAATGCATCCAGCTGGGAATACTTAGACTTTCTGTGTCTCTGTGGATTTACCAAGTAAAAAACATGGGCATAATAGGATGTGGGAATATAAGGAAAGGACCTAACATGTTTACCTCTATGACCTTACTGGTGCCACTAAAGGACATGGCCTAGTGATAGGACTTGGTAGGTCAGGTTGATGGTTGGATGATCTTGAAAGTCTTTTCCAAACTAAATGATCCTCGGATTCTACTGTATGTGCCCTGATGCAGGGACACTGCCAAGCATCCTTTGAGACTTTGAGGCTTCGCTGTAAGTAGAGGGAGTTAGACTGCACACGTTTGTGCATACTCAGAGGACAACAATCCTCCAAGTGGAATGCATGGACACAGTCTCCTCTACTGATATGACTGGCAAATGCTTTTTGCTGGCATTTGGTTTAGTCCAAATGCCCTCATTCTTTCATAATATTTTGGGCCATCAAAATATACTTGCCTTCTAGATATCAAGATATACAGCTATTTATTTTGGATATTTTAATCCTTGATGCTTTGATCTTAGGAGGTTAACAAAATAGTTGGCAATTTAAAATAAAAGACTGTGTTGAGGACCCTGAAAACACTATGTTGTATATGCTAACTGCAACTTCTTTTAAGAAAAATATTTACAGCATATCCAGAGGTGTTTATGTTTTTGTATTGAAGACTACTAAAATGTACACATTACAATTCACTCATGAGATACTACCACAATACGAAAATGTACAAATTATAGTTCACTCATGAGATACTACCACTATACCGTACTCCTTTTTGTCTACTGATACTGGGTTAATTATGTTATTAACTTTACATTAAATAAATAAATAAATAAATGTGAAAGAGTCATACCTGAGCCCAGCTGCCTTCTTCAGACTCTTTCTGTGTTATCAGCAGGAAGCAATTAGTAAAGCAGGTAAAAAGATAATAAAAATGAGTTATAAAGAAGATGTGTTTTTCATGCATATGGTAAACTTACTACAAATGAAAACATACATGTAGAATGTGCTCATAAATATTGGAACTCAAGTCACCAGCAATGCCATGGGATGAGCTATCTGAAGAATTACAAGACTAAAAGTTTAAAATGTTAGGAGGACAAATCTAGCTCTCTTCAAAATAGAAAATCTTTACAGCTTGGTGAAACTTTACAGCATTATCTCAAACACTTTGTATGGTTTCACAATCAAAACACAATCATTTACTTCCCCCAAAAGGATATTATAAATGTAATTTTCCATTGCTAGTTAGATCTCACAACGTTCACAATACAAAGCTGTGTTCTTGTGAATGGATTGAAAAGTGCTTTCCACACAGCAATTTTATGGCAAAAATTAAATTGCGCTGGCTGACCAGTTAAACAGGATCAACTCTACTTCTGGCTGATTGATTTTTGTTATATTTGTTTTCTACCATCAATAATAAAACTGAAAAGTACCTTGGTTGTAAAAAAAAAAAATTATTGATGAAAATCTACTTCATGAATGTTCATGAGAAAATACAGAAGCAAAAAGAAAATACAGCAAACATACATTTCTATGAAGTAAGTAGTCTTTACTGCATTAAAATTTAGCTTTAGCTTTTACTGCATTACAATTTAGCCTCTCTCACCATTTATGGGTTAGGCTGACTATAAAGTTCTCCAAATTAAAGATTTTTCAGACATCTCATTTTAGGATTACATTGCATGGAGTTGTTATGGACTAATGGACTGCTAAAAACAAGACCTAAAATAACGTATATTTAAAGGAAAAGAAAAAAAGCAGAACAATGAAATAAAATGTATTAATATTTGTGTGTCCCTTGAGGCAGGAAGAGGTCTGATAAAACTAAATAAAGAAATGACACACTCCATGCACCCTAAATCAAAGAGCACAACTATGCTAGTATGGACATGAAAGACTCGGCATTCGTGAAAACTCTGAGTTGTGATATGCACCTTTCTCAATATTTTTCTTATTTGTCCTGGTTCATCAGATATAAAATTATGTTTAAAAGGGGTACCAGGGAAATGTTGCACCTGAAACTGCAACAATTTCATTTCATAAGTGAAGTTTCACATTGGCAGGAAAAAGCAATGTGAAACTCCAAAGCTGTTTTTACTTTTGTACAACATTTACGATTGCAACACAGTTTGTAATTTCTTTTTCTGAGAAATGGTGGAATTGTTCTTTCTAATGTCATGCTTGGGAAGCAGCCCACAGAGACTATGGCATCTGTGTTAAAGCAGATGCATCCTAGTTCTCTTCTGAGCACTGAAACAATGCATAAATGTGAATGGAAAGACTAACCGTTTTAGCTGGAGCAGCAAGATTTTCCATTTCTTCATGGGTCACCCAAACATTGCCTGAGGGCTATGAACAAGGCCCACAGGGAGGCAGGAGGGATCCACATTAGGTAAGCAGTGGTAAAGAAGAAAGGCAGCACCACTGTAAGTTAACAGCGTATAGCATCACCATCAGCACAACCACGATCTTGCCTCTACCAAGCTGCAACTAGAGACAACTTTAGACAACTTGGTTTGCATCTTTGTTAGAGAACAGACCCGAGCCTGAACAGACATGATGGAATATTTCAGCTAGGACTGATGAACACAGTCACAAGGGAAAGAAGAATTAAAGCTGCATTTCACATGCAAGGGGCAAATACAACGTTTAGGTCATAGCTCTGTCTGGAGGTAAGCTTCATTTCTCAAAGATTTTCCAGCCTAAATATTCTGCACACATCACATGCTCATATTGTAATCTAAATAATGATTGCTTCCCCCACATTTCTGTGAATCAAAAATGTCAAGAGAATACACTTCTAAGACTATTTTTCCTCACTGTATTGTTTTCAGTCAGATCATTACTAGGGCAATGAGATGATGCAGGGAGGGGTGTGTGGAAGCCTGCTGTGCATAAGGTGAAATATGCTGCACTTTCTTGAGAGCTGCAGTAAATTAACTCCTTTCCTGAGAAAGAAAGGAGGCAGAAAGGCTTGGGATTCAGAAATGCACGGTCCAGGGCAGCGCAGCATTGTTCTGCCAATTACTTAATGCGAAGTCAAAAGCAAAACAAAATTATTCCCAGTGCTTCTAGCTGAAATGTGCTCTTTTCTTATTTCATAAGTGACAATTCTTTTGTTCTTTGAAATAACAAAGTCAAAATGGATTTTGTTAAATAATTGTTTAGTAATTGAACACTGTGTTGGCTCTATTATATACACCTGCATTACAATTTATGATATTAGCATGGTTAGGACATGTGTATCAGTTCTGTGCAGAGAAAGAATTGGATGGGGAATTATATTCTTAAAGGATCTTAGCAGCATTAGGATGAAAGGCCAGTCAATGAGAACATTTGTGTCCTTTTGCCCAGTTTCTCAACTGCTTATATAGCTCAGTCGTTCTGGATCAATTGCTAAACCCCTCAAACGTATCTCAATTCTCATTTCCACCAAAAGATTCTTGATGAATTCCATGAAGGTTAGAGATTACAAAATATAAATATCATCATTATTATTAGTAGTAGTATTAACATTGTTTTACCGTAATTACTTATCATATTATTACTATTTAGAAGTCTGGGCTGCACTAAAGTAGGAGTTCTTGTCCTTCACTTCTACACCATGTTTTCCAATAATCAAGCCTCATTTTTTAACTTTTTGTTGCTGTTTTGTTTTGTTTCAGTCTCTGTTGCTTCTTTCATAGCCATCACCATCAGCCTCTCAGCATGAAACTCCCTTCTTGTTATCTTTTTTCTTTTTCCCCAAACTGCTCATCAGTTTGGCCTGTTTTTCTTCACTTTCCATTAGGAGGTGCTTTTATCTGCAGCACATATATTCTTGCTCTGCCCCAGTGTGCTTTCATGCCTTTTTTTTTTTTTTTTTTTTTTTTTTTATACACTCCCCTCTTTCCTTTCAAACCTGTTTCTTCTCTACAAGCTTCTTTCCTGTCTACTCCATTCTTTCCCCTTTCTCCACCAAATGCACAGGCTCCAATTCTCCTTTCCATGCTCTACCTTCACACTTCCAATCACTGCTTCTCTTAAAAGCATGAAGAACCTAAAAGCAGCCAACTCAGACTGGAAAACATTTGAAAGGATATAAAAAGGGGGAAAGTGAACAAGATTCAGATTAGTTGTATTCCTAAAAAACCTCTTCCCTCTCCTGCCTTAGCCCACCCCACAAACAAAAATATGATAACCAACAAAAGAAGAGAAACACAATCTGATTTGCTTGGGAGAATTGACCTGAAGGGAGAGAAAGGCAGGTAAAACTACAAATAAGGTGCTCAATACTGATCATTTAGATAACATCAAGGTTAATCAAAAGTGCATCTTAAAAAAGGTATCAGCTAAAGGAAAAATACCAGCAACCAACAACTGAGTGATTGATGAACAAGTACTTCCAACTCTTCAGAGGACAGTTCACACTGATTGTGAATTGTGTGTTACCAGAGTCACTGTCTAACCACAGAAGCCTTTCCGCAGACTCCTGCAGAGCGAAGTGGGAAAGAAGAATCTAGCTGAACAGGACTCACTGTTCTGGATGTTGGAGGTGCTGATGGACTTGTGAGTGATACCATCTCTTGGATTGCTAATCGGAGTTTTAAGCGATGAAGAGGATTGCTGATTCCAATTTCTCTTTGAATCTCAGTATCGGACAAAGCAGACATAATAGCTCCACTCTTCACATTGGCACGGCAGGCAGCAACATACCAAGCTGGCATTCCTAGCCAGAGCTGTTGAGATAAAGTACACATTTGTTCAAGGCATTGCTTAATTTCTCCCATGAAATTTATCATCGAGGCAACTATCAGCCTGAATAAGCATGGTAAGACACATAAATTAGTATAACAATCATACTATTTATTACAATTAAATTGTTTTAGAACCATTGCCATGGCTTCACATGAACTCTTTTTGTTGCTTTTATTATAAGCCAGAACGCAAGGGATGCTTTGGATTATTTGTACAGCTGTTTCTCTATCACCTAGGCTCCTCCCTTCCTGTGCCTTTAACAAGCAAATCTTGGCACAAGTCAGTATTACTGGCAGTTTGATAGTCTTATCATATACAGAAAACAATCTAATAAGAATTGATTAAGTCATTTCCCCCCTTTTCTACTAAAATGGCTTTCTATCTCTTTTCCTGTGAGTCCCTATGGTATACTTGTGGGCACAATCTTGCCCTTCTCAGCTCATTTTTTCCAGTGCAGAAACTTCTAACTTCTAACCAATATTTCCAGTCCAGAAGATTCAAGAAACAGTCTTCCCAGACTACAAGGTAAGGACTGGAAATATTGGTTAGAAGTTACAGCAAAATGTGAACACAGCTACAGAAGATATGTACTTGCCACTTGGGGTTTTTCTTCTTATGTTAGACTTAGTAGCCTAGGTCAGCAGCAGCCCTGTGTTTAATTTCTAACTGCACTGAAGTACTGTGTGGCTGATAACAAATCTACGATTTACCTGGGAACCATTTACTCAAAAGACAGCTGTTAGATCACTTTTATGACACAGGGAAAACAGAGTGGAATGTCAGATTTCAAAAGAGCTCAGATAGGCTTTTCTGTAAGGTCTGTTCTGATGTATCAGTAAGCTTGAGGAATGACTGCATCATCTCAAAAAGCCCTTTCCACTGATGGATGAGCAACTACACCCCATCCAATGCTAGTCTGAACCTGAAAAATATGATCTAATCCCAACTAACTGCAATGAAATACAAAATTTCTAAAAAGTCAAAAAAATGAAAACAAAAATTACATAGATTACATCCAGCTGTGCTTAAACAAAGCCCCATGTGGAAACTATGCATAGATTTAAAATGTATTTAATATTTGCATTAAACTTGATATTTTTTTTTTCATACGCATGTATGAAAAAGCAGGAAAACATAAACATTGGGAATTATTCACCTTGCAGAAATTGATATGTTTGCTGTTTGTTAGGTAAATGAGTTCTTTAACAAATTAGGTAAATTTGTTCTTTAAATGTATTCAAAAAACAGCTGTCTCTATCAAAAGATGAAGGTAGATTAAAACAGTTCCTAAAAGCAGGACACATTCATCATGCTAGGCAACAAATCGACAGATCAAGTTTGATATACTTTTCCACCATTAGTTAAGAAAAGTCACAATTTTTAAAATATATCTCAACTGTGCCTGTGCTACATACAAGTGACCAGAATAAAGGCTAATGCTGAGAAGCTGAGTGCTGAAAAGTTTGGAAATGTCACAACTGCGATAACATGTACTACTTTAATTTGGTTCTTTGGCTCCTTTAATATTAATTTCAGTTTTTATTCCAAGGGCCACACATTACATTTTCCCCAGGAGAGTATGAAATGTATACAGAGTCCTTCTGCTGACTGAATGCACTAATGCCCTCTGAATAAATTCAGTACTTCTGCCCTCATATCTTTTTTGATATGGATTGAATACCACTACATAAACTTCCACTTGGGTTACTCTCACTATGTTTCCCAAGAAGTTCATAGACACCAATTTCTCTTTATAACCTGTCTTTGAGACAGCAGGAAGCATATCCTATTTTGCAGCTAAGATTCAAGGCTAAAAAAACATAAAAGAAAAAATGATTAGGGCTTAAATTGTCAGAAATGTCTTCACATTTTACATCACCATGAAGAACATTAAGGGACAGATTGTTTTCAGTACTTTCCAGCAAGTTCAGTTTGGACTGTAATAGTGAATATTTCTGAGTGATACAAATCTGAATACAGATCTGTCAAACTGTCATGAAGAAGTCCGTTAGTAGCCAAATTAACAAATGCTCTATATTAACAGTTTCTTTGGTTTGGAAGGAAGATATAATCTAATTTTCCAAGGTCATGTTTGAACACTTGAACTGACTTTCTGCAGATTTTACTTCATCTTTTTCATTAGGAACCTTCAACTACAACACAAAGCAGAAATTTTGTAGGTGCCAGCTTCTTTCATTCCTTATCCTTTACTTATTCCCTGAACATACTTCTGTTCAGGTTTTTGAGGAGGGCTATTTTTTCTAATTGAAGGGAAAAAACTCTGCAAATTTATTCTAATGATCAATGGGTGATACCCACAACAGACATGGGAATAGGTGGGAATATATTCAGATGCTTGGTAAAGACAAGGAAGAGATGTTGCTCCTTTAGCCAACGGAGCAGAGTTTGTATCTGCACAGAGCTGGTACAGCCTTGCCATACAGGAGTGATTATCCATGTGCATAAGAATGTCCTTATTTTCTGCCTTCTTGTCCCCTCAAGGTTTGGGCAAGTGATTTTTGAAAAGTTCCTTAACATAAAATAGTCATTGATTCTTGTCAAAATTGGTGGACAGCTCTGCTGAATAAATTTCTCTGGATGTATTCCAAAATCCATCCACATTCACTCTCCAAATAAAGGAGAGCCCTCTGCAGCTAGATTGGTTTGCAGAGACAAATGAACTGCCTGTCTAAATCAGAGGGATTTCAACCTGGATCTCCCACATCCCAGGTGAAAATGCCTAAGAAACACTTCTGCCTATTTTGAATGATATCTAGGTAAATTAGCCCTTTCCAATATTATATTTGAAAACAGACCAAAGCCACAAATTCATTAAATTCATTAAAAATTCTGCAGTTGTAGTTTTTGTGTAAAACTCAAATAAATTTTATAACTACTTTTTCTCCTTAGCACACCATCCTGTCTTAGGACTTTTTAGATATTTAGGGACTAAGAAATTAAGAGATTTCATGAATCTGGGGTTCAATTCCAAGTGCAGTAGTAGGGTATGCTTGAGTGACAATGGTCCTTTTTGCTCCATCCCCACTCCCCTGTGCAATCCCACCTTGCTTTTTTGATCTCCAGACTCTGTTTCACACCACCCAGTGTCAAAATCTGCTTAGTGCTGACAGCACAGTGAACCAGGCAAAGAGGGGCAGACTTCAGTAATCTCTTCTGAAATCTGTAAGGACAAGGGCACAGAAGCAGCCTGCCAATGTGACTCATCTCGGAGCTGTGACCAACGCTTACCTCCAGCCAGGCAACCACGGTCGGCCCGTCCCACTGGGCGAAAGGCAAGCCCTTTCTCCGAGCTTCTTCCAGAAGTTCATGTCTAAAAATGAATCAAAAAGCGTTACATAACCAGAATGGTGCATATGGACAATATAGTTACAACCATGCCTTGTTGTTAAGGATAACAATAGTGAAGTACCGTGACAGTTACTGAAAAGGCATAGAAATTGCAATGAACAATACAGCTCCTAACCATTTTGGAACATATTCCTTATTCTATTCCCAACCCTTTTTTTTTTTTTTTTTTTTTAATCTTGGTGCATTTTGACATCCTTTTAACCACCTAACATACAAAAGTAGAGGTTTCTACCTGTTCTCATCTGAAGCAATAGAGAACTGGGGTAATCTGTATTACCACAGAGTTAACAGAAGACATTGGGGAACAAAGAAAACTGGGAATCCTCCTGCGACTAGCTTAGCTATGGTCTGGTAATGACTCAGAATGGCCCTAAGTAGCCATCTTCTAGTCCTGAGCTAAGCTTGGATACAATGCAGCAGGGTCTATGGGGTCTTTGTGTTTGAAGCACTTATCCTTGCCAGAACAGCTATGCACAATTCTGGCATCTCTGTAGTACAGCTCTTCTGCATCGTAAATAAGCCATCCATGGTTAATAATGAATTAGTTGTAGCTTTAATAGTTCATTTTTTTTATTGTTTATATTCAAAAGGAAATCCATGTGGTTTACTGATGTATATATTTCTATGCTTATAGAATTTATGTGGTTTCTCAGTTTTATACATATATTATATGGACATATTTTTACAGAGTTGATGGGATACCAATCTGACTCCTGCCTCTGCAGCTTCTCTGGACTGCAATGAGTGTGTATGAAAAACTGTGGCAAAAATAAACAAACAAACAAATAAATAAATCTGAAGGCTTAAAATTCATTTCTAGTACAGCAGTATTAAATATTTGGTAAAGTATGTCAGCTAGACTTTCAAGAAAATGTTTTATATTAAACACATTCAACCATTTGACCAGACATTTAACTGAGTACTGTTGCATTTTGTAACATGACTAAAGATAACTGCAGTGGTGGCATAGAAAAAGCAGTCCTTCAAGAGCCTTTTTTTTTTTTTTTTTTTTTTTTTCTTGATATTTAACATTGTATGTTCTGCAGCCTCCTACTGAGTGAAACACAAAAGAATGCTCTCAGCAACAAGCGGTAGTGAAAATGAAATTACACAGGGACTATGCTAATGGAGTATTAAAATTTGCTTACATTCCCACACAACAAGGAAATCTTAGAATTACAGCTTCATTTTTGCTCCTTCCCCCTTTATTACTACAGCCTTTGTGGTTCAGTTATCCCTTGGCAATTCTTCACTGCCTTAGCAGCCTTTCAAGTATATGTATTACAAAATCACAGCAAATAAAATTGATGGAGTGATCTTACTCATAAGGAGTACTGCTTTGGGAAATTTTGCAGACAGAGTAGCTTAAGTAAAAAATCGAACTCAAATAGCATTTTTGCATACATGTTTAAATCTCTCTTTCTGTGTATTAATAGAAAGACAGCTGCTTTAGTTTCTATGTTGCTGCTGTAGTAATATGTAATACTACAAATACTTGACAGCTTTTCTAAAGTTTATCTAGCTTTTCCTCCTACACATCTTTTGCAGCATAGCTTATCCATTGCCACTTGGCTGTCCGAAGACATTGAAGAGTTACCCTTGCTTTCTATGACAGCACAATCCTCAGTAAAATGAGAAAGACTTGCTATCTGGGTACACAAGTGTCATGTTACCTTAAGTAGCTGGAGGTGTGGGAGTCCCATGTCCCCAGGGAGACCCGTAGTGAAGGCCAATAGAGACATACACACTCGGTTGCTTAGGAAAGCAGAACTGAGGCATGGCCAAACTCAGCAGATGGCCACATCCCCACATCCTAGCTATCTGCAGATGAGGAATTTGGGTTCAGCCTTCCCACAGAGATGGTTCTGCAGGGTGCCTGTGAAGCTGCAGCAGTGCAGCACCTCCCTCCATTACCCTAAGGAGGTGGCATGGCTACTGGGGCCACCAGGGCTGCCAGCTAGCACAAGTCTCCTCAGGGAGAGACAAGCCTATGGGGCTGCCCCTTCCTTACTTGTCTAGACTCAGTTTCCCCTGACAGGGCACAGACCCTGCAAAATCCTATGGTACTTTCTCCTTTCCCAAAGCCAGCCCAAGCTTAGGGAGCAGCTCCTTCTCCAATCTGGAGTCCCATGGAGACACCATCCTCAGAGGAATCTGATCCCAGATTTTGCCTTATTTGGGTATTATCTTCACGTGTCACAGCTGAAAGAGCCGGGCTGGCTCTCACAATAAATTAAAAAAAAAAAAAGAAATTATCACTTTTTTTTTTTTTTTTTTTTTTTAAATATATTATTATTATTATTATTATTATTATTATTATTATTATTATTATTATTATTTTAACTGGCCACTTGCTTGTGGAGCAGGAGATCAGTGGCATGTGGTCTGCACAGAGAAGGGATTCAGGAGGAACTTTAGTCCTCTTTCTTCAATTTGGTGTTGAATCCCTGTGTGGCCTGAGGAGCGAAGGTACTGTGGAGATGCCTTTCACTTTAAGTTCTTACTTCCATAAAAAAGTTACTTTCTTTATATTGGAAATATGAAGTGAGTATTTCTACAGAGTTCCCTGTGACCTTGCAGCATTTGAGTTGGCCTGAGGCTTGTTTTGGAGGTTTAGCATTACTCAAGTACACGCTGCAAGAGTAGGAAAGCAATTATTTTAATTCAGAGGCAGTCTGGCCATTCAGCTAATGGAAAACATGGTTGTAGTTAGTGATTTTGGCTAAAGAAACTGAGACCAGGCCAGAAATGGGATGCTCTCTCCATATGCTATAGCTGAAGACTACAGTATGATAAACACATAATCCAGAGGGGCTTGGTTTGTAGAAGAAAAGTGTTTTGATTTGAAAATATATTTAGTGCAAAGTTAAAATTCTTTGCTCAGACATGCACCAGGAATACAGGCACCATAAGGCCTGTGCCTCACTTACTGATATGGAATACTAAAAGGATTTTTGTAATATTTATTTTCCTTGAAAATAATTGTATGCTTCAGAACTTATATTTCCTTCCCTAGGGCATTTCATTTAAACACCTCCCCAAAATTAAAGTTTATTTAAATTATATTTTACTTTTTTAAAAAAAGCACATTATTATGTGATTACTTTTTAATTTAAATTAGGAGATCTGTATAAACCGAACCTTCAATTTTTAAACCAGAACTGAAAGCAGAATGTCTATTTATTGACTGAGAGATATCATTTAGTTGTCAGTCATAACAAATTGTCTTTTGATATGTAGTAATGCTATAGAAAGAATTCTGTTCTATCAAAATAAGTTTCAAATATTAAGTAGGATAAAACATGTATTGTTTTGATCAATAGTGCAAATCATCAGAAAAATGAATCTGGCAATCTGCCTATTCTAGAATAGAATCTGAATATTTTAGAACAACCAGAATGAACTGATGTGTTTATGGGATAGCCAGTGGCTTCCTGAGCTGAAAAAAAGAAGATGGACAAATCTGACTGTGGCAACTGCATTTCCATTTTCCTTATGAAACTATACAACTGACCAGATGAAGAAGAAGAGAGAAATAACCTATGTAAGCTTGTCACTCCCCCTGCCTTTCACTCTAAAGACAAGGTTTAGGGACAATGAATAGCATGGTACAGTTTCTCTAATTTTGAAGATGTTTTGCAGGGGAATGTAGGGATATTTTCCTAAGACTGTCAGAAAAGTACTACATGTTATTATGTGTCCACTTTGCATTGGTAAGAGGTAGGGAATTATAATGTAATCATTTTCATACTCATTTAGTTTCTTGGCAACATATGAAAACAGACTGATAAGGGAGAATTGACATTAATTAAGCATTACTCAAAATGGTATTATTTTACAGGTAAGTCTTTAAACCACTTACTGCTGTTGGAATAAATTCCAAATTAAAGCTATATTTTTAAATTTGACATTATTACTGTTCAAGAATAAAATCCTCTTCCATTGTGGGAGAAACTGTAATATGCTACTTATAATATATTGTTACCCTGAGTCTGGCTTTGCAAAATAAGGACATTTCAGGAACATCGACTATTCAGCATTCATCCAAAATTTCAGAGATGTTTGTACTCATCTGTCTTCAGGAGGGTACCTGATAAAGTGGACTGTCTTCTCTTCTCTCTCTCTCTTTTAACCCATTTTCTTTAGCATCACTCTTCTGAGCACCAGGTACAACTACATACCACAGGTACAACTACATACCACAGTAACTGTCTTACATCATGAGGACTATAAATGCTTCATATCCCTCTGGACATCAGAGGTACATGGAAGAAGAGGAAAGGGGGTAATGGTAAGACCAAAATTATGTTATTATCCTTGAAATTTTTTATCTCTTATACTCCCTTACACAGGGCAAATTTTAGCACTGTATCAGCAACACTCACCAACTCATTGCATAAAATGCAAGAAAATTTATTAAAAATAAGAATGTTCTTTAAATAGACTTTGTGTGGGAAGTTAAAAAATCTTAATTTATGATGTTCAATAGCATTCAGTTTTCTGTATGAAGATGGGGCTCCCCTCCATGAAGCAAACAAGAAATAACAGCTTAGGATTTCTGATAAACATAATTCAAATACTTTACATAGCACACAAACTAAGTTCTAACACTGTCACGACGAAACTTGAATTTGAACAGTAGTTCAACATAGATCTTCATATTTCTGCAAATAATAGCACTTACTGTGAAGATTCACAGGAAAAGTCCTCAAGGATACTACATTATATATATTATAATGTCTCTTAGTAAAAATGTGTCCATGAATGTAAGATAAACTCAAAATGAGACAGTGAAATTGAGACCAAAACATGCTAGTAAAATACAAGCAAAATGTATTTAGAAGTTTTGGACAATGGGTGATTTAGATCCTAGGAAATGGCCTTTAATCATAGGAAATTTTCTCAAAAAGGTAACAGATGAAAGAGTTTGCCAGCGGAGCCTCTGAATATTACTATTGTTGCTGCTATCACTATTATTATTATTATTATCAAAAATACGAAAATATTTAGTTTACAACCAAATATTACAGAACTGTTTTCTAGAAGAGAAATAGACACAAAATATACTGTGACCGTTGGAGTAATCCTATGATTTCAGTGTAAGATTAAACAAATCTGCCTCATCTGTACAGTATTTCCAAAGCTAACATACCTTCAAAGATTCCAAAATTCAGGAGAGAGGTTTTCTAATGAATTGAGCTGGACTTGAATTTTATCTTTTCTATTGCCATTCACTAACTATTTAAAAAAGTCTAGAATTGTGTAGCTAAGGTCATATGACAAAATAAACTAGCTGAATTTATATAAATTAATTATGTTAAATGTCTATGACAAATAAGTTACCTCCTATCTATTTGTTTTCTGCAGGACTGTAAATATTTTTTTTATGAAGTAGGGAGAAATGAGACTCAGGTTTGATATTGTCATATAATATGGATTTAATTTAATCTGAAAGGATCCATCGGACTCCTAAAGACTGCACTAATTAAAAACCGAGTAAGATTTTGTTGCAACTTTTGCGGTCAGGCGACCTGACTTTTTAATTCCTCATTCTTTCTCCTTTTTGATGCTTGCTCTAACAGGCAGCCTGAGAACAACGGGGAAAATTCAATTTCCATCTTTACAAAAGGTTTTGTGTCCTGCTTTAAGAATTTTCAGCAAAGAATGACTGAAATACGCAAAGAGGCTTAAATCAAGAAGCAATTAATAAATAAAAGTTTTTAAATCTATAAAACAAGGAAATGGAATTTTAAGTTTAGCAGCATCCCACATAACACAGCTTAGGAAAGCAGATTTAATAACTAATTAAAAAACGATAACTATAGTTTTTTATAACTAATTATTAATAATAAGTAAATAATAATTAATAATAATGGAAATAATAACTAATAACTAATTAAAAAAACTATATAGGTGTACACTGTCAGTGTATGCAAGCTGAAGGGCAATATTCTTTTTCTGAAGATGTGCATTAAGCTAAATGAAGCATGTTCAGGAATGCTTAATATAGACCCTAACAAATTAGATATACAGACAGCTAGTATGAAAAAATAATAAAACACCTGTGAAATAAACATACTTGCATAATACATAGCCTTGCAATCTTGTATGTACTGCCCTAAATTAGAGATACCTGGAGTTCCCAAGTTGATTAAATGTTACTAAATCTAATTATAGACAAAAAGCCATTTCATAATCACACTTTCTAAATGTAGTAAAGCCTACTCTCTTCAAGTCCCTTCAGCTGTCAGAAAGTTATAGCTCATACACTCTTTGGATGCATGACATTTTCTACCTAAGCTCCAAGAGATAGAAATTTTAAATTTTATATCAGGTTAACAATCAAAAAAAGCTTAAAAATATACCGGTGAAAAATTATATGCACAAATGAAATATTACTGTACAGCTATATAGCATGAGGCTTCAAACAGAAAAAAAGAAACTGTACTCTGGATTGCTATAATGTTTAGAAGTTTGAGTCCTCTGAGATTTAATTAAACAGAATTTATGCTTAAATGCATTTGTTAAACTAGGCATTCACTGTTGTAATTTTTTCCACTGACATAAAATTTTAAATGTCTTAGTAACTCTCGGCTTTAGACTCCTCAAAATATGTTTGTTTAAAAACATTTACAGCAGTACTTCCTCCATTGTGTTAAGCCTTGCAGGAGTTGCTACTCCTGAATTCATATATGCTTTCAATACTTTGAAATTTTTCATTTGGGTCAGTTTTCTGCATGGGATTGTTATATAAGGTTCACAGGAAGAAAAAAAAAAGAAAGAAAAACAAAAAAACAAAAAAACAAAAAATTGAATATAAACATGGTGCTGAAAATGAGTATGTTCAGCAGCCATGATGTTTTAACTTACCCAGATATGCTTTTCATGAGATGAAGAGAGATGAATGGAAAAAAAAGCACATAAATGTTAATGAACATATAGTAGTTCATAAAGAAATCATATGATAGATAAAATAATAGCACCGTTATAACTACTGAAATCTTACTAACTGGTCTTTGAATGCTTTAAAGAAGTTATATGTCCTTATGAAGAACAGAGGCATTTCTCAAAATGAAATTTTCTTTAAACTGCTGTTGGTTATTTATTAGGTTCCAGTGTAGCACATTTATAACACATATTCATACTAAAGATCTGGAAACACAGTGAATGTGGAATAGATTTTCAACTCAAAGCATGCTGCTCAGATTTGAATAATTTCATAATGATTTTATGTAACACAAAAAATCCTGAAAATTCTGAACCTGTGGATTTAAGCAAATTACCACAGAGACACAGTAAAATTAAGAGTGGACTATGAACCAAGGTTTACTTTCCTACATCTACTTCACTAAAATTTTACCAAAACCTCTTGTAGTAATGACCACATAGACTTGGAATTATTTTATTGAAATAGGCAGGAAATTTCCTACACAAAGATGACTAATGTATGTAATTATGCAGTATGTCAATTTGAGCAGTCCTAGTAATGCTAGATTAGTAGTGATACTGGTGTGAAAGTTTTGCCCTCTAGGTAACCTATTTTTACCAATAAAAAGAATTGATAAAAGTATCTGTAGGAGAAACCAGGATGCCATCACAGATAATAAACTTTCTTCAGCATCCTTTAATTGCCATCATAAAAATAAAATTATATGCCTGAATGAACCCCAGATATCTTAGAATATTATGTTTCAATTTACCATTGATTTACAGAGATATAAAAATGCTTGGTACATACAGCTGTAGAAAACTTTGGAGTAAAAAGTATGTGCTTTTATTAATTAAAAAGATGTTGCTTTCATTTATTTCAGTGATTTTATGAGGGGGCTGGTTCCAAGATCTTAAATTTTGTTTCTGTGTTTGTGTGTGATAAGCAGAACAGCTGGAAGAGAGGAGGAGAAAAAGTGCAATATAGAAAACCAGATGAAAACAAATGGCAAAGACATACACAGAAATATTAAGAAAGGAAAATTAAGAATTGGAAGGACAGTGAAGGCATGCAATATGAATAGAAGACTAGAAAACTACTCAAACAATTACCAAATATGATGGAGGTACCATCAGGATTGAATATACATTCATGATTTTGGGGTCAAATCTCCATCACGCTCAATTTCCACTGAAGAAACAGTAAAGACTGATTTGAAATCCTTTGCCTTTTATTTTGGACCTTATAAAACCTATTGAACCATCTATTTCTTACATATCCTTCTGAATACTCCTTTGGATATGGGTAGATGGAAATAAACAGGGGGATTAATTGGAATGTGAGCGATTTTCTGGCAGCTTTAGTCAGTTGGCAGGTTGCAGCTGCCTTGGCATAACTTAAGGGACCTGAAGGCTGTTCCAGTCTCCCCCATTACAGCAGCAGAGGATCAATGATCATCTCTTTGCTTCCTGAGCATCTTTTCTGGAGAAAAAAAAATAAAATACTGCAGAAAAAATGGCTCTTTACATTCTAGCTTTTGCTTTTTCATTTGATAACTATTTTGACACTATTTTATTGAATGTAGGTAATGATTTCCCTTAGAACACACTAAAGACATAGATTTTTTTTTTTTTTTCTGCTGCTGTGTTTTATTGATTCTTCCCTTAAGTCTTAATTTAACAGGTAATCTGAAAGGGTATTTGCATCTGCAGGAGATCAGAGTTTAGGAATCAACTGCGTGTATGAGGATAGATGCTTATATTTATCAATAAATCTCAAATTGCAATAGGTAGATCTGTGTAGATATGGCAGGAATTGGGACCTTGCCATATTTTGTTTGATTAAAAATTTTAAAAGCTGATACAAATTGTATAGAGAAAAGAATAAAAAAAAAACTAAAAAAGGGCAAAAACATAATTTTAAAATACAGGATTTTAAAAATTAGTTCAATATAGGCATTATTGTTTATGTTCTTACAAATACAATATTTATATATATTTTACCCTCAGAATACTCTGAGTAAGGTTTAAAAAAATCTTCTGCAAGACAAATACCCATATATCCTTGCATTGATAATGCTACAAAAGGAATTCCCCTAATACTTAATTTAATAGCAATATACCTTTTTAACATTTTGAAAGCTTTTATTGAATAACTATTTCAAAGAGTCTTTTATTCAGTAAGGGTTAAAAATATGTTTGGCAAAGGAATTAAAAAAAATACATCTTTATGTATGCCTCAAGGACTAGAACCCAATCCAGCCAGGGAATCCCAATCCACCAAGGGAAAACCATGGTGGCCACAGTGTACAATCCTTGACTTCATCAGAACACTGAATACCTCTCCCTCCTCCACTGGAATGAGAAAATAGAAAATAATAGGTAATGAATGGAGGGAGAAAGGGAGGAGGAACTAAAGAGCAGTCTAAATGCTACCTACTACATCAGATAATTTCTCATAGATGAGAAAAGAAGGAAGAAATTAAATGCAAAATTTGAATTTTCATAAAGTTTCAGGAAAGATTGAAAAAAAACCAAAAAAACATTGTATTAAAAATATTCTCAAGAGCTACTGTAAGAAAATAAATCATGTACATTTATGATATAATGGTGTTTAATAAGCATTAAGTATTCGGGAACATTAGATGGATGGCACAGAAAAAGACCTTAATTAATCCAATTGGATTCATTTTTTGAAATGTGTGCAATTAGGAAAGTCATTAGAAACAGCTATTTGTATACTGCAGAGGACAGATTATTTGTAGTCACAAATACACTAAGTCAAGTTCTAATTGGAGTTGCACACATAAAACCTAATTAAAGAGGCATTGTGAGGATTCAAAATGAACTAAATGATGAGTACAGTGTTTCAAACTCTTATTCCACAAAAAGTTCTACCTTGATGTATTTTCTGTTGATAGGGATCAAAAAGTTTGATTTTCTATAGGCAAATCTAAGTCCAAGTATTCTGCTTTATGTTACCAATTTGATTTAAATATAGATTACCAGAACAAGGGGCATATTTTTGCAACTTTTTTCTCAACCATCTCCTAATTTTTGAAAAAAGATATACAAATGAAAAACAAAGATGGTTTGAAAAACATACACCTGGTTTTAGGTAGAAAGGGACTAAACTCAATTAGTATAACATATTCTTCTGTTAATATGGAAGCTACTGGTGCTTGATGTGCATATGACTGTAGTCAGCTGAAACTTGGCTGCATTTTGATTCTCTCAGGTTAGTTATAAGGTCATGCATACTACAGAGTTCTTTTTACACAGTAACTTCACATGCAAGAATTACTTAGGTCTGTTTTACGGGACTTTATTCATGTATGTAAGCGTATGCATATGTCCTGTCATACCAATGCTTTTTTGCAATCTGATTGAAGTCAAGAGTTTGTACCTTGCAAACAAAATATGGAGTACGGTGGAGTAAAACCCCCAAAACAGGTTCATGGGACAAAAATATATTTATTTTTATGTTCTTTAGAAGATATAAACCTTACATCTTAAGCTTGTCTTGGAGATGTGGGATTAAAGGATTTATTTCACCAATAAAAAAATAAAAATAAAATTAATCCAGAGTCAAATCAAACAACTATTGTAGGAAGTATCGGGAATTTATCTGCTTTTGAACAAGAATCCTGTCCGTGTGATCCAGTTAATGGCTAGCTGACTTGCATGTAAAGTTTTTTCATGGACATAATTTATGTATAGGATTTAGGACCACTGATAAAATGATGGCATAGACTAATTTCAAACTGTACTCGCAGCATGCATAAGGTCAAATCCTCTTCTGTGTGGCAATCTAGGACTATGTAGCATTTGAATGTCTCTCAAACCTTGCCTTATGTTAGCACTTTGCATAGGATGAAATAAGCATACCTTTCCTTCACTGTCAAATGCCAGGTTAGCTAGAAGGACAAGCTTACAAGCAAAACTTTCAAAAATGTAATCATAATTTTGAAGGCGATTACATGATTTCCAGGTAAAGATGTATCTCAGTATGGATGTTATTATTGTCAGTTAAGGTTGCAACATAAAAGATACATATTTTTCTTCAGTATGCTCCTTTGCTCCTTTCTTCAGGAAGATACTTATGTTCTGATATATTACATACTGTTGCAGATCAAATCAAACATTTGAAAAGGATATGTATTACTGACACTCTGCAATTTGAAAGGCAAAGCATAACTCATTCAACCTTCTGTGCTACCTAAATATGTATTTGCCATTAGTGAGGCTTTTCAGCAAGCATGATTTAGCATCATTCCTGAACAAAACTGTGGAATAGTAGAATTCAACAGACATTCACTAGAACAGTTATAGCAAAAAGGGAAATATATCTGGACTCATTTGTTGACAATATTCGAAGTTTGCTGAGTGAATTGTTAATGTAGATTTGTTATAAAGGGTTAAAGTTAGTATCATTTGGTATTTTAGCAACAAGGACAGTAAAGCATATATATATAGTTTCTCTTAACTGCCTCCAAAGTTTGCTAGCTGAGGTAAAGTCAGTGGGGATATGTGGTTTTTACAGGGGATACAGATTATTTGATTTTAGGCACCATATTATGTAGTCTTCTTCTAAGGTACGTGTAGGACACACACTTCAGCTATTCCAGAGGGCACTACACATGAGCATCCGAACCCTCCATGAACCTCATGACTAATGATAGGAACTGGACTAGCCCAAAACTTTGTATGCTGGCTATCAGCTTGAGCTTTGATGAAAACCCTGAGTGTAAGGCAAGACCAAGTTACAAGCACAGTGCTATCACTTGGTACAAAAACACCCACCAAGGACTATGCTATGAACAGCTGGGATAGTGTGTGTATACACAGCCACTGAGAAATGGTAGCTGGAATTGCTCGCTACAAAATTGAGAATGAGAAACTAGTATCTCTTTATTTTACAGGGAGACTGATTAATCACTAAAAAAAAAAAAAAAAAAAAAAAAAAAAAAGCTAAGAAAGAGCACCCATCAATAGTATAATATAACACCCTAAATGCTCTAAATATCCCTAATATTCATTTTTGTTTTCTTGGACTGCATGTTCAATTTACAAATAGTAAGGCTTTTAAAAAAATTATTATTATCTAGATCTATCATGTATTTCACCTCTGCGAGTAAATATTTATGGATGATTCAGACAACCTAAGCTTATCTTTTCAGATGACTTAAGGAACATGATGGAGTCTAATTAAAAAAAAGTATTATACACAGCTTCCTTAATTTCTCTTTGATGCCTTAGGAGAAACACTTGTTACAGATATATTTACTGTAATAACCAAATGTTGGATGAAAAGAGATTCTTGTTTGAGGTTTATAAATCTGGCATATCATTGAGACAAACTGATAATTACATTTTAATGATGTCTAAGTAGTCAATTGAAACTGAAAGAAATTTAACATCTAAATAGCATTTTCTAAGCAAGAAGCAGGAAAACTTTGAAATTCAGGTTAATGACACTATTATCACTGGAGAGGGATTTGGTCTCCAGAAATATCATATTATCTCAAGAAACTCTTTATAGTGAAATGTATTATTCAGGAATCTAGTCTATGCATATAAATTGTGCTAAAATAGTGTAACAGTGCAGTGTGTTTATAACTCCAGGAGGCCAGAGTAGGGTCAATGCACGTGCTTGCTATTTGGGGAACAGGTAGCCAGGACATGCGGGGACCATTAGTACCTACTGGCTGCAGCAGCTCACAGTATGAAACATTGTGCTTCATCCCTAAGTTAGTGGGCATACTTGCTAAATTACTGATAGAGTTCAAATTTGAAGTGGATTTTTTTTTTTAATTAAAGTGTTTTTTACCTATGAGGTTAAGTCAACTGGAAGAAAAACGTTTTAATGGGAACAACTCCCATATAGAAGTTATGGGAACAACTCCCTAGTAGCTAATTTCAAATTCTGGTGAATTTTGCCTGAAGCTAATGAAAACTGTGAGAATGTTCTGGTCAGAGTGATGAGTCTCACCTTTGGTTTCACATCAAGGGGAGATCCCTGGCTTTCCTACATTAGAAGTATGGGTTTTACCACTGAACTGAAAGAGAAGTTCACTGAGCTGTTAACACCAATTCAATATGTAGTATTATTCCCGTTTTATGAAAAAATGGATTTCGCTCTGGGAACACTGATGTTTTTTCTCTAAGTGACAAAGCCAGCATAAGTAAAGCTCTCCCAGACCTGAAATTTAATACAAAGGAATGCTTCCTGCTTTATCCTGTCTTTTAACTATTCTTCTGGTAAGCCTGGTTCCCTTGGGATTTTGTGTCCTAATCAAAATTAGCCAAAGAAATCCTTAGAAGGTGAGGTGCTCTGCTCATTCTGTTCCAGTGAGACTGGGATCATTGCCTCTATGGGGTTTATAGGGCTTATTTAGCAATAAGAACAAGTTAAACACCTGAAATTAAGTCTTACTGCTACATCATGAGATAGCAAATTATTCTCAAACTCCTCATATTATCTTTTACAAAGACATCATATACATTACCATCATCCTTAATGTTACTTTCTCATTTGCATTACACAAATCAGTAATTTTATAGCTACTGTATGTTTCTGAAAGATACTTTTAGGGGTAGTTATGCATAACTAAGTGTTGGAAAAAGTGAACCTGACCTACTGAGACAAACTTGTAATTAAAATGACTTTCTGGACTGTTTCAGAATACTTTGCAAGGTAAGACATGCAAATACATGACTGCATTTTTTTTTTTTTTTTTTTTTTTTTACATGGAAATGTTAATTATCATCTACCCTATTGATAACTCACATCCTAATGACAACATTAATTTGGTTGAATCCCAAGTATCTCTCTAAAAAAATGTTAAATTTTTCCTGTACTACAGTTCCTCTACAACTATATATTCTACACATAAATTACCAACATATGGTACTTATGATAGAAATGTCTTAACATTTATCTGATAGTAAATTAAGAATAATCTTAAAATCAGTCATAAGGATACTGAAGTGAGAAGCTATGAACATATCTAAAGTAATGGGAAAAAAATATCTTTGTAACATAGGTATATAATTTATACCTATCAGGGTCAATAATAATACAGTTCAGACTAGATGAATAGTCATAGTCACAAAGGAAAGATTCCTTTCCTTCTAGCAGAGAGTATTTTGATTACACCTAATCCATAAAGAACCAAGGACAGACAGACACAGGACAAAAAAGGAAAGACTGGAAAAGAAAACAGCGTGGAAAAGTCTCATTATGTGAGATTAGACAGAAGTCTAATAACTGATTACCTATATACCTATTATTTCTAGACTGAAAACTTGGTAGGCACTGTCATGTATGAAGTAGTATGTGTCAAGTCTTAGGGTATTTTATCCAGTTTAAATAACTATTAACATATGAAAAAGTGAACACATTTGTCCATTCGTCCCTTCAAAAATGATTTCAGTGCTGTAGTACCTTCAGTCCTCAAAGCTGGAATATAGACAGGAATTACGAAAAAATAAAAAATAAAAATTACTGAAAAGTGAACAGTATTCTATATGCTTACTAGAATTTAATAAAAAGGTGTAGTAATGTATACTTACATATATTTCTAAATGAATAGTGAGTGATAACAGATGTACAGATAAGGAATCAAAAGACAAGACTCATCAACTGCAGAATCCCTGTGAATGTTATTCTGAGTCTCTTAATTTAAAACATTTCTTCTCTGTCAGCTAGCACAATGACTGCTTCTCTATCTTTAATTGCTAAATTGAGGTTAATTTAAACTGAACACTTACATATGTACATTACACAAATAGGCACACTTAAAGACATATTTCATCAGTAGCTTGACATGAAAGTAGTGGTTCAAAATATTCCACATATAAACTCAATGAAAAGCAGAAACATATCCCTCACTTTTTTGGATTAGAATTGCTAATTCTCTTGAAACTTTGCAAAGGAACATTAAAAGACAAAGACCTGAAAACACCGAAATATTAAAAATTAGGCTTTCAAAATCCAAATAATAGCACTAGAGTTAGTGATTATGGATGAAATATAAACCTGTTTATTTACTAAATGAATTTTCAATGTCATTTTAAAATACTATTTTTTTTTTTCTCAGACACTCTCTAATTACATTGGAACTGTGATGCTGCCAAGAGGTTTCTTTTGTGTTTGTACCTTTATTTTGATAGTTCCCCTTAGCTCCTGGCGGCTGTTATGAGTCAGTATACTGGTTTTACAAGTAGGTGCACCAGAGTCAGCACTAAGTTATTACATGATTTAGGTGAACAACAAGCTAGGTTGTTATTTGCTGACAAACGAAAGAAAGTGAAGCTGCTAGGGTTTATGGGGAGCCTTTAACTTCTGTAGGCAGAAATAACTGTTCAATGGATAATGCAAACAATCTTTTCTCTGTTCTGAAAAATTAATGTAGTCAGTCACTAAAATGGTTCTTTCACTGCTTGCCTATTGTTAAGAATTGTAGTTACTAAATGATAAAAAATTAATGACAGTGGGAAACAGAAAATGTCTCTTTCTCTTACTGTTTTGCAAATGAAACAATAGTATATAATTGACAAAATTACAATATTTTTCCTATATTTTATATGCAGCTTTAAAAATATTTACACTGAAAAAAAAACACAAAAACCAACACACACAGTAAGTGATAAACAGTCATAGTAGATGGTCCTGCCACTCATTATACATCTGCATAAAAACAACACAAAAACTGACATTAGATTCAAGTATGAGCCAATGCAAGAAACTTAAAGGTGGTACTCACTTTTTCTTTAGTCTTCGGTCTTTTTCTGCTTGGGTTCCAAGTTTGCCCAATCCCAGAGATTCTTGTGCTGCTGCTTCTGTTTCCATATAGCCTCCTGTGTTGAAAATTGAAAAAACAAACAAACAAACAAAACAAACAAACAAACAAACAAAAAACCATATTTTCCTACATCTCTTTCCCAGTTCTCTCAACCCTTCAATACCCATTCTGGCCTTCCCCTAGTCATCTATGTTTGCTTGCTTAATTCATGGCATTTAATGTTTGTGAAGAACATCTAATGCTGGCAAGTGTTTGCTACATGGAAAAAAGTAGAAAGAAAATTTGCTTCCTCCTCATACATTTCCTCAGCAGAAATGTATGAAAAGGGCATGCTGAACTTTTCCTTTGCCTGTTTGACTCCTAAGTATCAGTCTCATGGTCCTGAGTGAGCAATGCCTTCACCATTTTTTAATCTTAGTTGGGAAACATGCAGATGAAAGTACATTCTAAAGAACTGTATGATTATTACTGACATAATACAGCATCAGTTAATGTCATCATGCTAAGGTCTTCATTTTGCTCTCACTGAAAGTCTTTGATGTTATTATCCTTCCAAACTCCTAAACCAGAGATGACACATGGAATTTGTCAGAGGAGTAGAAAACCTCATAGGTCTCCTTGGAGAAGCCCCCTAGACACCTAATTGCTGTCATGCCAGGGGAACTTGAAGAACTTGCTTCACGTCACAAGGGAAGCCTGCAATAAGCAAGGACACCTGGACCAAACTATAATCATATTATAAACTGTGGACAAAATTGGTATTGTTAATCCATACTGATCAAAATTATGTCTGTTAATGTGACTTTCCCAGTGCAGAAGCCAAAAGGTACTCTTTTTTTTTTTTTTTTTTTTTTTTTTTTTTTTTTTTTAATTGCTGCTTGGATTCAAGGTAGAAGTGAGCTGCTCATGGAGTTGCCAGCACACAGTCTCCCAACTCTGGCTCTAAGAAGCACTCATACATGCACAGACACAGCGGCTGCAGCACTTCTTTGGAAGCTGCTTTCTGCTGTGCTCCTGTTCATGAGGTACGTAAGTGGCACAGAAAGACAGCAGTACAGGAAATGCTGATGCTTTTCTCCATTTGTCAGTGGCAAATTCTTGTTTTTCAACTAATGGATAGTAAACAATTGTAGAGTGGACACTGAGATAATTAGGACAGCACAATATAAAATAAAAATATTTCTATTCTGATTCAGGGATTTTAACCATAAAATGATGTGTAAATGGTGTCTAGCAAAATATCATCATAGGCTTTTGCAAATCACATTTACATGCAATTCAACCAAGTGGGAACAAAACCAACTGCAGTATCATTTTGTGACGTTAAATGATAAAAACCCGTTTTCAAGCGGCACTTTCAAAGCAGGTGTAGTTCTACCTCTACCACTGGCTAGATGGAATTTTTCTTCAATAAAGAGGGCACTAATTTTCCACATCTCATGATGAGAATGATGTCTCCAATCACAAACACAAAAAACATAACTGTATTCTTTGCTTATTCTCATCTGCTTTTCAAAGTCTTACAAAATATCAAATGTTTCTTGCTGACTCTGGAGGAAACATAATTTTTACAAACTGCTGTACATATATAACACCTGTTATATATAAACTGCTGTAATATATCACACCTTCCTGAGAGAGCAGCTCATCAGATGTTAGGTGTAGATGGTATGATGGCAGTGCAATGAGGGATTAGAATAATAGAATCATTCAGGTTGGAAAAGACCTCTAAGATCATCTAGTCCAAACCTTTAAGCTAGTACTAAAATCCACCACTAAACCATGCTACTAAGTTCTACATCTAAACATTTCTTGAAGACCCAGGGATGGTGACTCAACCACTGCCATGGGCAGGCTGTTCCAATGCTGCACAACCATTTCAGTGAAGAAATTTCTCCTAATGTTCAACCTAAACCTCCCCTGGCACAACTTGAGGCCATTTCCCCTCATCTTATCACTTGGAATTGAAATAAAGAGCAGCACTTCTACATCAGCAAGATTAAACAGACAACTGGCACTTCAGCAACACTTCAGTGACCGTAACCGGATTTCTCATTTTGGTTCCAACAGTTTTCTTTTTCAACCTTATCACAGTGAAATTATATAAATGCAACTGGTCTCTTCAGCATGACAGAAGGAAAAAAAAGTAAAAAAACAACACCTAAAGTGAACTGCAATAGCTTGTAACTATCAATCAAATAGCTAACAAAGGCTTTCTATTGATTGATTGATTGAAGGTCCCTATCTGGTCTCAGTTTACTGTTTGAGTTATAAATCTAGTTCTTCCTATATGGCTGTAGTGTCTTGAAGAAAGGCAAGATACGTAACATTCAATAGCTATCCATCTAGAATGTCATTCATCCTTGACAACACCATTAGATCATCTTACTTCTCGTAAGGACTGAAGGATATGGGACAATATTACTCAACAATAGACAGATTTGCTTACTTTCCATTTTAGAAAGTTAATCTGGGCTTTTGACAGAGCTAGCAAAAATAACAAGGCAGTGATGCTGAAAATACTCTTTGTTCAAGGCTGATGTCCTATCAGCATCAGTGCTGCTATTACCAGTTCACTTAAGGAATAAAGCCTATAAAGTTCTAATGCTCAAGTATTTTCTTCAGAGAATTTTAGTGCTACAGCTCCTACCTTCTTCTGGCAAAATAGCTAATACAGGAGAATGGTCAATGACTTGATAGAGCTCTCTGTTCACATACTGATCAAGCTCAATGAGCCGCTCTGAGGATGACTGTGACATTCCATGACCACTCTCACACTCTCAGCATACTAGACTTTACCACACAACAAACACATCTGGGCCTTTGAATGACCAAGGGCACATTGCATTGGATACGGTCATTGTGCCTGTTTGTATCTCAGGCATGCAGATGACCATGGTTCCGAACAAGCTGACCTTGATGATACACCATACAGATGAACTAGACCAGGAGGGACTAAAAATCCTTGTGATATATTGTTTTAGGGACTAGAATATTTTAAGTGTAAGATGAGGAGAATATACAAATGTGTAGTATTGTATTCCCCAAGAGAGAGAAGAGTGGATAAATTTAAAATCAAACAAATGCAGAAATTTAAATAAAAGACACTCCTTCCCCCTGTATATTCCTTTCCCCTTCCCCAGTTATTAACAGAAAGCTTGAAGAATGTAGAATGAATGAAGGATGTAGAAAACTGGAACTGGGATTCTAAGAAAGATATCCTAAGGCCTACACTTGACTTTGAACAATGATACAAATGGTTTAACAGAGATGATAAAAACAGCAAATTATGAAAATAATTATGAAAAAAATACCAAGTTTAGCACTGGAAAACTAAATTTTGAAGGTAATGTGGATCAAGGAAATCTTTTGGCTGACAGCCTGGCTCTTCTGAAGTAAATAAAACTTTGGAGGTTCCAATATTACTTCTTAGATGAGAGTATATATTACACATGATTTTAGAGACGTTATGGAACCAGCTACAGAAGTATTGTTTGTACATGCGGTGTATAATAATGTCACTAGGATCCTTAATATCCCATGCATTGCCATTAATTTAAATTGTCCCTTTCAGCATAATTGTGTGCATGTACAAATATGCACATAAGAAAACAAATTAATGTTTCTGAGGCTCAAAATCAGGTTTCTTGTCTCTGTACTACTTGGAGTTCTATTGAATAAAAGGTATTTTCCATACCAAAAAATATAAGAAGTCTTTATCTATATCAAATCAGAATAAGTTTAATTTAAGAAAAGAATCAAATCATATTCATTTATTGATTTTGAATTAAAGAGTTAGGTAATGAAAAACATAAATATACTAACTGCAGTGCAATGATGATATGACTTACTATTTAGGTTTCTGTGACATAATATTTACCTATGAATAGAGCTATTAATTATATGGCTGCACAGATATTGAGCCTATCATGGAATTGATTCAACTACTACCACTATTTTAATTTTTGTTTATTGTCTTTAAACAGTTACTGAATGGATACTGCCCCATAATATTTTTTGTCTTTTGTTATCCTAAAAATTAAGATGAGGAAAACTATTCTGTAATTCTGCTGCTCAACAATGTCTCTTAAGTTCTTAAAATATTTTGTTCTTACTTCTTACTTACTGTATTTTTTTGTATATGCTTGTAAATCTAATTTGCTTAATTAAAATGTTCAGCACACTGAAATCTTTGCTATTGAGCTAAAGGATGGTTGTCACCAAAAATTAATTTAATTGCAAATCTTCACTAGTAGCTAATAGTGTAATTTCACGAACTGGTGTTGGGAATTACAAACAGGCTTTATCCAATTATGCATATGGCTTATTAATCATGTTGGCTATTATAAGAAATTAATCTATTGCCAGATTATATTGCTCCTGAGGCAATCTTTAAAGGTGTTATTTTATTTTTGTTCATATTACAAGGAATTGCAGGGAAGACCAGCATATTTATTACATCTTTGTCCTCAGTGTTCCTGAGTTACTGTGAAATCACAGATTATTATACATAATCCATCAGTATTAATAAAATTGGTTTTATGGAATGTAAATTTGAATTAATACCACAGACTAAAGTTATAAAATTCTCCATTAGTGCAGATGGCGACATGCAGGTGTATTTGAGAGATCCATTTAATGGGATTCTGAAATACATTAAACTATGAAGATGATTGAATAAATCAGTTTTATTCTTACCGTAGCGAAGAAAGAAAGGAATTTAAATCAAGATTAGAAATTATTATTATTTTTAAAAGAACACAATTTAAATAGGAAAACAGTTGTGGTGTAAATGGAGAATGCTCAGTCCTTTGAATTTACTCTGATATTTTGATCCTAATATTGCATAATTTTATGTTGTAGGACTTTAGTAATAGGTTTGTTAGTTGTTTAAGTTGTGATTAGCATTCATAAATATCATATGTTAATTTGAATTTAGGTGGTATTATTATTTTATATCTTAATTTATTATTATTTCAGACCCATGTATCACTTAAGCATTTACACTTACTGCAAACCTTTAAAAATTTTTGTAGGTGTTATGTGGTCACCATGCCATTAAAAAAAATTAGTGACTCACAAAGCTGTACTCTGACATCTTTGTGAATAGGAAAGAGATATTCTATTTTATTTTACTAAATTTATGCCTGTGTGGCATGCACCTGTATGCTAATCTTAATCTAGCTAAATCAGATAGCCTAGCAATAGAGACTGCAGCTAAAGATTCAGGGTACATAAACTATGAGCCTGTGCCTTAACTGTGACTTAACTTTCCATTGTTTTTGCTACCTAAATAAAGTTAAATACCTGTTAAATAAAGTTGAGGCATGACTGTTTGTTGCATTTGGTGTGGACATATCTCATGGAACATCACAGAAGAAAAATTTTGCCAAGCATGAATTAGACAAAGATCTTGGCTAGGGAAAAGGGCAAAAGAAATAGGAGGAAAACAAAGTATTGCCACAGACAGCATAGCTAATTGCAAAAGTACAGTGAGGGCAGTGGTGAAAGGCACTAGCAGACATCTATTGACACACTGCAGTGAGAAAGGCAACTACACCTGCAAGGATCTTCCATATCACATACTTATACCCCTTAGAGTGGAGTGTGTGCTTAATGCTCTCTTATCTGCTCTTTATTTTGATTACTTGAGAATACTCAGCATTTTTAACCTAATTCAAGAAAGTAGTGAAGCAGCAGGCTCAGTGAAGAGGGTAGTAGTTTGTAATTTGTGCTAGTAATTTGTATCAGAAGTCTGCTTTCATTTGTGTTATAATCATAGCAAACTCCTGATGTATAATTAATGATAACAATGGAGTCTAATGGGAAGGTTCTGCCAGAATAAAGAGAACAAAAAGCAATTTGGAAAACTGAAAATAAGCAAAAATTAGAAATGGAAAAATGACTGTGAAGTGGTGACCTTGACTTGGTACCACAAATTTCTTACTCAGCTGTCCAAGTCGAGCCTTCTCTTTTTTACCAAACAAGCGTCCTATTGAGGACTTGATTCCTTTCTTCTTGGGAGCTTTGTGCAGGGAGTCCTGACTGCTATTGACACTGCTGAGACCAATGCTTTCCGGCTCCAATGAAGCAGGCAAACTACTATGAGTGATAATAAAGAAATAGAACAGATAGCAAGTTATTATTATTATTATTTAATTTTATTTTCTCCTGAGCAGCTCTGCAAACAAATGAATTGGTTATAATTTAGTAATAATCTTCCCACAAATGAAACAGTTAATCACATCTTGCTCCTTAAGTGATCTAGCAATATGTAGAGCAATACGAGACTGGAAATATTTTTAATTTGCTAAGAACCACTGATGACAAATACAGGATATTCCTGACATTTCTCTTTCTAGGATTTGCAGGATCACTACTTCTAGTAGGGATCAAAACTACACCTTAAAACAGAAATATCCAGCATGTCTTTTAGCACTGATAAATATTCTCAAGGTCACATAAGAGACAAAGGTTTCTTTCATGGTACAGGAAACAATTACCAAGAAGAAACATGAAGAAATAAGGGCATTTCAGAATAAACAACATGATCTAAAGAGAGTAATATGTGGTAAAAGTGAAGTACCGATTCATGGTATGGACATCTTACCTTCTGGCATCATTGTGGTACGAAGAAGGAAGGGTATGTGTCATTCTAATAGCTCTGGGTGTTGGAGGAGGAGAAGTTTCACATTTGATTGTGGCTTTATCTTCACGCCCATCTTCTTCTACTACTGCAATCTGGGGGATAGATACTACATTGAGGGCCAAATGGCTTTTCATGAGTTTTTCAACATACATTTTACAAATTTATCAATTGAATTGATTCATGTTTGGATTTGAGGGCAGCTTTTTTTAATTTTTTTTATTTTTTTTATTTTTTTTAGCAAATTGTAAGAATTCTTATTGTTTAAAAAGACCATTGGGAAATAACAAAATTGCCTAAATGTGGCAGCTTGAAATACATATTTAGAAGGACAGAGAGTACATTTGGAGAGAAAATTAATTTATTTTATCCCAAATGGGTTGATTCAGTAAAGGTCTAAACATAAAAATAACTTTATGCATGAGCAGGCCTCTTTCATTAAGAAGGATTATTCATGTAAACAAAATTCTCAGGGAAGTAAGGGAGAAGGTAAATACATAAACAAGACTACTCTGCAGTTTGTTGAAAGTGAATGGTCAGAGGACTTGAAAATAAGCATGAAAAAAAGGAATTTTGTCACAACAAATAATAATTTAATTTGAATACTGTCTCCTCTCATGCAAAGATAATTACCATATTCAGCTCCAACTGCAAATACCTTTATATTGCTCCACAAGATTTCAAGCAATCTGACTTTGGTTCTGCCAGCAGTAAAAATGGCCAAAATACATTTGAAGGTAATTCTTTCGTGCCCACACTTTGCTTTTAACTGTATCTCCTTTAAGTGTGCGCTGTAGAGGCTCCTGCAAAGTATCACTAGTGGGCCTTGATTCTTGGAGTAGCAGTGACCCCTGGAAGCCTTTTGAGGTATTTTTAAAATGACTATGTTCAGGTATTGGATGAAAAGTAGTGAATGGGGTGCAGCACATGGAAAGGAACCTGCTTATTTAAATGGCAGAGGATTATGGCAAAAGCACTCTCCCATGCTTTTAAAAAGCCAGTATCATACCTTTCTCCGATGTTTCCTTAGATCGCTTGGCTTAAATTGGTAACAAAAGCAGCAACAACAAAAAAGAATGATTAATAAAGCTTATTTGAGTATAACAATGCAATACACTTTGTCTTCTGACATTCAGAATCATGAAATAGATATTTCATTAATTTAAGACTACCCATATTATATACTGACTATAAATGTGGTGTCATAACTTAAGATAACCCTTTACAAATGCACTTTCTGTGAAAGCAGTTATTTTTTTCCAAAGTTACAACCCCATTTCTTTTCATAAATTTAGCAAAGAATAGGATTCTCCAAATTTATGATAGCAGTTTTTATTTTTGGATTTTTCATATAAAACCTTATACTAACCTCATCCCCCAAAACATACCTATATATATAGCTAGATACATATATTTGCAGTTTTATATAATATTACAAACTAATAAATCATTCACTGAGGATAAACATAAAATATCAGCAAATACCACACCAAAAAAGTGGTATTTCTCTCCAGTTACCTGTCTTGATGAGCTTGGCACCTTTAGTCAACGAATACAAATTCATCTGTCTTCTATACTGCAGCATTATTTGGTGGTAGAAATCTGATAGACTATGATTTGTTCAACTGCTTTTCTTTCTTTTTTTTTTTTTTTTTTTTTTTTTTTTTTTTTTGTTAGATGCCTCATTCGTATAAACAGAGCTGAAGAAATTACAGAATGTTTCATTGCATAGACCTGAGATGTGGAAACTACTGTGATTCTGCTCCTCCAGACAACCCCTATAGGACCATTTGGTAACATGGGCTCTAGAGACCAGACTATTACTTAACTCTTCCCCAGTTTAAGTATTCCCACTTGGAGGATGTCTGATAGTGTGCTGTGTCTGTCCCCAGCCAGGAAGGTAATGAGATATTCAAGATTCAACTCTTGCTAAAACAGTGCAGGGGCAGTGTCCTGAAATGATCAATGTATGTGCTTTGTATGGCATTATTTTTATGGTTTATGATATGTCCAGAGTCTTGCTGCAATTCATACAGACATATCCGAGTTTTAGTCCAGCTGCAGATGGATGCCAGTGAGGCTGTAGCAACATAAAATGTAGAGTCTATACTGCCATTTGGTATTTGAATCTGATGAACACACTGACTGTCTAAATCAAGGCAACTAGGCAGCACAGGTGCCAGCTGGGAGGCCAGTTTAACCATTGCCATTAATCTGTAGCCAAATTATTTAGCTTAAATGGTGGATGGAGTCAAAATGCATATTGAGGAAGATACTGCATTGGTTAAGTGGGTGGCACCATGGCAGCCTGTACATCCACATTCTCAACAATGGTTTTCACCACAACCATCTTAATTTCTACTCTTCTGCAGTGGGAACCAGAGGGAGAAAAAAGAAACAGTGCCTCAGTCTGTCACACTTGCCAGTCATGACCTCCTCTCACAATAAGAAACTGCTGTCTTTAGTTCCCAAAAAGGCAGCAAATGAGTTCAGGTGAGTACAAGTAGCTGTCAGTTTCCAGAAAGAGGGCAGGGAAAGAATACTCAACTAGATGAAGATAGACAAAAAATTCTACTCCCACCTGAGTAGGAGCCACATGGAGGGTGAATAACTGGTTTCACTCTCAGCTCTTCTTAGCTAGGGAACCTTTTCAGCTAGGAGAGTTAATCTCTGCTTTCTGATTGAGATCAAAGCTCGTTTCCCCTCTGCTAAGAGGCCCCATCAGTAGACACTTATCTCTACATGGAACTATTGCTGCTGCTTCCCAGGAATGGACTGTAGGAGGACACAGATGATGTTCAGATTACCAGAGAAACAGCAGGAAATAAATGGGGTTATATGTATCCTATTCTCCTCACCGTATATCAGGCATCATCAGAATGGGCCGCTTTGATTTTATTTTTTCTTAGTGCTTGAGTAGATGAATTCACTCAGGCTCTAAATTTCAGTTTGTAGCCCACACTGAACACCACACTCTGTGTCTGCTTTGCTATCAATATTAGAGTTGAACATCAGAATATGTTGACACATGCTACATTGACTTACATGACTATGTGCAGTTCCTTTTTGTCTAGAACCAAATTATTATTATTATTTTTTGCAAATTCCCTTTCAAATTAAAATAGACATATCTCAGAATATGTGCATAAGGGTACAGTAACGTTAGAATTTCTTTGCATGATAATTTGGTGTCTAGGTATTGCAAAATATTGGTAATGTTGAAATATACCAGTTAAATGAATTATTGGAAAAAAAGAAGCACCTATTTCATGTGCTTGATATACTGTCATGAAGAATACATATAAACTGGTGCAAGTATAATGAGGTTTTAATGTATGCTACACATTTCCTGGAGATTTAAACTTGCCAATAGTCCAACTGTGTAATAAGTACATCACTTCGGAGGTTTTCATTAGAAAGCATTTTCCACATACATTTTAATTACAGTATTTCTAATGACCAGTTCTGTTTCTTATTATTTCCACTGTCTTTGTGCTGAATGCCCTTGATCCTCAGATCAAGATGTCCCTGGTGAATCACGTAAGGCACACAAAACAAAATAGCAAAAAATAATAATAATAAAAAAATCACTGATGTCCATATTCTAAGGAATTTACTATCTGTTCGTATGACAGAGAGGTGAATATAGAATTAGAGAGATGAGCCATCCATACAGTGAAAAGATGATGCTAGAAATATCACACCTAAAATGGGCATCACAGAGGTTCTTACCAGTGTCATTACCCCCATTCTATCCATCTCCCTGGCTGGACTGCGAGGTGTGAGTTTAGGAGTTGAGTGTCCACTGGGAGGAGATGAGCTTGCAAGTGATGATGCTGTCACTGAGCCAGTAATGGATGTACCTTGGTGGACTCTGGCTAGGTTTAAGCCTTCCAGACTCACGCTGGCCACTCTATTCTCTATCTCTTCGGCACGCAGTTCTGTTGACTCTTTTTCTTCTTGGATTAACCTTATGAAATAAAAGAACATGGTTTAACTTAGGCCAGAATTAGTACTCTAAAAGCATTCTTAGATTCTGAAAGCAAATATATCTTCCTTGGTACTTATCATTGTCTCACATATGCACAGAGACTCACATTGGCATACATTATATATGTACAATAGAGGTTATATATGCCCGCTACTGACTGTGTTTTTAATTTCTCATTATAATTTCTTCCTTCATTTCTGCATACCCCAAAACTAAACCTAAAATATACTTCCTTTCAAAGGAGGTCCAAAAGAAAAAAACAAACAAAAAACAAAAAACCATGAGTTTCATAGATCAACCCCAAAATAATATTGAAAAGGGTATTTTTAATCACCAGGATTACAAAATCCTTTTTCTTAATTCCTCAAAAACAATTGAAAGAATCTGCCCAACAACAAGACTTGATGTATGACATGTCAGAAAGCTTAGTTTCTTTGCAAATGAGAAAGTGCAGGAGAGGGGGAGTTAACAATCCGATTTACCATAGAAAACTAATTCCACTCTTAAGTTGGTTTCATCTGACTTTCTGTTGCTAAAGCATAAACACAAATATGAAGTCAAATGAAATTGGGCCTTTGAGAAGGGGATTGCTAGGATAATCCACATTAAAAAAAAAAAAAAACCAAAAAAAAAAAACCAATAAAACAAACAAACAAGAGAACATGCAAAACAATTTATGTTTCATCCCTACAAACTGATGAAAAAAAATGTAAATTTCCAAAGTATTAAGTTTTCAAGTGATTTTTGTTATAATAGCTCTTATTGGTGAAAAATACTAGTTTTTTAGACATACAAAGCTTCAACAGGATCTTTCCACTGAATTCTTTAGTTTTGCTTGTATGTTCTTTGCTCATAAACCCACATTAGAAGGAATCTATTTTTGCAAACAAGAGGGAAAAGGATGAGAGATCTAAGTAAAATGACAAAATATGAAGCCTGGAGATACTGAACCTGTGAACTAGGCTTGCTTTTTTAGTGATGGCAATAAAAGCCTATATGCCAGTATAAGCTTATCAGTAGGGGAAAAAAACTTCTCTCACACAACCTCCAGCAAAAAAGGCTATATACGACGTCTCCCTTTTTCTTCCTTTCACAACATAAAACTGTACCTACCATCTAAGTCAAGATCCTCTGTTTCATAAAACAATGATCTGACTCAAGATAGCACAAATAATATCTATGTTACCTTTACGTGCAATTCTTTGTCAAAATCTTTTATAGTATTATATAATTAGAATCACAGAATGATTTGGGCTGGAAGGGACCTCAAAGATAACTAGTTCCAACCCCACTGCCATAGGCAGGGACACCACACTAGACCAGTGCTAATTACTTGTTAAATTTTTAAAATGTTAATACATTTAAAACTTATGTATTTGTTGAATCTACAGCTTCCTGAATTGGTCACAGTGCTGACTTTGTAATAATAGAAATTATGGATAAAGTTGTCTTCTACACGCACTCCAAATACACTGTTTTAACAAGACTTAGTCTCCCAACAGCAAAATTTCTCTCTACATTTCTTTCTTGATAGGTGTAATAAAGGTTGGGATAAAATCCCATCTGAATTAAGAAATTCTGGGGGTAGTGAAAGCTGAAAGCTTACCAAAAGGTCTCCTCTGGAATGCAAAAGTTATTCAAATTCCATAAATTTCAATAGAGTTCTGTCTTTGAAGATACCTTGCTCAAAGAAAGTTTGAGATGTGGCAGAAGGTAATCTGGTTTTGATTATATTTCTAAACATACTTTTTTGTCTATAAAATTACCAGAAAGTGACTAATACATTTAGTAACATCATCATCTCCTTCTACAGAAATGAGAGGATGCTTTTGACATACCTACTTTTTAAAAGTTGTTGTACATGAAAAACATGTAACAATGTTTTCAGCTTAAAACATGGTTTCATTTATAAAAACTACTTTATTAAAATATGTTATTGGATTCTCTATCACTCCATTACATTTGCACAGAATTTAGCAAGACACATTCATTTCACTGCCTATTTCCAAGCATTTTAAGTCAACCTTGGCACATGAAAAAAATAAATCACATTCTGTGGTTCCATAGAAAATGAAAAACATGTATTGGAAACATGCCTTCTATTAGATGTAACATAGGAATAATCACCAGAAGAAACCATGAACAGCACTGAAGTATAGGGGGTCATTAGTGAGCAGATAGAGTTATGCAGAACAGGAAAAAAAACAAAACAAAACCATGAAAAGAGGACTATGGAGGGAGATTTGTTAAATGTGCCAAGTGTTATTATTGTATTTCTTTTTAATTGCCAAGCAGTTCTCTATATTAAACATTTTTTGAAAGTAAACATTTATTTTTTTCTGTAGTTGGGAATTGAAGAAAACGATGTTACCTTCACACAATAAATACTCTCATATGAAAATCAGACACATTATCAATCCTTTAAATGTACAAGTGGTCCCCTAATCATTATGAATGGTATCTGAACTCATGCACTGAAGAGACCTTAAAGCTGTAAACAAGAATGCCACCACAGCTGGTTCAAGGTTACATACCTGATTTCTTTATTGATTGCATCTAGCTGTTCCTGAAGCATCATGGCCAGAGTCTGGGCATCGGAATGGCCGCTTGGTGACAGAAGGTCCATGGAGCTGAAAAGTGTTTCTCTATCATCATCATCAATGTCAGACATTTCAGTGTCACTTTCAAATGGATGGCTGCTCAAAACGCCAATCTGCTGTGTCCTATTCCACTCATGATCTCCAAGTGATTTTACCTAACCAGGAATTAGGATATATATGGCTTACTCCATGGAAAACAACTGCAAAGCTAAACTATAAAATGGGAAAGGAAAGCAACTAACACTTAAGAATACTTATTCAATGATTAATTCTCTGTTAATACTTGCAGTATTACAGCAAGAAGGTATTTGGCATTGCAGAGGATGCAAAGTATTTTCAAACAATTTCTAATTCTGTGTAAAGTTAATTCTTAGGAAGATTTATGAAGTTATTGAGAAAAGACAGATAATCACATTTGAACTTTGATGTCTGAATTTCAATGTTTTCTGCCTTCATTTTAGTACAATACTCATATCTGAGTATATATAAATATTATAAAAAACAAAACAACAACAAAAAATACCAAAAAACTTGGTGTATATATGTAAGCATTTATTTATTTATTCTGGAAATACACAAACCAAAAGCTTATTAGCCTGAAAAATATGCTCTTTTTAGGAAATATATGAAAAGAAATTGGGGATTAACCTTTGGTTCATCTCTGCGTACTCCCATCCGTCCCCTCCTAGGTCGCCTTATCACTTTAGTTGACCGATAGTCAGACTGGCTATCAACCAGTGAGCCCACAGAATACCTCAACTCTGTTGATGACTCAAGGTGAGGCCTGAAAAAAAGAGTCAAAGAAATAGACTGGGTGACTAAATACAGTAGTAATAGTAGCAGTAATAATAACAAAAAAAAACAACAATCCAATGACCACTTGAGGAACACAGATTTTTTAATAAACAAATTATGTATGTGGATTATATTATTATTATTGTCTGACAAATTTGGTGGCCAAAAAAATTTCATGGCCTTCTACAAGGGGGTTACAACATTGATGGATAAGTGAAGAGCAACTGACATCAACTACCTGGACTTGTGCAAAGCCTTTGATACTGTTCTGCACGACATCCTTGGATGACATAGACATGGATTTGATGGATGGACCACTCAGTGGGTAAGGAATTGGCTGGATGGTCACTCTCTAAGAGTTGTGGTCAACGGCTCAATATCCAAGTGTAAACCAATGACAAGTAGTGTTCTTCAGGGGTTGGTACTGGGATCAGTGCTGGTTAACATCTTTGTTGGTGACAAGGACAATGAGATTGAGTTCACCCTCAGCAAGTTTGCTGACAACATCAAACTGTGTGGTGTGGTCAACATGCTGGAAGGAAGGGATGCAGAGGGTCCTGGAAAGGCTTGAGAAGTGGGTCCATGCAAACCTTGTGAAGTTCAATAAGGCAAAGTGCAAGGCCCTGCACCTGGGTTGGGATAATCCCAAACACAGAGATTGGGTGGAGAATGGATTGAGAGCAGCCTTGAGGAGAATGACCTGGGGGTACTGGTGAATGAAAAACTCAACTTGAGTCAGCAACATGCACTTGCAGCCCAGAAAGCCAACCGTATCTTGGGCTTCATCAAAAAGAGTGTGGTCAAGGGAGGCGATTGTCCCCCTCTAGTCTGTTCTTGTGAGATCCCCATCTGCAGTACTGCATTCAGCTCTGGGGTCCCCAGTATAAGAAGGACCTGTTAGAGTGGGTCCAGAACATGTCACAAAGATGACCAGAGGGCTGGAGCACCTCTCCTGCAAAGAGAGGCCAAGCGACTTGGGGTTATTCAGTCTGGAGAAGAGAAGGCTCCAGGGAGACCTTAAAGCTGCCTTCCAGTACCTAAAGGGGGCCTACAGGAAAGCTGGGGAGGGACTTGTCAGGGATTGTAGTGATAGGACAAGGGGTAGTAGTTCTAAACTAAAAGAGGCTATATCCAGGTTAGATATAAGGAAGAAATTCTTCACTATGAGGGTGGTGAGACTCTGGAATATGTTGCCCAGAAACGTTGTGGTTGCCTCATCTGTGGAAGTGTTCAAGGAGAGGTTGGATGGGGCTTTGAGCAACCTGGTCTAGTGGAAAGTGTCCCTGCTTATGGCAGGATTTAGACGATCTTTAACATCCCTTCCAACCTAAACCAGTCTATGATTCTATGTCTCAGAGAATAAATGACAAAAACATATCACAAAAATCAAAACAAAAATGTGAGAAGTTGAAATCATATTATAAGAAAATTATAAGATTTTACAAGAAAATTAAGGTAGAAAACAACAACAAAGAATCTTTGATTTTTCAAAATGAAAGATTTTTACAGTAGAACTTGCAGTCCAAAACCTCCACATGAAAAACAAGCAGAGTTTAGGACAATTAGCAGAACTGGCTGTTGAATATACTGTCCTGTATATTTTTCTTCTACTACTTCCCTGAATAAAGATGCTTGAGGTTACTGTAAGAATGATACATATTCAAGAGTGAGGTTATCTATAACACATTCTTCCAGTTCAGCATTATGAAAATATTAGTGAACCTCCCTGTGATACGTAGCATAATTTATGAATGATTCACGTTTATTTGATAATGCTTTTGAGAAATTTAATTGGTATGAGGGATGCAACCTAAGAACAAGTACCTAGATATTTTCCATAAAAAATATATTCAAGACATGACTATGGTTTTGAAAACAGAAGCTCTCTCTCCAACAAGAAGAAATATTTTGGAAAAACGATGGTTGACCCCAAATTTTTCCTGTAGTCCTGTTAAGTCTTGGGATGTTGTGGTGAGGCATATACTCGATGATGTCAGCATATCTTTTCTTGGCTGCAGACAGTGGTCACTGGCCTTTCTGTCCTTGATAAAATAGCAGCAGTAAAAAGTCCTTACTTGGTCAGAAACAACCTGACTACGGGCTGCGTAGAAGATGTGGAAGAGCCAAGGGTGTGTACACCATTTAATCATTCAACCACAGCACTGGAGACCTGTCAAATTTCTAGCTCTTAACACATAACCAATCTCCACATAAAAATATATGAATAGTATAATTACAGTAGAAAAATGAAGTGTAACAAATACTATACTAAATCAACCACATTTCTTTATAGTGACTCCTTAAATAAGCTTGACATTTCACTATAAGAGCTTAAAATGAGAGTTTCATGTTCAACTTAGATTATTATTATATTTTTAAACTTGGGAAAATAGTTGCAATTTGCTACAGACAATTTACAAGGTTCAAAGCAGTGTTAATAACCAGTTTTGGGAAATAAGTTAGGAATAAGGAATAAGTTTTGGAAAGATGTTGTTGAAGAAAATGATGGCTTTAATCTTGGACATAAGAAAAGCTAAATGAAGGAACTCATTCAGAAAAGCACATGTATTTCTGCTGAAAAGTGCAGACTGTTTCCCTGGGCTCCAGTTCTGTATCTGTTTCTAAAAAGAGAGATTTACTTTTCCTTAAGAAGAACTTATTTTGAATTAAGAAAATGGCACTTTGAAGACTGTAACATTGGTCTCAAATTTCAAACACCATTTTAATTAGAAAATAATCTAATACTACTGTGGTACCTATTAATTGATAAATGGGAAATGTGAAGATAGTGGAAAAACATGAAAACTTCTAGCAGGTACAGGGACTCCATGCACCTGCAGAAACATACAGAGGACTACATATTTTATTTGAAAGCCCTCCTCATCAGAGTGAGCAACAACAAACATGATTACCTGTCTCTTCAGAAACACCAAATAGTGATCCCTTTGCCCTGAAATGGGTTACTTTATAGCTGAATAAAGGCACTTTGACAGAGCACATGGAGAAACTTAACTTACTGCCTGGTATTATGTAAGTATTTTGACAAAGCTAAAATAATAATGGATGGATTTCAAGGGCTAACACCATTTGTTTGTTTGTTTTTATAAATACTGGAAGAAAACAAATGAATAAAATATCTGGCACCAGAATTCCTGAAACGTGAGCACATGTCAGAAATCAAACCAGATATGTTAAAATTTCATGGACAGTGAACGTGTTTTAGAACTTTGGTTTTGGGTAGAGTACGCATCAGAGTTCATGCTGCTGTCATAAATGTTCTTTTTGAGCAGCCATCAGTCTACCTTCCCTTAGGCTTCCCATCATGGAGCTTCCATAATATCGTGGAGGGTGTGTGTGCGCGTGTGTGTGTGGAGTGAGGAGGGGAGGAGGAAATTACCTTTTTAAGAATTCCTTACAATTTTCTTTTGTTGTTATACTAACAAGAAATCTTGATAACAATTGGGCTTGGGCTACAAATGTCTTAAACTCTTTGTCTACATTGCCAGGCAATAATCTTTTGATTCATTTGGTTTTAAATCTATCTGTATATCTCTCCCCTCTGATATTGTAAACCTATGAGGGCAACGACTCTTTTCTAAGTTTGTACAATATTTGCTGTAATAGAACTTTGCTTTGATAACATCCTTAGTATATATATAAGTATATAAATACTTAGTACTTGTGTAGCAAGTTGGTAGATAATAAGAAACAACCCCGGTTTGTCTCTGGCAGCAGGTATTTATCTGCTGCCCAGCTTCATTATTATTCTTCTGAAAGAACAAACTCCTGCAAATACAGAACTGAATATAGACTGGGAAAAATAAGTACTTAATGCTGAAATTTCCCTGTTCCAGAGAGGGGGAAGTGTATTAGAAATTAAATGGTACTCCAGCTGTGTGGAGCCAGGAGCTGGACTTGATCCTTGTGGTCCTTTTCAACTCAGGATATTCCATGATTTTGTGAAAAATATTATTCCAAATGATAACACAAATTTGAGGCTTAGGGATACATTTAGGCAAGAAGGGCTGCCTTTCTAGAATAATAAATTCATTTCAGCTGTTAGTACAGTTTCTGCTGTACATATCTCACTATTGTTCCCATATTGCTTTTCCACCACAAAGAGACAATGTTCAATGCCCTGTCAGAACACTCTCACTGTCAGAACACTCTGAATATTGCCTTAATCTTTAGTTCAAGTTTTGTGATCTTTTCCTATACATTAGGCAAAGCTGTGCTACTTCTTGCTAATAATAATAATAATAATAATAATAAAATGTTAGGTATAATTGATAGAATAAATAAATATGGTCTTAAATATACTGAGCAGCTTTAACAATGATGGTTACAACTTTGTTATTACAGAAGCCTGAGAGAAAATGGGTATTTGGCTATGCTTTTAAAAACATTCCATAATTTCAAAGACTTTCCTTAATCACATTAATATTTCAGCGTATTCTCATTGCTATAAAGCCCCAGTTACCTACAAAAAAAGTGAAAAGCGACAGTAATAATCATTCCACAGATCCTATATTTTTAAAGAAATACATGATTATATGTGGTCTGAATGCATTCTTGTTGTAAAGGCTTGACACTTATGTTTATGTTCTCTTTCATTTCAAAGGGAGGAAACTTTTGTTGTTAAATATTACCTTGACAATGTGGGTTCAATTAAAGAACCAGCCCTCAATTTCATTTGATCCAGTTCAGATCTCAGTTTCTCAATTTCTTCTGCAAGTCTTTCCTGGAAATCAGAAAAGTAAGATACTTGTGATCCAAAGTACTTTTAACTTCTGAGATATTAACCTTACAAAGCTAAACAAGTAAGATAAATTACACTGAATGTAACACCAAGTATAATAAGAAACAACACTGTACTCATTCAAGTCTCTTTATTGCTAATATGACATATGCATCAAGCGGAGATTGTACAGGTCTCCCTACCATTTTTCCATTATCTAGAAGTGATGACGGGAGAGGTTCATACTGTCTTACTAAGCTGTCTTTATGTCAACCCATGAGCTTTACTTTTTTCCCAGTTCTCTCCCCTGTCCCACTGTGGGGGAGTGAGTGAATGGCTGTGTGCCTGCCAGGTTAAAAGAAAATGAGAAAAAGAAGGTATTCGTAATTCAAGTTTAGATTCTGTGGTAGAAACTTTTGTTTCCTTTGACACAGCTTTAGAAATGTCTTCTTTGTCATGTAACTTGATGGTGAGGTATGATCCTGATTTTGCTACAGTTGAATCACCTTACAACCTTTGAGCCATCTGTAATAAGACAGGAAGTATGTGGCAATAGTGAAGAATGTAAGGGCCATGTTGTTGTGATTGTCATGATAACACCTACAAGTCTTATTTTGCAGAAGTCTTTTTCATTTCCTTCCCCTCTCCTGCAGAAAGTTCCTCATCAAAATCACTCTTATAATTTGCAAAGACAAAACAAATGGTGGTGGAAAGACTACATCAATGCAGGCAAGTAGAGCAGTTGCTGGGGCATTATTACAAATGAGCAATCCAAATGGCAGTGAACAAACTACACCGTGCAATAGCACCATTATTGTACAGTAGTAGCCATACTAGAGGAGTTGCTGTAGCTTAGATTCCATTAAAATAAGTCACAAATTTCTTGCTTAGATTCACAAAAAGTCTGCAGCAGCCAAGAACCCAAACAATTTCACAAGATCCTTTTTGGGACTTTAATTTGAATATTTCTCTGCCCTTCTACAAAGTTACCTAAATGTAGATGAAAATGACAAATGATTTGAATAGATATTTCTTTTTTTTTTTTTTTTTTCCAAAGTAGTTGTTTTTAGATACTGAATTTGTATTTATTTTAGTATTATATGAAGCTATGCTTTTAAGATTATTTTAAGTAGATTTAATATGCTACAAAAACACTCCTGTGAATGTGAAGACAGATACTGTATTTGTGTATCCTACTGCCCTCAAGGCAAGTATAACTTCAAAACAAAATCTTAACTTTGGAATTGGAATAATATTTATAATTAATTTGACTGATTCACTGAACAGTATTAGGTGTTAATTTGCAATGAACTAAGAAAGTCCATTTTCAGTTATATTTAGCATAATGCCAATGCATCTGTTAAGAATTGCATCAAAACAAGAAATTACATTCTTAACTATGAAAGTATAACCAGTTATACAATTCCTGTTAAACAAGACTTTTTTTTTTTTTTTTTTTTTTTTTTTTTCTTTCAGAATTAAAACTGATAGAACAAAAATTACAGAGCCAGTAAAATCAATATGAATGTTACTGTTGACTTCTCGAGGCTAGGATTTCAGCTATAAACTTAGATCAGAAGACTTGTTAGGGACCTTCACTGGCTAGTAAAGACATCTTGGTGATTAAAGGAATTATCCTTAATACCAGGAAGATTTAACATGATATTTGGATAAGTAAATATACCATACATCAAAAGAAAAAAAAAAAAAAATTGATAAAAACAGATAAAGTCACATTATTTATAGTACCTTGTCATGTAAAGATTCTTCCAGATTTTTCCGGAAACTTTCAGATTCCTGAATCAAAACATTCTATAAACAAAATGAATAAAAATAAAGACAAAAGAGAAGAAAAATCAGAGATGTTAAATATTAGATATTGCCATATACATCTAATCTCTATACACAAGATAGGAAATTTAAGTAAGAAATGAGCTTTCATATTCACTGGACTGTAAAATTAAAATCCTTTACAGCTTCAATTTGAGTATATATTAAATTTAAGACACCTTAAATTACCCAAACATGTATGAACATGTTTTTTCAAGAACTGCAAAGTTTGTCGTTTTCTTGAACTGAGAAACTGTCACATGCTTACACAGCTATTTTGCCCAGTTATTCTTTTGGCAGGCCTATTTCTTACTTTGTTATGACATTTTGTTTCCATGATATAAACCAGAAGCATATCCTGTGAAAGACTCTGAAGTAAAGATACTGACAGATTCCCTTGGATCAAACTAAAGGTGAATCAGTAGAAGAGGGAGGGATTAAGGAGGCTAAATAAAAAGATCTCACAATTTAAATTTTACAGGCTTGTTAAGTCTCACAGAGAGCTAGCACATCACAAAATATCTGTAAATAACATTCCCTCTTTCTTCTATGGTGACAGCATGTTATTCTTTACAGAGGAAGTGAGGTAAAATCAGCAAGCTAAAATTCAGGAATGACAGCACATCTGAGACCTGTCCATTCCTCAGTTGTAACCCCCTTTCTTTCACTGCCTTGTAGTGCATTGTGGCCCGTCATTTACCAGCTCTTCATCAGGCTCCCTGTTGACAAAACAGGAACTCATAATACCCAGAATGTCCAGTTTAGAGTAGTCATGGAAAGACTCTTGAGCTCATACATGAACTAGGAGTTGAATGTATAGATTAGACTTTATTTGCAGTCATATTTATTGTATAGAAAATTAGTATGATACCTCCATCCTGATAAAAGTAGAATATGTTTCATACAGGAGAATCTTTACTGAGCTGAACTTTATTCTGCCCTTTGTACAGTACCTTTTCTTCAAGTGCTGCCATTCTCTCTTTTAAGTGTAGCTGCAGACGCTCATTGGATTCTGTCAAAAGTCTGTCTACAGTATCTGATAATCTTTTGTTATGCTCCTCGTTCATTTTTTCTCTTTGCCTTGCCTTTAACATAGAATAGAAAAGACAGATTTGTAAGGTCCAAAACTAACCAGCACAGTCTTGTATCATTAAAAAGTAAAGATTTTATGGTAACTGAACACATTTAAAGAAATTCCACATGAAATTAATTACAGTTATTAAATAATGCACATTAATTTTTGTTTCAACAGAATACTTTGAAAGCTGTGAGTGGGTGTAAACTAGTTTATTAAGGCAGTTGAATAAAGCGGGAAGATGCTGCCATCACTGCTATAAATAAAACACTTACCAGTAGATCGATTTGTGTGCTGGAGTGCATAAGTAGTACTGTATTGACAAATTAAAAGAGGAAAAGCACACAGAGGTTGTCTGCAATATACGTACCCTTTGAAGTTCCTGATTCTTCTCTTCAAGCTGAGCTTCTAAGTGTCTCATACGTTCTTCAATGTTTCCATGTCTTTCTTCTGCCTGTAAAAAATAGAAAGACTTGCTCTGTAATTTAAATGTCTTTGTATGTCTTTATCTCAGTAAAGTTTAAACAAAACATAAAGCAAGCTACTACTAACTGCAAACTTAGTTTTCAGAAAAGAAACTATTTAAACAGGCAGCTGAACAGCATTGCTTGAAATGTGTCAGCTACAAAGGCCTGTTACATCCAAGCATCAGCAAAACATTGGAGTTATTTATGAGCAATGAAATCAGCCAAATGTAACATGCAGACTGTGCATGGTTTGAACACAAACCTGCCATCGTAAAATTGTAAGCTCCTGAAGCACTGAACTGCACGATGGTTGATTATCAATAAAAAAAAAATACTAAAATAAGTTAAAAAAAATGAAAACAAATAAAATGGATTCTATTTAGCAATAGAAAGTAAAGTCCAGTAGGACTACCTTCCTACGTATGGAGATCATTTCTTGTAGTTTAGCTTCCATAATATATTGATAATCATCAGATGAGGTAGAAGAGGTTGGATCAGACTAACAAGTCAAGGAAAAGGAGAGGGACAAAATTGAAAAATCAGAACTAAAGACACTGACACTGAACAGAACACAGCACAGAATGCTTAAAAGAAAAGCGTGACTGAAAATTTAATACTTTTAACTGACAGATTTTTAGGTGGAATAAACTACACTGATACTTGGTGGATATGATGCAGTTGATATGGAGAAACTGAAAAATAATGGAATGCTAAAAAGCTATCAACCTGTTCATGAAAGTCCAAGGTTAGTGATGGCTGGCTGATGACATATTACTATAGAGTGAATTCAAAGCAATACTGTCTGATTTAGTGTTTTTTTTGGAATTATGGCAAAACAAACACCAGCATAGGACTCTGAGAGGCCAATGTCAGAAAGTCCTTTAAAATTCTTCTATCATTTTCTAGGAATGAAAACAATGCATAAATACTAATTAATGGATTAGTCAGTTACAGAACTGTGCAATGTTATGTGGCACATTCCCTAATTTCTAGGGAATAGAAAGAACGTCAAAAGAGAAAATGCCAAGATTCAGTATTCTGTTTTAGAATACACTATGTAAGCCCTTCTATCCAAATAAATGATATGGTTTTCATCCCTTTGAAAGGATCCACCCTGGTGGATCCCTTTGCAAGATCAAGGTCATCAGATAAAAGAAGAACCTATAAATAAAAATTCATTAATAGGAATGAAAAGTCATTACTGAATATAGAAATGGTAATCCATCCAAAGATTCATTACTACTTCTGACAGAAGTCAACCTTAATTAGGCCAACAGAACATGTTGCAGAACATGAATATTCATGTTATTGTCATATCAAACAAGCCTGTTATCGTTCAAAATGAAAAAAAAAATTAAAGAAAGAAATGCTATACTAGATTTGTTGCTATGGAAATAGGAATGTTCATAAGGCATATAGACAGTGCTACTGATGAAATTGAATTGTGAGCTTTTGACCGTCAAATGCTGAGTATTTCACTCTCTCAATTTTACCCTCTCAGAAAGAGATTCTGAACTCCATCTTTAGATAAGCAAATTTTAATACAAGCAATAAATAATTCTACAACTATATGTTTGAGTGAGACTATTTTTTCAGGGACTTCAGTCTACTATTTGTCAGAATAATTAGGAATAGATACCAATGTAATTCCAGCTGTACATTGTAACTTGAAATTATACATAACTTAGTAGTATTATCAGGACCAAAAGATCAGATAGAAAAAAAGGATCCTGAGTTATATAAACCGCAGCTTTTGATACAAAGACCTTCTTTAAAAAACCCTGCTTTTTATAAATACAATAATAAATCATAACTTTGAAGATTACTAACATTCCTTTCAAATTCCATATATACACAAAACTCAGATACTTGCAAAAATTAAGGGGAAGTCAGTATACTTCGTAACTAAGCTCATTTAATAAATGCCGTTATCGTTTCTGATCATGAAGCAGGCCTACTGTTTATCTGGACTTCCTCTCTATCTGAAACTACTCTGCCAATTTGTTATGACTCAGACCTGTGACAATCCCTTTATGATTTTCTTCATCTTATCTTTGAGTTTTACATATTAGTTTGTTTCAGCACAGAAGTGCTAACGTGCTACTTCCTTTCCCAAACTGGATAAATGGGAAGATAGGACTAAAAATGTTCAGTCCCTGAGGATACAAAAAAATGGGTCATGTTATCCCTTCCATGAAGTGACCAAAATTAATCTCCACAGGAAATAGACTTTTCCCCTTTTTGAGTCCTGACTGCACTACTGGTTCAACACCTTCCCTTAATACTTCTGCAAGGCCAGGAGAAGGTTTGAAATCAAAGCTCTGAGTTGATGATGGAGAAGGCTTAAGGAATTCTACTTCTTTTGAAACTACTTTCATTGAGGGAGATATAGAATGTGTTTGAGGGGATTATCCTACAAAATTAAAACAACGTAGAAGCTTCATTAGCTGACTGAAAACTTTAAACATGTTACCTAATCTTGACTGCTTTTATATATTTAATTTCAGGTTTATGCAAAATATGAAGATAATCAAATTAAAACCTCTAGTTTCAAATTAGATTTAATTTAAGACTCCTGATATGTGGGGCTATCTGTCATAAAATGTCCTTTATAAGCCAGTCTAGATAGATATGTTATTCACATTTATTTTTCAAATTAAAAAAGAAGAAGAAAAAAAAAAGACTTTGAGTATAAACAATGCCATAGCTTATTTCTTAGGTGGAAATTGTCTTCTCAATATATAAGACAATTGTGGTATTAGCCCTAACTATTACTTGGAAAAGGATAAGTACAATTATTTCCAGAACTATGTTATCTGAATGTACAATTCTTACAGTACATAGAAAATGTTATTGAAAGAAAAACACATTGTCTTAAAATTCTTGTATCTATCTAATTCCACTTATTTCATCACTTCCTGGTGCATTAACAATTCAGTAAAATATAACTTTTATTCAGTAACATATTTTTGCATGATACTTACAGTCACTTCATATTAAAATTGCCACTGGAATAAGAGTTTTTGAAGACTCAGAAGTTTACTTTAAAAATATTGACTGGTTCTAGGTATGAGGCAGAGGCTGAGACACTTGTGTTAGTCATGTTCTTATAGCAAGAACCAATACAGAAGAGACAACTGTTGTCTCCAAATTTCATAAACAAAAGCTGCATGTCTTCTGACTAGCTTTGCTAAAGGTAAACTAACTTTAAAACTTTCTAAAATGTACTTATCTGTTTATCTGCTTGGCAAACCTCACCCTACCTTTTTTTTTTTTTTTTTTTTTTTTTTTTTTTTAACATATGACATAAATGCCTGTTTTCTAGTACTTTGTATGGGAGGATTAGTGAGACACATGATGTGGTATTCAGCAATTAGCATTTAAAGCATTTACCCAGCACGTTCAGTTATAAATAGGTTTGTGAAATTGTGTATCTTTGGATTAAAAATATATGGACAAGAACTAACAATGTCTGAGACCTATGAAATACCAGTGTGAGTCTTAATGCTCACTTTGCACTTTATATGCTATGGCAGAGCAAAGAAATAGCCAGTATAAGCCAATAATAGACAGGAAAATTTTGCTTTGAGGGAATACCGAAGCAGCTTGGATTATTGCTCCCTAACCCTGTTAAGACTCTGCTGATGCTCCTGCTGCTAATGCGCCCACAAAAAAAAAAAAAAAAAAGTTGCTTTCACATCATCTGTTACTGTTGGCACTGCACATTTTTTAGGTCTTTGCACCTTACTTGAAAAAAAAATCCAATTTCAATCATACTGATGCAGAAAGCACCTGTACAGTACAGGTGCTATAATTTTTTCTTCCTCATGCTGAGCTGCAGGAACAAATCTCAACTTTTTTAGTGGTACAAGCCAATTTCCACAGTTTTGAGACCTTGATGTTTGAACACCTGCTGTCTCCATATTTTCTACTGGCTTCTTATGGCACATATTCCTTTGTCTATCTCTTAAATTAGTGACTTATTCAAGGATAAAATAATGTATTACTGAAGTGAGCTATGCTATTATGCAATTGGTGGTGAAAACAGGTGATCGCGGTGACTGAGCCACAACAGCTCAAAAAATTATCAACCACTGATTATATGCTTACTTTTAGCCCATTACAAATAATGACATAAAATGTGTAAGCTTAAGTCACCCCTTTTCCTGATACCTAGTCTTTCGGTTATTAGATATCCGCACATTCTTGCCCCTCCTTTGCCTCCTCACTACATTCTACACCTGGTATGTTTAGTAATGAACTCCTTCCTTATAGCTCTGTCACGATTGCTTCTTTCACTTTTTCCTCCTACTGAAAAGGAGGAAAGTCTTCTATGGAAAGGGAGACACAAGAAGAGGGGCAATTTGAGAAGACAATGAGTTGTAAATGTGGAGTTTTCTTAGGCTTCCCTCCCAGTTCAAGATTTTCTCTGTTTCCAAAAGATCAGTCAACTTCCTTCTCCAGCCAATACATCATCTTATCTTTCTCCCTTTTTCTCAAAGTGTTTTTTTATTAACCATATCCACTGCATGCAGGAGACCTTCTGTCCACTTTTTATCCTTACCTCTACAGCCCTTCTCCTTTCAACTTATTACAGCTCTTTCCCTACTTAATACAAACCAGATCCCTGCATCATGACCCACTTGCCACCAACTTTCATGTCATTTTCCTTCACCTTTAAAATAAACTGAATGTGCTACTATGCTAAATATGTTTTACTATGATTATGGTATATACAACTGGTGCTTCAATTTTATCTCCTCCATCTCAGTGCTTCCCTAATGCAGCTATGAAATACTACTGATATTTCTGGTGACCCACACACAGGAAGGATGGAATTAAATGCTGACTGCTGTCTTGTGATCAGAGAAGTGATGTGGTACCTCTGCAGCACAAGCACTCAAGGGGAAAGTGACTGCTGGTGGGGGTGACTAAATGGAAGTAGGTGGATGCTGATTGTCTCTACTACACCCCTCCTTAAATACATGCAAGCAGAAACCACGTTTGACAAACTAACCATCTGAAGATGCTGGATGCTCCAATGTCTGTCCCTTCTAAGGAAAATAAAGATCTTCCAGGATAAAGAAAGGATTAGTTAATAATCGAGGGTGGTTGTTTCTACTACTGACTGCCTCTTCTCCAGGTCAGGCAATCAGACCAATAATGTGGGAGTAAGTACAAGGTGGTTCAATGAGTCATGGCAGTTTCAGCCTCGGGATACATGCCGAGAGCTGTACTACTTCTCATGACCAGACAGAATGCCAGTGCGACGGCCAGGCAGGACAGCGCAGTACATGGGATCATGCTGTTCCAGGTTAGTTTGCCACAGGCTGACTAACCCTCCAGTTGCTCACCCAATGGGAGGAACACAGTGAAAACAAAGCCAAAGAAAGTTTTGAATAATTTAGGTAAATTTATGAGTACTTATCTGAGTTCACTGTACAGTCCAAACTTTTGGAAGTTCACTCCTTATGAACTAGTTTGGGCATGGAAAAGTAGCAAAAGACATTCACTAGCCCGTATTAAAAAAACAACAACAACAAAAAAACCAACAACAACAAAAAAAACTCGAGTTTTAAAACTGACACAATTGAAGGATCTCATTCCACATCCTTCTTTTGCAGAATCCCAACCCAGGTTTATTATGAGGAAAAGTATAATAAATTGAATACAGAATTGTAACATGCATATTTTAAGCTTGAGAAAAAAATATTACACCCAAATCCAGAATGTTTTTGTTCTTTTTTATGTCTACATATATATAAGTGGCCTTATATTTTAATCACAGTGAAGCAGACAAGGTTTCCAGTTATCCCATAGCATTTTCCTTTAATAAACATGTAAAATATATTAGGCTTAACTCACCTCTTTCACATGATTGTAACCCCATTAATCTCAGTGAAGCCACTTTCATTGAGGTAGTACAAAAGAAAGGACAATCAGATTTTTTATTTATTTATTTATTTATTTTCCAGTGTAGATAAGCTAGTTGATTCAGGGGACTCCTCTACTTAGTATACATTGACATTGCAATGACCATAGCTCAGGTAGACAGACTTAAGGTAGTCTGAAGCCAGTTAATTTGAGCACTACTAATGATGTTTATGCTGGAACAAACCTCAGCACAGACAAAATTACCTAGCATTATTCAGCCCCTCAGGTAGGTTTTGCAACTTTCTTTGAGTAGCTAGGTCATAACAGTATCCCAGTTAGCCAAAGTAAAACTACTTAATTAAGCTGCAGTGACAGGTTCCAGGCTACATTTATGTGATTCATGACAATTACTGGACCTCATGCTTCAAATCTGACAAACCAGCACTTTAGTGAGATCTACAGCAGGCAAATGTGTCATACACAACATATAAACCATAGACTTATGTGGCCTGTTGGACAAATTCTGATATTCTTCTTTGTGGCATGTATTGGAATATAATTTTTATTTTTTTATTTTAATTTTTTTGGGGGGTGTAATCAGAGAGATGGAATGAACTTTTATTATAGCTGAATAGACTCAGAGTTTCTCTCTTGGCAAAAACTTCAGTAATGTACATCAATGTGAAATGGGGTGGAGCATCATCTCTCTTCACAGTTCTTGAACAGCATCCCATGAAATAATGCAAGACAAACAAGGATGTATACTGCAGCTTTATGGTCACGATAGCAACTGGAAGTCCCTGAGTATTCTGCATGACTGAAATGGAATTTCTTCTTACAATATTTGTCATTAATATATGTTTAAGTATATATTTAAGGAAAAATGCAGTTGAAAGAAAAGACATGCTTGAGACTGCAAAATACTTACTGATGCCTAATTGCTGGAGAAATTATTCAGGAAAAATCATCTTAAAATAAAAAAAACAATATTTTTAAACTACTAATGGCATTAGAATATCTGAATATTAGTTGAACCAGAAACAACTGAAAAAAATGTTAAGTTGCCAAGGGATTGCTCTTTTGTGCACATGAGTTTTTGTTAAAACGCAATCATATTTGTTTAGTATTTCATGTAGCTCTCTTTTTGCTGTTTCTCCCCCTCCCCGCCCCCCCTGCCAATTTTTGGTCTGCCTTTCAGATTCCCACCCATTCTTATAAACCTGAAGTGGACAGCACAAAATCTTGATTACTGAATAATGATCTTGCCTACATAAAATTAAAAAACAAAGAAAAAAGAGAAAAGGCTTTTCTATGCTTCTATGTTTTAACTAAATTACTTATAATTGGGTTTATTAATGAGGTGCTCAGCTCTTAAGGCTTTACTATAAATGAAATTTGAAAAAGAAATCCATTATGTATAAAAATGACTAGACATATAAATAGAAACATTCCTTGGCAAGAGAGAAAGGAGAGCTTAGATAAATCAGAATGATATGCATTAGTCTCTTAAATGCATTTTACTTTCTTTGTCTGATTCTAAGATAGTAAGAATATACACATTATCATTGTATGTCCATATGACAGGTAATATTCAAACTCCTGTATTAAGCACATGCACTCCTGAAAATATTATCAGCCAAATATGAAAGGCACGTTACTGAAAATTTATTTTTACCTTCTTATTTTTCTGAAAGAAAGCTACCTTTTTTGTTATCACAAAAAAAAAAAAACACAAACAAAACACATTTTTGAGGTCTTCAGAGTTTCACTTTTGTCTTTGCAAATACAAAGAATCATTCAAAACAAGCTTTGTAAGTATGTACTGCAAGTCATCTTCATTTATGATGTACAAATCATCCCAGCTGCCATTAACATTTGTTTTACAGTACTTACTGGAACAAAAAAAATTGTTGTTGCATATACCTGGTATATATTTAAAATGTTTCCTTTGGACAGTGTAGGCTACCTAACAGATAACTACTTCACCTGTTATCAAAACGGGAAGAATTAGAAATACGGCATTGAAACTACTCCTGGTTAATACTGAACTTGTGGCACATACTTATCAGGAAACATCTGCTTTCAAATCAGCTCAACACAACTTTTGTTTTGTCTCTGAGGTGAGGAATTGCAATGCAAATCAATATTAAACAATGGGGCTTCTGAAGTGAACCTACTTCTCAGAGCAGTACCTTAGTCAGAGCTGCAATTCTCTGAGCCAGTTCAGCCTCCACTTCAGGTAAGGTTTCTGCCTTCCTCATGGTCTGCTGCAGCTTCTGCTCAGCCAGCTCTAGACGCTCTTGCAGCTGTCTGTTTTTGTCTTCCAGCTAAAGACCAAAGATAGATTAAAAAAACAACAACAAACAAACAAATCAGAATTAAGATTTCCTTTGGTTATTTAAGTATGAGGGAAGCAATTGAAACTCACAATATAGGTTTAGGTATTCCACAACCTGGGAGAACTTACTGGAAAGGTATTACCTTAAGCATGGAACCATGTAGGCAGTGAATTTTACCAATGATGAATTGAGGCTTCAGGATAATATGATGGTGAAAACAAAGTATCATAAAAAAGCATTTAAGTTGAATAAAAAATACATCTGGTTGATGTGTTGTTTATTTAAGCAAAATAAAAGTATTGGTGCTAGTAAGATGATAATTTTCTAAATGGAAGCATTGTATCCACCCTACAGAAAAGTTTATGCATAAGCTAAAATGGGAAATATAATTCCAGAACAATAGAATTCCTAGTGAATTTTCTGAGCAAATGGTAATACAATTGTTAAGACTGACACTTGTTGCTTAGCTAATTCATTCATTATGATATCATAGTTGCTAGTTCCTCCAGGTTGCAGTGATAATGTTCATTGCGAAGTTATAATTGTCTCATTTTACAAAAAGTGATTTTGTTTAATCTGTGATAACCATGAAAGAGAAACAGTAGGGCTTTTGATAACTGCAGTATTTTCTGGCCTACTGAGATCTACCACGATTCTACCAAGAATTTAAGTACCTGCTTTCTCCTTTGTTTATGTTCCAAGTAATAGAAGTCACAATGAAAAAGGACTGTGATTTGAGATTGTTTTCAGTCCTTCAAAAACATGAAGTAGGCTTTTCACATTGCACTGTTGCAAGTGAACTTTAAGTCTGCTTGCATATATTCAAAGCTTAGTTCTATTGATCACTACTTTGAGTAGGTAGACCTCTACAGCACAGCATGACTTATATTAGCATTAAGAAAGACTCTAAGGACAGATGCAAGTGTTTTTCTCTTCCACTGTGTTCCCCACCCCTGAACAGTTGAAGATATATCTTAAAATATTAATTTGAAGATACATCTGAAGTTAGTCACACCCAACTGGTAGAAGCTAGAGAGTTTGATACTTTAATTTCCCTGAATATGTAGTCATGTACACATATGCACACAGAATGGTGTGTGTGTGTGTGTATGTGTGTAAATATATCTGTATACAATCATAGAAAGATTGTCAGGTCATTCTGCCTTACTTTCCATACAGCATTTGATTTTTTAAAGATACGATAGGTGAGAAAAATAACATCTGGGATACTGGGGCTGAGGAGCAATTTCATCTTTTACAGTTTAAACGATATTAACTTCATATTATTTCAGTTCAACTTGTATTCTCCAAAACATAAAAGTGTTTTCTGTTTACTTCACTCCTCGGTTTTTAGATTCATCATAGAAAGAAAGCAGCATAAGAACCATAAGAGACAATTGCATAACCATGTTTGTTCTTTCCCAGTATTCATAGATAATCTTAATAGAAATTTACCTATCCACTGTTAACATATGAAATTATTAAAATCTATTTTATACATTTATTTTCCTGCAGAAGTGCTTATACCATTGTGCTTATACCATTTTTATATATTTTAGAAAAAATTTAGAGAATCATTACATAACAAAGATAATCCTTCACAATGATAATGCACATTTATGCAAGACAATATTAGAAAACAGTTATTTCACAATGTTGAATGCACACATTGGTGTGGTATTCATGGTTGTAGCAGCTGACATGAATCTTAGAGGTGCTAAGTTAAAAAACAAAACTTTTTTTTAGGTTAACTTAATTAAAAATTAGCAGATTAACCTAGTGAAAACCTCCTATAGTAGATCTGCTCCTTGTGTGTGTGTTAATTTTGATTGTTTATGAAGAAAGTAACTAACTAATGCAGATACTGCACCTGACGTAGGATGGCTTCCTTGTTTGCCAGTTCATTTTCCAGCTTGTCATTCATGTCGTGTATTGAGGTGGATTCTCTCTGTGCACTGAGGTATCGCTTCTCGAGTGTGGTGATTCTTTCTTCCATATCTTCCTTTTGTGCCATTGCCTAATGTGGAAAAAAAAAAAAAGCAAGAACCATGCAATTAAAATCCTTCATCACTTTATACCAGTTTAAATATTCACACTAATAGTAGACAGTAAAGTAAGGTGTGTCTGTTTAAAGAAGAAATTATTCCTTTTGAGATTTCTTGCAATTAAGATATTTAAAATGGTAGCTATGGAGTAGAGCAAACAAGCATACCTCATATTTGGTATATTTTTCTACTTTTCAATTGTTATATTACAATATGAAAGCAGTGGTAGTGAAGTGAGAGATTGTTTTTCCAGTTTGACAAAATGAAAATATACATTAATCCAAATAGCTCAACCTAAAATGGACTATATCCAGGTTATTATTTTGCATATTTGCATACTGCTGAAATAATGTATAAAAATAGTAGTTACATACATAGTTCATTTTTTCCCTCTTACCTAAAGGAAAAAACAAACACAAAGAAAAAAGTATTGAGCAATGTATCTGAGTTACAATATTAACAATTACAACACAATATTAAATGAGCTTCCTTGCAGCTTTTGCGTCAGTATGAAATAAAGATGGGTACCTTACAAACCACCTTTAAAAACCATCTTTCATGGTAGATTTTGCACTGATATGTGGCAGTTATTCTACATGCAATGCATTAGTGCCACTTTGGTTAGGAAAAAAAGGGTTGAAAGCAAGTAAGCCTGTAGTGGGTGTTACGTGGTATACAAGAGCAAAATGGCAATAACAGCAAGTGGCAATCAAGGTGTCCAGGAAACAACAATATTTGTCGGAAAGTAAATGAGACCGGACAGATTTGAGAACCTTATAGAGAGTGGCTGTGGAAAAAAAAACATATTGGTGCAAAATATTTTTTGCAATCTTATTAAAAATATGTAGTATTTTAAAAGGGACACCACATAGATGTGAAGATGATTTTAGGCTGTGTCAGGTATCAGAAGTTCAGAAGGAACATTTCTGCCAGAAAACTAGAAATATCAGGTTAAATATGTACACATACATATGCATTTACACATGCACATACACACTTAGATACACCAGAATGAAATGCCAATATTGTAGAAAGGAGTGTAATATACAAATAGTCTACCTTCAAAATATTAAAACTGATTCTAGAAACCAACTATCCACACATATTGAGACTATGTGAAAAGATTCTGGAGAATACCGGGGAGCACCACAAATTTAAGAGTAGACAAGAAAAGGAAACCCAAAATATATTTCCATGACCAACATTGATATTCCCTGATGTTTACATACAGCAGGGAGAAATTTCTTAGACTGTTTCACTGGGAAAAGGGAGTAGCATATTGGAACTTGGCTAATGAAGTTGCCCCATAAGAATATACATTATAACTGATTATATGAATAATAGCATTTTATAAAAATGGCCGAAGACTTTTTAAAAAAGTATTTTAGATTATTTACATGGCCAGCATCTCTGTTAAATACATTTCATCATAAAAATGTGGCAATAACTGATATACTTGCCAGAACATGCTCTAGTGCTAAAATACAGAAGAGTTGGCCTTTTTCTTATACGAGTTTCACATATACATATCCACTTTTAGGAATACAGTTTTATAAGAAATATTAAAAATCTCTTTAATGTAAATTTTGTGGTTCCTATGCATGTGAGCTTTTGTTAATGCTCAACTTTGCTTCTTGTATTCATTGACCCCTATCAGCTTGAATCGGTACCTGAACAACTGTCAAGACATATGATGTGAGTGTGGTGATCTCCTTACCTCTCTAATGTCTCTCTGATATTTAGTGTTCATTTCTTCTGTTTTAATGAGCTCTTTTCTGGCAGTCTCTGCTTCTTGCTCTACCTCTCCCACCCGGGAAGACAGTGCAGCCAAACGTTCCTTCATTTGTGCCATTTCATAGTTCTGCTTTTCAAGTAGGTCCTGGAGTTCAACAACTTGACTGGCTTCATCATTTGAGTCTATGGAGCCATTTGATAAGCGCTATTAATAGAGAAGTGACATTATTTAACTTTTAATATAGACACTATCTAAAGAATTCCTAAAATCAAGATCACATTAAAAATTACAGAAGCAATTAAGGAAAAACACCACAAGAATTTTCACTGAAGATGACAGATACTCATGAAAAACTGCAAAAGATTAATATTAATTAATCAAGGGATTCCAGAATGTAACACAGGGAGGCATAAATATTTGCATTAAGAGCAGAATGATATTCAAAACAGCTTTAGTTAGACATTATGGTTATTCAAATCCAAATTGCAGCAATACTACTCCTAAAATGCACTAACACGCATGTATGCATTTCAGCCAAACTTGCACACAATTTAAACTTACTCATAATCTATTTCATTTGTAAAATAGCCCACACTGCAGACAGGAGGTAACACTAAAAATTCACAAATTCACTATACCAGAATGTTCTGAGACTTTGGTCAACATACTGGTTAAGGATACCTCAGAAATTAGTCCTGTGGACTACTGAAAGGCCTGAATGAATAAAGTTATAAAGGAAAAAAGTTCAGAACATCTTACTGCCTTTGGAGTCTTATCCCAGGAATATAATTTATCTAGCACATAAATAATTCCAGGAAAGAAGTATGTTCAGTAGCAGGACTTGCTGGCATTTCTTCATTATAAAAGATAGTCACGTTAACCTTTACCACCAGAGGCTAAGCCATGGTTTTACATTAATTTAATTCTCATTTAAAAAAAAAAAAAAAAAAAAAGTAAGAAGATGAACCAAAATTATCTGGTTTTAAAATATAACATGGAAACATATATCAAAGTATTACAAATTGCTATAATTTGTCTTGATTAGGTGCAATTTTACCAGTTAAAATAATATCATCCAATATGGGAACAAAGTATATCACTGTAACTGTCATTTAACCTAAGTTATTGATCTCAAAGAGCATCATGCAAGAACATTGGTCCTAAAGGGTTCTTGTTGCCCTTGAGATGGTATGGTGTGTAATAATGCATATATGAAATATGACTAGAAGGATTCTAAAGGAAAACAAGTTTGTGCTCATTAGCTTTTGTGTGTTATTACCGTAAAAATATATTTATGCAGAAAACTAACAAATTCAAAGAATGTTACTCTGCTTAATGGCTTTATTATTCTTTCCCCAATCAGCTAGAAAACAAACCCAGATCAAGACCACCTGCCCCTCTGTGGATCACAGAATAGGATTTTACTATAAGCATTCATTACATCAAATAATTCAGCTCCAAAATTGCTTTCTGTATCCTAGTCAATTATATTATCTGGGTATTTTATGTTGGTTACTGAACCATCATTGATCTACTTTCAGGATACCTAGGAAAAATGACAATGGCAATTGGAAAAAATATATTTACATTCAGTTTGTTGTTTGAAAGCATTCATTTACTCTACTTGAACTAAATTCCCATTGATATGAAGCAGTCATGTAAAAAAATTAATACTCAGGATAAAATATTCTAACAATCATACTTTATTAGGTTGTGTAAACTTGAGATGGCTTTTTATCTATGATTATATGTTTTATAGCTTTAATCTTATATATTAGTTTTAGCAGTTGTCACAGAAGAACAAATTTTAGTGTATTTTATTTTCCCTACAGTGGCCCATGAATTGCAGCAAGGTTTTAGTAAGTGAGTTAGCAAATATGAAAGATACATAAATGGTATATGATCAAGTACCCTATGTGATATGAACCCTAATCGTTTTGAAAGGGGAAGCTTCAATATCTAGGAGAATATTCACTGGCATAAAAATATACATATGTATTTTTTTCCATTAATAAAGCATTTATTTTTAAAGAAATAAATAACTCTCATATAAATTAAAAAGTGAAAGATCAAATTTATTCTACTCACTCAATATCTGAGATTCATGGACACAAAAAATCTAACGAGAATTAATCCCTCACCAACAGACAAATTCCATGATTGCCAGTTACGCATGTACTTTGATTTATGCACATAAACTTCCCTCATATTTATTTGATTAACTCTTTACATAAGCTGCTTTGATAACACTGTTCACTTTTGCTTTATTTTATTCCTGTATTAATATACACAAATGGTTGATACTTAAAATTTCCCCATTTTTTTTTTTTTTCACAAAATGTTTCAACATTTTGATTTTTCTCAGGATGATTGTATAAAAAAAACAAAAAAACAAAAAAAAACCTACAAAACAATGTTTTTTTATTTTATTATTATTATTATTATTATTATTAATCCTACTAAAAATAAAAGAGCTCAGGTTAAAAAGTGTTTTTAGATTTTTGAAGCATACTTTCAAAACTTTGCCTTAGGATTTTAACAGACATTTTGTCACTTTTAACAGACACTTTGTCACATATGATTTTATTTGTCTGCTATATAGATGTATCACATGGAATAATCACTCAAAATGTCACTGGCAGGAAGTAATTAAACATTAATTCAAGATGTAACTGAAATATTATTCCTCTACTTCTCAGGGGGGTTTTTAATCAACAGTTTATATGGTCATACTTCCCTCCCTCCCTCTTTAGTTTATATCTGGCTGATTTTTTTGTGCTGAAATATTTCTTAGTACTCAGTTTTCTGATGATAATACTGTGTATTAATCAAAATACATTTGTAAACAAACAAGTAACTGAATGCTTATAATGCTGAAGTCTGAGTTTTAAATAGATCTCTGTTAACTGTTACCTGAAACACTATGGGAAATCTTGTCAAAAGAACATGTACAAAAATATTTCCAAGCAGACATTCTTACGTTTCATCTTTACACTATCCAGACCCCCTAATATATGCAAGAAATAGCATCAAATCAATGCAAAGAGGAAAGAAAGAAATTGCTGAAAGTAATCTGAAAGACTTGGAAGTCTGTAAGGGAGGGTGGTAACATTAAAAAAAATAAATCTGTACGTGATCAAAACATTCCTGCAGAGAAAAAGAAAACTGTAAATGGTGCCCATATCTGTCTTACAAGTTATTCATCCTGTCTTCATGATTCTGTCCATCAAATGCTGTCATTAAAAGCTATAGATAACTAGACTCTTTATTAAAAAAGTCATGAAATAAAAGTATCTAACAATGGCTAGTTTTCTGCAGAAAACAAACATGACAAATAGCTCATATGATCCGTTGCTTTGCATTTTATTTTTACTAGCTAGTTTCTCTAATAAGAGATACTCCATTTGTTTCTATCACATTTACTTCTTTAGACTGCAGTGTCACAGAAACAATATCATTGTATATTCTATATTTCATTTTTTTGATTTCTATAGACACAGCTACAGGTCTGCACAGCTGCACGTGTGGGCACCTGCTACACATGCTGTAAGAGTCTCTACCTCCTTTTCCTGACTCCATGGATTCCTCAGTCAGATGAAAAATCTGGTTGGCATCAGCCTCAATGACCTACTACAAGGTTGGATTACTCAGCTTGGACTGGTTCAGAGCAAACAAAGGTATGTTTCTAACCAGAAATATGGCACTTGCTTTTCTCATCACAGGGAAGAATGAGGGAGAGAGCAACAGCAAGGGGAAGGACTGCTGTGGGTTTTATTTATTTTCAATCCTTCCAGTAAGGTCTACCTAGATTAGAAGCAGACGTGAATCTATTTTATTTATGTGATAAGATCTAGCTTAGAAAGGGGATACAGAAACAGAGGAAGCTGTTTCTCTGATCTTTCATTTCATTGCTCAAAATTACTACATTGTACAGTATTACTTTACTGTGAATTTAGTATATTAAAATATTTCAACTATTCAAATAGTTCAAATACTAATAGCTTCAGCAAAAGCATTTTTCACCCAGGAGTCATTATGTCATAAAAACTAGTTTTGACTGGAAGCCGAAGTTGAAGCACGCATGATGAAATCCTTTCTTAAGGATGTCGCAGTAGGGAATGAATAATGACTTTACAAGAAAGCCTACAGACTACATTAGCTTACCTTATGAATAAACTCAGTCAGCAGGCCTAAAAAAAGAAAATGAAGCTATTTCTTAACTCTCACATGTGTCAGCATACATTCATACATTGCTGCCTGATAGGCAGCTTATCTCCGTGACAGTTTCACTAATGTAATTTCATTAACTTTTCCATATTGCTTGAAGTAGTACACTGCACTGTACTGAGGAAGGACACATTTAACTAAAAGAGCATAAGCAAAAAATTCCTAGGTTAAGATCAGAAAGTAATCATAAGCATCTTCCAGTAAAACAGGAGAAAGGTTTGTAGTTCTGGTGCACAGAGGTATATTGGGTCTAGCTTGGATGGAGTTAGATTCCCCGCAGGGGCCCATACAGTGCTGTGATCTGCACTTGTAGCTACAGCATTAGTATCACATCAGTGTTTGTCTATTGCTGGATACTGTAAGCCAGTAATTAATGATATATTTTGAAGTAGAACTCAAGCCAGGAGTGTGGTGAGAAGGAAACAAAGAACATCTCACAGGGTTATCTCTGAGCAGTCAGCAGTGAAGATCGGATTCATTTCCTTGATAAAACTCCTCCTCAGTGTATCTAAGTTTATGGCAGTCCAGGTGCATGATGCCCTCCCTCCTCTCCCCGTGCATAATCTTTTTCAGTCCTGAGGATTAAATCAAGCTCTGTCAAACCACAAGGTACTGTTCAATAATTAAAAGGTACTGTTTAATAATTAAAAGCAAATTAAAAAATTAAAAGCAAAAAAAAAAATAAAAAAAATCTTCAAATTCCTATTAGAAACTAGGTGGTGTAAGCAACTCTATTTTTCTTCTCTCTCTCTCTTTTTTTTTTTTTTTTAAATCCCTAAAAGCATGTGCCTTATGTGTACTTTCTACTTTTTCCTAAGACATTCCCTAAGTTTTTATTTCTAGTGGAGTACTGGCAAGATGGTTGTACTGTAAATCTACAGTTGAAGTCCTCACCATGTTATCAGGTCAGTATAATGTGGTTCTTTGAGAGTTCATGCTGAACAAATTTCTGTCAGGCTCCGAATTTAATGTTCAAAGTGAGTGTCTGGTTTAGATAGACTGGCTACCTTTGGCAAATAGCAAAATCCCTGAAAACTTCTGACACAACATTACAATAGAACTATGTCTGAACTGAAGTATCTTAAAAAACAAACAAGCAAACAAACACACAAAACAACAAAAATCCATGAAAACAAAAAACCCCTTCTGTTTAAAAGAAAATGTTGATTTTACATATTTTTCTTGGCATGAAGTGTAAAATCTAACATTAAAAGGGCTTTTCAAACATTTGCAGATAGTGAGTTCTATTTGCTTACTACGTAAATGCTTATTTGCCAAAATAAATACTGCAAATATAAATAGGCAAAGAGCACAAGCCTAGGCAACTTTTTTTTTTCTGAACCATATAAAATACCAAAACAGAGCATTTTTATTGTATTTTAGCCAGCATGAAGTTGGACAGGAAAGCAATAATCTAAAACATATGTGTAAAAAATAAAAGGATGGATACAAACTAGGGCTCAGCAAGGAATTGTTTTCAGGAAGCAACATGATATTTAGAAAAAGCTAAAATGGTTTCTAAGAACCAGAATCTCATTGCTGCAGAAGCTTTTGGAGACTGGAATATGCTCCATTCACCTGCCTCCAGATATGACATATCCTCATATCTGCCATGAGCCTGTGACCATAATGCTCATGGTTACTGGCCTCCAAGCTACACCTCTTTCACATGCTGGTGGCATCTCAACCTAAAGAAAGAATGCTGAATCACTTCATTTAGTGAGATTTCTCACTCCATCTTCTACAAAGATTGGTGCTAGCAGCTCTTCTATATAATATGGCAGAATTTTGGTCAGTTACTGAGGTGCTGACATGGCATTTGAGGTGTAAAAGCTTTCCTATACTTTGTATGGAATATACAGAATTTCCTTGGTATAAATCACTTTCCAAATATTTTGGAAGTGAAATATGATTATTAGTAGTACTAATTTTAAGACCTAAATTATTTAAAAACTCTCTTTGGAATAAAATAATCCCTATGAATAATAAATATAGAAAATTCAACATGAGAATGAATAGGAAAGAAATTCCATATGGAGCTTAAAGGCTTTAAAATAGTTTAAGCAGACATATTTGAAAACGCTGTCCCAAATCCCAGGAGAAAAATATTATTTTATGCACTGGTAGGTGAAGATGTTCCTCATGACTTAGAAAAGTTGTCCATGAAAGCCAGAGCTTCACAGGAGAGAGAGAAAAACTATGTATTTTCCACATCAAATAAAATTGTAGAAATTCTGTAGTACAGAAATAATAAAAAGGAAATTAAACACCAAAGGAAGCTGAATTATACACAACACTTGACTTTATGAAAGCAAGAATAAAATTTAGTGCTGCAAAAAGCAACGTTTACTGATGCTATTTGAAATGTAAGTAAAAATGAATATCAGTAGTTACCAGATGATGCTCTTCACTATACTGTAGAGAACTTTTATCCCTATTCCGTTTGAATGCCTAGTGCTCAAAAAGGTTTAGAAGTAAATGATATTAACACAGATATATAGCTATATAGTAGTCCAATCACAAGTGACAGTTAAACTACAAGCAAAAGTAAACTGATCATCACCCATAAAATCAGCATACAAAACAAAATCTTAAAAGCTATACCAAAACAAATAGCATTACACTGAAGATGTCACAGTGATTTCTAAGTGGTTGTTTGTCTCTTTATCTTTCAAGGCTATGCTACTTCCCTAGTTTTTTTCACATCTTTTGGTCTGTGTCAGGCAGTAATCTCATAATCATTAGAGGTCTCCTCTTGAATTACTCTGAAATTTCCCCAGTCTCTAATCAACTACCAAAGCCAACATACTCTCAAATTACTTCTCTCCCGCTACCCTATCATGCTCATACAGAAATAGCTACCTTCTCCAGCACTTTTCTCTCTAAATCTCCTCATTGTCTTGCTCTTTCTATCAAGCCATCAAAAGACTCCAGCTTTTATTACCACTTTAAAGTTCTGGGACAACTCTGCTGCTTCCTGATCAGCTTTCAGCTCTTATTCTTCTTTCTGATGCCTGTAATCATCTGTCATGCTCTACTCATTTTGCAAAATGGGGCAGGGGGATTTAAAAAAAAAAAAAAAAAAAAAAAAACAACAACAAAAAAAACTTGATGGGCAGGCATTTTTCTTCTTGGTGATAGATAGTCCCTTACAGAATGTCTGCATATTTCTGTTTTGCACTGTTGGAAAGAATTTCTGAGATTTCATGCAGGACAGAGAAATAATTTCCAGGTGCTTTATTAGAAGCCTAGTTAGCTGCCCAAACTAAGCCAAACTAAGCCTACAGGCATAGAGACTCCTTGCAGTAAGCCACCCAGCAAAGGTCAGCTAGCAGAATGCTTGGAGTAAAATTCCCACAGGTAGTAAGACTTCTAAAACAGTGTTTTAACAGGCCTGATATAGGGGTTTCCGTTAGGTGAAAGGGAAAACAAGTTTCCATGACTGAAAGACAAGATAATTTATATTAAACAGACAAAACTGAGCTGACTGAAAGTCTATTGATTTATCAATGCAAAAGTAACATAGCTTTTAAGAATCATAAAATGTCTATGCCATAGCACTGAACACTAAATATTCATAATCATACAAACATATTCAGCTACTGAGCAGAACGGTACTCACAGAATATTTGCCTAAAGCCTCTTTATTGCATACTGTTCCACTAGGGACACTCCCAGCAGAGGCCTGACTATGAGTAATCCTTAGATTTATAAAGACTTCTAGTCCCAGCTGCAGATTTTTCCTATTTTTCTTTTCATTCTGAAAACTCCTTACCTTTCCAGCTGTGTCAAGCCATCAATCTTCATTAAGACTCCCTCAGCACACACTTTTAAAATTAGGGTATCAATATTAATCCAGAAAGAGTCTATTAGAAAGCCCAAAAGATATCTGTACTGCTTGGAAACTAACCTATCATCTGATTTTTATTTATTTATTTATTTATTTATTGTCTGAAGTGTATTGCTTTTTAAATTTAGAGTGCTTTGGGATAAGCATTGTGTCTCCCACTATTTTATTTTCATGCATCATGCATCCCGATTACATTTAAACAGCAAAACAATTTTTTACAACAAACTTTCCCTCAGTTACAAACATCCCTTTGATAGTAAGTATTAAATCATTACAGTCTTCTTTAAAAGTATTGTTTCTAATGAAGGCTGCCTGTGCCCTGCCTTCACTCCATTCTTTGCTGCTCCACTATGCTGCCAATTAAAATGAAAGAGCAAAGGAACACACATGAAATACATTAGTAAGTAGAAACTGGAAGTTTTCTTCAGCTTGCTACAGACCAAAGTGATTAGAAGATCCAAAAATAGTCTAGTACAAAAAACTGAACAGATTCCAATAGCTGCTCTGAAAGAGACCTGCTATGTTTTAGATACTATTTCCTCTTAATATTATTTGATTTGCAGACACTCTTAATGTTATAGCGTACTCTGAGTTTGCTTTGGCAAAATACTTTTTATTCCTACAGGATGTAATGTCTATAATTGTTGTCATTTTGTTAACATATTTTAGTATTTATAAACTGCAGGCATTTCACTTAATTACTGGAATACATTAGTGTCATGATGAAGAAGAAAAAATGTGATTCTTAAATAAGGTGAATATGAGTGCCTGAGGCATATTATAAGGCAATATACCTGTTAATACAGGTAAAAAGTAATTATATATAGGGCTGAGTTCCTTGTAAAGGATCACAGGTCATATATATACAGGTTATAGGTACCTGTATAGGTTATATATACAGTTTATAAGCCTTGAAGTGGCATGTGGGATGTATATGTATAAAGGCAATAAATAGGGAAAAATTGACTTTGTTTTGTGCCACTGTTTATACGCTGTGGTTACAGATGTCAGCAATTAAGTTTAAAAATAGAAACAGTGTCTATGAGAATAAAAATAGTAATTCCCCATATAAATTAATCTCTGATAAAACTCCATTAACTTCAGAAGAATTATAGCAATGATTTGTTGTATGTTTGAATCAAAAGTTGTAGCATGGAACTTACTCTGGAATATTCTCCAATATGGGCCAGAAATAGGCAATGAATTTTGAAACACACCGTTACAAGTGAAGGACATGCTATAACGGTTGATATGTCAGGTATACAAGCATCAAAAAATGACATTTTTCCAAAGTAACTTCAATCCTTTCCAATTCGCATATTAAAATTTCTGATAACATTCCATTTTAATGAATAACTCAATTTCCATGACTTGCATGGACGCTAAAATAAATATCAGCAAGGAATAATGACTTTATTTGAAAACGAACTACTTATTCTCAGCACCTTATTATTGGAGGTCCAGAAAGCACCATATAATGGTACCATACTTTATAGCAAGAAATGAGAAAATATTTTGCCTGCTATCAGCATCTGAGACTCATTCTTATTTTTTGCTCCAGTTATGTATGGTAAATGGTGCCTAAAATTCAACCACGAGCTCAGGTACACCAATTTGTCTTTAAATGTATTAATGAATATTTTAGTAAGGAAAATCTTACTTTTAGGGTATCTTGACAAATTTTCCCTCAAACTGAAAGCAAGTTGGGGCAAAAATATTTCTTTCCTCAAACTTGAACATGATTGTTGACTGGAGATATAGTAGAGACTTAACTAGAGATATTAACTATCTTGATTTACCTTACTGCTCAATTAAAAGAATATCATTATGTACACAGCCACTGCTTTACAGAAATCAATTTATAGTATATTAGAATGATTTCTTTTTGAGCCAAATTTGTTGTCTTACAAAATAATAAAAATGTAAAAAAAAGAAAATTAATGTCCCAGAAAAGTTCTCAGACTATTCTTTTAATCCTATTTCTAGGAAGTGCTTTAAAAATATTTAATAACTTCCTTCAGCACCTTTTCTAAGCACGGAAGTAATATAAAATATAAAATATTTCCATGTTGGTGTAAAATGCAAAATGCAGTCATATTTTCTTTTTCTTTTTTCTTTTTTTTTTTTCTTTCTTTCTTTCTTTCTTTTTTTTTTTTTTTCCCTGTTTTTTCTTTCTTTTCATGGGAATATACTAATCATTCAGCATTGCTGCTGCAAATGAGCTGGAACCAATGATGACATCTTTTTCATAAATACAAAAAAAGTTATTCCAGCTTCAGAATGGATGTTAAATTTGGGACACACTTAAATCTCCCAAAAGAGTCTAGTCTGCATGTTTTCCAGGGCTGACTAACTCTTTCTGCAGATAACTTTTACCTGAGAGGTCCTCTAATGACCTATATCTGTTTGGTATGAACTGTTGTCAGAATCTGAACAAGCTCTACTTCAGTGTACATTTTAGCATGTATGTACCTCCTGAGAAGTCCCAAAACTCCTGAAGGTATTACTGAAGTTTTACTTATATATCAACTGTGAAAAGTGCAAAACCTGTAATGTAGGAACTAATCCCTCTGACTGAAACTGAACCTTGCTCTCCTGAATTAAAAGAGGGCACAAACTATGGCATCATAGCTTATTGGCCTTCATCCCTACAGCTGAAGTTGGAGGACATTTTAAAAGTAATGTTTAGTGTACAGGCTTAAGCTGAGGTATTTTACAAAGTGAGGGCTTCTATTTGCAAACTAAGAAGGAATTAATGGTGGGCAGAAAGGTAATATTAGGAAGTTAGAAAGTAGCTAGTGCAGAGGATGTGAACTGGAAAGGAAAGGAAAGGAAAGGAAAGGAGTAGAATAGAATAGAATAGAATAGAATAGAATAGAATAGAATAGAATAGAATAGAATAGAATAGAATAG
>CM021765.1:52497748-52509912 GCA_011076525.1 Nettapus auritus | reverse complement strand
AGAATAGAATAGAATAGAATAGAATAGAATAGAATAGAATAGAATAGTTCAGTTGAAAGGGACCTACAGAGGTCACCGAGTTCAACTACCTGACCACTTCAGGGCTAAGCACAAGTTAAAGCATGTTACTGAGGGCATTGTATAAAGGTCTTTTGAATGCTGACAGGCTTGGGGCATCAACCACGTCTCTAGGAAGCCTGTTCCAGTGTTTGATCACACTCACTGTAAAGAATTTTTTCTTAATGTCTGGTCTGAACCTCCCTGCTGCAGCTTTTTGACATTTCCTTGCCTCCTGACTAGAGGTCACTGGTAGATCCAGTGTCAACATAGTATCTTGTGGTCTCCCATGATGTTTTCATTACTATATGGAGCAAAAGAACAAGCCTTTAATTCATCTCAACAATAGAAGTTTAGGTAGTTTTAGGAAGTGTAGAATTTTTCTGGACATAATGGTCTAAAAAAATTCATTCTTAATGATATGTTACTCTGGCTTTTCATTTTTGTTTCATGAATATGCAGGGCATAACATCTAAATGACAGATATTCTGATTTCCTCTTAGTTCTGCTTATAGGGAAAGAAGTAAGTTGGAGATTTAGTTGCATTTAAAAGCATGGGTGAGGTGGATTTTTTTTTTTAATTGTGGATGTGTCAAATGGTAAGATTTTTCAAGGAAAAAGAAAAAAGGTGAACAGTAATTATTTACTATATGTTTCTCAACCACATAGATAACTTGAAAAATACACATACAGAGTAAACTGAAAAACATATAACCTAATGCTTTCAGTGCAAGTACACTCTAGTAAATTAGATTACCTATAAACTAAATAAGTAATAATGAGTTTTACTTCTGTAAGTATGATTTATGCCACTGTTCATCACATGTCATTATAAAAATACACAGTTAGAGATCCAAGCAGCCACATAGTTCAGCTGTCTGCAAAATGCTTGCATATTATGCTTGCATATTAATTTAATAACTGTGAATCAAGAGAAGATATGCAACTTGGTTTTATCCATCTGGAAAACTAAGATTCAGAGGAAATCCTTATTTCTAAATCAGACATTCTCTAACTTGTCTTTGTCATTCAGCCTTAAATGGGCAAATAACCTAACTTATATACAGCTATTTGTATTGAAAGAATGATAATTAATATGCTTTTCACTTTTCTCTATATGAGCAAAGATATAAACCTGCAACCTGTCAATGCGTAACACATAGGAAAATGTGTTTTTCTAGTTTTTAGGTCTCTTTGTCATTCTCTGATGGACTACATTGGCAGCAGTTTTTTCATATATGCCCTTTATGCATACTTGCTCTGGTATGTATAAAAAATTACACCTTGCTCTTCTGCCTATGACATAGAGAGGACCACTCAGAAGGAGATGCTATCCTTAACTGCATTTTGAAAAACAAAACAAACAAACAAACAAAAATAAAAGTTTACTATAATCTGTAGGCCTAACTCAATAACTGATCAGAGAGCTAAGACCTGCCCATTTGCACTTGCTTTTCATGTAAACAAATTCATTGTTTGACATTGTTTGACATTTCAGTGGGCAGACGATATTGTAAATGGAAGTCCCATAAAATATTCACATTATACTTACAATAGATTCACATTACACTTACACTATATTCACATTACAGTGTTACACTGAATCAGTTTTTATATAGATTGTGTGCTCCAATGAAAACTAATATACCTTTTCATGAACCTTTTGCCCTGGCTCCATTCCTTCAATATGCTCTGATTCAGCAGGCCCTTCACCAGCTGCGATTTTCCTTTGAATGTGTGCATTTTGTTCACGCAAAGCTACAATCTGCAAAAGATAGAAAGGAAATGGTCATATGTATAAGAAAAAAAAAAATCACTTAGCAGGTGGTTTCTAAATCTAGTGACATTTTGATACCAAATTGGCCATTTGTAGCATCTGCAATATTAGGTCTATACATGCAGAGAGGTTTAAAAAAACCGAACAGAACAAACAAGCAAATAAACTTATATTACTAATGATTAAGGAGCATTAAGGATACAAAGGAATGACAGAATGTCAGGATATTCAGCATTATGTCTTGCTTTATCTTCTATCTTATTTTTTTCACATTGAACACAATGGTTACCAAACTAGCATTACAGGAGAACAGAGCCAAAAGACTATGAAAGAAAAGCAAGTGATGTAAAATGAAATTCTAGTTTTATTAATTTCCAGCACTTAGTAACTGTAACATGAATTTTAAGGGCTTTTTCTTAAGAAGAACATGTATATAAAAGTCCTGTGTGGTATTCAATGACTATTTTAGTGCAGATACAAGTAGATTTTTTTTTTTTCTTTTTTCCATATTAAAGATACTGTTTTATTTATTTTTAGTGGTATAAAAAAACCCACACAGTTACTGGAAAATAAGCTGTTTTCTCTTTGCAATATTCTGCTTCATGGGCATAATATAATAAGTGGTTTACAGAATGGATAGCAATGTATTACAGTGGAATACTAATATTATGGGTATTCTGGTTTTTGGAAAGCTGGTGTAAATTTAAAGGTTTCTATCACTGTATTATATATATGCATAAATCCTGAGCCAAAAACACCCTAAAATACTGCCCTGTCCTGAAAGACAAAAGCATGTTGTAGTAGGGAAGTCAGTACTACTTGGTACGCACCTTCAGCATTTAGGAATTTGTGGGACTTGAACTAACTAGTAGATGGAAATCTACATTAAAAATATATATGTACTTTGATCTGAATAATTCATTTTGAATTTTTTTTTTTTTTTTTTTTTTTTTTTTTTTTTTTTGATGGGGAGGGTGTCAAATTTTGCCTTTAATTTACGTTTAAGTTCTCATTGTAATGACTATTTGAATCAGATCTGGGCCAGCATTTGAGATCTGAGGAACACATCACTTTACATAAATCGTCCTTAATATGAACGTGGAAAAGTGTTTTGAGTCAGGCAGTTTCACTCATTGATTTTTAAGTTACAGCCCTTGATGCATTTCTGTGATTTCCACTTGTTTCAGTGTCAAGACCAAGACTGGAGGGCAAAATTTCACCCATAACAATTAGATGAAAATATAAAAGAGTGGGAATTAAAATTGTGTGAGAAAATACGTTTCTTCTGGGAATGTACAAATACACAGTGCTTTAAATTTTTTGCCTAAGGAAATCTTTCTAATCTCATTAGCAGTGATTCTTTTTGTATAGTCATTGGTAATTTAAAAGTTTAAAAACTTTTTCTCTGAATAGCTCCACTATTGTTATTTATTTATTTATTTATTTATTTTTTTGGTATGATGCAAATAGTTCTTAAACCTAAACTAAAGAAATAACGGTTTTCAGCAAGAAAAAAATAGCTAATAAAATTAGCTAATAAAACTATAAGTGACTTTCAGGTAGCTTAAAGGAGATACTTCAAAGCATATATTATAAAATAATGATTTACAGACAGTAACTGTACATTATATGAAATAAATGTAAAATCACAGGTTATGTTAACTGTCAGCTGACAATAGATCTGGAGTTTCATACAATAATCATTGATCCATTAAAATGCAGACTTCACTATGACATCATCGTGATTTATCACCTATTTCTAATACAAATCCTTAATCATCCTTCACATCAGTAAGAACATGGTGTAAACATGATTACAAAATTTTATCTTCACACATTCCATAACAGTTTTTTATTTTTATTTTTATTTTTTTTTTTTTCCCTCTTTTAGTATTTTGATGCCTTTGGATCACTACTTTCAAAATAACTAACTAAATAAAATTATACCCTCAAAGTGAAATGCAAATAAAAGCATCTAACATTGTATACCATTATTTGGGGGGATTCACTTAATTTTGAATACTTTGGAACAATGTCTTTGCCAAAAATCCCTCATTTTTAAGGCTAATTGTTACAATGTTTTTGTTACTGAAAAGGATACAGAGTAACAATATGAGGAGCAGAATGAAGTTTCAGGTCTGGCCCATCTTAAAAGTATCAGCTCTAGTGGTCATGTAGCAGTTCTAAGTTGTGAAGAACTACACAGCTAATTCGCTTTCACACTTGTTCACTCTTCTTGATTTAATGAATAAATTAATTCAGAATTAATGATCCTAAGACAGCCTGGAAACTCTCCTCCTGTTGCCTTACAAATAAAAATGAATTTTTATTTTTCACTTTGTTAAAGGCGAGGGTTTTTTTATTATTATCACACTTTCATTTATTACTTGTTTCTTATTTAACTTGAACTTCTTAAAGTGTGCAGAATATTTATAAATGTGCTAATTTAGTCACTGAAAAAAAAATCTAACTTTCTACACAGGTAGTCACACCAAAACATGGCTGTATGGGTTACGAGGATGTATGAATTAGGTGCAGGTGAAAATGCAGATGACTCCTAAGTTTTTACCTAGGAAGCCTCTAAATCTTTCTTCTCAAAATTCTGATGATCATTACAACAACAGATAATAATATTACAGATCTAGGTAAGTGACTGATCAGTATTGATAAATCTCAGTAGTACTGCTTCTGAGAAATAAGAACATACATATTCCTTATATTTATGTTTTTATGTTTTTGCAATCCAGCTTAACATATCTCTTACAAAGTATGTCTTACCTACAGTAAGCATTTCAACTACCTACATATTATTTAACCCTATAAGGCAATAATATTTGATATAATTCTTAATGGTTTTCATGCTAAATTCTCCTTTGAAAAAGAAAAGGGTAATATTATTGAGGGTGAAGTCACATGTGCTTAAATTAACAGAAGACATTAATAAAAATAAATGTGCATGAATTCCATTGTAATTATTGAAAACTGGACAGTCAACCTTGGGTTCAAGTCCAAGTACTACCTCCTAAAATATGATCAAACATATCACACAGTTTTTTCCTCATTAGCTTCTGAATGTGGTTCTCAAACCTTTAGACTGCTTTTCTAAATCACTATTACAGACATTATTTTCCTATTTAGCACACTTGCAAAGCTTTTGACCCAGACCACAGTAACACATTTATTTCAACATCACTCGAATCTGAAGTGAGTGTAAAATTGCAGAGATGCTAGTACTCCCATAGTTAAGTTCTAAGATAGCTTTCTATCTTAAGTCTAAATTTGGTTCCCTACTAACTTTGCCAAACTTAGTAAAGTAACTTAAAAATTCACAATAATATATATATATATATATTTGATTGAGAAGAATGAAAAAGAGTTGTGGATTTAAATTTAAATCTAGAGTACTAGTTCTCTAGCTGGAACTTTCTAAATGTTGTGGTTTAATCCGATGAAGATACCCTAAAACCTAAAAAATGTTCCTTAACCTTGCTTTCTTCTCACAGGCATGTTGGTCTCTACAGACCTTTGTACAGTTTTTTACTTCCTGAGAGGCTATTCATCACTTTATTATCAATTCCAGATATCCTTTAGATAACTAATTTATACTGTGAATACAATGTAAGAGTGATTTTGTAGTTGACAGCTCAGGGTGTATCTTATACTATAAATTACAAGAAGAATATTCTGGGTACATTTCCTACCCGTAAAAACTTGAAATCCTCGCCTGTGACCCCACAACAGAGCATACTCTACTTAGGGCAAAAATGCCCTTAGGTATCCTGTATCATCCATTGACTTAAGGCACAAATACAATAGCAGAGCTGAAAATCTTGAATTTACCTGGCTGGCTCAGAGCAGGATAACTGAAAAGCTAAAGTGCTGAATGCTGAGATTAAAGTGGTTATCTGATTCCTTCTGTAAAAGCTGGAGAGAGAAACACTGTCAGCATATATTCTGTGTCTGAAAGAGGTGGGATGAACAACATGCATATATTTTCTCCTGACAGAAAACGCGTGATTATCTTAAATTTAGGTGCTTCCATTATGATGGCTAAATAGAAGCAAAATTAATTCCATCAAGGAAGTGAAGAAATTCGAGGAAAAAAATCATGTTATGAACCAAAAAGTACGCTGCTAGTATAGTATTATACTATAATATAGCATTACTATACTATATATACAATATATTTCTATACTATACCATTGTATATAGTATATATATATAGTATTATACACAATATACCATGTATTATTATACTATATACACCTAGGGGTGCTGGTTGACAAGAAGCATGTCATGAGCTGTCGATGTGTGCTTGCTGCACAGAAAGCCAACTGTATCCTAGCCTGCATCAAAAGAAGCATAGCCAGCAGGTCGAGGGAGGTGATTTTCCCCCTCAACTCTGCTCCCGTGAGATCCCAATCTTGCATTCAGCTCTGGGACCACAGCACAAGAAGGAAATAGACATATTGGAACAAGTCCAGAGGAGGCCCACAAAGATGACCAGAGGGCTGGAGCAGCTCTCCTATGAAGAGAGGCTGAGAGAGTTGAGAAGGCTCCAGGGAGACCTTATAGCTGCTTTTCCAGTACCGAAAGGAGGCCTACAGGAAAGCTGGAGAGGGACTCTTTGTCAGGGAGTGCAATGACAGAACAATGAATAATGGCTTTAAACTAAAAAAGGGTAAGTTTAGATTAGAGATTAGGAGGAAATTCTTCACTGTGAGGGTGGTGAGACACTGGAACAGGTTGCCCAGAGCAGCTGTGGATGCCCCATCCATAGAAGTGTTCAAGGCCATGCTGGATGTTCAAGGCTAACCTGGTCTAGTATGAGGTGTCCCTGTCATGGCAGGGGGTTGGAATTAGATATCTTAAGGTCCCTTCCTAATATTATTCTAATTTTTAAATAGTTGTATAATCAATTTCTCTATTGACTTTTTCTTCAATGTTTTTTTTGCCGTTTAAATTGTATTTAAAACCATCTGCCAGTAAAGGATTTAAATGTAATTACTGTAATCACCTTGTCTTAATTTTGTTTTCCACGGAATATACACTTGTATGTAGAGATACAAAGATATTTAAATTAATTAATAAGTGCATAAAGCTAAAATATTACAGGTGTTTATTTTTGTAGGATTCTTTCTGATATTTAAAACAGTGATAAATATTTTTGACTCGATTATTTCATTTTTATACTTTGAAGTTTTTAATGTATTAACTTTAGGAGTTTTAGAACTAGTCAGATATAATTTTTGTAGATAACAGAAGCTCTGAACAACATATATAGTGTTAGAAAGTCCCCTAAAAATAGTAAGAAGCTGAATCACTTAAAGAATGTTAGACCTTTTTTGGTGTCAAAATGTCAAAGATTTTAGGCCTTTGAAAAGCTAATTTTTATATACTTTTCCTACCTTAAACTATTGAACTGTTATCTTTGATCTTTCAAGATTGAAACAAATCTGTTCTAGCCAATTAAACTCTGATTCCCATTTTTTACTTCGCTACAGCTGACAGACTTACAAGGTTTTTATTTTTATTTTTATTATTTTTATATTTTTCTTAAATTGAAATAGTCCTGTCAAAAATGTGTTTCTTTCTACATGGATGGTATGATAAGCCAAACTTCTTGTGAATATATTATGTCAGCTTTCCATCCAGCTCTTATCTTTCAGAGAACAGTGAAACTGACTACTTGGATGTCCTCCTACATTATTTTATCATAACAGTCTATATTTAAACACTGTTAAATATCAGATTTCAGTCTACTGAGAACATAATTTAGACTCCCAGTCCATCTTTTGACTTTGCTTTAATTTTGAGAGAGATAGCTTATGTGAAGGTTTAATCAATGTCTATCATTTTATATGGTAATAATTAGGTGTAGTGCTTGGAAAAAAAGGATTCTTAGAGATTGGGGTGTTTTCCTATGCTTTCTGCCTAAATGGAATTTAAATCCTAATTCATAAACATAAATGCATTTTTTTTCCAAATTATATTTCTAATTTGTATTAATCTCAACACAGCATTTCAGAAGCCACTGGTTAGACCTTTAAGAGACATTTAAATGAGATGATTGATTGAAATTATTTTAATCGTACTATGATGGAATAATGACAGGATTTGTCATTATTAATATTTTATTTTAGTTACAGGGATATAAATGCATGTGAATTTTCTTGACATTTTATATATAACTTCTGAAAATAATTATAATGGTAATCAGTCTTGTGTATCATCAGGATCTTCTACGAACAATACACTGTATTTCTGTCACTCTTTGATGGAGGAAAGACACAGCATGGAATGTACACCTGCAAAATCTTTTCATTAAAAAACAAATCAAACCTTTTGTGAATCTGAGTAAAAGCTAAGTATTATGAAAAGAGAATTTGTCATGGGATATTTAAACCAAACAAAGGCAATTATGTCATATTTTATGTGCTCCTTGGGGTAGGTTTAGAAAGGATGCCCCTCATTCAGTGGGGGTCACCTGAATGCGTGCTGTAAATTGTAAGAACAGGACTTGTATAAAAACCTCAGATATGTCAAAATATTAATTTTAATTGTATTTCTCCTTGAGTAAAAATAAATCTTTTAATAATTCTGTTCAAAAGAGACTTTCAATATTTAATTAGAAAGCCACTGGATAGTTTAAAATTTTACTGCAATTTTCATGACTCTGTCAGCTGAGGTGTGACAGATTTAGGTGCAGTACTTTAAGACATTTGTGCCTACATCCTCGCGGTCTGAGGATATCTGATACCAGCAGGATATCAGAAGCAGCGTAAGTGCATGCCCAGGAGATGCCATTCACAGCTTCGCACTTGAACATAGTTTTGTGTGATGCAAGACCAGGAATGCTGATATCTAAGGCACAGAAATGCATTCTCCGTTATAAGGGCAGGGAATGTTATAATTTTGGATTGGTAGCTAGAAATGACTGCTTCCACTGCTCTAAGAGATCATATTTGGTTCTAAGCCTCTCCAGATCTACTACCTACAAAAGTATCTCTATCACTTTCTTTGTTGTGATACTTAACTCCTTGTAATCATTAATTCACTTGTCTTCACAACTGCCCTCACAATGGAAGATTAAAATACTAGTGGTCCAGATACCTCAAGAATGATATTTATGTTAGGAACACATTTCCTTTTGGAGACAGAGACAAAATACTCTTCAAAGTACAGAGGAAACTATTCACAGGTAAAGGGACAAATGTTTGAAATTTCTTAGCAGATTGCTCCAATCTACAAAGTTAGTGCAATTTATAAACCAAGAGCCAAACAAATTATCGAAGTGGTATCTTTCCATCCACTGCTTTCCTGTTTATACTCCTTTTTATCCCTCTCCTATGTAATCACTTGCAGCCTCATGATTGCTGAATTGTAGCAATTATAGTACTGCACAGTGTACACTTACCTGCATTTTTTTTCCATATATTCACAACACTGGATAAATGAGTTAGGTTGCAAGACAGACAGCTAATGAAATCACAGGCAAAAACTCTGTATAGGTATATAAGTACTCAAACTGTTAGAAAAGATTTCAATGGAAATCTCCCTTTATAATACAGTTGCAAGTGATCTGAATCAGCAGTTACATTTTTCCTATAAATAAAAACTTTATTGAGATTTTTAATCTTTTTCTGGCAAGAAGTTTAGCTATTCATAGTCTATAAACATATTCCAACTGAAAACTTCCATTTTTAATGATGCCTAAGATGTACATGCCTGCAGACCTGGGGGAAACCTAACATTCAATCATATGAGTATTGCTTGAGTCCCTGTGCATTTGTTTATGTTGAATTACCTGCCCTGGCATGAGATAAGAAACCAGGCAGGAAAGGCAAAATCATGACCCAGTCAAAGAGTATTCTCTTAGACACAGCAGTGGTTCTTGTTGCTGGGGGAGAGGCCATCACAACCTTAGGACTGCTAGCTCAGTGGAGAGACTAGAGATCAAAACGGACTAATCTGCTAAAAGAGTTACAAGAGGCACTGGCAGCAACTGCCAGCTGAGGCAGCTGCTGGGCACTGAGATTGCCTGAGGAATGGCTCTGCCATAAGAAAAGGATGGCTGAACGCCCAGGGCAAGCAGTGGGAGTCTGAGGCCACGGCAGGTCTACTTCGAGGCCTGCCAGGCAATACCAGGCCTGTGTTAGGTCTCTGGTATTTCACATCCACTTTCTTGGTGTAAATTTTTACACAGTAAAACATATTTTGCATGGAAGAGACCAATTCTAAGTTATATCATGTTGTCACTGTTCGCAGACTCCTGGAGGAAAACTTGCATGTGCCAAGCCACAGAGTCCTCCTGCTAAGAGCACAACAGCAATTGCAACCACAGGCCTGTAGGAAGGCAGCTGGATCACAGGCTCTCGCTGTGAGAAGCAGAAGTACCAACCCAGCACCTGCTGTGGTGAAAAGTCATACTTGGAGCACTGCAAAATGTTCTCTGAATTAGCAGCTTGATCCATGTTTCAACAAGACCTGTTTGATTTCAGTACCTACAACTGTGATAAAATGCACCAGCTTAGATTATTTTGGCAGATATTCTGATCCCTGCCATCTAAACCCTCACAAAGAATCTTTTTCTTAGTACAAACTTGCAAATAATTAACATTACTCAACCAACTCTATTTAGTCATCCAATAATGATGAGTTTCTTAGCTTGTCATATAGATCAACACTTCTTAAATTATTTCCAACAACACAGGTGATTGAGCGAAGAGCAATGTGAAGTTTCTCTGGGCCAGTAGCTCCTGTTTTTACACTGCTGCACTGCAAGTGTTCTCTCTGGCATTATGGTTAGCAACAGACCACAAAATGAGAGGTGTCGTGTGGACTGACTTCCAGTCTAACAGTTTAAATTCCACACAGAAAATGTCAGAATGTTGACTTAGCTACATGATTTACCACAAATTCTGATTTGCTCCATTTTTTATGTTGATCAAAGGGAGAGTATGCTAGCGAGATAGTCCCGCAATGAGACTACCAAAGTCTTCCTGAAAAACACAGGGAGGATGTGTGTGTGACTTAACCATCTTCTCACCATTCACTGGACAACAGCAGCTAAAGTCTAAGATTCACCAGCTTTTGTCAAATAATGAAAACTTCACGTACCAAAGTGCGTGACTTTGGTAGATGGGATAAAGAAATCCCTGAAGGCAGATAGCAATTATTTTTTATCAACAGAAAAGGAAAATCTTTCCAGCGAATAACATGAAATGAAAAAAAAATAATATCATTTGTTCATTCCATTTAACCAAACCTGAAATTCCATTTTGGTTGCAGGTTGTGTTTTTGGAATTTCTGTTGTGACTTCACACATTCTAAAATCTCAGTAGTCGTGAACTTTCTTTTAACACTGGAATTTAAATTTTTCATCAAATTTTGGTCTCGCAGATCAAGACTATTTACTTGGTAAAGACTATTTGAAACCACAGTTCAAACATTTCTGATTAGTTAATAGTGGATGCAATTGAAAGACAGGTTCAAGAAATAAAAGTGAAATAAATAAACGAAACCAATGGATTTTAGTTTCCATTGTGACATGGCTCTTTATGAAGACTCACAGGATCTGCAATACATATGCACACAGTAAAATACATAGCTCTAAAATCTTAAGCATGACAGCAATTTTATACTGCTTTTGAAAAAATATATATATATATATATATTTAATCACAAATACTACCTAAACCAGCAACTTAAATATTTAGTTAACTGAATAGTTTAGCTTCAACTAATAGCACCATTTAATCTATTCTTTTCCTCACTTCCTGGCCATATAGTTCTAATGGATTCCAGTCCACCCTTTTATTTCAGAAAATCTGTTTCGTTGCAATAACCAGTAAGGGGACAAGCAGTATTACTTTTCCACCACTTCGGTCTCTTACTATGGATCTCCAGGCCATTTTCCAAGGAACGGAATAATTAAAGCTTCTGAGTACCTTGTTTTTTGTGTAAGGCTGATGAGAGGTTTTAGAAGGGTTGATTTTAAGAAAAGACTCATTGTCTGATGCATCTGCTTTGTAAATTACTGAGACAAAGATATTACAACAGTGTGCCGCTGTGTAGCTTTCTTTCCCCATAACTTGCGTAATAAAGGCATTTCCTTTCCTTTCCTTTCCTTTCCTTTCCTTTCCTTTCCTTTCCTTTCCTTTCCTTTCCTTTCCTTTCCTTTCCTTTCCTTTCCTTTCCTTTCCTTTCCTTTCCTTTCCTTTCCTTTCCTTTCCTTTCCTTTCCTTTCCTTTCCTTTCCTTTCCTTTCCTTTCCTTTCCTTTCCTTTCCTTTCCTTTCCTTTCCTTTCCTTTCCTTTCCTTTCCTTTCC
>CM021765.1:52473414-52497348 GCA_011076525.1 Nettapus auritus | reverse complement strand
TTTTTTTTTTTTTTTTTTTTTTTTTTTTTTTTTTTTTTTTTTTATCAGTGAGCTAAAACAAAGTATTAAGGCAAAGAAACAGATTTTATTTTATTTTATTTACTTTTTTTAACAGACAAGCAAATGCAGAATTTTGGGGAATTCATCTGTATAAGATGAAATTAATTAAAACCTTCCAGAATTTTACAGATATTAACAAATGCATGTTCTGACTTAATAAACCAAACTCATCATAAATCCATAAAGAACTTTTTAAAACATAAAAATTAAAAATGAAAATTAATCTTCTTGAAGATGTCTTTAATGCCAAAATTCTTTAGTTTTTCCACTCAGCAGTGTAGGTTCTGAGCTTTCCAGTTATATTTAAAAGCACAATTATGAACTTAGAGTTTTTTTTTTCACAACAGTTAGGAGGTGAGATAACTACAGACTGTGCAGCATTGTAAGTAACATTAGCCACGCTTTGAGAAAACAAATGGGGAAAACAAGCAAACAAACAAACAAAAAAAACTTTCCAGATTGCAGAAATAAATTTCAAGGTAGGGATTGAAACCTTCAGCAATAACAGCCCCCCTTGGGGGCTCACTATAGGGAAAGAAAAATACACAGTGTTTTTTTTTTTTTTTTTTTTTTTTTTTTTTTAACTTGGAAATTTGTCCATTTTGAAAATTCACTTTTAAAATAAGTGTTCATGCCTGACTGACAACCTCAGCTAGGTTTATGTTATGTCTGTCTGGATTCCAGTACATTTTCTTGCTAGTCAGGTAGTGAGCTTTCCAGAAACTTTACACAATTGAGCCAAAACATATCCTGACATATCAAGAAAAATACTACTTTAGTCAAAGACAAAAAATGGTAGGAGTTATGAATAGTATATATCTTCAATATTTTTGCACCATATATTCTTCTATTCCTTCATTTTTGAGTTAACTGACCTTCTATTAATACTGATGTTTAGGTTTCATTACTATGAAGAAATCCTCATTAAGGTGAGAGCAACCTCATGAGGAAATTTTTATAACCTTGTTGATTAGACAGTGGTAGACCTAACAAAAGCAGACCTTGTATGTTGGTGCATTATCGAGCTTAAAAAAGCAGGAAAATAAAATAAATAAATAAATCTAAATGCTTATATTCCTTTGTGGCCAAGAAGCATTGCCCTATCATTACTAGAAAGCCAGCATGTGCTGGCTAATGCATCACAAGAATTTATGTTCAAATTTATAGCTATGTTACTCAAGCTGATCAGAGGGGCATTGTAAAAGATAGTTGGCCTAAAAAGTCATTCGGGTCTTTACATTGTGGCAAAAGGGGGAGGTCATACACTGAGATCCAGCCCTGGGTGAGACCATACTTGTGATCTTTCACTGTTGGTGGTTGGTGTTCATGATACCTATTGACAGGTTCTAGGTGTCAATGTTTTATCAACATGTCTATGAGGGCACTTCTGCTTGTTACCAGTGTACTGTGGTCCAGGGGTGGCCCATGGCTGGGGCACTCAGCTGGCTGCAGGGCCTCCTTCCATCCTCTGAGGCCATCAGTGAACACTGTCTCTTTCTGAACCAAGTGCCTGGATTGGCAGTCATTTTTATGCTTTAAATGTAATAATACACCAATGTTTTGTGCTGGTAATAAGGCGATAAGCTTTATTAGTCTCCTTCACTTCATTATGAGTTCTGAACCAAATTAAGTTTTATTGTGCAAATAACTGCTTTGTGCTATTGCGCATGGTCTGCAGCATGCACCATTTATTTCTATGATGTACTGGTAATGCTTTGTAAACAGAATAGAAGCCATTTAAAGCAATCATGCAGTTACTATTATGAAAAAATATCTGTCAGGATTTTTCACAGAAGATTACTGGGTACATTTCAGTACATTTTCTTCAGAAACTCTTATGAAAGTAAACAAAAAGGTGCTACTTTTAATTTGTCACAAAAATTGTACAGTGAAACATGATACAGTGAATGAACTGTTTTTTACATAGACTAGCACAATGGAAATATAATAACAAATATCAATTACATGGTTGTATCACAGTGTGTATTTGACAGCTACTGACTAATTTCTCTCACTTTTTTTAAACCAAGCTCAACAAAATAGTAGCAAAATTATTATGCTTTCATTATTACTCTCACAAAGACACTTGTAGTGTACCCAAATCTGGATACGAATTCCCGAGTCCTTGGGTAGCCGAGGGAATTATTTCCAGCTGGCCAGAACTGAGAACAGATTTGGCAGAAATATTATGATCTTCATTGTTTACCACAGTATATGACTTACTGAAATATATAGAGAGATATTACATATATATTATGTATAACATATATTGTATTTATACACACCCTGTATATAAGTATATATGCACATATTTTTATATACGCACACTGCATATATATATACACACACATATTTATGCATGGTGTGCATACATATATACATTTGTACATTAAAACATATTTTTGATATCCAAGACACTAAAAAAAAATAATTGAAATAATGTGCATCTAGGGTTTTATGTATTTGCTCTTAGTGTATAAGCATTTAATTGATAACATGCTTAAGGTAAAAAAATTAGCTATTTACACTGCAAATCCATTCTCCTCCTCTGATTACATTAATATATTTATCTCTGAGTCAAAACAGTCTTCCCAAAATAACATTTTATATGCTTTCTCTGTATAGTGTTATCTAGAGAGTTTAAGAGTTTAGATTTATTTTGAGTGGACATGTCTGCTATGAAAAACCCACTACTCTACATGTGTAGTCAGTTTTATTAGATTTTCCATATACTGTATCTGTATCACCACCATCTGTGTTACTGATTGTACAAAACATGAAAATACAACAGATAGGGTATGAATAAAAATCCAGAAAGGAAATGAACCTCACCCCAGAATTACAATTAAGAGTATCAAAACCCTGATCTGCATTCACAAAGAGAGGAAATCCCAACTTAAACCGTCTAACTCAGCCTGTTGAAATCAAAGCACTGTAGAGTGAATTAAAGTCTAAATTTCAGAAACTAAACCCACAGCACCCATTTAATTTTAGTAAAAATGTTAATATTTTTTTCAGTGACATTCTTACTGATAGCCATTTTCTAATGCAAATAAATTACACACACATATATATATTGTAACTATGGATCCATGGATTACGCAGCTAAAAGTATATAATCTACACCATCCAGCTGCAATGTCAAGTGAGCTGGATCACTTCTCACAGTGATAAAATAAAATAAGCTCTGTACAATGCCTGAGTAATTCCACCTATACATTGATAATACCTATCGATATGAATAAAGATTCACAGAATCACAGAATAGTCTAGATTGGAAGAGACCTACAAGATCACCGAGTCCAACCTCTGACCTAACACTAACAAGTCTTCCACTAAACCATATCCCTAAACTCTACATCTAAACATCTTTTAAAGACCTCCAGGGATGGTGATTCAACCACTTCCCCGGGCAGCCTATTCCAGTGGCTAACAACCCTTTCAGTAAAGAAGTTCTTCCTAATATCCAACCTAAATCTCCCCTGGCACAACTTTAGCCCATTCCCCCTCGTCCTGTCACCAGGCACATGAGTGAATAGACCAACCGCTGCCTCGCTACAGCCTTCTTTAAGGTACCTGTAGAGTGCGATAAGGTTGCCCCTGAGCCTCCTCTTCTCCAGGCTAAATAGTCCCAACTCTCTCAGCCGCTCCTCGTAAGACTTGTTCTCCAGACCCTTCACTAGCTTCGTAGCCCTTCTCTGGACTCGCTCAAGCACCTCCATATCCTTCTTGTAGTGAGGGGCCCAAAAGTGAACACAGTACTCGAGGTGTGGCCTCACCAGAGCCGAGTACAGGGGGGACAATCACTTCCCTGGACCTGCTGGCCACACTGTTTCTTATGCAAGCCAGGATGCTGTTGGCCTTCTTGGCCACCTGAGCACACTGCTGGCTCATAGTCAGCTGATTGTCAACCAAAACTCCCAGGTCCTTCTCTGACAGGCAGCTTTCTAACCACACATCTCCCAGCCTGTAGCTCTGTTTGGGGTTGTTGTGCCCCAGGTTCAGAACCCGGCACTTGGCCTTGTTGAACTTCATACAGTTGGCCTCGGCCCATCGGTCCAGCCTATCCAGATCTTTCTGCAGAGCCTTCCTAAATTATTAAATATTTTCTAATGTTGACATTCAAGACATCATTCAAGATCCAAAAGAATTGTATCTAATTTTCTCAATCAAAACTATTTTTTATATTTTTGATCCTAAGTAAAATTATTTCTATATTCACTTCTGTTTCAGACATACAATGGAAACTTGTTTGTACTCAGATTAAAAAAAAAAAGTTTTAAAAAATCTCATATGTGTATTTATCGAGATAAGCATTTACCAAGATACATCTATTCCTCTCAGCATACTCTCTCTTCCTATTTCTCTCACAAATATTTTAACACTAAGCAATTTTATCAGTTAGCAGACCAGCATAAAATAATTTTCTCGGTATTGTCCATCAAATATAGATTCTGTTTGTCAGACTTGTGGACCTTGCTCTAATGACAAATGAGAGCTAATATAGACCTTTGAGTGGAAAATTACCCTTAATTCATGTTATTGCTGACACAGCTCACAGACATTAGCTTTTACCATCTTGCTAGTTAACTGTGTTATGAATCTGGAGCATACTCAAGTGCACTGTTGGGCTGAGATGATCTAATATGAAAATGAAAATGATATATATTCTGGTTCATGTTAATTAGAATATTGATTAATAAATATAAACATATTGAAGCTTAAAGTTGATTTTATTTATTGACTTGAGTCATTAACTAAAATCTTTTATTCAAATGTAGCATGTAAAGCCAATGTATGCATTAAAATTTTGATTATGAAAAGTAATAGGCATAAAACATAATACTGTGATCTCATTACACTATTTAATACCTGTTTTGAGAGTTAGTGGATGTAGATGTTCTTAACAAATCAAGTAATGTTTAACAAATAAACACCAAATTGCTTAATCGTTACAAAAATGCACATTAACTAAATAACAAAATAATATATTGTTCCAGCAGATCATAAACAAAGCAAAATGGGTACATGTTTTGTATTTTCATCAAGCTGAATGAACGAGAAGATTGTTAAGGATAAAGAATAAACAAGACTGATTCTTGCAGTGATATTATCTTGATCCCCTTGAACATCTCATTCGACGATGCCAAATGACCCTGAAGCTGATGCAGATGAAAAGATAATCAGCTGTGTTCTTAAACCTGAATTTATACATCTAGTGTATGGTAAAATGGCATATATTTCAAAGCCTATGAATCCCAAAATAAAAGATCAAACAGAAGTGATGTATTCTTTTTGATGTCTTATGAAAAGGCAGTGTGCATACTCTGAGCATTAGGCATTAAAATTTTCAATGATATTCTTTGTAGAAGCAGTAGCAAGCCCTATAATGCAAATCAGCTAAGCGTAACTTTAAATATATGCTATGTTCTTTACTTTAACAAGTTAGTGTGTTTAAAGTAAGGCATTTGCTAACATAACCTTATGATACCAAAGTCTATAAGAGTTGTATGCCATTGATTTGTAAGCTAACAGGCTGCCAAACACATGATTTTGAATTCAATCTGAAATTATCCCAATGTCAAATCTCATGCTGACTGAGCAATCTCTAAGCAAAACATATACAAATAACCTTCCCGTTTAATAATCTCCTGGAGTTTCAGGTGTACAAGCAAACTCTTGTGAAACATGTTCAGCCACACCTCTGGTTCCTGCCATCCCTGCTTTCTTCCCTTAACTATTTGTTTGGCTGTGTTGCCATGTCCCCTCTCTCTTTTTATTCTACTCTGGGTAAGGAATAGGTGGTAAATAAAAAATTCATGGAACCTGTGCTAGAAACTTCTATTCTGTAATTATCTGGAATAAAATAGAAAAGATAAAAGATGTGTAAGACATATTCTTTAACTTTGTTTGTGTCATATATTGATCTATTTGCTGTTTTGCAGAAATGTCAGTCATACTCCATGATCCCTATTTACTGTTGTGTAATGCATTGTAGAGACTCTCAAAATAATGTCAATAACTGAATTTCACATGAAAATGGAAACTTTACATACACGTTGATTAACTGCAGAATGGTTGTATTTTGTATTGAGCCCTGAACAGTATGTTCTATTGTCATTTAGATTTGGACTGTCATGGAGAGCACTGTCATTTCCTCCCTGCCTGAAGTCAGTCCGTTAAAAACAAAACAAACAAAACAACAACAGCAACAAAAAAAAAACAGGCATGCAGCTGGGTAAGGGCTTGTACTCATAAATTTAACTCCCCAGCATGGAGTTATGACATGGTGAGCCTGCTAGGATTCATGCAGCATACCAGGATTTATGCAGTGTACCGGGACAACCATTGCCTGGCATACGGTGCAACTTGCTAGACACTGCAACAGCCATCAGCTGTCAAAAATCAAGTTATGAAATTTAGTTGTGTTTATTTACCAATGTTTATGAAATGGATAATCATGCCCATGAAATCTATTGGATTGCACCCTACTTTTTCTTCTATAGGAACAGTAAAACCCAATTAAAAATAACCTCAGTGCTTTCAGGAGCAAGAATATTCAGAAAGCACCAGATCAGCCTGACTCTTGTGATATTCTCAGAGCTCCTACAATGCTAAAAAGGAGTAAGTGATGATTGCCACGTGTATTGCACAGGTCACTGTGCTACCTTTGCGTTATAGGAATGCCCTCCATTCCACAGCGGTACAAGCATCTAGTGCTGCTAGACATAGTTAAACTAAACATGCTGTGGAACAGGACACATTTTATTATTGTTTGTACAATGAAATGGAGCACTGGTCCTTTATTGGAGCTCTGTCAAGAATGTAGTAATGCAATAAAAATGAATAGCAAAAACGTGCAGTAAAAGCACTCAAATATGAATGTGAAGATGGAATATATTGCTCCTAAATTTACAAATAAATAAATAAATAAATAAATCTGTAGCCCTCTTGTTTGAATTAAGTTTGAATTAATTTAGAACAATTTTTTTAATGCAATTAGGAAGAGAGTTTCACCCCAAATACAAAAGTCTGAAAACTTAGGCAAAAGGTATCATAAAAATGAGAATGTAATTTCTAAAAATAAATGTAGAATGAATACTTCTCACAAATTTCCTAGTTCCTTTTCTCAAATTATTTAGACCAAAGTGTTGAAAGAAAAAAAAAAGGATGTAAAAGAATCAAATTTCATCATGACTTGCTTTACAGTAATCAGTATTGAAGGTAACAGGAAAGATTTCTAAGGACTCACATAATGAACTGTTATTTAAAAGTTTGTGATATTATTCTAATGTGAAGTAACGTGTAGGAGAACACTTCAGGGTCTAGAGGGGGAACTGCCTAATGAGTGAGGGCATATGGAAGAGTTCATGTATTAAGGACTGAAACAGTCCTTATCATGGAAAACTTTTTGGTCAGTGTGAGGTAGTAAAAGCAAAGCTGAGTCTCCCTCTGCTCCAGAGAAAGCGAGTAAGGAGAAATGAGAGATCCAGCAGGTGGAAGCTGTAGCCAGAGCAACAAGGTAGGAAAAGGATCTCCACAAATTCTTGCAGGAAAAAATCCTGTTACTGTTCTACAAAATGAATTTAGTGCATGCATTTTTTTTTTCCCAGAATATGCACAGTATCCAGAGAATGGACCAAAAAAAATATTTCTATCATTAGAGTGGGTGTAGCTAACTTGTTTTCAGAATGAATTAGAACACCCTAGAAACACTTCTTAAAATACACACGTAAGGAACTACATATATAGTTATACATATATAGGATTAGGTTTATGCTCATTTTGATGAAAAAGCTAACTTTCAAGGAGTTTGGAGAAAAGATTTGGAGGAAACTGGGATTTTTTGCTCTCCAGTCATCATTTATTCAGAGATAAAACCAAAGCACTAAACCATCAGTGTCTCTAATCAGAGTGGAGCAAGGTTTCATTAAGTCAAATATTTCTGTCAGATTAAAAAAGAAGATATGAAGAGATTTGCAAAATAGATTTCAAACATCTAGTTTTCTGCTCTTTTAATGTATATTTAAACAATTGCTTCACAGCTGCACAGCAGGTTTGAGGGAACAGCAAAGAAAGAGGAATTAGCAAATCATAGTTTTCCATAGCTTTTTGCCTTTTGTCATGTTCCTTAACGGAAAAAAAAGTTCCATTAACTTACAAAAAATTTATTATTTTCTTCAGAAAGTACAATTTACAGCTTATAACAATTAAAAAATAATGTGTATATGCTTATTGATACTGACAGGAATCTCATAGCAGAAAAACGAGAGGTGCAACAGATCTCAAGCTGTTTTGTGGGTGATAGGAGTGAAACAACTCTATTCTTTGGTGATTAACCTCTGACACTGGGATTGTCTAGTCACAATTCTTTATGTAACAAAACCTATTACAAAGTTTCATAGGTACATAAAATGAAGTATTAGCTGTGAACCAAGGTCTTTAAGACACCAATATTGCAGTGGAGATGCTTATAATTTCTGTTGAAGAATGACTCCTTCATTACCAGCAATAACATCGGAAGCAGACTAATCCATTCGTATGTAAAGAGAGCACTTCATACTCTCTTTTCTGCTAATCAGTCTTTCCTACAAAGTTGTTTCTTCTGAAGAATACATAGAAGGCAGTCAAATTAGATGAAAAATCCATAATTTGAACACTGACATCAGTATTTTAGAATTTGCTACAGGTCGTTACACACTAAACAGAGGTGTAAGAGAATACAGCATTTCATGATCTCTGTTGAAAATGCCCTAAGACATTTGGACAGCTACACAATCCTGCTCTCCAGAATCATTTTAGCAAAAACTGAAGTTATATTTAACATATATTCCTGGGTTGTCAACAGTAGGCAGTAGACTACACATAAATAGGTCTAAAATATGCACAAAATCATTATCTGCTGTCACTGTAGAAAATCTTTTCATTTTGTACTCAGAATTGTTTAGAAAACTTTTCTGAATAGAAAGTATTATTTATGTAATACTAAGAAGCAACTTTTGCAAGTGGAATGGTGATGTTTGTCCCAAACATGTCCATCATGTCCATAGAAATTAATGCTCTTAAAGTGACTATCTGGAAAATGCATTGGAGTTTAGACCTATGCTGCTCAGACTTTAGTGAAAAATGCTTATGATGATGAAAATGAAAAGATCAGCCTTGCTACCCTCAAGGGGGGTCCTTCCACAAGGAATTTTTTTTTTTATTTTTTTTATTTTTTTTTTTTTTCCCTCTGATACCTTAGGTTAGAATTAGTTGAGGACATAAATTAGAATACCTGTAGCAACTTAACTGATTATTTCCTGTGACTTTCCTACTTTATTTTTTTTCTTTTTTTTTTCACCTCGTAAAAAAATAAGGCAGTGAAGGATATAATTTTCAGCCTCTTCAGCTGCCATGTCAAACGTCCTAATTGTATAGGAATCTAAATTAATACTGTGGGACATGAAATATAAGAAGCAGCCCAAAATGCATTGTTTTGCTTCATTAATGCATTTAAAACAAGGGCAACAATAACTTTTGCAGAGTTAACATTTAACTAGGCAGTTAAGGTTAAAGGTAAAATGAAAAACAATTACATATAGGACATAAAGATTACATTTCAAAACAAAATATTTTTATTATTTGCAAATTTGCAGGAAAGGTATAATTTAGCACAGTAACACACACATTTAAAAATATGATTCAGACTACAAAAAGGTTTATCCAGAGTTAGACCTGAGTAAAGTTATAGCTTTAAAAAAAAAAAAAAAAAAAAAAAAAAAGAATAATATTATTACCTAGGACACGTAGGAGAGAGTTTACGAAGCAATAATTTTCACTTTTACTATTTTAAGAAAATGTGGTGAAGATTATTTCAGATTTTTCACCAGAAAACGTACTTTAAGTCACCAAAAATAGATATAAGCCATATAGCCCAGGCTTTTTTTTTTTTTTTTTTCCTCCCAGAAAAAAAAATCACCAAATTTCACCCTAGTTCATCCAGAGATTCTAAATCTATCAATTTCTGAATTTTGGATTGAGAAAATGTTGGGTATATTAGATATTCAAGAAATGAAAATATTATTTTTCTCAGCAAAGTATTATTTTAATATCATTTCTACTCCAAAAATCTCATTGTATTCCCATACAAAGGCTGAAGCCACCAAGAAACTCCAAGTGTCTCAGGCTAATAGGAGCTGAAACTCTCTAACAGCTAAGGTTTAAAAACATGTAGCTCTTGGTAACAAGAACACACCATAGTTAGTTGAATTTATATATATATATATATATCAAATACTAAAGAATATTTCAGTAGCATTAATGGCAGAACAAACATCCACAGCATTCCTCAATGTCAGAGTAAAAACCACCCATAACTCTTGAATGCATCTGCATTTTGTACTTGTTTCTTGACTTGTACTACATAGCAAAAGCTAGGCAATTAACATGGCATTTGAAAGTTCTTTCATGAATAAATTACTACATTTTCTGGTGCTTCTGGTATAGAATATAAAGATTCATAAATCACAAATCACCCTTTCTCTTCAGTTGATATAAATAATTTATGGATGCTTTCATGTATGCTAAAGAAAAAAACAAAACAAAACAAACAAACAAAAAACATTAGGGTACCATGATGAATAAACTAATGCACTGTCAGTTAGGAAAAAACACACTGCATAAATAAGAGAATGTATGCAGTTATAATATCATGGGCCAAATCTCCTGCAATCTCTCTGATAGCTCGCGGAGTTAAATTTATCCTCAAATTGTTGAGTAAAATTCTGTAGAAACAAGAGGAAATTGTAACAATGAGGTTTTAAAAGGCAACCTGAGTGTTTTAAATATAATCTATGTGTCAATTGACAGAAGCAATATCATCTTTGGCATTTTCAACCAGCACTGGCATTTTCAACAAATGCTGAAGAAAAGCGTATGGTGGAACAATGATACAGAACCTCAAACCAGTAATTTCTCTAATTTCATATGCTACACAGTCCCAGTGTTTTCTGAGTTCCAAAAGTATATCCTTGAGATAATAAATGTAATTAATACTGTATTTTCCATGGTACATTTTCTACTAATGTGGAAAAATGAAAAAAAAAACCACAAACCACCAGTATATTGAACAGAAACAAACAGGGGTTTTGGAAAGCCACTTACCACACAAATCGTAACAGCACAGAAAGATTATACAAGGGCTGTATAAATGTTTGAGAAGGGCAGGAGAAAATTTGTGTGCAAAGTGCTGCAGTTTAAAAACATGACTTAGTCCCACTGCACCGTAAAGCATGTATAAAACTTAATTTTACATACAAGCTTTGGGAAAAAAGCTTTAAAGGTTATTTTTGGGGGAAACTGTTGTGAGTTCTGGAAAACAGTGAAATCTCTTAGAAGAAATCAAAACTGTTGTCATTTACAACTTTACATTGGAGCAGAAATGGATTTAAAACATCAGTATGGGCCATGCTATCACCTGTCTATATTCCTTCTGCATTCTGTGCCCTTCGGAAGCCACTAGAGCTTGAGCTCCTGATGATATATAGGGCTAATAAAATATCTCAGTGTGTGTGCACATGCTGTAGTTTAGCATACTTTTAAAAAAGACTCTTGCTCATAACACTAATTAGAAGATCTGAAAAGCTGTGGAACAAAAGTGGTTATCTTGTCAGTAATTTAAATACTGAAGTTAATTTCCATGAAGATCATAAATGACAAAATCATGAAGGAAAAATCACATCCCTCATCCCTTGCAAATGAGATTCATTCTTCTCAAATTAGTGTGTAAATAGGAACATGGTTCACAGAACCTTGCTGGAATTTGCAAATGTTTGTATGCTCACTAAGAAACATCGCATCTGCCTTCAAAATGTTCATAAACCGACACTATAGTTCTATTGAGCTTTGGTATTGGCTGTACTACTTGCAGCTGGTATAATTGCTAGCTGCAAATTATAACTTTCAGCCACAACTATTTGGAGAGACCATGGGCTATGGGGAACCAGATAAAATACTGCATCATTTTAAAAGCATCTGAAGGGTAAGCAAATGTAACTCTGTTTTACAGTAATTTTAACTAAAAGTGGTTGGTAAATCCTTCCGAAAATTGTTAACAATATCTGCTATTCATGTTAGCTACAACAGACACAATGAATAGGACAACATCTTCCAGTTGTGAACAGATAATGGATTCTAATGTAAGGATAGAAGAAATAAAAATGATAATTTCTTGTATATCACATGATAATTGCTGAAAAAAAAGCAAATATTGTAAGTACAATGGAATTAATTACTGTAGAGTTATCTGACCACAATCTGCATGAAAACTCTCCAACAACAACCAAGATTGCCTTTATATTTAAGGGCCTTTCCACACTCACAAATTAATTGCAGCAAGATAAAATACATAGTCAAATAACTTTTTTTTTTTTTTTTATTTTTTTTTTTCCTCCCAGTAAAATATATATTTAAATTATTTTAGATATAGTGTTTAAGGATAATAGAGGTCCATTTGATATCTCTCCCATATTTAAACTCCACTGCCTGATTTCAGGGAGCTTCCACTGTTTGTCTAAGACACACAAATTTAGCTGCCTATGCCTTAAGTGTCTGCATCTGAGCGTGTTATGAGTCAGTTGCCTAACACAGGCACTCAGTTTCATTGTAGTGAAGGATTTTCCTTCCCCACCTCTGGCTCCAGACAAAATGCAGCTCTCCTGCCCATTTTGTGGTGCATCTGGCACCCCGGCAGATAGTTTACCTGGAAGACCAGATTTCCTAGAGCAACACAGATTATGGTCAAACTTTTGACATCTGTTCACGTGTGGATACCTAAGCTAAAGAGTCCTAATTCTGAGCTGAATCCTGTGCTCTGTAAAATACTGAATAGTTTACCTGTAAATACATTTTAAAGAGATTACGTTGTACAGCTTAAGTATCCTGTACACCATCTTGATACAATTTAAAACCAAGTAAGATAGTTAAAGTAACTGAACTGTGTAACTCTTCCTCCACAACAAACATAAGGGTTTCCTTGGTGAGTTGATGAAATCCTTATACTTTAATTTGTAGAGAGAATTGACTGTTTACAATATCACAAATTGATAACATTTTAAAAAATATTACATGCAATCAAAATAATTTCTGCATAGTATTTTTTGAAAACAAGATAAACTTATATTCACTTTTTAATAGATACTATTGACTTCACAGAATCAAACCAGCAATGAACTGGTTGGTGTACATTCTTGCTTTTGAAAAGTTCAACCAAACCAACAACAGGGACTTATGCCATATCAATAGTAAGTATTGTAACTGTAGACCTAGGTCCTTCTCTATTACCATTATGTGATTACATATAACTGTTACCTTCACAGACTAAGTTCACCCAGTGGGTCCAACTGTCCATCTCAATTGCCCCTGCAATTTCAAGTCACTGAGTGTAACAATTCCCTTTCAATATGAAGTACTTTTTAAGATGGTGTTGGGAACTACAGCTGAAATCAGCTTTGCCAGAGTTCCAGATGTTTTCACACTCTGCTATGCATGTAATAAGATAAAAAGACTTAAATGAGAGATTATTTACTATCTACAGACGAAAAGCTACAGCCTCTCTGTCTCCCTCCTGCCCCCTTTTATTTAAGGCTATTTCCAATACAAGTACTCACCTTATATTGATACGTATATGAAATGTCTGCTGTTTCTCATTGTTGCCATGCATCAGAGTCACTGTCACAAGCTAAGCATTTCAGAGAAACGTGCTACCTTAACAGATAGATTTCTACTATTTTTTATCCCTGAATCTGGTTTTCATTGTATACTTAATCATATCCTCATCTAACCAGGGGGCAAATTTACTGTCATCATTTTACGTTTGGATATGGTTCTGAATATGTAGTACGCTCTTACAATCAGTATGAGAAAATGGATGTGAAAGTAAATACGTATTCTCATGGGAGAACAGACACTGAATGACAGGAATATGGAAATCACTGAAAAGCATATGTTCAATTCCTTTGGAGACTTGGCCCATTTATTTTCATATATAGTATGATAAATTTTTAAAGCCCTTTATTGTCTGTGCATTCACTGTGGAACCTAGTATAAAAACAGACTTACACATTGTGATTGTCTAATTAATTTTGGCTCATTTAAATAACTAATTTTTTGAAGTGGAAACTGGGATGCCAGTATTCTGAATGTGTCAAGTCATGCTTTGCTGATTAAATATCCTTCTAAATGCTTTTAGTATCATGCAGACACAAAGACTTTATATTATTTCTATGGATTTGGGGAAAGAAAGGCTATGAAAATACTATTTCAAACTCATTTCATAGTACATGTTTAACTACTTTTCTTTCAATCTCCAAATAATAAGGCAATGCTCTAAAGACCTGGTCTGTGAAGTGAACTTGGATTTACTTCGGTCATTCCTCAGAAGGGATCTGAGGAATGGGATGCATATCAATTGGCTTGACTGTCCAAAAGGACTGTTTCCTATTTAACAAGGGCTAGTACAAATAACACATTAGTTGAGTATATGTAAGTCATATGAACCCAAGTATTCTGAACTTTCTGAAATAGAACAGAATAATAAAAAGAGGGATTATATTTTACAGATAAAGTAACTGCACTTTATCTGTTCAAAGAAAAGGGGTGATTCGTAATATCTGGTTCATAGCTTATAAAAAAGAAACACTAATAAATTGCAGATCCTGTTTTTAAGAAGTTACTTTAAGATACTTAATATAGGGGAGAAAAAAAAACACAACCAAACAAACAACAAAAACTACTTGAGTACTATCTATTTTATGTTATCATACATTATTCTGAATTGAATGGTATTCCATTTTCCTTGGATAATTTGGTAGTAGTTTAACTTTGCCTGAAGCTGTTTTCAGTTTTTGTCTTAAGGCTGAGTAAAAGGACACCAGTAAATGGACATAACCCAAAATAGCTTTCATCCAATTCTCTTGCTTGTCTAACTTGCATTAAACAGTGTGAAAGGCACCTGTCAGGTGGAGATTCAGAATGCGAAGGGGATAACAAAGTGACTAGCCAACTCCACTATTTATATTGTCAGGCCTCAGCATTGTCTCCTTAAGGTTTAAAATTCCTTTCTATATATGTGTACGCTTGCATATATAATACAATTAGGTGTTGTTGTTCACCCTTTCGAACAAAAGATTATGGTAACAGTCTGCAAGTTAATTTACAGGTGAAAAATCTCTTGTCTAAATTCACAGAAGTAATATGGCACGATAGTTCACCATGAAATACTGTGCCTAAAAGGGTAGACAAACCTAAATTTTGACATCAACTATAAAGTTTTTCCCTCCACTTAGTTTTAAATTGTCAATGTTAATACATATATCATCTATATATATATGCTTTACTTAATTTTGTAGTATAATAGAAATTCAAATTATTAAATTTCTTATAGTATTTGACAGGTTAGTTGTTTCACTCTTCTTTCATGTCCAATAAAAAATCTGAGGGCCTGTCACTAGTTCCTGAGTTGCGGTTTGCTCACAACAGAAGAACAGAATAAATTAGGGAACAAAAGGTTGTATTAATCTGATAAGCACCTTAAACAAGCCTTGCTGAGCAGTTTATTCAGAATGTAATTTATTTTTTTTATTTTTATTTATTTTTTTTCCTGAGAGGCTTAAGAAAAGTGCCTGGGAACACACCGAACAGAATATTACAGAAATTGAACCTCAAAAGGGGAGAAAGTGTTTGATGTTACCTCCTGGTTAGCAGCAGCTAGTTCTTCTTCCAGTGCAGAGACTCTTTCTAAAGAAACCCTCAGTCGCTCCCTTACCTAGAAGAAAAATCAAAATATGTGCAGTAACGTAATCTCTATCAGTCTTTAAAGTTAATATAATCTGCCATATGCACTACAGTATGCCCTGCCAGTCTGTAGGTATGTGTGTTGCATCCTTTCATAAGACATACGCTGTAGTAAATGTTGAAACCTAACTATAGAAAGACTAACCCACAGAACTAGGTGTCAAACTTTAAATACCATACTGCTGTTCCACAGTTTGCCTATAATCTGATGGAATATACAGCAATTGTAAATATTCTAAGACCACATTATGCATAAAAATAAAATTTTATTCACAAGCATCTTTTACAAAGGGTAAGGAAAAAAACATTGGCAATATGTTAAGTCCACTCCACGGTAGATAATCTGCTCATATTAATTGAATGCAATGAATTCATCGAAAAAATAACTTGCAGCATTGTCTTCAGACACACACATTAAATATTTTTCATATCATCTTGCAGTTTGGGTTTAAAAAAAAAAATCATAAACAAGTTATACTCTCAAAAGCAGAAGTGTGTGCTGTGCTTCTACAAGCTTCATAGATGTTCCTGTTGTAAGTATATCTATGATTTACACCATTAATAATAATAACTAACAGCAGCAACGACTATAATAATTCAATACCTCTGAAGACATTACTGTTGTTTGAGCACCCTGGCTCAGCATCAGCTCATGTAGCTACAGGTAACCTAAGCTAGCAGTGTGGACACCAGGCTCTCAATATGATCAAAAGGCAGAGCTGACCTAAAGTGAGCTTCAGTGCTGTGTGTTGGTGACTTTCCCTCTTCTGACTGGGAACTTATGGCAACTCTTCTCCTAAATTACACAACTTCATTAGGCACTTCACCTTAAATGACTTGCCAAAATTCAGCATATATTTCAACTCCCATTCCCACTGCATTGTGTTAGTTCCAGCTTATGATCTAAGGACATTTAAGACTGTTAGTGGTGTTTGTAGAGAAAGCTAATATATTCTATTAGATCAGTAGATTCAGCTGCAAAACAAAGCAAAGCAAAAATTAATTCAGGTACGATGAAACATTGTACATTTTCATGTACGTACAATTGTTTCCAGGCCCTTGACAAATATGGGAGACCCCCGAAAAATATGTTTATGCCCCAAGGCTTTCATAAATTTTCCAGTGATAACTCCTAGTCTAATAAATGCCATTTCCTTTCTTTGCATACTTTATTTTCCTTTACTGCTGATAGGGAAAGCCAAATATTGCTAGAAGACTCACTAAATCGCAAGAAAGGTTTATATTTCATTAGATGAAAATTACTTGTTAGCAGACCTACAACATAGAATGTACAGTATTTTTGTTCTACCTCAATTTTAAAACTACTAAAATCTCAAGATCAAATACATATTCGGGAAACAAACAAAAAATAAAACTATTCAGCCTTTCTGACAAATGCAAAGAGTTGCTTATGCAGTACTTAGAGATTTTGGTTCTCCTTACATACTTCAACTTTATGTAAAATTATATAGTCAAATAAATTATTTGAATACTCTCAGGTAACTATAGTTTTACTATATACTAAACTAGGTTGTTAGCCTTAAGACAGACAACAGAAAGCATGAGTGACAGGTGCTCAAAGAAACAAAAGAAAAGTGAGCTGAAGAGGCTTAAGATATGCCACTATGGTCCTCGCTAGGCAGTGAGTTCACGCCAGAAAGTCTGTAGGCACCCAGACAGACTGCCCGCTCCAAAATGCAACAGTTCAGGTCTCTGGGTGCAGGGAGTGCCAGAGCCTGCTGCTGCCGTCTGAAGGAGGCAGAGATGCTGTCTGCGTGAGGTGCGAGCAGGTGGATGACCTGGTCCGCCTGGTGGCAGAGCTCAAGGAGGAGGTGGACAGGTTGAGGGCCATCATGGAGTGCGAGTAGGAGATAGACTGGTGGAGCAACTCCCTGCAAGGCCTGAAGGAGAGGCACCGGGATGAGACTCCCCCCATGGGGGTGGACCCCCTGCCCTGTCGCTGTCGGGCAGAGGGAGGGGACCTAAGAGTTCAAGAGGACTGGAAACTGGTCCCTGCTCGACGATGCAGGAAACGCCCCCCCCCCCCCCCCCACCTGCCCCACCTTCCCAGGTGCCCTTACGCAACAGGTTTGAGGCCCTGGAACTGGAGAGGGAGGTGGATGAGGGAGTGGAAGGAAGTTTACCCAGGAAGCCTAGGGTGAGGAAGTCTGCTCCACGCCTCAAGACTGCTTCAACCACAAAGGAAAGAAGGGTGATCGTTGTGGGCGACTCCCTTCTCAGGGGAACGGAGGGCCCCATCTGTCGGCCTGACCCTACCCGTAGGGAGGTCTGCTGCCTCCCTGGGGCCAGGGTCAGGGACGTTGCCAGAAAGCTTCCCAGCCTGGTTCGCCCCTCTGATTACTACCCACTACTGATAGTCCAGGCTGGCAGTGATAACATTGATGAGAGAAGCCTGAAGGCTATCAAACGGGACTTCAGGGGGCTGGGAAGGTTAGTGGATGGAGTGTGAGTACAGGTGGTGTTTTCGTCCATTCCTACAGCGGCAGGGAGGGATTCAGAGAGGACACGCAAAGCCCACATGATAAACACATGGCTTAGAGGCTGGTGCCAACACAGAGGTTTTGGGTTCTTCGACCACGGGGCGCTTTACTTGGCACCCGGTCTGATGGCCGCAGATGGGTCCCAGCTGTCCCAAAGGGGAAATCGGATCCTGGCCCAGGAGCTGGCAGGGCTCATTGAGAGGGCTTTAAAGTAGGCAAGAAGGGGGACGGGGAAGAAACAAAGCCTGTTGGGGGTGTGCCAGGGGGAACAGTGGCTAGGCTGGGGGAGAAGGCAAAGGCTCAGCTGAAGTGCATCTACACTAATGCACGCAGCATGGGCAACAAGCAGGAGGAGCTGGAAGCCATTGTGCAGCACATGGGCTATGACTTGGTTGCCATCACGGAAACGTGGCGGGACCACTCTCATGACTGGAGTGCTGCCATGTCTGGCTATAGGCTCTTCAGAAGGTACAGGCAGCACGGAAGGGGTGGTGGAGTGGCTCTCTATATTAGAGAGTGTTTTGATGTCATTGAACTTGAGGCTGGCAATGACAAGGTGGAGTTGCTATGGGTTAGGATCAGCGGGGAGGCCAACAAGGCAAGCATCCTGATGGGGGTCTGTTATAGACCGCCGAACCAGGATGAGGGGTTGGACGAGGAGTTCTACAGACAGCTGACAGAAGTTGTGAAATCGTCAACGCTTGTTCTTGTGGGGGACTTCAACTTCCCAAACATATCCTGGGAGCACAACACAGCCCAGAGAAAGCAGTCCAGGAGGTTTCTGGAGAGCGTGGAAGATAACTTCCTGATGCAGCTGGTTGGTGAGCCTACCAGGGGAGGTGCCCCGCTAGACCTTCTGTTTACTAACAGAGAAGGACTGGAGGGAGATGTGGTGGTCGGGAGCTGTCTTGGGCAGAGTGATCACGAAATGGTAGAGTTCTTGATACTTGGTGAAGTCAGGAAGGGGACCAGTAAAACCTCTGTCTTGGACTTCCGGAGGGCTGACTTTGAGCTGTTTAGGACTCTGGTTGGCAGAGCCCCTTGGGAGGTGGTTCTGAAGGACAGAGGAGCCCAGGAAGGCTGGGCGCTCTTCAAGAAAGAAATCCTAATGGCTCAGGAGCGGTCTGTCCCCACATGCCCAAAGACGAGCCGGCGCAGAAGAAGACCGGCCTGGCTGAATAGAGAGTTGTGGCTCGAGCTTAGGAGAAAAAAGAGGGTTTATAATCTTTGGAAAAGAGGGCGGGCCAGTCAAGGGGACTACAAGGATGTTGCGAGGCAGTGCAGGGACAAAATTAGAAAGGCCAAAGCTCATCTGGAGCTCAATCTGGCTACTGCTGTTAAAGACAACAAAAAATGTTTTTATAAATACATCAATACCAAAAGGAGGACTAAGGAGAATCTCCACCCTGTATTGGATGTGGGGGGAAAATTAGTTACCAGAGATGAGGATAAAGCCAAGGTGCTTAACGCCTTCTTTGCCTCAGTCTTTAGCAGCAAAAACAATTTTGCTAAAACCAGGTACTCTGGACGCCCAGTACCCTGAGCTGGTGGAAGGGGATGGGGAGCAGAATGTGGCCCCCACAATCCACGAGGAGATGGTTGGTGACCTGCTACAGTACTTGAATGTACGCAAGTCAATGGGGCCGGATGGGATCCACCCAAGGGTACTGCGAGAACTGGCAGAAGAGCTGGCCAAGCCACTTTCCATCATTTACCGGCAGTCCTAGCTATCGGGGGAGGTCCCACTTGACTGGCGGATAGCAAACGTGACGCCCATCTACAAGAAGGGCCGGAGGGTAGACCCGGGGAACTACAGGCCTGTTAGTTTAACATCAGTGCCAGGGAAGCTCATGGAGCAGGTTATCTTGGGCGTCATCAAGCAGCAGTTACAGGGCAAGCAGGCGATCAGGCCTAGTCAGCATGGGTTTATGAAGGGTAGGTCCTGCTTGACGAACCTGATCTCCTTCTATGACAAGGTGACACGCTTAGTGGATGAGGGAAAGACTGTGGATGTGGTCTACCTTGACTTTAGTAAGGCATTTGACACCATTCCCCACAGCATTCTCCTCAGGAAACTGGCTGCCCATTGCTTGGACTGGCTCACGCTTCGTTGGGTTAAGAACTGGCTGGATAGCCGGGCCCAGATAGTCTTAGTGAATGGAGTCAAATCCAGTTGGAGGCCGGTCACTAGTGGAGTCCCCCAGGGCTTGGTACTGGGACCAGTCCTCTTTAACATCTTCATTGATGATCTGGATGAGGGGATCGAGTGCACCCTCAGTAAGTTTGCAGACGACACCAAGTTAGGTGCGTGTGTCGACCTGCTCGAGGGTAGGAAGGCTCTGCAGGAAGATCTGGATAGGCTGGACCGATGGGCCGAGGCCAACTGTATGAAGTTCAACAAGGCCTAGTGCTGGGTTCTGCACATGGGGCACAACAACCCCAAACAGAGCTACAGGCTGGGAGATGTGTGGTTAGAAAGCTGCCTGTCAGAGAAGGACCTGGGAGTTTTGGTTGACAGTCGGCTGAATATGAGCCAGCAGTGTGCTCAGGAGGCCAAGAAGGCCAACAGCATCCTGGCTTGCATAAGAAACAGTGTGGCCAGCAGGTCCAGGGAAGTGATTGTCCCCCCTGTACTCGGCTCTGGTGAGGCCACACCTCGAGTACTGTGTTCACTTTTGGGCCCCTCACTACAAGAAGGATATGGAGGTGCTTGAGCGAGTCCAGAGAAGGGCTACGAAGCTAGTGAAGGGTCTGGAGAACAAGTCTTACGAGGAGCGGCTGAGGGAGCTGGGACTATTTAGCCTGGAGAAGAGGAGGCTCAGGGGCGACCTTATCGCACTCTACAGGTACCTGAAAGGAGGCTGTAGCGAGGTGGGGGTTGGTCTGTTCTCCCACGTGCCTGGTGACAGGACGAGGGGGAATGGGCTAAAGTTGCGCCAGGGGAGGTTTAGATTGGATATTAGGAAAAAATTCTTTACAGAAAGGGTTGTTAGTCACTGGAATAGGCTGCCCGGGGAAGTGGTTGAGTCACCATCCCTGGAGGTCTTTAAAAGACGTTTAGATGTAGAGCTTAGGGATATGGTTTAGGGGATGATTTGTTAGTGTTAGGTCAAAGGTTGGACTCGGTGATCTTGTAGGTCTCTTCCAACCTAGACTTTCTGTGATTCTGTGATTCTGTGATAAGAAATATTAAGATGCCCCCAAGATTAAAAAGAACTCTCTTCCTTTAGCACTGTAAGACAAAAAAAAAAAAAAAAAGTAAGATTGTTAACGACGCCAGAGATACATGTTCTAGCTTAAATGGGCATTTCATATAGGGTTTGAATATGTAATCAACAGCTGAGCTGCAGTAACTGACTGTGTCTGTTCTTCAACTAACCAAATGAAGTTTAAGTCATCCTGAAGTGGCAGTTCAGGATGCCTTTCATCTGTGAGGCAGATTAATTTCTTCATAATTTCCATGCAATTATATCTTTCATAAAAATACTTCACACCAAAAAAATAATGCATTCTGTCTGTAGTTGAAAATCTGTTATTGTTTAAATAGCTGAGAGTTCTTACTTCATTTGGCGTTCCTTTTTTTAAAATTATTATTATTATTTTAAAATTTTAAATCATATCTCTGCTCAAAACCCAGCATTATTTCTCCGGTTCTCCCACCTTCCAAGGGCAGCTTGTTGACCCGTTTCCCTATCCAGATGGATAAAAGTCCAAGACAGCATGAATCCACCACCTGGAACTAACATAGAATCAGAGAATGGCTTGGGTTGGAAGGGACCTTTAAAGACCATCTAGTTCCAATCCCCCTGCCAAGGGCAAGGACACCTCTCATTAGACGAGGTTGCTCAAAGCCTCATCTAACCTGGTCTTGAACACTTCCAGGGATGGGGCATCCACAGCTTCTCTGGGTAAACTATTCCACTGCCTCACCACCTACACAGTAAAGAATTTCTTCTGTATATCTAATGTTAGGCCTACCCCCTTTTAGCTTAAAACCATTACCCCTTGTCCTGTCAGTACACTCATTGACAAAGAGTCCTTCCCCATCTTTCCTTTACTGGGAGGCTGCTATAAGGTCTTCCTGGAGCCTTCTCTTTTGTTGCACCAGAGGAGGTTTGTTGCACCAGGGAAGGCTTAGGTTGGATATTAGGAAACATTTTTTCACTGGAAGGGTTGTGAGGCATTAGACCAGGCTGTCTAGGAAAGCAGTTGAGTCAAAATCCCTGGAAGTATTCAAAAGACCTGTAGATGTGGCACTTAGGGATAAGGTTCAGTGGTAGATTTGGCAGTGCTAGGCTAATGATCTTAGAGGCCTTTTCCAACCTAAGTGATTCTATGATGCTATGATTCTCTAGGCTCAGCAACTCCATCTCTCTCAGCCTGTCTTCATAGAAGAGGTGCTCCAGCCCTCTGATGATCTTTGTGGACATCTTTCCTCTCTCTCTTTCCCTCCCATGCTCTCTATCTTCCCAGAGTTTCCCCTGATTCCTCCGCAGATCCTAAAACCTCTTTCTGTATCCTTCTCTTCCCAGCACCATTTCTGTCTTTCACTAGCTCTACACAAATGAAGTCCATGTCCTACCAGTGAAGGGTGTAGTTCTGTCTCAATAAGTCTGATCTGAACCTCTCTGAAAACAGTGGGAGGTGGCAGAATATAAATTCTCAATGGAAATCTCAGCCCACATGTAAAAAATACATAGAGAAATGAGTCTTCTTTCTGGCTTCAGTCCTCTTGGCTGTAGGTGCTGCTGAGGGACAAGATGACTGAGGAAAATTTCACAAGATGGTAATTGCTACTAGCAGAAATTAAATGCAACGAGTTGGCAATTTTACTTGAATTTTTCCTAAAGTTTCCTGAAACCTGCATATATTCAAACCCAAGTGAGCTGATTTATTAATTCTCATTTATAAATGAGAATGCATGTTTTTAAAAGTCTGACACTTGCATCCTTTTAGAGTATTGTTAGAATTTGCAAACCAACTGGGCCACATCACTGAGGAGGACAGAGCACCATAGTGAGCTGGAAACACAGAAAAAAACTTTTTACACTGTGGCTCTGTAGAACTGAATCATAACGGGTTTTATACAGACATTTTACAGCCTGAAAAACAACTCTACCTGGAAATAATAGGCAGCTGTTTTAAAGACAAAGTAGGAGACACATTTTTACATAGCAATTCAGAAGAAAACAGGTAGAGAATTAATGTCATTATTTTGAATATCAGGCTATTATATTCAAATCCAAGCTTTGCTGTCTTGTCCTTTTGTCAGTAACAACATGGAACACTATCAGCGTGAAACAAAGCTACAGATGGAAATTGCCTTGTCTTGTATTGCCTTGCCTTCCTTTCCCTTCCTATTCCTCCTTTGCATGCACACAGTTAATGTGCTGTCTTTTTTTATAATGACCTAACCAAAATTGCAGTCTGATGGCTTTTATTTTTTCTCTGAATATAAGATTTTATAAAGGATCTGAAAGCAAATCTGTCTTGGCACAGAAGTCTTTTTTTTTTTTTTTTTTTTTTTTTTTTTTTTTTT
>CM021765.1:52415807-52473314 GCA_011076525.1 Nettapus auritus | reverse complement strand
TTTTTTTTTTTTTTTTTTTTTTTTTTTTTTTTTTTTTTCATCTGAGCAATGAAAACTAATTTAGACTTACATTTGCCATGGTGACATTGGAAATGTTGCAACTAATTCTTTGTGTTCAACCACATACTTAGCAGTTATTAAAGCTGAGGAAATCTTCCATTATGCCAGTGAAAAAGAAAAATAAAAAAAGAAAGAAAGGGAAAAAAAAAAAAAAAAGCTGTACCAGTGTTCTGATTTGAGGGAGAAATCTGCCCTACTTTACTGTCCAGAAATTGTTACTTTATTTCTTAATTCAAATTTATTTCTCAAGTCTTCAACTGATTTCAAAACACACTTGAGGAAGAACACAAAAGCTGAAAAAAGATTTTAGGTTTGATCATTCGCATTCCAGAAAAGAGAACAGGTTACAACGGCCATTTGTATTCAATACAAATATATTGTGAAAAAAATGAGTAATATTTACCAGTTTGTAATTGTGTGAAAGTTTTCTTGAACTTTTCAAGTTCATATTTAATAAACTTTGAACCTAAATAAGGGACAACAGCAGAAGTCTCTGAAAGCGATATAAATATTCATTGCACTGATTTTTGTATTGGATTCCCTCTTCAAATTTATGTTAAAGCAAACAAACAGAACCATCTCAATTTGCCATAGATGCAATAAAATCTGTTTTTCTGGGTCTTCTTGCTTCTGAAAGCAGGAACAACTACAAAGTATGTTTATCTGATACATTTTTTTTGGTGAATTACTAGAATTTGACATTGTTTTCTCTGTTCTGTAGCTTAACGACAGTAATTGAGTAAATATCGTTCATATAAGTAAGCATTATCTTACTGTGATTGAGTTTATCACTTCAAAAATAATGTACTACCTAAATTTCATACAAAATGTATTCCTATTTTCTAGGGCACTAGCTAAGGTTTTACTAAACAAGACTTCACAAAGTAAGACTAATCAGCTGTCATCTGATCTATTGGAACACATATGCATCCTTAAAGGCCAGATTCCCATTATGGTGCCACAGATATAGAAGAAAAAGCTTGCTCTCTCTTTGTTACTGGGTGAATCCAATGTGGGCTCAGATGACCACGTACTCCACTGGCTTTTAAATGCAGCCATGTTATCTTGAAATGTAACATAGTCAAGGTTATATTAGCACCACTGTCAGTGCAAAATATCACCCATCTTTCTTTGTCTCCTAGCAACTGCTTCCCACTTTTTTCCTAGCTGTCAAATTCTTTCTTCTTTCTCTCCAGATCTGCAGCCCACAAAGAGCTTTTAAAAACACTTGCACATGCTAGAATTGAATCACTTTTGTTCATAAACACTCTAGTGAATAAAAGCTCTCTTAGCTACTTGCAAATGAATAAAAAGATAGTGGTAATGTTGATGTGAATAGGTTGTTTTTGTTTTCAACAACAGACAGGTATACTTTTCTGTCATGAATTAATCTTAAGAGAAGTGGTGTTTTTCAAATCTTAGCTAAGACAGTAAGACCTGGTAGTTTCTTTTCTCTGTGAACATCAATTGGACATTTTGTCTGAACAAATCAAATGAAAATGAGCTTGGAGAAGAAGTTGCTTATGTTTCTTCTTTCCAAAAGTACATTTTAAAAGTTGAACCAAAACTCTAAATCAAAATAGAAAAAAAAAATATGCAGAAAAAAAAGTGTTCAGACAGATATTAGGAGGGAACTAAGATACATAACAGTTTGAATAAATAGCATTTTTTTTTTTTCTAGTTTTTGTTCTTCCTGAACTACATATAAGGAATATGTACTTCCTGACCTACTCAGGTACAATGACTAGTCTAACCATGAAGTTAAACTAAGCTTGTATTTTCTATTCCAAACTAACGACGTCTAGCAAACCTCTTCTTCATTTGCTGCATTATAAATTGTTCCATATATGCATGTATACTCCATGATATTCCATAGTGCTATTTTACATTATTTATATACCTTTTGTTGCATGACAGCTACTTAACAGCAATAAGAGAAGCCTTTGAGACCTGAAGCATTTAAGCAGGTCAAGGGTGATTAACTGAATTGGTATATCTGTACAGATCATCCTCCCTACGAATACAGCCGTAAATTTCAAGTGACTTATGCAGTGGAAAAGCCTATTAAAAATGTGATGTTAGAATTTCATACTGGTCCCTGTCCTTACCAGTCCTAACCTCTGTTTAAAACTCATTCTTTTTATTTTTATTTTTTTATCAATACCCATTGTTTCCCACATATAAACTAACTTTATACCTCAAAAACAAACAAACAAACAAAAATAACTGAATGTAATGTTAATGTAAAAAAAAAAAAAAGTCTAGACTCCTTTGGAATGAAAAATTATATAAAATATGTCATTAAATAGATCAGCTACACTGTGACCCTTTCCATGTCTTTTTGCTGACTGAGGATGTGTGACAACTCTAAATATGAAGAAAATCTAGAACTGGTAGCAAAACTGCCTGTGTCAGTTCTCAGCTTTCTAAGAAATTTAGTATAGTTATTATAATTACTATAATTAGTATAATTATAAAGACACTTGAAAATATATATAGTTTCTGTCAAATTAAATTCCCATAAAGAAATACATTTAGTGCAGTATTGATTTCATTTGCTGTGACAATTCACTTAGCCAAGAAAACACAATGAATTTTTGAGATACATATAACACAGTAAATAGACTGTAAAAAGTATAAAAAATTAAACAGTCAAAACTAAAGGAACGCTATCATTACCTCCATGCCCTAAAATTAAAAATTGCACAAAGTAAACTATAACTAGCTCTCCAGGATTTATCTATTGGGTTTAACCAAACAGGACTGGCTCTCTGCTATTGTGAAGTTCATGAAAAGCTTTCACTCTATAGGGAATGAAGAGATGCTGAAGGAGCTGACAGACAGTGAAGTAACTGTTAAAGGTACTCATGCTCTCTCTGAGTAATGCTACCATAGCCATGGTTTCTCTTTGCTGGATGAAAGCTAAAGGTAAAGCTCAGACTTCCTGTGATATCTAGAGAACCAATAAGCATTCTGAGATAAGTTCAGTTCCTGGTTCTCCTTATACTTAAACAGACCCTTCTGGAAAGATGAATCCTAAATTGATATGTTTTATTTTCCATTTTAGAGACTGTTTTATATTTTTCATTGATTTTTTTTATAGTAATGATCATGTTTTTATAGTTGTACTGTGTACATAGCAATGCTTGCACCACTAGTCAAGTTTTGTGACAAAGCTTGTTACAGCATCTCAAGATGTTTTCATGTAGGAAGTGAAGATATGACAGCAAATTTGCGTTTAGGAAGAATGTAAACACCTTGAGTTTTTTTTGTAAGGATTTAATGAAAATATCTTACTATGCTTTTTCAAGGTTGTAATGGCTAAGTTATTGGTTTTCAATGCAATTCTGTCTGTTTTCTTTACCCTTTATCCTTAACCTACTTCCTTTTTGGGTGCATTTCCTGATGAGACAGTTTTTATTTCCCATGACATCAATATATTCTGTATCTTTTTTTTTTTTTTTCTCCTCACTATTTATTAGTAAGGTGGTAAGGTCTGCCAACTGACCTCTCTAAGCACAGCAGCAAATCTGTGGGAGCAAAGCATAACCCACAATGGGAGAAGACAGGACACTTCAGTGAATTGGACATACATGAGTGGCTAGACTGGTTGCATGCAAAGGTGTTGAAAGACTTTATTAATTCATTGTCATAGTAAGGCTTTTAATATCTTTGAAAGGTCATGGCAGTTAGGAAAGGTTCCCTGTGGGTGGAAAAAGAACAAATTTTGTCTATCATCACAAAAAGAAATAACTATCCTGGGAAGATCCTGGAAAACACAAACTGATCAGTGTTGTGATGTTTATGGAACAGATACTCCTAGAAGCCATTTCCAGGCACACAAAGGATGAGACAGTGGTTGGGAAGAGCCAGCATGACTTTGTAAAAGGCAAATGTCACCTGGCCAGCCTTACTACCTTGTGTGATGAGGTGCCTGGTTCCACGGACAAGGGGAGAACAGTGGATGTTTTAAGACTTTTTGCAAGATCTTCCATTTACCCTGTAGAGAAAAAGCTGAGATATGAATTGTATAAGTGAGTTATACAGTAGATGGAAAATTGGCTGGACTGCAAGGCTCAGAAACTGGTGATCAATGACAAAATCCAACTGTCATCCAACTACTATGGATGGAAGAACCTCAACCAACATAACAGGTTTGGGGTGGAAAAAGCAGTTTTGAATGAAAGATTTATGTATTGTGGTGAACAGCAAGATGAACGATTATGCCCTTGTGAATAAGGCCAGAGGCACCTGGGGTTAATTCAGCAAAAGTGACATCAGCAGGTTGAGGGATTTGTTTATATCCCTCTACTCAGGACTTTAAAAACTGCAGCTGGAAGACTTTGGTTTGGGGCTTTGCAGTACAAGAAAGACACTAACAGACTGGAGTGAGTTTAGTGGAAGCCCACCAAGCTGGTCAGGGGCTGGAGCACATGGCATACGAAGAGAGGCTGGGTCATTTCAAACCTAAGAAAAAAATGTTCATGGGAGACTTTATTGCTGTCTACAGCTAGCTAACAGGAAGCTGTGAAGAAAAAGACATCTCTTCTTGGAGATGCACAGTGATAGAGCAAGAGGCAACATGTGCAAGACTCAGCAATGGAAATTTCAACTAGATGTTGTAGAAAAAGAAATTACAGTTAGGGTAATGAAACACTGGAACAGTAATCATAAAGGTTTATTAGCCAATTTGGTTGTGTGCAGTCTTTTTCACTTCCATTATTTTTGAATAAAAATCCCACTAATTGCAACGATAAATGGTGTAATGTGGTAGTATTCTAACATCACATATTAGTATGATATATAAAACATCTTCGATCTATTCCTTTTAGTGAGAATTACTATAACATGAATACATATTTTTTTTTACAGGATTTGTTCCTGAAAATAATGTGTACTGGATTTATAACAGGTTATTCTAATAGCGTTTACTAAACTGCTTTATCGTAAAATAGGATTCATTATTTCATAAGAAAAATGGCTCAAAGCTCAGGTGAATAACACATAGAAAGAAGTCATTTTGGCCAGTCAATTTAACAACTTCTTTTCTATTGTAAGAAACCTAATGTTAGTATCACTGCAGATCGCTGATTTTTCTACACTGATCATAATTGTTACCCCTGGGAAGAGACCCAGTAGATATATAAAATGTGTACCTGTGTCAGTCCAAAAATTTTAAATGAATACAGATTCAAACCCATTATACTAACTAAAATAAAATAATAATAATAAAAAAATTTAGGAATACAGGCCAAAATATTATATTTAGCTTCAGTCTAAGTCTGTATCTAATTGATACATAAAATAAACTGCATAGTAAAATAAAAACTAAACATTCACAAAAAAATATATAAGAAGTAAATAATTGCTGAATAATCAGAATATATTTAAAATTTATTTCTTATTATTTCTCATATTTTTCCAACATGGTGTCAGAAAGTACAAAGCAGGAGAACTCTTTATAGTTTTATGAATGTCTAAAGTGTTGGATAAAAATCAAGGCTCAGACCATAAACCCTACAAATCCTCAAAAGATTTTTCTTAATAATACAGAAATTTGTAAGTCTTGATGACAGCCCAAAGCTTATTAAAACTGTTAACAGCAGCTAGAAGTCACTATATTCCTTTTTATAAATTTCCTTTAAATATGCTTTCATGATACATAACTGAATAGAACATATACCTAAAGAAATGTACATAAAAATGAGATAATTTTAGTGTGGGCATAAGTTACTTAAATTAATTCAACTCTGAACCTGACACTTAAACCCTGAATGACTCATAACCCACGTTTCACTCTTTAGCTAGCAGTGAAGAATAAATGCTACTATATGACTACAGCTACTCTTTTCATAAAGCTGTTTTTTAAATTATAGCTCCTTAAATATTGTCAACTTTCTTCATATATTTCTAAATAAAAAGTTAATTTTATTACTATGAGGCCAATAAACTGGTTCTATACGACAGAACTCAACCATGCAGTCAACAGTTTCAGATGCTGTGCTCTACAAGAGGACTCCACTGCTTACTCAACCTTCTCAGAGAAGCAACTCAGACGCAGTTCTGAGCCCAGAGAAGTCAGCCAAGACAGACTCTACAAGGAACTAGGTTCCTTGCTTGTGAACAGTGGGTTTCACATGCTCCCTGCATGTGGAGTTTTGAAGCATTTACTAATTCAGATGCATCATTTTCTGAGTATATTGTTTCTAGACTTGAATTAGATTTTTGTAATTCATGTAAAGAAATACGCAATGTGATACCTCAGAATTACATGAAGTTTCATTCACACAAAAGTCTTTCCAATACAAGACACATACAGAATCCAGTGGAAAGACTCCCTTTAATAATATGACTAGGCAGTTAACATCATGAATGATTTTTAATCTTGATTCTGCAAGCCCTCCATTAGCTTTGATAATGAAGGATCTACTACTCATTTTATACTACCCATACATAATGCTGTGCTTATGTCGTAAATGCCGTAAACATCTCTGAAACTTAGGCTTTCCTTCTAAAATGTTTTAAGAGGAAAGCTCTTACTTAGAAATCTCTCTGCCTCAGTTTGTGTTTTTAAAGTTTGAGAAGTCTACATTTTCTCATCAATAACTTGAAAACATATTAGAGACATAAATTCCATCATGGCATGTTTATTTTTTCCTAAATAGTAGAAGTCTTTCTGGTAAGGGACAGATTTGCTTGTTTTGAAAAGTCAGCATTACTGACTACAAAAGACAGCTAAAATGACCCAAATTGCAGTGTAGCTATTAGTCATACGTTCTTAAAGACTTCTTTGAACATGTATAAAAGTTTGAAGTACAAGACATATACCAAGAAGGAAACACACAATAAGCATTATAAAGCACAGTACAGTAGGTCAAAGGGAGTATCTGATAACATTCTTTCCACACTATACCTTTTCATCCAAAGCCTTGTGGTGCTCAAACAGCGATTTCAGAGCTTTGAGGACCTCAACTTCACTGGAAACTCCTGAAGGAGACTGTGCTTGCCGTTTCACCACTGTCATCCTCAGCGACCTTTCGTGTCTTGAGACAAGGCACTCCAAATGCTCCAGTAACAGCTATTGGATTTGATATAAAAGGTTATTAATTCTTGTGCACTTAAATGCTATGGAAATTCTAACTACAAAGTGCATGGTACCAAATGGCAATTTTCTTGGCCACCTCGTTATGGGAGAGAATGTTGGAATTATTGCCAACATTTTATGATTCAAAATCAGATGAAATCAGATCAGTAGAAAAATAGAAAATAAACTCATAATTTCATTTAAAACTCTATGAAAAGTAAACAAAACAAATAACTCAGCATAGAGTCACTATTAAACTAAGTACATATTTATATTATTTGTCATTGTAATTGATAAGCATTAGCTTCCAAATAATAATCAATACCAGTCTAAAACATCATGCAAAAATATAAAAGTAGTTTATAATTATTTCAACCTAACTGTAATATCTTTAAATTGTATTGGAAGTTACTTAACCAAGTATGTAAAAGCAAAATGTATATTTCATTACCTTTTTATGATTATTTACTCTAACATGTCATTATTACTAATGTGTTCTAAAACATTCATTGTGTCTGTTGTATTACAAACATGAGGGAAGACAAAAAGGTTCATGAATAGGGTATTTCAGGCTATTGTAAATAACCTGCAGAATAACCTGTAAATGACATATTGTAAAAACATATGATAATTGTCTGTCATTATTACTCTAAGTATCTTAAAATAAATACTAAAACGTCATCTTGGTGTACAGAAAATTCACCGTTTACCTAGGCTTTTGTATCTCTAACACTACTGTTCTGACTATCTGAACATAGAAGATAATTGCTTAGCTGTAAGGTAGCTAAATTCATGTATCACAACACTTGATAAATGTATTGCAGTTACAACATGCAATTATACCTAAACCATTGAACTGGAAATTTTAAAGTTACATAGATAATTGTTTATTATTGCTCCTTTTTTACTATTCTTAATATAGCTACTATTAGAAAAGAGTTATATTTATCTGTCATCTATAGCTATTCTGAGAGACATAATGACCTTTATTGTTACATGAACTAATAGACACAAAAGAATATTAACAGAGTATAATCACATTAGAATAGTTATATACAGCTATGAAACCAGGAACAATTCAGGTTTGATGTTACCTTTACTTCAAGCATGATTCCTGTATGTGGATTTGCACCTGCTTATAATTTTACTATAATTGTATTATCCACAGAAAATAGTGAATACATGTATGAATAATATTAATACACAAATAATTGTAATGGCTCCATGAAATTCAAGACAGATGGGTATTTTTCACCATTACTGAATTCAAGTGGTAGACCATGTTTATCAAAAGCAAATGAGTAAGATGGATGAGCATTGTCATTTGATTTCTACAGGCCCAACAACGATATAGTCAGATTTTTAATAACTTGAAGCAGTTCAAAGTAACAGGCAGATCTGAAGAGGCCCCTTCATCACAGAGGTATCAGGAACTTGATATGGAGATGTAGTAGGGTTGTAACTTAGATTAGCTAAGGACTTTTTCCAAACACGGAGTCTTTCTGTTCATAACAGAAATTAAATGCACATTTAACTGCTATCATAATGGAATTTTTGAATATGGTCTAAATTAATTATCTTTTTTTTTTTTTTTTTTTTTTTTTCCCCAGACCACTTAGTTATCTAGGAGATAACTGAAGAACAGAAAGTCAATAGTTATCTGGGAGATTACAAAGGGAAAGAAAGTCAGTAGCTGATTACTAATTCTACAGCCTACTTTCTGTCCCAGATCTCCAAAGAAAGATTTCTGGGGAAATTGGAAAAAAAAAAAAAAAAAAAAAAAAGAATACTGAACCACAGTTAAACTTTCAGCACAGCTATACCTTCAGTAAGTCTGCAGTTGTCTGCAGCTTAAACTGACACCCATTAAAACAATGCAGAATTCCATAATCTTGCTAACTAATTTTTGTATTTTTGACCTATCACTAAGCAAATTTATCATATTTGATGCCCTACTAACCTAAACAAGTCATCCTGGACAGATGATCAGAAGGGAGAATTCTTAGAGCCTGTATTCAAGTCTTCTTTAGAAGGAAAAATGAGAAAATCTGGTATAAGAGGGAAGAAAATTGATGGCAACACAGAATTCTTGACATGGAAAAAAAATAATTACAGAAGGAATTATGCATAAACTATAGAACAGAGAAAAATAAGGAACATGGGAAAAAGGAATGATAAGGAAAATGTAGTGTACATCCATCATCCCATTTTGAGCTGGGATAAACAGACAATCTTGACAGGGAGCGTGAAGTCAGTGTGGACAGAAGAAAGGTGGGAACCTTCTTAAGGGAAGGAAGAATGGAGACTGATGAAAGTGATGGGGACTAAGAAAATAAAGTTAAATAAGATTTCCATGTATAAGAAGAGATTGGAATGGTCTGGGGGTACAGGTAACTCAGAATTTCTTATGGGGTGAATGTGGAGGAGTTTACTGTGTGGGATGAACAGCACAGCACCATAGCCCTTTGTACAGTAGCAGACAGAATATTTAACTTTAGGCTAAGTTACTATCATGTTAAAAACTTGTAATACATAAAATTAAATCAAACCAAAGCCATCCATTTAACATACACAAAAGTTAATTTTGTCCTTAACTGAGAATTATAATTTTAGAGGTGACAAATCTAAATATAAGTGTCTGCACATATTTCATAGTTAAATAAAAGTTCAGGTACAAAATATTGTGTTGCCTTTTTTACCTTAATATAGAAAGATGAGATGATGTCACAGGTAAGTGTCAAAGTACTCATGCTGGACTGCTGAACTACCTGTGCTTTTTCTTACTGTTCTTATTCACTCTGGCCACTCAACTAGTATTGTTTCATTTTTCTGGAAACCACCTCTGCAGTATTTTCCTTGCTGTCAGCTCTCAGAGTGCTCAAGAAGACATGCTGACACAGGTTTCTGGCTGATAGCAACTTATTATTTTTGCTTTTCAACAAAAATCAAGTCTATTTCTCCACAAAATCTGTGAGCACTACTTACAACAAATCCACTTTAGCTGACCAGAGAGTATGACTAACCAGGTCTCCCTGTGCTGCATTACTCCAAGCCATGCTGAAAGGGAAGAACAACCAACCCAAGAGTTAGACCATCTGACTGAGCAAATCCTTGCTTCCTCCTCTGTTGAAATGATACTGCTATTTTATTCATTTTTTTGCTTCAACTACATGTACATAAAATGTGTATATATATATTTAAAAAGATCTTCCCTACTTTCCTGGGGATGGCACGTGTAACTACAGTTACAGAACTATATGAAATGTTACTACATTGATCGGGAAAGGGACATATAAAAACACAAAACTGATATTGAAATAGTGTGTCCAAGCAATGTTTAAGTTAAGTAACTGAAGGAAATCAAAGTATCTGATTGGAGGGGAGATGGTTAGGGATGGGAGGGCAGGGGGTGTGTTGAAGACTTTCTCTGTTATATACCTCAGTAATTACCATCCCATATATTTGTGAAGAACAAAACAAGATTTCACATCAAAATACGAATGTAAAAATATTGGTAATTAATTTAAATTACAAACAAATTGTTGGATACAGCTTTAGGTATTGTTGTATTTTGTATGTTGCAATTACACACTGGCATTAACAAAGATCATGTGCTGCTGAGCATTTTCTGCTCCCTCACACTGTGTCAAGCTGCTACAGTTGTCAGGCACTCACAGGGAAAGGCAGCTTGAAGAGAGAAGATGAAGATCAACAGCAGCAAGCAGGACGGAATCACCCACGCATAATATCCAGTCAATGCTATGCTTTTCTTGCTGGAAAGCATAAGCTTGACAGTAAATTATGAAACAATCTGACAACTGATTTCTACTCTTATGCTGGGCAAATTTTAGGATCGTCAAAATGATGTGCTTTTACCTTAGCTAAATGTGGTGGAGGTTTCTAGGGCTCTGTACTCTTCCTGAGCACAAACAATGTTTAAAAATCATCATATAAAGACTGAAAAATGCTCTAGTGCATATTTTATGAAGAAATGAAGCATATTTAAAATGATAATTAGAACTAAATAAGAATAGAGATAACTACTAGAATACAGTTTACTGTACTTCTCATATGGCTTACAAAGCATTGTAAAATGGAAATGCATAAGTAAATTTAACATTACAAGCTACATGTGCATAGGTTATCACCTGCCTATATATTTTTTATTTTTTTTTTCAAAATATAAAGTAAAATAAAATAAAATAAGAGAAGAGAAGGTAATGGAGAGAAAATAAGAGGCATAAATAATGGAAGCTAGGGAAAATAATAATAATATAGAAGAAAAGAGATTTACTATACTAAGTCACACTTGGTTTAAGGGATTCCTTACAGGAATGGGGCAATGCACTAAGACCCCAATGCTCTTTTGAAATCTACTTTCTAATCAGTACAGGAAAAACTGAATTTCCTTTCAGTCTGCATTTAGAATATTAATTGTTCGGTGACACTCCAACTCTTTTGCAAACAAATAAAAGTAAAATAAAGAGATATGGGGTTGCAGATTATCTTTAAAACCAGCCATTAAGACAGTCATTTTCCTAATTGTTCAATAGTTCTGGAAACAAATTTGCTCCCATGGTTAGCTGGAGCGATATCAAATAGCTTTACTGGTAAACTGCTGGTGAAAAATCTTACTTTGAAAAAACAAAGTTGCAGCCCAGCTGCAGCTTATGCCCTACGTTTGTATTTCTTTAAATAAGATACTGGCAACCTGAAACCTAATGGAAACACATATATGTGAAATAAAAGAATGAAAATGTAATAATCAGAATATTGATACAAAATATAGAAATGAAGAAAAGTTCTTGTATGAGAATAAGGAATAGCAATATAATGACTATTTGTTTGAACAGTTGCTACTACTTGTTATTATACAGTGTCTGGGAATACAGGTGTTGAATTACTATCTATTAAGTAACTATTGTCACCTTGTTTTCTGTGACACAAGCTCTTATTTTGGAAGAAGAAATGTAGTGGCATAGAAGAGAGATCATAATATTGATGAAAAAATAATGACTTTTACCATCATTTATATTAAAGAAATAATGATTTTGCCTTTACAGAATCTTAGGAAACAATTATACTTATTTTCATGCTTTCAGACTGTAAGAACTTGCATTACCTTCTTTAAAAAAAGACAGCGCCTGTTTTAGTATTAGCAATTATTAAACTAATGTAAATAAAAGGATCTCTAAGAAAATCGATTAAATAAAGGATTTAAACCCTTCATTTAAAATATATTCTTAGGGTTTTACAACACAAGGGCAATTGAACCATATATCGGAGGGCAAAATTCTGATCTATGGCTATTATGAGACAGCAGTGCCTAACCAAAGATGTTCCAGAAATCATTCATTAAGGAACTGAGACAATAAAGTTGAACCTAAACCAGTGATGTTTACTTCAAGTGCTTCATCTCCTGAGGTATTGAGTAAAAGAAAGATAACAACTAACCTTTGTTAGTATTTCATTCATGAGCATAGGTTTCTTTTTCTTGTTTCTAAAAAGACTTGCAATATAATATTTCTGAATAGTTTGAGTAACATTTTATACTATATACAAAAATTATACTCTTTTTTTTTATTTTTATTTTTTTTTTATTTTTTAGCTAAAGATCAGATGAATCCATACCAGTCTGTTAATAGATTTTTGTTTCAGGTGCCCAAGCAAACCCCAGTTTTCCTCATAACCATATTCTGATTAAAAAAGTTAATCCTACAAACTTTTTCTACTTTTGAAGAACACAGACTGAGACAAAAATAAATTTCAACTTTAATTTAAATTTAGCATAGCCAAATTAGTCTTATTTTATTAGTCTGTGCCAAAGCACGAAGACATCAGTCTTACGTGATCACTAACTAGACAATATCAATAGAAGTAACTGCAACAGTTTCTATTAAGATATTTTTGTATATGTCTTTAAAGTCACATGCAATACTTTTAGAGAGAAACTGTTTGTCTTCCTGTCAGCAATACGACACCAATCAATACATCTACATATGCTCTTGCATTTTTTATTTTGCCTTATGTACTGACAGATTAAGTTGTCAGCTAAGTTCTTGACATGAAAATATTTCTACCGTAATATGTGAGAAGTTAATTATTGTAGGCAGTTATTTTAAATACATATTTAAAAGCAAAAGATCACTAGGGAGCTTAGTTTAAGAATGTTGCTCAAAGGATTGAGTAGGAACTCAACTAAAGACTGGGGCAAGATTTAAACCATGGTCTTTTGGCTGAGACCTAGAGTTTATGGGTCCAAAGGATGTTATGCCAGCGTCTTCTTTCTCTAATGCATTTCACTGTCAAGGTCTGACACTGCAGCTTGTCATAAAATAGCAAATCAGGTCTTGAAGCTTTTTTTGTTGTGGAGACTGGCAAAAACTGTACGAGGCTGTCACAATGAAATAAAGAAAAACATGGGTGTGGGTCTAGAATACAGTAAAAAATAAAACAAACAACAACAACAACAAAAAACACAACAAAATAAAACAAAACAAGAACTGTTACCAAAGCTTAAATGGAAGTGTAAAAGGGAACTAGAAGGCAGGAAGTGGCTGGGAGTGTGTACTTAGAACCTGACAGACTTGCCACTTTTATTTCTTCTTGCTGATCTCCCCTAGGTGCTTCAAACAGTATCTTTACACAGATACCATAGGGAGGTGAAAGGTTGGATTAAAAAGTTTCAAAACAGGAATGTGAGCATTTAGAATTGAGCTTCTTTATTTAAGAATAAAGAAAGTGATACCTGGGAAAAAAGTGGTTGTACTGGGTAGTGCTGCTATGTGTCCTTAGAGGCAAGTAAACCTTACTAGCATAGCTGAGCTAAAGCTGGGTTAGATGTGAACAGTAGTGGGGTGGATAGAAAGAAGCATTAGCTGGACTCACTTTAGCTATTAGAAAAGACATTTTCTCAATCCATAAGTCTTCTAAATATTATTACTTTAATAAGAATCTTTATTTTAATGACAGGAAAAAATGGAGCAGCTTTTTCTGACAGACTGTTACTACTGTTTTGCATTAATAACAGCATAAATCTCAGCTTATAAAAGTGCTTCATTATGGACAATGACTTGCCAATGAATGTTGGAAATCTCATCACTAGTACATCATTGAGATGATTGTATTCCAAAGACAACAGCTTTGTGCCTAAAAGTGTGCTTTGTGCTGGTCTCTTCCTATAAACAAAGTGTAAGGGAGCCTATAGAAAACAGCATGACTATTACAGCAGACTCTGTCAACTGACTTAGTATATGGCAGTTGAGAGCCTGGCAAGAATATATACACTTGACACAATAGATTCATAATTTGCCAATGAAAATATTGGAGGACAGGCTAAGGCATCACCCCTGACTTTTTTCTCTCTCCTTTTCCATTAATACTCTGTCTATATCTCACCCTCTTATTTACAAAATGCATTTAAATGCATTTTCTGAATTTTCTATATATTTTTGTATACTAAATCTTTTAATCTCCAATGCCTAGATCCTCATTCTCAAGAAAAAACAGTAGAGTTTATTAATTTAAACTGTAAGGACTTCTGGCAAGATCATCACACTCTAACTCTCATTAATTAGTATTAAGTTCTCACAGAAAATCTTTTACCTTGTACTTTACATAGCATAAGAAGCATAAGGTAGGACAATATATGTTTCTTGGTTTGCAAAGGAAGTGCTATGACAGAGCACAGTCTGATTTGTAGCTGACTCAGTTTCCTTTTCTCTCATAGATGTTTGGCATGTGACTCTTTGACCACTGGGCTTATTTTTTTTTTTCCTCCTTTTTTTCCCCCCTACTCTGAGCTGCTTATTATATCAGACACACAATGGGTATTCGTACACTGCATTTTTAATATACCATACTTGGAGTTCAATTGGCTTTGTAATGAAATGGAAAAGGCTTTGTGCTAGGCAGTTTTGTCTACATTCTTATGAAGAACATATGACATTTGAGAAGATAACATTGCAAATTTGGCTATTTTTCTAGTTTGCACTAGAAATTAATACAAATTATTGTTTATTCTATATAAATGGTTTTCTAAATTTACTTTCCTGATTCTCTTCCAAACACTAAAAACAGGCGATACAGGTAGCAGTTAATGATAATTTAAGCAGCTTTAGAAATTCTTCAGATTTGCAGTTGAGATGGCTTGCTAAACCTAAAGAATGCACTACAATTCCTATGTTTTTCTCTATTCATTAATTCTGTTTCTGTGGGAGCTATTTTGGACTGTTTAGATTGTATAAAAATCATGGGAGAAAAAGTAGGCTTTATCTATGTTTCCCATCACATTTTCCAATCTCACCACATCTAAGACTTTTGCACTTGAAAGTGATCATCTCTTCTTGCTCCTCTGAGCTGGTAGATGAAGGAGCTTTGCCTCTGTAGACATCTGTATCACCTGTTCACCTTTGGATTTCTAAAGTCTATAGCACTGTGGTGCTACATCTGGGCAGTAAAAAGCAGTGAGAAAGACCCTATCAGTTCTTTTGTCAAGCACTTTGTTAGTTATCTTTCAGAATGCAAATCAGCTAACCAAGGAAATATGTTATCTGCAATGCCAAAGTGCTGTTAGTTTAGTGAGAGGATGAAAGCAGGAAGAGTTACCCAGATCATAGAAGAATGGAATATGCACATGAGAAAACATCTTTGGTGTTCAACCTCTGAGATCTATTCCATATGCCTATTTCCAATATGACTCCTGCCTGATCTGGCCATCTTTTCTCAAGCCATTTTACACACTTGTACATTTGTACCATCTTGTAGACACCAGGAGGCATTATCATGGATTGTTGATTACAGACAGAATAACAGATTTTGATTGAAGTAGAATATAGCAAATTTAAGGGTGAAATCTTGTCCTCTCTCAGCTGTATGGCAAATGACATTTTCTTCAAGGATCACAATGGCTATATGTAGGCTAAACAGCATTTCTCACTGTGATACACACGGCAGCCTTCACCTCATCCTTATTCAGATCAAATCCAAGTCACAAGGGAAAGCTGGGTCTGCCATACCTCTGTATTTTGCCTTGATAAGAGATGAGGGTGCATGCAGGCTACTTTTGCAGGGCCAGTGGCTTGGAAAGCTTTGTGAGTCCCTTGTTAGAGAAAACATTTAAACTGAACATACTTACCTCATTATACACAAAATCTGTTTATTATTCAGTTTGTTATTAATATATCTTGCTAAAACACACAGTCATTTCCTGCAGAACTGTAGTATTGTAGATACATACTATTACTTAGATTCTGAAAAATCTTGTACTAATTGAAAGACTTTTGCTAGGAAGGCAAGGAATTTTATCTTCTTATTTACACAAATGATGATCTAAATTTAAATATAAGTATATTCCTCCTGCTTTACACAGACACGATATCAAGAAAAAGTCTGCTGTATACTTACTCTTGTGTTGTTTCTTTCAGCTTTCAGTTCTGAAATCTCCTCCTCCTTTTCAAGTAGCTGTTCCCTACATGCATTTAATTCTTTTGTCAGTGCAGCAAATTCCTATGAAATAAAATCAAACACGAAGTTAGTCAAATTTAAACACCCAAATCATTATATATATGCTTTCTAGAGTTTTAGATTTATATAATATTTACAAATCACCAACAAAAACTAAAATAGCATACCTAAACATCAACACTTACCAAAAGCTTTTTAAATTGTTCATTTTTAATTGAAAAATGAATACATCTAATAAAAATATATAAATAATAAATAATACTAAATAATAAATAATAATAAATCTACACAAAATACGAGCATAAGTTTAGAAATAAAAGAAGGTCTGAGATCCCCCATACATAACATACTGGAACTACAGCACAAGGAAAAGAAAATTGGCCTATTTCATAGCAAGATTCATCACATAATGAAGTTCAACTCCATGTATCCATATTCCATATTCCACTTATGTATCCATGAAAGATTCCTATTAAAAAGTCTTGATTTTACTATTGCTGTTACTCTTCAAATATGTACTTAAATTTAACCTATACAAATGGCGGTTAGAGATTTGCCATTAATTTCAATAAGAAAAAGGTTTCAATCTGTCTACTTTTGACAAGCCCAACATATACTAGGTGGTAGTGGCTGATTTACCCATTACACCAAAAAGATTCTACACCTCATGGAAGCAGTGAGACAAAGAATGAAAAGCCTTTGTAATACGGCCAGAATACATCACATACCAGAAAAATAATGGGTCTCTTGATGAACAGCACTGCTGCTTAACAAAAGTATAAATATATTTTTAAATATTAAATTAATTAATTGAGTCTGACAAAAATAGTTAGCAGCCCTTAAAAGCACCCATAAACAGCCAGGATTAAACTGCAGTCATTCCTAACTCCACCCAAAAGAAAGCAGTTTTAAAGAAAAAAAAAACATGTCCAAGTGGTTTATCTCATCAGCCAGTAGGATAAAGCTGAGACTAAAACTATTTAAGGTAAAAACTGGCAATGATCTCTAAAGAACTTGGTCTGCTCTCTCCCTTCAAGTAGCTTTTATCCAAACTAAAGGGTTTTTCAACAGTTTGGTAGGTATTCTTAGGCTTATTCTGTTTTAAACTAATTTATAAATAGTTAAATGATATATACTATTATTGATAATATAAGATCAATACTGTCAATAATATATTGATATATTATCAATATAGAACTATTTTTTCTTTTCTTTTTTTTTTTTTTTTTTTTTTTTAGCAGCTGAACTTTAATTTAATTTAAACCTCCATGCAGATTGCATGGCAGTAAGGAAAGTGTTGTTCTGATATTCTCAATAGATTTTGTTTTAGAGATTAGCTACTGATCACATGAACCATGTAATGATGTCTTGTGCCATACCTCCTATTCCATGTTTTGATCTTCCATCCTAGTGGTCAAAAACTTTATAAGCTATGCAGTATACAATATATGATCTAAGAGTTCTTAAGTTAGCTTTGTAAATTGGATTTAAAACTGTTTTCAATTTTCAAAAGTATTGTTAAAACTTTTGCCTTTAGATCTTACTGTAGCAGTATCACACTGTCTAGTTTTGCTTAAAGTCATGTATTTAAGGTTGTTAATTAATGTCATACACCAAATCAAATGTTATATTTATTAGTAACCCCACAAATTAAGGTCAGATCTAATTGGAATTGTGAAGCAGGAAAACATATATGCACGTATTTTCTTTATATTCTTTTAACATAAACTTTATAGTGTTTATGGTAGGTAAATATATGTTGCTAGTACTACTAATATAAGCAGTATGACAGCATTTTTATCTACTATTTTTCATTTATTTGTTTCTTTTAGTTAAAATTTAAACCTTTGGTATATGCATGAGTATCTGGATGGGTAAGAGGTGGTGAAAAGGATAGAAAGTATCATCTGGTGACTTATAATTCCAGTTACTAACTGCCATAAGGCAAAGGAGTCTGCTAAAGTTCTTTTGTTGTTTTGCTTCAAAAGAGAGAAAGATATGAATTTATAAAATTGCATATTCTTTGTTCTGCCAGGTCAAGCCTGCTACCATCAGTATTATTTCATGCTTTGGTCAATATAATCTGAAATAATTAGACATTTGAATTTATACTACTTTGTTGAACGTCATAGATAGCATTTGTGGTGAATTTTTCTTTTTGGCATCAGCTTAAGCTTTTGCTTTTTTAAAAACAAACCATTAGTCAAAATTCAGCTCCCAGAGTCCCATACTTAACAGTGTCCTCTCAGTCTCCAAATATTTTCAGCTTATAAGCATAATGGTTATTAAGTGCTAGTTTGGCTGGACTACATATATCTAGTATCTTAGACCTCTTTACTTAGTCACAGACACAGCTCCTTCAAACATTTTAATTATTCAGCTGCTGTCATCTTCTGAAATTCCTCTGTTGTTGATGTATTTGCAGCACCAGTATTTACAAGAACGAGTCACTTCATCATACCTCTGGAGCTCAAGTGGTCATATCTCTTTATCTGAGATACAAGTGACTGTTAACAAGAGATTTGACTTCTCTGAATTGAATGATGATAGAAAGAGCATTATTTTTCTTGTTGTTTGTATTGTAAGTCTTTTGCAGGGAAAGTTTCAAAATAAAATTGAGTTTGCCTTAGAGCTTCTTTTTCTGTCACGTCTGCTTTGACAAATTAACAGCTATGATAAGAGCTCATAAAAACTTGCTTTTCAATTCATACTTCCAATATTACAAGTGAAACTCATTTTAAGTATGCCCTTTCACTCCAAGGTATCCCTGAGATATGACACTGTAATGCTCCAGAGAAGATGTTTCTCCCACAGGTTAGATGGAAAGAAAAACATATTTTTGTTTTATCTTGTTATGTAATAAATAACATGCGATGATAACAACCTCTGCTCTTGCAATTCCCCCTGTATATACAGAGATCAGGGGAATACTGTCATCCGGAATTATTGTTTGCAGCAGAAATCTTGCATGGTCAGCCATACTTTGTGAGCCCTGAAGGTAGTATCTGTTGCATAACTAATATGACTTGACAGGCACAACTGCACTCTTAAAGCTTATGTACAACTTGTTTGGATATAAAGCTAATTAAGAAATAAAGAGAATCAAAACCATGAAAATTACTCAGTTGATTTAATTGTTCTTATACTACAAAACGATATCAGGACACTATTTTTTCACGATAAAAAACATAAAATATAAATATAATCTTGGGACCTATTCAGCCTGTTGTTTCCCTTTTTGTCTTAATACTTGGGCTGTAACACTCAGTCTAACTGAGAAATAGCTGACTCAAAGTGACAGTTCTTCACTTATTCCATGTGTATCTTTGAAGAGACAATAGAAGCCTTGAAAACAAATGCGACAGAAATTTGTGACCACTGAAAGGACCATTAGACATTACAATCCAAGAGTCAAGGACTTCCCTTGGTGAAGCAGCTGAGATACAGTCAGAGCTCAAGGGTGCCCAGGAGAGTGGGAGGCCTTTGGGAGAGTCAGGCTGTCAGTGCTGCCAGATATACTGGCAGCAGGACTGTGCTGAAGAGGCACACCACAGCTTCCTTATCATCAAATCTCTACCACTAGGGACTAGCTTAACAAATGCTGCTTTCTTCACTTATTGTTCCCAGGAAAGCTCTGCAAGGTTCATTTTGCATGACCAAATACACAGAAAACCTTTACAACTAGTCTCCAAGGTAAGTGCATGCCATAGAAATGAGACCCTAAAGCTGCAACACTTGAGTATAGTACAGTATGGAGTGAGTTGAACTCAAATGAAAAATACAAACAGCCTCTCATCATGCACACATCCACATCCTTAATGAAAGAATGGAGAAATTTAGACAAATTTTGTAAGACAGAGAGAGAAAAAAAAAAAAAAAATCAATTTCAGACTCATTGGGAGATTCAGCTTAAAAACTCCTCCTCTGGAACTTTCATTTTTGAAACATGGTTCATTTCAGGAATGAAAGAATGAACTAACCTCTGCATGGATAAATAATGGTTAGGGTTTACCATTTTTATTTTATATTTTTCTATTCAACACTATCTACATAGACAGATTTGCCTTCCCATAAATTTAGATGTAAGTCATTTAACATGAGAAATGACTATCTACTCTGGGAGCTTTAACCTTTCATTTGTTACATTTCTATCCAATTCAATTTTCTAAAATTGTACCTTCTTTCTTTTCTTATTCTTTCATTGGAAATATTGCTAAAAATACTTCATGCTTTTTAACCAAGAATTTATTTTAGCAATTTTGCCACTACCAACACAGAAATTTTGACCTTGTTAACAGCTATTAGCAAGACAAAACACTTTGAAGTTCTGGATGAATGTCTCCGTTTTTCTTACTACAGAAGAGCCATAATAATAGTTCTTCATTCTGGATTAGGTTGAATACAATATTTCTATATTTAGGTTTAGTGTCAATCTTCTGAAATGTTTGATATTTACACTAAAAATAAGGGGGGTTAGATTAGAAAACTCAAACTCTAAACCCTATACTGTATACTGTAAACCCTATAAACTCTATACTATACTGTAGCTTGAAACACCGTATTATAACAATATCCAGGTAAAAACATTAAATCTCTTTTGGATCTCAGGATGAAAATTTTGGTCTCTTCATGCATAAAAACAAAATAATACTTTCAAAGTTTTAGAGTAGTCTGAATTAGTCTTCCAAATATTATCCAGTTGGCTTGTACTATGACGCTGTTTGTACAGAGATTCTGTACTTCTGTACTTCTCTAAAAATAAATAGAAGGAAGTAGTTTCATTTTCCCTTTTCCCCACTTTATGCAGTACATATTTCTTTTGTTTGTTTGTTTGTTTTTGTTTTTACCCCTTTAAGAAAATTGGCCACTAGTACAAATTAAATACCAAATAATATGATGTAGATGTGGCCACATCATATTGAATGAATGAATCTCTTATTCGAATTGAGAATTACTTTGTTTAACTTGTGCCAAGGGTTCAGATAGGGAAGATGTGGTCTTATTGGCTCTTATATATCCACTAAATATGTTTAAAACTATCCAGGCGTTACTGATGCTCGTTTGGCTTATTTAGTGGACTGCATGATATCGAGCTTGTGGAAACTATGATTAAATGTGACAATGTGAGAGTTCATTAATACACAGAGAAAAATGAAGAGGAGGAGATTTCTCTTACATAAGAGAGAAAACTAACTCAGTAACATAGTGGACTTGTGACCCCACACTTTTTTTTTTTTTTTTTTTTTTTTTTTCCTCCTTTTCCTTTTTCAGAACTCTGGGCATTGACTGAAATTATGAAGTATGCAGACACTTACACACACATAAGTACACAGTCAATGCTCCTTGGAAGAAAGAAGAACAAACCCCACTTTTTAAAGGCTTGGAGCCAATGTCATCTACAAGAATAAATAATATCAACACCTTTATTGAACAGAAAATGGGACAAGTGAAGAGCTCTCCATCATGACAGAATTCATCCTTTAAATGCTCTGTTGAAGTTATATTGTATTTTGAACTAAGGCTTGCAAATAGTTTATTATTATTATTATTAATAATTTATTCAACCATTCCTTTCCGCGCAGAAGAACTCAGACTAGTGTAGAATCTCTGTGGATGTCCTACTATTGTGAATGGAGTAGTTACTTTTAAGACTCTAGTCCCAAATTAAGACAGAAGTAATTGGATTTTCTGAACAACAAAAAAAATCCTCCAAATTCTCTTTCGACGCCTAAAAAAATAAATATGTATTTTGCTGCTAGAAAACACCAAAAAGAATAATAAGGGAGAACTAAGGATTTTACCACATTAAATATATATCTCATTAAGGCCATTTAACATATGAGTTCAGTTATTTATAAATACAATATATGTATATATATACATACAAGTATTATATATACATATATATTCAGTTAGTTATATTTAGGTCTATCTTTGTAGCACACATAACCTGACTTTTTTTTTTTTAATAAATGTCATCTGATTTCAACAGCTGTATCATATTACTTTCATGATTTTTAGAAGCACAAGTACCCCCAAAATATTCAAAATGTATTTTAAAAGTCAACCAAGTCAACCAAAAAGAAATGTTAATTGTTACCTGTTAAAATATTAGTTAAAAGGCCAGTATTTCTAGATATAGTTATAGATAAAAGCAAAAATATACTACTGTCAGGACTTGTGGTGTATTCTGCCTAAGTTTCCTGTTGTAGAAAAGTGCATTCCTACAAATTTACTAAGCGAAAGTGAATCTCCCCACCAGCATGAGCATTATGGCTACACCTCAATTTATTGCAATGATTTTCTTACTCAGGATTATTTCAGGAATAAATATGACACTTTACATAGGAGACATGAGCACAAATCTGCATGATAGAATGCACTTGAATCTAGGTCAATAGTAATATGAAGGTAATACATGTTTTTAGAATCACTTTTAAAATTAGTACAGCCACAAGTAATGACCCAAGTCTAACATTCTCATCAGGACCAAAAAGCTGAATGCAAGCCTGTGTTCCATTATTTCCCAATTAGAATTAGCCTGCAATTTTCTAATTTAGAAACCTGATTTTCATTCAATACCAGGTAAAAAGTGTTCTGTTGATACTCTTATTTTTTGTCAGTCACTTGCTCGTTTTTGGAAACCTGCTGAGTGAGGTATGAAATCTGCTGTTTTAATATTTTTTCCCACTCCCTCTATTTTTAAATAATTTAGAATTGGTGTTCTGCATTATCTGTATATATCAATCACTAACATATATATTGATGCTTCCTGAAGAATACCAATAGGTAGTAGTGCTCTATTAAAACAAAGCTAGGTTACACAGTTACAGTAATAGTAGAACAGAGTACTAGGAAAAAAAAGGGTATGATATAAACAATAACAGATTTTTAATTTGTTACAAGAAGTTTTCTTTTTTTTCTGCAGGAATTGTTAATTATGACAGCAGACTTGAGTTCATAAGTCATATCAAACACAAGGCAGTAGATGATAATTCAACATTTCTCATTTATTATCCTTAGTATCAAGCTATAAAGCTTGAGGCTTCAAAGGACTTGACAACTTCCATCCATAAGAATTAAATGTTAAAAATTATAAAAATATAATGTACCTTTAAATACTTTTTTTAGTTATTATGATGTAGCAAATCTAATTATACCACACTAGAGTCGTTCTCTCCTATTTATGAACAAGAATGAAATTAAAGTCCTCTTTCTTTTCTCTAAAGCAATCAAATGGAAAATTTACAAGTCTCTTATTTTGTAGTTTATGTTAACTAGATTGGTTCAATTTAGAATAGGTACCACAATGAAGAACGGCATACTCCGTTCCTCTGAAAACAGCAACAACTGTGTTTTAAGATCTTTGCTTCTTACTGATGGGAATACTGAGGCACAGAGGGTCTACAACCAAAATAAACAGTTCTTGGATTATTACTGAAATGCAGTGAGATGGGGTAAGACATCATTTGTTTGTAAATATAATAAAGTGTAACTTATAATTCAGGCGGGTGACTTTTAAACAGCTTGCAATATGATAGTATAAGATGAAAATATAGACTGGATTTCAATGTGCTTTAATTACTGTATTTCAGAATCTTTGTCCTACAGATATTTATATCCACCTCTTCTACGTAATTTGTGGATATAGTTATGTTGCAGACTAAATTAAATTATTAGTTTCAAATGATAGCTTTTAACATCAAACATATTCACAAGAGTATGTATTGATTGATTAAATATTGTACTGCAACAAAACTGATGACAATTTACTATTCCACAGTAAAATATTTATTACCTATATAATAAAGAAAAAGAGCAAAATATGGTCTAAAATGACAGACTGTAACTAATTTATAAAACAATTTAATAAAGGACTGAAGACAAAGGAAAATGGTATTGACTTTATTCCAGTTGGTGAGCATATTTTTTCAGATATTTAAATATTAAATATAAAATATGTGAAATGGTTACAGAGAAGAAGAATAAGCAAAGAATAAATTTCTGTATTGAATTACATGACTACCACCTCCCATTGTTGGCACAGTTTTATTTTATTCTTATAATCCAGCAAGTGGGATCTCCCGATATGATATACAAATTATCGAAGTGCTTTAGAGACTGTACAATGACTTCAGCATATAAACACATACATACAATTCTCATTATAAAGCAGATTGAGGTCATACATGGCCCTAAGAAATAACCTAAAATAAATCCTGACAGAGAGAATATATGGAGGGTGACTGTAAGATGAAACACATACTTACCAGTAAATAGAATAGTCCATGTCCTACAATGTCGATAAGAAATCTACAGCTAATTTTGTTGCCAATTCCAGTTTACAAGTCTGGTTGATTTTTAGCATGCCTGATTTACATTTCAAACTCTCCACTTTCTTAGCTTCGACTTCTTCCTCTTCCTCCTGCTTTCTTCCAGGCAAACTTGACAAAATATAGAGTGACCTTTACTTCTCCCTCATTTGGGGGAACACACACTTTTCTGACACTTGTCTCTTTCCCTTCCTCCTCAGCATTGTCTCTGGGTAAATCTTATCACTGATCACTAATTCAGCTATTAATAATAGGGAAACAAGTCAGCTATTCTGATTTAGAACACATCCTTCCTTCCACAGCAGTATTTTTCCCTTTCATAGTACATTAAATAATTGACATTTAATCTTTAATATCTTATTATTTTATTAAGCATACCTAAAACTGTCACTTTATAAAATCAAGTGAAAAGTATTTGATCTTGTGGGTGTTTTCCACTGTTTCCCATTTTTTCCACAAGTTTGCTCAGAAGGAAAAAATAAAAGATATAAAGATAAAAAAAGGAGGGGAGAGAAAATGTAAACTTGCTTAATTCCAGTATTTTGAATAACACCCTATAAAAAGCTCAATATTAGACATACTCTAACAAATCTTTAAGTTAAAAAGTTGGATTTTTTTCTCTTTTATCAGAAAAAGAATTGTCAAAGAAAGATCAAAATGAAGTATAGTAACTGACCTCATTCACAAACTGACCTTTTTACATAAATTGTATATGATTGTATATCTATTCTTTTTCCTGGCAAGAATAGATACAGACATCCTCCTGCAGGTCTACCTGAGTCTTGAGTATGGAAAAGTTAGATTTTCTGTGTGGGATTTATTACCTCATTTGAGAGATATGTTGTATAAAAATCTACACCCGAGATGAGTAAAGAAAGAAGATACTTTTAAGATGTGAATGGATCAACATTCTATAAATATCTCTTTAAGACTGAAAAAAGCTCTTCAATGTAGAATTCCTTATTTTTCTAAATAGAGATTCTATAAAGGGAATTGAGAGTATGGTCTCACTTGCCCTAGAGAAGTGTGCTTTTGGTCAGATTGGTCCCAGTCTAAGCCTATTTGAGAGAAGTTAAGAAAATTCCCAGTTTTAGATATCATGATAGATACCACTTTACACTTAGTATCACTGGTGGCAATCACCTCCAAAAACAACTGTGGAAATTGCAAATATTGCAAGTTTGGCACTTGGGGACCAAGGGTCTTGGGTACCAAGACAATTGACCAGTCAGGATTAATATCAAGAATTCAAAATGAGAATATAATAGAGAAGAGCGCATTTGTAAGATGACTTTAAGTGGACAGATTGGAAAGCCTGTTTTCTGTGGAGAAGATAAGTTTAACTGGGGATATTGCTCCAATAAGCAAAAGGCTGTTTCGTGTAAAGACGTGAGTGATTATTCCATATGTGAATTGAGAGTGGAGCATAAATAATCAGGTTATATATTGCAGCTAAGGCCATTGAAGGGAGTATTACGAAAGCTCTTTATAAGAACAATTAAGCAACCAAGCTGACTATACTGTAAGTGTGTCTTTCAGCGACAATTCAAGCAAACATCTGTGAGGGTTTATGGTCTCATCTCAAAGAATGAGATAAGGAATAAATGAATGAGGTATAAATGACATTTGAAAGACATTTCTATTTTTGAGTCCATGACAATTAATCCATATATACTGTTTCACTACTGTGAATTCTATTTTATCTTCTTTTGGTAGATCCCTTAACTGAGATGACTACAGTACATATTGTCTTCTATGTTGAAACTCCATTTACAGATAGCTCGTTTCTATCACAAGATCACTTCAGGAAGGATGGCATTCTGTGGGAAGGATGCAACATGGAGCAGGGGCAGAGAGTGACTGCGAAGGAGTGGCAGAGACAAATCATTTGGGACTGACCACAGTCCCCATTGCCTGTTTCCCTGTGCCACTCAGGGGGAGGACTTAGAAAAGGGTGGATGGGGGGAAGGTGTTTTTCATTTGCTTTTAGTTTCTCACTGCTCTAGTCTGTTAGTAATAGGCAATACATTATTTTAATCTCCCTATGCTGAGTCTGTTTTGCCCATGATGACAATTGGTGAGTGATCTCCCTGTCCTCACCTCAACCCTTTAGCCCTTTTCATTGTATTTTCTCCCCCTTTCCCTTTGATGTGGGGGAGTGAGAGAGTGGTTGTGGTGGAGATCAGCTGCCCAGCTGGGTAAAACCACCACATCATGCCCCAAATACTCAAATCTACATATGATCACCTCATACAAATGAATATATATGAAACATACATAAAACAATATATGAACCAGATTAAAGTTTTGCTAATTTAGTTATGTAACTTAGGTTACTCCACCTAATACTACTCACGTTTCTCTGTAAAACTGAAAATTCAAAAATGGGCAAACCCATATCTTATTTTGTTTTTAATTAGGCTTAATTAAAAATATTTGCAAGTATATGTCAAAGGCCTGAAATCTGAAAATTCCTAGAATCTGAAAACTCTTCTCCTCCTGCAGCTCCTATTGCTGCCTAATCGTCACCTCTGTTCAACCTTCCTTCTCTCCAACCGCCCCCCACCCTCACACGTCAGGAACAGTTGGGCTTGTTTGAAGTGTAACTGTCATTTTGAAAAGTCTGGAGATCTGCTGATCCAGATCTAGCCCTCTAAATGAAAGCTACACTTCAAACAAGCCTGGTTGCCTTTGAGGTGCTGTAGAGCTACTGTTCCTGTTTGAAGTTCATTATCCTACTACATCACTACCAATTCAGTACTACATCTGTCTTTTCTTACTACATTTTGTCTCCAGATAACTAAATAAACATAGATGATATCTTTCAGAACAGGGTATACATGGCAACTTTAAGCTCTTCTATTCAGAAAGCCTAATTTTAGGATTACAGCTATCACCACAAGATCTGAAAGAGTCATATGAAGGGGAAAGGAGTTAAAAATTTACTTTTCTAAGGTTATGTTTTAGTAAAATACATGCACTCTCACAAATACACATATACAAACAGCCTCCTAAGTACTCTTTCCAGATACATTTAAATATCACAGCCCTCTATACTAGACTACAATTTAGTCCTTGCTTGTCACCCTTCTTCTGAAATCACACTGGCTCAAGTGAAGAGAGAAACCATGATTTTAATAATAATGATATTCACAAATCCCAGTGTATTTGCAACATAAAAAAACATATTTATGTTATGCCTCCCCTGTGAAACAGAATGCATACAGACATATTTTCTATCAGACCATAGATAGATGTCTATCATTCACTGTACAGAAACACTTCACCAGCTCCCTTTTTGTATTTTACTGTATAATCAGTTATGATTTGTATTTTTCCAAGATGTGTTAATCCCTGAGGTTCAGAAATTAAAACAAACAAACAAGCTAACATGTAAAAAAAATGTATTTTAAAAACATATTTTTTTCCATTAAGTATTCACAGGATATTTCCATTAAAAAAAAAAAAAAAAAAAAAAAAAGTAAGTAAAGTAAACATCCCAACAAAGGCAAATACCACAAATTTAACAGAAATGAAGCACCTGTTTCAGATCATGCTTATAACTGCCAGGCAGGGTAAAACGCATTAATCCTATAACCTCACAAATCTTCTCAAAGGTGTTTCTATAGCTATTCATATTGCAATATTGCTAAATGGATGTTTATATTTTTCATGACAGCCAAAATATACAACTACACAATGCAACTTTTTTCCTGGTACCACTCTTTTTAGAGCCTATGGGTGCAGAAATCAATCTGAATTAGAGCTATTAAAAATAACAATAAAAAAATCTTTTAAAAAGTTAGTCACTAGCTGCAACCCATCAGTTCCTTGAGACTTATTTATAATTGTGGTGGACATTGATTTAAAAGGCAATTTTTAATTGTAGCTGGGCAAAGAGCCACAGTTCAAGCCCAAGGGCAGGTCTCACCTGGTGTTCTTTCCTCCATTTATAGCCAGGATGATTTATTCTGGTACTTTCACCAGCCTCATAACAGCAGATGAGATAATACTGTCACAACATGACTAAATGCCAGCACTTACAAATGCAATCAGGATTGTATCCCTGAAATACCTATGTTATAGGAGCCTTATATTAATCACTGTGCTTGCTCTGATAAACCAGTAAGTAATTAATAGCTGATAGCAATTAACAAACTCAAACAGTTCATACTGTCAGGTCTTCAGATGTGGCTAATGCTTTCTTTGATGAGCAACTGGGCAAAAGGAGGAGATAAATTTGTAAAATATGCTGGAATTATCTATTCAGCAAAGCAGAAAGCAAATAAAAGTAAATAAATCTCAGAATCATAGAAAAGTTTAGGTTGGAAGAGACCTACAAGACCACCGAGTCCAACCTCTGACCTAACACTAACAAATCTTCCACTAAACCATATCCCTAAGCTCTACATCTAAACGTCTTTTAAAGACCTCCAGGGATGGTGACTCAACCACTTCCCCGGGCAGCCTATTCCAGTGACTAACAACCTGTTCAGTAAAGAAGTTTTTCCTAATATCCAACCTAAACCTCCCCTGGTGCAACTTTAGCCCATTCCCCCTCGTCCTGTCACCAGGCACGTGGGAGAACAGACCAACCGCCGCCTGGCTACAGCCTCTTTTCAGGTACATACAGAATGCGATAAGGTCGAGCCTCCTCTTCTCCAGGCTAAATAGTCCCAGCTCCCTCAGCCGCTCCTCGTAAGACTTGTTCTCCAGACCCTTCACTAGCTTCGCAGCCCTTCTCTGGACTCGCTCAAGCACCTCCATATCCTTCTTGTAGTGAGGGGCCCAAAAGTGAACACAGTACTCGAGGTGCGGCCTCATCAGAGCCGAGTACAGGGGGACAATTACATCCCTGGACCTGCTGGCCACACTGTTTCTTATGCAAGCCAGGATGCTGTTGGCCTTCTTGGCCTCCTGAGCACACTGCTGGCTCATATTCAGCCGACTGTCAACCAAAACTCCCAGGTCCTTCTCTGACAGGCAGCTTTCTAACCACACATCTCCCAGCCTGTAGCTCTGTTTGGGGTTGTTGTGCCCCAATAAGTAAGGGAACCTCCCTTCACTCATTAACTACTTGGTATATCTGATAAAAAACGTTTAGCCATCTCAGAAAGCTGAGAAAAATGTGACAAACTCTCACCAAACAAAATTAGAGGCAAACAAACAAGGAAAGGAGGGCACAGCATAATTTAACACAAAATATGAATAATATATAGATACAACAAGTAGCATTAGCTGGAGAGATGTTTGCAATCAAGATGAGACTAAAAAGCAGTTAAAAGTTGAAAACAAAATTTAATGGATTACAATCTTTCCAGATGAGAATTTCTTGTACTGGCTAAAGGTGAGTAAAATCGAAGAGTTTCTCATTTGCATAAATTACCAACAAAACTTTACAGTAAACCTTTTATGTTAAATGTAATCATTCCTTTTAGTTCCTCAGTAGAAGGGAAAAATCTCTTACAACTGTAGAGAAATATTCCAATCAAGAGAAATGAGATTTAGTACTTTTAACATGGGAAAAATTAAAAAAAAAAAAAAAAAAAAAAAAAAAAAAAAAAAGAGAGAAAATAAACTAAGTCTATAGCACTTTATCATGCCATTGGTACATGAAAATAAATTAAAAGTAATAAAAGCAAGATTTTTCTGAACAGGAAAACCAAAAATCTTCAGAAAATAGTATCTCACTAGTTTCCCATTATTTAGGGGATGAATGTGCTTTGCAACTTAAAACAAAATAGTGGGACCTAGTCGAGTGTAGTAGATTATTAATAATTACAGCAGTCATACTATATTTTGTAAATTTTTATTTAGTCCTCCCAATCTGAAGCCCTGAAATTTCTGTCATCACAAGAAGGTAATTGGCTGTCTATATACTACATTTAGCATATAAACATCACACATTAATATACCAAAATATCTTGAAGGCAGACATATCTCTTGCAGGCAGACATCCAATTTAGCACTTCTGTTTATGTTGTGTAACAGAGTCTGTGGTGAGGAGGTAAAAAATGCAAGAATCCTAGCCATCTGAAATGAAGAAAAAGATAACTAAAGACTCTTGTTCCATGCCAAGGCCTACGTCGTAGCTGCTACTAAATCCCAGATGTGGCCATGCACCTCCCACCTACAGGTACCATTTTATAGACTGTCTGCAAGCCATCTACAGGTAACCTGGCAGGTAAAATCCCTAAGCCACTTAACAGTTAGGAAATCTAATGGCTCAGGGTAGTATGACACTACTCTGGGCAATGGACTCTGTCCGATCTGGACCTGACTGATGAACTTTATTATCTGAATGTGTAGAAAATCTGGAAACAGAGATGCAAATTGTTTTCTCAACAGGAAAGAACTGATTATGAGAACTGATTTTGAAGCTTATTTTCCTTTCATTAGACAGCTTATGTAAAACTGTATGATAATCTGAGTATGAGGTCTTTGCTAGATCTGCAATTAACAAACAGTTTGCTTAAGAACTTACTCCTAACTTAATTTTTAAATATAGATGAAAAGATAGATTACTTTCTTTAGCTTATTCTCTAAAGGCCTCTGTAATAACTGGACATTTTTTCATGGGCCACTTAAAAAAAAATAATAAACAACACCTTTGTATTGGTATCAAAGAACTAATTATTTAATAAAAACAGTTATTCATACGGTTGATTTATTCTTTACCTGTCCTACATGCAGTACCATATTTCTGTTTGTTTATTGATGGTATATCTGTTTTATGACACCTTTTATGTATTCCAGGAGATTTGACTAAAAAGGTGTATTTTACAAATTAAACGTTTTTATTACCTGAATTTGGGTGGCTTTTTTATCTGAACATGGTCTAAGCTCTCTCCTTTGAACTTAAGAAAAGAGGTAAATGCATGTATGAGCCACTTTCTTTTTTCTTCATATTCTTTTTGTTCTTTCAATGGTATTTGCTGTAATTTGCAACATGACTGATTCTGCGTGACTGATCAATGAGTTTCTACAATGAAGAAGGTTCAGTATAGGCAGGGAAGAATGATGTGCTTACAAAGCTCAGAAAAGAATGTAGGAAGTACCCACAGCTGTCATAAAGGTAGCGAAACTTATCTCAGTACCAAGGGTTGGCGTTTACTGTAGATGAATAGCTGTATCAGTTGAGTAGGTCAACTGGCTATGTAAGTGGCCTTCCCTTAAACAATTAGAGAAAGCATGGTCCTCCTGTGCCAACCAGCCCAGCATGAGGGAAGAGGGTCAGCCCAACATGAGTATAAATATCAAACAACCAGCAAAATGAACTTGGAAGAGAGCAAAGGGCTTGTGCCGGCTTCAATTCATGTATGTATTCTTTCCAAGAGACAGGGGACGTCCAGTGTCATGATGATGAGCATAAAGAGATTGGCAATGGTAATCACATTTCAATTCTATATTTCAATTTCTATGTCGTGCTTATCTTCTGATTTCAGTATATTGCTGCATTACTTTTCTAAATCAAAATCCCATGTGCTGACAAATACCCTCAAATAATTAAATTTGGCAGTAACCATTAAACCCTCCTTTTGTGGAATACATAAATGAACCTGGTCAGAGAGTATTGGGCTCTGAAATTCTTAGAACTCAGCAGTAGAAATTCAATAACTCTTACAGATTTCTTCAGTTCTTTAGAAACTGATGATACCATGCAGGCACAGGTGCAAAATGTTAATTTATGTTAAAGCTCTACCAAAATGACAAAACATGTGACTACATTATGGATAGAGTCACAGTTTCAAACCATATGAATAAAACTACTGTTCTGAGGGACTGCAAAATGTTTCCAGAAATCTCGACTGCATTGTCAATCCTCTTAGGAGTAACAACATATGAATGATTCAGACTCAAAAGCTTTTTCCATGAATTGAGTTTTTGTTGAGTTGAAATAGGTTTCTATGGTAACAGTAATGTCATAAATGATTCCCCATGGCTTAAAAGTACCAGGCGGCAATGCCTCTAGCACCTACTGCACTATTTTCAATCAAGAAAAGAATTCACGCTGGGACCCAAATGACAAATGTGCATCATCAGTCATGTCCTCCATCAGATCAGTTAAAGTGGCAAGGCTATCCAGGTCTGAAAGTTAGTCCCTCATAGTAAATCTAGCCAAACTAGATCCCAAGAATACCTTAATATTTTGGGGATTCTTGTTTTTAAAAAAAAGTCATCTGCATCATGAAAACCTAAATCCAGCAGCTAGATTCCTCCTCAATATTGTCAACTAGACAATAGTTGACTATTTATCTAGTTGGAATTCCTTTATCCTGACTTATAAATCTGACTTAAGATGTCTCTCTCACAAGTCAATCAGACGTGGAAGTCTAAACCAGTAAACTTTGTTTGAAGGGATAAGAACTAAACTTTCACAATGTGATAAAGAGAGCTGGTGCTTTCATGTCCTTTGAAAATATTGAGAAAACTAAATATATCCTCCCATAGTATAATATTTTGAAGCACCTTCTCATTGAGGTCAAATACATTGAACATAATTTCTGTCTGACCCAAGTGAAAGTAACATAACTTTCCCCTTAGTCCTTATGTTCTAAAATTCCATACACAGAACAGATTTATTTCATATTAAATGGTTTTTATTAATTTGTTCTATCAGTATGTCTAGAAACAATACCCTGAGGCCTAATATTTCATCACAACATGTGGTTTGAAACCAGAGAAAAACGTGGTTTCTCTTTGAAGCAACTTACAATCTAGGCATAAAACAGAAAACAGTAAATCGCCATGGCCATGTCAGAGACAATGTGACCACATAACAGATAATTGGCTTCAGCTACATACTGCATAATCAATTTTCCTGACAGATCAACACAAATGATATAAGATAGACATCACAGCCACCTGGCATGACAAAACAGAAAATCCAGTTGAGAGACAAATTAAACACTTTTATATGGTAGAATTTACAGGTTGATGGGTCTGTATTGAGTGTACTCAACTTCAAAATTTTATTGCTACCTCTTTCTTTATAGTGTCATGGGTCAACAGCTTGGACCATGCTACCTTTTGACATCAGCTAACTTTTCAGTTGGTACTCTAATTTCTATTATTTTTCTCATCTTTAGGTAGAAGCAACAGCATGAGTGTATTATTCCTCTTTTTCCTGACTAACAGTAAACTCTTCTTTTTTAGCCAAATGAACCAACTTTGAAAAGTGTATTAAATTGTAAGCAGGAAAACAAACAAAACAATGCCAGAAATCTGAAAAATAATTGAAACTGATGGGAGTTAAAAAGAAAAATATGTAAAAAATATCTTACTCTCATAAGTGAAAAAAAAAAAAATAAAGCATGCACACACACACACACAAAACAAACAAACAAAAAAACACAACAAATTAATCCCAAGATAAGAATTTCAACAAGACAGAAGTAACCTCTAGATTTCAGTAATCTTCTACAGTGGAATGACATAACAATTAATTAAAAATGTGTGTAATATTCAAGTAAAAGAAAGTATACAAAAACAGAAATGAAGAATGTAACAACAAATACATTATTGCAAAGCATATGGGCCTTCTGATAGGCATGAGAATTAACAATGCAAATTTGTGTTGTGGTTTCACATTGTTGGACAGCTTAACTTCACCACAACTGTTCTCTCACTCCCCCTCCTCAAAAGAAGAGGGAGGGAAGAAGACCGTATGCTGGAAAGGAAATAAGGCTCATGGGTTGAGATAAGGATAATTTAATTAAAGGGAAAAGGAAGAAGAAGGAAAAAGGAAACAAAAACAAACAGGAAACAAACAAAACCAAAACAGAACAAACAAAAAACTACCCCCCCAAACAAACAAACTAACAAAACCAAAAAACAAGCCAAGGCTGCATAGAAGCACAGAGAGAGAGAAAAAAATATTCTCTATTTCCCATCAACAAGTGCTGTTCAGCCACATCATGGGAAGCAGGGTCTCAATACATGTAGTGGTTGGTTGCTGGGGAGGATAGACGTCTTCATAATGAGAGCTCTCCCTCTTCCCTTTTCCCCTCTTTTACTGCTGAGCGTGACACCATACGGTATGGAATATCCCCTTGGTCAGTTTAGGTCAGCTGCCCTGGTGATGTCCCCTTCCCACTTCTTGCCAACCCAGCCCAGCCTCCTGCGGGCTTGGAGGGAGTCTTGGTGCTGTGCCAGCACTGCTCAGCAATAGACAAAACATTGGTGTGATACCAGTGCTGTTCAAGCTACATGTGCAGAGCATAACACTGTATGGGCCGCTGGAGGGAAAGTTAACTCTGTCCCAGCCAAACCCAGTACAGTTTGTGTAGATGAACACCAAGGCAATAACAATACATTCTTCTATATCCCACCAGAGGCTGCAAGTGAAAACTTGAATCACTTCAAGAGTAGAGGCAAAATGGCATAGTTTGGTCAAAACTATGCTAATTACACTTTCTCAGCCTTCAAAACATTTTAGCCATTTCCTTATCGCTCAGTGTCTTACTGTCTCTGGCTCATGTCAGCTCCCAAACCAAACCTGCTTTGGGTGAGAGCTAGTGGTCCCGTAGGTAAATTGTGCTGGGCCTGTTGTTAACAGCTTACTGCTATGGAGGATTGCCTCCAGTCATGGGAAATTTCCACAGTGTAGCTGTACCTTAGAGTGCTTCCCCTCTCTTTGGGTGCATTCTGGAATAAGCAGCAGTGCACATTTATGTCATATACAGAGGTGTCTGCTGCCACAGCTTGTGAATCCCAAACTGCAATATGAGTTGTCTATGTGGCTGGCAGAATTACAATAATAATAAAATCTACAGATGGCTGGTGTACCATCTGGGTGAGTCTTAGGATTGAAGTTGTCTTGTAGTGGGTTCCTGTTCCTGACACCTTGACTGTGCTAAGAATTTCTGAGTGCTTACCACAGTGTTGCCCCTTTCTTCACTCTCCTCCTGATATTGATCTTGGGCAAATGCTCTTGTTGAGATCAAATAAAGTTCATTTATATGATCAGATAAGCCTCATTTAATTGGCTGACAGCTGCAAAGTGCATGATTTAATGGGCTGAGGAAGAGATGTGGTCAGCAGATAACCTCATTCTCATGTGCAATGGAAGAATAAAAGAATACTATTTACTAGGCGTCACATTTTCATAAATAGGTAACTTTTCATGGGAAAAAACAAGACCTTTTTGTTTCCAGATAGGCTAATAAATGAATAACTGCAGATGTGTCATAATTTTTATCATATGAAGATTGGATATTTTAAAAGGGGGATCATGAAATGGATAGGATGAGATGCCTTTGGAGGATTTTGGACAAGCTAAAATATAAGTTATACATTCATAGCTCCCCAAAAGGGAATTAAAACACAAAATTGTCCCTGAAACCTATCTTCATACTCCGTAATGCATGTTTCTTTGCAGAAGAAGCTACAGCTACTGCATGTTAAAACTGCCCCCAGGTGTATGCTGCCTGAACAGATGGTCCTGGAGTTGCAGCTTAAATCAGATCTTTAAACCAAGCCACTGTAAGAGCTCAGATTTGTTCTCAAAGGGATATACAAACAGAACATTAATGGAAATGTTATGTTGTTTGTGGGCAGGAGGTCCTAAGACTGGACTGTCCTATGGAAGAAAACAGCACAAAGGTATCTAATAGGTATGTGATATATTCCTACACTGGCCCCTAGGAACAATTGTTTTTCCTGTGTGTGAACAGTATACTTGTTTCTGGTGACTGAGTAATTCACAGGAGTGAAATGGACTATCATTTCCAGTCTTTTCATGTCTCCTGGAGAAAAAAACAAAACAAAACAAAACATAATGGACCTAACATGGACTAATTGTGTCTGCAAAATATAATTCAATACAGGCTATGTCATAGGTCTCACTATATAATTCATTTTGTAAACACTAAACAAATTATGACCTCTTAGTCTTTTTTCTGCCCTTCAACTGTTTTTATCAACTTCATTTGGCTTTGGGTTCTGAGTTAGAAGAGGTGTAAATGCATTAGCAAATAAAAATAATGCAAGACAATCATTGTGACAGCATAACCTGGAGTTAGAGGCACACTTCCAGCTCCAGTCCATGTCATTTATGACAAATTATATTATTTTAAATAGCCAGCCAGGTAAATCAAATATTGATTAACTTCACCTAATAGTAAATAACACATCTTGAGAAACTACATATTTTCAAAGTCTGTATTTAAGAGTATAGCTATCAATCAAAATTGATTCATTCTCAAGATAAATATTGATTCTTACCCAATATTTTAAAATTGATTGAGCTGAAAATGTGGTTAGTACTGTATCTATTTTCTTCTGCTTAGAGTGAAACATCAGAGAGATTGTTTATGGTCAAATAAAAATGTATTATGAAATTTGAGTCTAATATTTGAGAAAGAAAAATACTTTAAACACAGTAATGACTCCTAACAAAGATTCATTAATGATACTTGCCTGAAAACAAACAAACAAAAATTTTCTCAAACTAAATGGAAATATAAAACTCCTTTTGCCTGACAGTAAGAAAAAGCAGACATTCTAATGTGAGCTAGGATTAATAATATTTCAGAAAATTTCAAATTATTTTGCTTTAGCAAAAATAGTAGAACAAAAAGAAAAAGTGCAATATTTTCATCTGATGAAATCAAGCAAAATATATTAAAGTTGGTTATAAAGTACTTGCTTAATTCACCAAAAAGATTTGAAAATTCTAAGTGGTATTTCTCCGAATCTTGAATTTATTTTTTAATTCTCTCATGTACCCATTCAAAATTCCTCTTACCTCTATTCCTCAAATTAATGAATTCAATAAATTATGACAAAAGTAATTGAGTTTTGTTAATAGTTTTTGATCTTCAGTGGGAGGGTCTGACCATAGAGAAGACTGGAGAACTGTTGTTTAACCCAAATCAGCAATTAAATAATTGCTACATACAGATTTAGCCTATTTCATCAGAAAACAAACAAACAAACAAAAAAACAAACAAGCAAACCTCAGAGACTTGCTGATAAATAAAAATACCCTCACAAAATGAACTTGCTTCAGGGAGATCCTTATGAGTTCATAAACCTAGAAATTGATTGATTGATTCAGAATGCTAAAATAAAAAGTAAACTGAAATAAGGTTATTTCTCAAACATATTTTTAAAATTATCATTTTTAAAACAGGAAAGTTATTCATTTTATGTCAAAATTATTTTAATTTCTCGCTAACCATTTTCAGAATTACATTCACACTACTCTAGAAACTTAGACAGAATCATACAAGTCTTAAAAAGTCTGCTGCTTAATCTCCTAAAAACTAAGATCTGAAAAGTATTCTTTTTCTTTTCTGTATAAAATTTATCCCAAGCTTAAACAGTTTGCTGGTCCAAGTGCAGGAATAATAAAAATAAGAAGTAAGTCAATATCCATCAAAATCGAGAAATTATGGCAGCAAAATTTGTTCATTGTTTGTCTTTGGAATAAAAAGTGTATGTTTAAGAGAAAATTTTAATGTGTCTGGCAGGACTTTCTAGAATTATTTTCATAAGGCTCATTTTCTGCTCACTTTTGTCCAAATAAATGTTTCTTTTTGTCCTTTCTGTTTAATTTTTAAATATTTCCCTTATTTCAAATCATCTATCTCTTCACAATTTTCCTTACCATATAATTACACTTTACTGTATAATTATGTTTTCTACAATGTAAAATACCAGATAGGAAATAAGAGAGTAAAAACCTAGTTGATGGTAATAATTTGATATCGTTGGGTCTGTAACAAGTATAATACAAAAGTGCACATGTATAGATAAAAAGCACATATTTTACATAAAAATAATAATTGTATGTAGTAAACATCAGAAAAATAAATGATGGATGACAAGTTATTCTAAAATAATTTTGTTCTTATGTTCTTTACCTAGATTAAATGTAACAACAATTTAAATGGAAAAAAAAAAAAGAAAACTTTCAAAATTTGCTGTACTACTACCCAGATAACCTTTAATAGGTATACTACATATGAATGGAAAAGCAATGGTTCAATTCAAAGGTCAGGTGAAACCAAAACTCCACAGATTATATTCTCACTTCCATGTTATTGTAAACATAAACTACTTTGCACTACAGCAGCATTAGAATGTAACTGTAACACTGACTGTAACACTGGAAGGAGAATTTGTCTTATGGAATTTTGTTAAATGATGTGTCATCATGGGCCCTCAGATAAAGAAAATAAAGATGCTATATTTGAGATACACAGTTTAGAGTTCTCATAGTATAGGGTTTTTTTTCTTTCCTTTTTTTTTTTTTTTTTCTTGGCATCTCCTCTGGGAAACTGAAATCAAGTTTAATCTTTGCCTTAGTATTATATTTAATCATTATTGTATAAAGCATTTATGCATTTCCAAGTCAATGATTTCCTCGAGGCACTGAAGAAATTCAAAACATAATCTTTTGTGTAAGCTTTTTCCTGTGATCCGTCACATGCAATATCAGTATGCTTTCCAATTATTTCTAACTCCAATCTGCTGAAAGCATGAAACAAGTGCTTAAGTAATACTGACCTTTAAAATAATTCCTTTTATTTCTTGCGGCATGTTTATTTCTTCTTAGCAGACAACTATTAGCGATTTAATAAACCAGAACTATTGGCTGAGGAAACAATTACAACACATTTTTTATCTAGCCACTTGAAATGTAATATATTTGTATGTAAATACAATTACAGTAAAGCTCTCTTAGAAGAGTGCAAGAGTGTCATTTAGGTGCCATTACCAGGATTATGATTGTCTTATGTGCTTTGTGCACACTTTGTGCTCTATTGGAACTCAATATACTTCCTGAGGGGGCACATCTGTTGTGCTTCCACCCTTCCTCAGCCTCTAGACGATACCTTTCCTGAGAAAACTGACACAGTTCCATGAAATTTTTTCATTTCTTTCATCTGGGAGAGCTACGTCATTGAAATATTCCTTCTCCACTCTATATCTCATCAGCCTGTCTTACTGTCTCACAGCCACCAGCTCCTGTTCACACTGGTGTCTCTGGTTCTTCTGTTTCCAGACTCCATACTTAATGTTTCATCATTGTTTTCCTTCCCCTTCCAGTCCTAGGCTGCCTTTTTCAATCTCATCTTTATTTCTTTCTAGCATGGGATTTTTTCCCTCTAGAGAGCTTTCTCCTCTTCCTTCCCTTTGTTCCAGCAAGGCACAAGAGCAGCGAGAGAGACTCCCAGATTTACTAAGCAGTAGCTGTGCACCAAAAGCAAGAGAGGCCAGATCTCAATGACAACATTATGTTTCAGCACTGATCAACATTAATTATTAGCAGTACTGATGTCCTAGCTCTAACCTGATTTGCCGTCAGGCAAATGTCTTTGTTTTAGACACTACAATGATTTTAATTTGAATTCTATGCATAGCTCTAACAGTAAGCATGTAAGCAAATCTTAAGATTGGGGTTCCTGAAAATCTTTGGGGGTTATATTATCCTCAAAACTCTTATTTTATTCCCAGACTCTAAACTACCATTATTACTAGAACTAGTAATCACAGTACTAGCAGCTATTTTCCATTAAAATGAGAGAAGTTTTGTATTATGGGATTTAGATTGAAGGAACACTGTTTTAACTCATTAAAACAGCTGATTTCTCTGGTTACCTGTCAGACATACAATGCTTTCTATCATCTTCTGAGGAATTTAGATGCAGTTACACATAGCTACATTTTTAGAAACCATTTCCAAATGGTTTTAGAAACAAATTCTATTTTAAATAAAATGTTCCTGGCACCATATTTGTCTCACCTACATCTATGCTGGGGAAGAGCTACCTTTTCCAGTTGCTGGGTTAAATTGTCCCAGGCATATCCCCACTCAAATCAGCATGGTTTGTATCTCCGGTCATTGTTTCCAGGGAGAGGAACACCCAGGCACACAAGGCAGGTGGGAACAGCAATGTGCTTTGATCACAACTATGAGCAGCAAACAAGAGCCACAGGGTGACATGGTGACCCATTGAACACCTGAAGCATAATTGTGAGATAACGCTTGCGTTCATATACTTCACCACATAAATGTACAATTTAACATTCTGAAGGTCTAGTACCAGGACAACACCGCTAAACTGTTGAAAATCAATATTAAATGGAAGTATCAAGGACTGATGCTCTGTGAACTTACTGTTTATTGTCATTATAACCTGCAATTTGGGAACACTTCATCTTTTGAGGGTTTGAGAAGTATTGTAGATGGTGAATAATATTCCTTTCACAATAACTGACTATTTAAACTTCCAGGAATCAATCAACATCTTTAGTAGTTATAAAAATGTACATGTAATCAAAGCAAAAAATAATGGTGGTATTGTTTGTGGAAAAATAAGCCTGTGATTTGATGCACTGATCAGGTTACAAGCAACCGGAGTTAATTCTTTTTTATAAAAACTAGAGCTGAAGATGTTTAGTCAGATGCTTACGTTTAATAGAAACATCAGCACATTAACACACTATTTAAAACAAACAAATACACACAAAAGATTATGTCTAAGAAACTGCTAGATATCTGAAGTAATTCAAATCCTAGTCTCAAATGACAGTCAGTGAGCTTTTTACCACAGACTTCCAATGATCACAGTGAGTGGCAATTATCCATGCCTTGAATAGGTTAAACATAACTTCACATTGTAATGCTAACAAAATGACAGTACATGACAGCTATGTGGCAAAGGCAGATAAATAAGCATTTAAAGGGATTTTCTAAATATATTTAGGCTTATATTTGCCAAGAAGCACACTAGTCATTTTTTGAGGATAATTTATTCCACTGTCTGGTTGGTCAAAGGGATAGTTTTGACCTTTGCTGGTTATGTGTTTGGTGGCTTTTTCATTAGGACCAGTAAGAATGCTAGGAATGTGAGAATGTTAGAATGTAAACTTCATTTTGATTCAAGATGGTGTGAATGTGAATACAGAGCCTTGAAACTAAATAAAGCTGAGTTGATATTATGAGAAGTGGACGATTGAGACTGCTAGCACCTGCAGCAAAGAGTCAAGCTCTCTTTCCAGCCCTCTTAACTCAGTATAAAAAGTAGTCAGGAAAGTCTCAGTAGTAACATTTGGGCAAATGGCAGAGTGACAGAGCAAAGGGATAAGTGACATTCTTATATCCTTACAAAAGAATTTGCCAATTAGCCTTTGCCAAATGAGGTTTTTCTCAGTCATTGCCAATTGGTGGCTCTAATGTACCTGTTTTCCAAGACAAATGCCTATTCCATAAGAGCTGAAAGCATCAATGTGTGTCACTATTAACTAGAAAAATGCATTACATCTCTGCTTTGGGACAATATATTCCCATCTGTACTCTGGTGATTATACTAAGATTTGTCTCATTATTAATACAGTGGCAAAACATTGCCAAACAACCAAAATAATGTTTAAAAGCTAGATATTTTCATAATTGGTTATAAGTTGGACAGGGGCAGCGCTCATTCCTGTTTGTAGATTTGAGTACACAAGGGAGGATTAGCATATGGCTACACAGGTGAACTGTGTGCAGGTGCCCTGGCAGTGTCAGGGGGCTGCAGGGGCCGCTGAGAGGAGAGGCCGGGGCTGCCCCGTGCTGGACATGGCTGGTTCCATGACACAAGCTCCAGTGGCCTCACCACAGGGTTTGGCTGGGCCCAGCAGCCACCCTGGGGGCACCTTGGTGAAACTATTTAATAAAGGGGAAAAAAGAAAGGAGGAGGAAACAAAAAGAGCAAGAAACAACAGAGAGAATGGTATGGTCAGAAGAGGAGGAGGTACTCCAGGTGCTGAAGCAGATAGCCAGCCTGTGTGGCCCCCATGCACAGTGGGGAGGTCAAGGTCAGCCCACAACAACGTGAAGCCTCACAGGGCACCACAGGCAGGGTCCTGGGTACATCACACCTGCAGACCTGCTCAGTAAAGCTATCTAGTAGCATCCAGTTTCTGTGAACCTAGGCAACGCTTTTTTAATACACTGTTGTTCATCATTATATTGATTTTTAAGTGGTTTCCTCTCCCAGGGTACAACAGATAAACTATAAACTGGCATGCTATAGTTGGTAACAGATTTAAACATATGATATCGAGTCCGTTCCTAGTGCATATTACAAGTCAAAATTAAAAGAGTGTGGAACAACTCAGATATCATCTGAGCATTGTTCCTTGTGAATTGCTTGTGAACAGTGACACAGCTTTTAATTCCTGATTTCCATTTTGCAATTTTTAATCTCTCACATCACTGGAATCAATGCATTAGGACTGTGTCAGTCCAAATGGCACAGAAACATGTTGGAGTGCTACGCTGGGACACAGTCACTGTCCATGTCATGGAAAAGAGCTGTTGCTAAGACACATTTGCTAGTGACACGTTTCCCCATTTGTAGTGCGCTGCTGCTCTCTCTTTCTACCTTTGGATTTAACACACTTGGTACAGCTGGGCAAATGGCAGATCTGACAGCCAATTGCCCAACAAGAGGTCTACACCGTGCAATTTGCTGGCCCTGTGGTATGGAAATGGGAGATGACAGACAAAAGATTAGTGTCATGTTAAAATATTGTCATCAGCAGTGAGAACTAACTGAATTTGCTTTTCTGCTTAGAAGTTTATTTGTTAATGAAGTAACTCCTAAAATCAGAAGTACAGAGTTTGGATAAAAGCTTGTGAACAGAAATCCACTTTTATTTTATTTTTTTTTCTTCTTCTTTTCTTTTTTCTTTTTTTTTTTTCCTCTTTTTTACCCATGGATAAAGTAACACATCTGAGTGGTAACAGGGTCTGACACTTGAAAGTGTGCCAATCACATAAAATATGTTTGTACCTTCAAGAGGTAGGCCACTCTGGTAAATACCTGAATCCTGTGAAGGTTGAAAGAGCTGAAGGTGTTCAGCTAAAAGGTCAAGGAGCTTTCATAGCTGCCTGACAGAGGTTGGAGATTTCAAGTATGTTTAGGCTTCTGACTTTTTGTTCCTATGTCCAGTAGTTCTGGATTTTTTTTTTTTTTCCCTCTCAATCTCACAAACATTCCCAGGACAGGAGGAAAAAAAAAAAAAATTCAGCTTTTCTGAAAATAAAGGCATTTGGCTAAACTTAAGGAAAAAAATGCTCAGCCTAGAACATCTCTCTTTATATCAAAAACAAACAAACAAACAAAACCAGGAAATGCAGTTTTATTCTCATTTAGTATATTTTAAGGTATCTGTATTTTATCAAAGCTTTCTCTCATCTCTCTTCCTCACTGTAACCATCCCCCAAAAAACTTAGTGTAAAAAAAAATAGTGTAAAGAATTAAGATTGCTGATGAATGAAAAAACATTTTAAAAGATACTGCATAGCAGTAGAATTTGATAAAGCATAGGCAAACAGCTGTTTTCATACAGAACTTGTATAAAATATCTCTGTACATGCCATATATCTTGCCTAAAGCCATAAGACAACCAAAAACATTTATGTTAAAAATTTACTCTCATTAAGCTACACAACTAACAAAAACATCTGCCCAAACAAAGCAGCCCAAATCACATACACCGGCATTTTAAAGGCCCTGCATTTCCAAAGTATTTGCTTTCAAACTTGTGAAATCTCTGTCAAGAATTCTTAAGGTGTGCATCCCTTTAGACAGAACAAATGTGTCTTATCCATGGAAACAGTAGCAGAATGGTGCTTCATTTGTTCAAAATGATGTACTTGTTCAAAATGAAATAATTAGTTTCGTTTTCAAATATATACAGTGAAAGATGTTTTAATTTATTATACAGAGCACATTAACAGCTCTCTCCCCCCCCATCCCTTTAAGTTCTGCTGTCTTGAATGAAGAAAACACAATGCTTAATGCCTACCTTTCATATTTTGCTGTTTACATTTTTACTGTTTACATTAAGGAGCTCTAAATAAGTATTAATACACCTGTTTTGCAGAATCTCAAGGTCACGCAACTACAGCAACTGGATCTTCATACAAAGTGACTTGTTCTGACCATTAGCTTGCATTGTTTCCAGACATCGAGTAATGGCATAAAAATATCAGAGTATGACAGTGTTCCGTCTAAATGACTCTATATCCATCACTGATGTCCATCCAGGCATATTAGAACTCATGTGAACTCTAAGAGTACATCTACAGAAATTACTTATCAAGAAGAAGTTTCTTGTTTTCAAAGTGTACAGCAAATGTATTAATTGTTCAACAGCGAATATATAAAAATAATACATATATGCAGATATGGTCAAGGTTTATGATATCTTTCTTGCATGAAATAGAGTAAATGCCTCTTACTACCCAACATGCAAGAGAAGGGAATAAACTGTAATAGCATATTACTATTGTGTATAATATAAATTTCTTCACTCAGCTTCTCTCATGTAAACTATTTATAATAATGAGAAATAGAATACAGAAAGTTTATGTGTTAATAAAGGTAAATTTAGGCCTATAATGAAGACTGTAGAGGTGTAAACTTCACAGAACAACAGCATAGAAATTATATTTTTTCATTTGTGGAAAACTGCCCACAAAATTTCACCTTAATTCCTCACAATTTCTGAGTTCTCAAATTTAAATATATAGCAGTTTTTTTTTTTTTTTTGGTTAAGTTTTATTGCAAGTTCTGCAGTGTATTTCTATGAAGTAAAATAATGTACCACACTCTTTATATTTAAATACCTGTTTTTATACCTGTTATTAATACCATTATATATATAATACCTGTTATTAATATCATTAATAGATGTAACTTAGTTGTAATAAAGTGTTTTTCTCATGTTTTAGCACACATGACTCATGAACAACACATTCCATATTAATATGTTAATATAAAAGTGTGCTTGCAAAAAAGTCTAAGAAACTTGAGGGACTTCATAAATGGTTCCCAAACATCAGAGACTAGAGGATTTAGGAATTAATAAAAAACATCAATTATTCATGATTTTTTTTGGATGACTCTTTTCAGTTACACTATTTTTTAAAAACTGAAGCTGGATCTGCTTTTGTATTTGTTACAGTGTCTCAAGAGGTTCTTGTGCCAAGAGAAGAACATGTAAAGTATATTCCTCCTTCCCTTTCTACCCTGCAAGATGCTGGGTGAAGGGGTAAGTGCAGATTTGCATTCTTTACCCTTGCTGCAGGCTATGTGCTTTTAGATGACATGTAGATGTTGGTAAGGAATATATTCTGTCTCTGAACCGGAATCTTTGTTATAAATTAAGAAATCTGAGAAAACAGGAAATAAATTTGCAGAGTTCAAGTATAAAAAATCATCTGCACAAGATAAACTTTCATTGAGAATTATTTCAAAAATTGAAATAGAAAAAATACAATATATCCTTGTAAGGAGTCTTCAGAGTTAAGAATTTGGTTGCTTCCACACATTCATACAGTGAAAATCTAATATTAGATCTTGTGGCCAATTGAAAATGGCTTTGGATGTAAGTAAATAAAAATGGAAAAGAGATTGTTTCACACCATTTGTGAATGACTTTCTCAGCAGGAGAAAAATTGTAGTTTTAAGTGTGAAAAGTTTTATTTTTAGTGTTCACACTGAAAGTAAAATCTAGAATGTGAACTAACTTTTTTATTAAAGAGCATTTAAGACTTCTTAGTTTGTGGAGAGAATTCAGAGGGAAATAATGAAGCTCAGTCTTCCAATTGCATTGCAAGATTTTTCACTGTTATCCAGACAGGAATTACATTTTTTTCCAAGTTTCAGCTTTGAGACTTAATGTCTAGTTTAAGCTATTCACCTAACCTAAAAGTTTTCACTTAATCTAAAAGTTAAGTATTCACTTAACCTAAAAGTTAAGAAAGACGACTCAGTCACAATTCCTCTGTCATTTTAAGGGGATAATTCTTGAAATGGTGTACCTTGTTTTCTTCATTGAAAGAAGCTGCATGATAGCTTAATTCACACCAGTGAATTTAGTGAAGTAAATTTTGCTATAAGTTAAACTGGGAAAGAAGATTTTATATTACATAATTTTAATAACCTATAAGCAAGATGTCTAAGCCAACGTGACCTTTTAGGTCCCCTTTCTAATACATGGACAAACACTAATATTTTCAGAGAGCTGACAGGTGATACTGACTCTAGCCTCCACTGTCTCTGGAGCAGAGACAACTACATTGAATTTGCCATTAAACTTTAGGCAGGAAAATCAGAAGATGCAGTTAGAAGAGCATGTAACAAATTCTAAATTTTATTTCAATTCTTGTGGAGTTTGATATATTTTTTTTGGGGGGGAAAAATATTACAGGAGTACAAAGAGAATAAATTACTTTTTTTTTTTTTTTTTTTTTTTTTTTTTTTTTAAAAAAAAAAGAGGAGAGGGATCATTAGGAACTGTAGTTTACAATGTCTCTTGTGATTTCTAAAGGCAGGAATAAGGATATTCTTGTTCAACAGCAGTTAATGAATCCCATACTGATGTTAGTGGTACTGAATATAAGCCAAAGAATGAAAAGGTAATCTGTGTGTTGTTGATTTATGTCATTCTTTTAAGAAGCATCTATTTAGAGCCTGTCTTAATGTAATTAAAAAAAAATAAAATAATAAAATGCCCCAAACAACTCTGAAGTAATGGTACATACCAAAATACCTAAATCTGAAATCCTGCAGTTTTTCATATTTGTGAATTATACTTTCATTAAAAATGATACTATCTGCAGATTGAAATGCTAAGATTGCCCTGCCGAAGTTAAAATCATGCTGAAAATCTGGAAGAGACTGGGGATTAATCACATATTGTATATTGAGGGACTTTTTTCCTCTTCACATAAGCAAGCCTGAAATGCATCTAGCAGTACAAATCAAGAAAAGAAGCTATTGTGTTGGTCCATTCAAGAGACATATTCAGAAATCCATAATGATTCACGCAGTTAGATGCATTATTTTCTCATATTGTGGCAAAAAGAATTTCTCAATATTCCCTTAGGAACATAAACTTTCCAGAAAAAAAAATAAGGTTAGTAAGGTTTATTATTATGTTTGTTTGTGTTTGTTTTACTCTTCCAGATAGTGTGGATGAACTAAGTTCTTGCCAATATTAAATCACAGTATTTTTTCTCTTAACTGTATTGTACTTGTACTTTGGTTATATATTATATCTTAAAAGAATTTAAGATTATGGAAATGTTTATCCATATCTCCTTCTGACAGTTCCCCTATAAATAAGTTATTTTTTTAGCTGTAAAGTAAATTACTAAACACATTACATGACAAAAAATGTTTTCTATATAATGAAGAGCCAAAATATTTTCTCAGCAGTACATCCCGAATTCCCATTCATGTTACCCCATTAATGTACACAAGCTCGATTTTGGCTCAACGACTTTCCATTTTCAGAACAGATTTAGTAAAAAATGATACGTTATCTATTGTACTACAAGTGAATAAATTGCTTTTTCTGTTAACAAAAACTGATTACTTATTCTGTTTTTATCACCAGAAGTAACTCTTCCTTTCTTTTTAAATCATGGGATATATTTGTTTAAGCAAGAAAAATGAAATGATCTTTCTTACAAATTTAGTATTACACATCATCATATTAAAATCCAGTTTAGAACAAGGTTAAGCAGAATAAATATAGCTTCTCATTGCTTTCATCATTTTGCCTACTGCTGTTCTACTCATTTCAACTGACAAGAGTTGGGAGAGAAGCAAGGTAAATTCAGAAGGAACTGTGAATATATTATCATTGTCTTGATTTAGTAGTGCCATCAAATCATATAGAAAAATGACATGAGTTCAATATTTTTATAGACTGAGACCTCAGTTGTAGTACAATATTCAGTGACCCTGAAATATATATATATATATTATGAAGTAACCTCAAGATGTATAAGCTCCCGTGGGCAACAAAATATCAAATTAACATAAGGATGTTTTGCATTTAAATTACACAAAAAATCCAAGATATATAAAACATACATTAGGGCAGGATATGGTCCTTTGAATGTTATTCTCAATGCTCGTACCAGCAGCAACCGTCATCTGAAAAAGGGATTCAAAGATTCTGCTGAATGGAACAGAATTTTGTAAAGTGCTACAGAATACTTAAATTACACCATGTTAATAAGATGAATGTTATTATCATTCAAGCAAGCTGATCTGAGAGAAAAAAAATGTGGCTCAACTGACATTCACAAAGAAAAAATTAAAAGTATTGTTACATCTTCTGGCTAATGTAGTGCTGAGAACAACCAAATATTAAATCATTTGTGTGTTCTGTACTGTGCTCTGCAGAAGTGAACTCTGACACATTGTCAAACAGTCAGATAACTGTGGATAAATAATTGTACCTCAATGACTAACTTTAAACTGAGTTTTCTACCTAAATCAAGATTGATCCCTTCACAAGAAAGAAGGAAAGTAGAATTTTCTCCCCGAAATTACCCAAATTAAAATAGTATATGGACAGACACACAAGAAAGCATTAAATTGTAAGGAAGAATTTACCTATTAAACAGATAATTTTTTCAAGCTGGCTCAGACTTCTCTATTGTACCAAACAATCATAATAGTGGAAAATACTATGCAGAAAGTTATATGTTGTTAAAAATCTGAAAGTCCCTCTTAAAGAATATTTTTTAACATTAAATGCTATTTTCCTTCATTTTTCATTATCTCGTCATGTGTTTTTACAGAGCCCAACATAAAAAATTCTTCTGTAGGCAATCTAAACAGGTTACATTCCTTTAGATCTTATTATTTACTTTAGAGGAAATTAACAGCAGAATTTTTTCAAAAAGTATTAGAAATGCATTTTAGACATCTGGTTCGATCTATCCTGTCTGCCATATTAGAAGAAACAGTTGTAGACTAACTATCTAAACAATTTATTTCCATTGTTGAGAGTAACAGTACACAGAACGTTCATCCTAATTATAGTTGAGCTTTGTTGTCTCTTGAAGTAAATATTGACCAAAACTTTATTTGTGTTACTATTTACAACCTCGCTTTGATAAACCTGGTATTGATAGAGTGTATATATATACATATATGTATATATATGTATATATATACTGATATATAGTAGATACATAGTAGGTATATAGAACTGATAGATTTCTGAATAGACAGTATTTGTAATAGCACCATATAACATCTGAATATATAACATATTGCAATGTGGATTTTATAATGAATTTACTGTTATAATTTAAGATGAATTTAAACTTTACTATGTTGTAACTTATTTGTGCAGGAAATTAAAATGTGCACATTTTCAGTATTTTTAATATTAGCCACATGCATGTATGCATCTTTCTCTGTCTATGAAAAATAGTGCCAATGCACTTCACATTATGATTTGTAACAATTTTTAAATATTTGAAAGCAATTTAAACTTTCAATGCTTTGAAGTATATGCTATTAGTGGGAAGAAAAAGAGTAAATCTGGAATTTTAAGCAAAACTCTCCATTCTGCCATCACCGACAAATTCTTTTATTGGTTGTCTCAAATTTCCCTTCTTCAAATTCACATCCTTAAATATTTGAAAGCATTTTCATAATGTTTTTTTTGATTGCTATTAAAGGAAATTTCACTTCATACAAAGTAGCTACTTTTGAAAAGAACATTTCCATGCAAAGCAAGTTTGTGGTGAACTCATGGATAATGTTTAGATGGATTTTTAAAACACTCTTAATCCAGAATTTTATAAGGAAGACACAGCCCACCTTATGTCAGCATGACACTGTTTAAATGAACAATATCTCAGCATAACAAAACACAGACATTATGAACTTTATGTATTCAATATTTGTCTTATACATCTTTATTACTAGCCTAACACCCATTAAATTTAATTTCAATGTTTTTACTTATGCAACTATTAAAAAAAGTTGATTTATATACATACAATATGTACACTATATATGATGATTTCTAATAATTTTGTACTTCCATGTGAAAAGAACTACTGTATACTTTTGACTGCTGCATCTGAGCTGTTATTTAATCCATCTTTTCTGTACCTAATTGTTTTAACAGTACAGTTAAACAGTTTCTAAGATCTCCAAGTAATCTTAGCAATTTATTTCAAATTATGTTTTAAACATTTTCCCTCTCTTCTCTCTTGGAAAATTATGATGAAAAGTTTATTAATGAAAGGTATAAAATTAACAGTACTTAATTCTAGTAAATAATAGGTTTAAGACTTAATATTTTGACTATTCAGACCAGGAAATTTACATAACCAGAAATGAATGATCTCTGATCTTTCAATGGTGTAAGGTTGTTTCCTTACAGTTGTGGTAATTTCCTATGCAGCCATATTCATAGCATAGCTACTATGTCAAGTTCAGGAGAAGAGAACTGAAATAAAAATATTCAATAAAAAGTGTGAAACCTGTACATTATTTCTAAAATTGTTTGTCTTCACACTATGTACATTAAAGCAAAGTATATTTTATTGTCATATGTAAATTTTGGGATACAAAATTCATGAATGAATTATGCAGTATAAGTAATGTAGAAATTCCCATCTCATGCATGTTGATAAAATATTTATTCTGTTCAAGAAAGCATTTAATATTATAACACCTACTTAGTACTTTGTAGTCTAGTAACTATCACCTATTAAAATTAATATTCATGAAACTTTCTTTTACAGTTTGTTTTTTCCTCTAGGAGAAAAATAATAAGCATTAAAATTTATCAGAGGAAATAGCTGGGTTGACAGGGAGAGAAAATACCAAAACCAAAGCTCTACAATATGTATATGTTTTGGCTTGGGATGAGTGCTTCAACTACTGTTTGCTGTGAACTGCATACACAGGGACAGATTTTCAAGCTATATTCTTAATGGTGGATCCTTTCCTCTCTCTCTATTGGGATTCCATATAAAAAAGGCCTTTGTGAGGCTGTGGCATATCTGAAAAAAAATTATGGAGTGCAAAGGGAAAAAACATCACCTGTGAAAAACCCTCTAGGTGCACACACAACCAACCTACACTTCCTGGATTTTCCATGACTGCATCAGATGATAATCATGAATAATGACCCGCATATGCACCAAACTGGCCTACATTTCACAGCTAGATGTTAACTTTGAGAAGGATATCTGAGACTACAGTTTCAATCTTCTGTGGAAGCACTAAAATAAAATGCAGTTTCAGCTAATTCTGTAGATTTATCTGCTAGAAATAGCGGAAAGTTCAGGAAGTCTAAAATAGTCAGAGTATCTGATACTATTATTTCTAAGCTTACACCTTGTAGCAACTTTATTTTTTTCTCTGTTTAGTTACACTGGGCTTTCAAGTGATCTTCCTGTTCAGATCACATGAAACAAGACATTTTCCTAAATATCCACATCATTAGAATCCAAAGATTCTTAACGAGTCTCCAGTCAAAGCTTTAGTAAAGTAGGAAATTCTGCATTCAGTTCTGATGTGACCAGTACAGCATTTAATTTCACAATGAATTCCAAAATAGGAACATGTGCTCAGATTTGCTAGCAGAAAAAAAGAAAGTCAGGTTTCATAATCAGTAGTATCCAAAGTTGTTGCCAAGTTCAGAGATATTCACTGAATAAATCTAATTTGTTGGTAGACTGAAGAAATCAGTGCAAAATTGGGGAAGCCCTATTCTTTAACCTTTGTAGCAGGTATCTGACCATTCAGATCTGCTTACTGGAAAAGTAATGATAATTCTGCTCTCAGAGATAAAAATTCTCCTTCAGAACAATATTTGGTGCTTCCTGACAAGAACTTTTTTGTGACCTTTCTTACATCATTCAACGAAGCCAAAAATTCTATTCAAGTATTTTAGTCTATTGAAAATTTCATTCACTCATATTAATGAGTGAAAATAGGTAAAATCAGAAAATAACTGTTTCCTTCTTCATGTTTATGTCATCTCTTTGTGGGGGAGCTAACTGAGGTCATGCTTAGAAAGCCATCTGAACGGTCTTCAAAGTAAAAGCCCAAAAGGAACAAACTAGTTACCTACTTTATAGATCCATTCCCGTGAATAATCCCCACTTTCACAGTACATAAGGTACAATATTTCAAGAAGTTTATACTTCATAGTGAAATTCCTACCTATTCTCTACAAAAACCAGCCCAGGACACTCAGACTATAAAATTAACCTCAGCTAAGCTTGTCCTGAAGAAATGAAGCCTACTACATGTGCTATCCCATTCAACTAACATGATTACTTCAATGAGAAGTACCTTCAACTCATGCTGAAATCAGTTTAATCTAGATTCAAATGATACACCCGTTTGGACAAATGCATACTAATCAGAATCTGTAGTTTTTCTTTTGTTTATTTTCTTTTTAAGCATAGGATGAACTGTATGTCATATTAGAAAATAGACAGCTCTCTTTGCAATTGAAGACCATAAGGTCATCACTGAACATCATAGTGCATTACACCATAGATACCTCAGACCTCTCTGATATCTGTGATGGTACAAGCTTATTCTACTAATTTTAAAAAGTTATGTCGCCATGTGAATTCACAGTAACTAAGTAGATGTCATTCATATTGCCTGATCTAAAGAGTCGTATGACACTTATTGTGACACTTCCCTCAGCTGCTCCTCATAAGTATTGTTTTCTAGTCCCTTCACCAACTTCTTTGCTATTCTCTATACATGCTCAAGCACCTCAATGTCCTTCTTGTAGTGAGGGGCCCAAAACTGAATAAAGTACTTGAGGTGCAGTGTCACCAGTGCCAAGTGCAAATGAACAATCACTTCCCCAGTCCTGCAGACCACACTATTTCTGATGCAGGCCAGGATGCCACTGGCACTTGTAGACACATTATAAGAACATTCGATGTTTAATGTGCATATACACACATGCAGACCTGTATCTATTCATATATATTTGTATGTACACTATGCATAAATTAATAATTACTATATACTACTTGTTGATGACCTGCAGAAAAAAAGAAGTTAGAAAGAACAACAAAAATCACACTCTACAACCATCTACATCTATAGTAGCTCTCTGGTGTATACAATGACCTGTACATACTTTGTACATGGGAATACTCCTACTGAACCATAGGAAACTTGCTCTCTCTGTAGAGTTAAATCTACGTGTTAAAAAAATTGCAAGATATGGTCCTTAAAACCTAATATGTAGAAAGACAAGCCTTGTGGTATAGAAATCTTCCCACGGTAGTGTTTTATGATGACACAAGATTACACAGTACATAAATAAGTAAGCATTTTGAGGAGATAAGATTCGTATTTATTTGTTTACCAGTATCAGAGTGACAGAACTGTCTAATTATTCCTTGATTAATTATTTTGAAAAACTTTTGGGATGTGAATGCTGAAAAATACTGTAGTTAAAACACCATCTTATATTTAAACTAAAAAGTGTTGATTTAAATGTATGGAATTTAAGACTTTTTTTTTTTTTTTTTTTTAATAGCAAGATTTGGAACAGTGATCACAGAAGCAGTGTTTGAATTAAGATTTTTTGAGGTCATGCCTCTGTGCTGTACCAAGGCACAGAACTAATTCAGATGGCCATATCCTCTATTGTTAAAAATTTAGTTAATAAAAGGAAGCTAAAAAGAAATTGTCTTACGTGTTACTAGTTAAAAAAAGAAAAATATTTCCTAATATTCCTAAATATTTCCTAATTTTCAGATTTTCCTCTAAAGTCTTTTCAAACTACAAGATATTTTTGTTCTAAGTGTAGAAAACAAGACAAGCTCAGTTGATATCATTTAAAATATGAGACTATATAAATGTTTTGGAATACTACACTAACTGGTTTAAAAATGATGTGTGCGGAAATCACACTATTTTTTCACTCTTCCATTCTGCATAAAGAAGCATGAAGAATTTGATTTTTATGTCTCATGTCCATTTCCAGGTCATTTTATCATTGACTGTTATTGAAAAGCAGGAAAGAGGGTTAAAGAAAATTAAAAAGGAAAAACAAACAAACAACCAACAAACTGAAACTCCTGTCTGAATACACCTAAAAGCTTTCCTGTACTCCCTGAAATCCAGCTTCTCCAGTAACACAGATAATAAGCCAGACCTGTTCCCAGCATACTGCAATAGTTTGTCTTTCCACCTAGGTCCAGGCTGTAGGGAGGGAAGATACAGCAGTTCACAGATGTGTGCATACTGCCCTACAATAAGAAAAAACTAGTTTAGGGAAATGCGTAAAGAGTGATACTTAACTGCGCATGTGGTCCCAGGAGACCAGCCCCTCTGAGACATCCAGGTTAGATAAAGCTCAAGTGTACCTGAAGAGCCTCTACAGGTTTCAAAAACCTCATGGATTTTGTGTGAGAGAGAAATCTCAAGAGTGAGGCATGGTTCACAGTGACATTCAAAGCTCTCTCAAAGGCAAAATGAAGCCAAAATTTTGAAAATGTGTTTAAAATATAGTGAATCATACTTGCTTTAATTTGAAAATTTTGCTTACTGTAGTCCTATTCTAACTGTATGACTATGGCAGACAGCAAAGCTGAAAGCATGCCTAAATCTATTTCATGAGCAGTACATAATCTTGCTTGCCCAAAAAAGTAAGGTGAAGCCTATTCAAAATGTTCCTATTCTAATCCTCAGCTTTCTATATAGAGAAAAAAATAGTAGGACTGAACAAAACAAAACATCTTGTTTTGTTTTATTTTATAGTAAATATTTCCCTGATTTTCCTGAATGCATATGACTGTACATGAAGTTTCTTGCAAACCAAGGGAAAATTTGCCCCTTGATATCTTGGAAGAAGGATGAGGAAGAAGAAAATGTACCCACGGTGGGTGCAGAATGTGGTGCTTTCTTGCAGTCCTGAGACAGGACCCTTCAGACACATCTATTCTTCATGAGTATGGCCACACAAAAAACAGCAACCAATACAACCCCCATGTGCACTAGGGAGGACAGGAATGGTTTTCTTGAGTACAATTAACATGTGTGAGAAGAAATAAAGATGATAACTTGTAAAGAAGCCTTTACTGAGAACTGTGATCATGTTGATCTTTGAATTTTTCATATCCTTTTCAGAGGTTCTTTAGACTGCAGACAGGTAGAGTTCAGGCTCACAACAATGTTTTCACATAATTTATTATGTATATATTTTCAGGGAAAATGCCTTACAAAATCTAAAGCTTCTTCTTCTTCTTCTTCTTCTTCTTTTTTCTTTCCTTTTTTTTTTTTTGTTTGTAGTATTTAATTCTAGTAAGAGATCTGACATCTTAAATGTGTGTAATAATGACAAAAGGTTGAAAAATAGTCGTGAAGAATTTTGTGACTAAGCATTCTCACTACACAAGAGGAAATTGTCATTTTGCCTGGAGAAGCCAATTGGAGATTTTACTTCTGACTTAGGTATCCTGCTGTCTGGTTTCATGATTACGTATGTGTCGTTATGATGGGAAAAAAATAAAAATAAAAAAATCCACCCTTATAAATTCTGAAACGTCAAGATTCAGAGCAAGTTAATTGCATCATAAAAATATATATATTTGTGTTTTGCTATTTATGGCTTGTGTATTTACTTAGCTAGGCTACTCTTTAAAGACACTTAGTACACCTTTATCATTTAATTGTACATGTACACTTTTATCATTTAGCTGTACATACATTTACATAAAAGAATTTAAACTTTGACTCACCAAGGCAACTTATCAAAATTTAAACTGAACTTAAGTGCTTTGTGCAAAAAGAAACTGTTTCCTTAAGGAAAGTCTTCAGAATAGTCTATGTGGAAATTGTAGTCATAGATGGATGAGCTTCAGTAATGGTTTATCCTTCATATTCAGAGAAGAGCCATTAAATATAACAAAACAACTTGTATTCATTTAAAGTTTCCTACATCAGTCTGGGAACTTGCTATTGTACTCCCTGTAAAAATAATTGCAAGTCATTTGTTATCTGTGAGCTTTATGCCATTCATGCTATGTTGGTACACGAATCCCCAATATTCCAAACTTTAAATGTAAACCAATGATGAATCCTAAGAAAAGTAACAGAAAACATGTGAGGTAATGAGGAGTTCTCTCTGCAGATGGTAAAGTGGAAAACTCCAGTTTAATTTATGTTACAAAGGAAAAGGGACATAATGTCTTGCCTATACTCAGTCCCCTGGTGCAGGGTGAAAAAGAAATGACCTGACACAGTCCCTCCCCTGTGGTCAGAGAAGCCAGTTGTGAAGGACTGACCATACCCTGCCACACTGCTGTGTTCAGCACAGCTGTGTCAACAGACCTAGGGAGAGTGGAGAAAACTGCTTCAGTGCCCTACAGGGACAAACTGAGAGAGGCTCTCTCAAACTGAGAGACTCTGATTCCCCTACCCTAGACTCAACACAGTGGAGGGCTGGGGAATATTGGATAGGCCACATTTAACACCTATTGAGTGGTTCATTAAATTGCAAATCTGAAGGATGTGCAAAAAATCTTGCACAAATTGAGTGTAAAATGGAAGTTTGCTGTGGTATAGCTTTTCATATACACAGTTACCAGCATCTCAAAGCACAAGCTTCAATCTTCATCATGACATTGATAAACATTATTGAACACAATAGAGAGTTTTGAATATTATCTGGGAAAATACATATGAAAAAGATTTTAAAGAATATACACTGCCTCCACTCCCCCCCGGGGGGGGGGGGGGGGGG
>CM021765.1:52178569-52415707 GCA_011076525.1 Nettapus auritus | reverse complement strand
CTTCTTTTATATGCATTTTGGAAAGGTATCCACTACAAAGTGCTTCTCTGCATTTATAATGATTTCCCATTTGTGTTTGTTTTTCTTTCTTTGGCTATAGGAGAAAGAGGGAGAAAGAAGGAACACTGTTTTAAAAGTTATACAGCTGGGTGAAGCTAAAAAGGAAAATAAAAACTATGCAAAAGCACTCTGTTGACTGATGATGCAAGAGGAATGAGTTATTTTCATTAAATAAATAACATTTCTGCCTATTCTAATTCCAACAACAATAGGTCTGCTGAGATTATTAGTCTAAATCCTAGACCACATGAAAGGAGTTTCATATTCTATTTTTTACAGGTTAAGTACCACTTTTAAAACTAAAACAACGTCCTGTAAGCTCAATAAATACAGGTAACATTGTTACACAGTTTTTTCTCATAGTCTGTCCGCTAAGAGAAAAATGTGCACAGAGATGTAGATATCTGGTGGTCTACAGAGTGCTTGACTATAACAGTTCTTAATTTGATGTTTGGTTTTAAATATTTATTCTTCCAGAGAAAAATACAGCTTGCTCTTGAAGATAAGAGTGGGATAGGCATATGATATTGCTAATTCCTGGGGAATTTAATGCTACTCTGTTCATCCAGCTTCCAAGAGATCTGTCTCTCTCCCTCCCTGACTGTATAACATTCTGCAGGTCCTGAATAGATCAGTGTCATCACATGTACCACCAGATTTGCTAGGCACTGTGCAAGTACAGGTCTCAGAATTTTTATTTTCTGCAAAATGGCAGAAGAGAACATTTCATGTGTATATAAATAATGTGTGTTTGAGATGCGTGTACATTGTGTTGGATGCACTTTGCAGTTCTTGCTTTATTTGCTTTTTCTAGGAAGTATTGAAGCCCAAGCCACAGACTTCAACAGCAGTAGTTTTATTTTCCCTTAAAGACCCCCAAACCCTTTGAATTCTCAAAATACACTGAAATGCCAAACAAACATACAGCAATGCAGTGCTACTTACAGTTTCAGGAACCGAAGCTGCTTAGGATGCTGTAAAGTAGCAGCAAAGGCAAATTAACAAGTCTATTTTTTTTTTTTTTCCTCAGCTGTTCATAACCCTTTGGGCATCAGCCAGATGTCAGAAATCAGTTCAGCTTCACATTAATGTCATTTGAGAAAGTCGTAAGGAGAGGCAGATGCAAGCAGAAAAACTACGCCTTGGAAAGACAGCTCAAAGGTAGAGGATATAGATGGAGAGAAGTTGGAGGCATTTTCACAGAAAACAACTACGAAGCTATGAGTGAGGAAGAGGCAGAACAGAAGACCGTTTTTAAGTATCCTCTTGAAAAAATCTGAAAAGTATGATATATCTGATAGAAAATGAGTGATTATTTGCATTAGCTCTCAGATGTGGAGTGGAAATGATAAACTCCCAGTTATCCCTGAACTTGTGCAGGATTTGCTGCTCCACCTGGATGCATACAAGTCCATGATCTGATGGGATTCATCTCAGAGTACTCAGAGAGCTGGTTGATGTCATCACGGGACCTCTCTCAATTATTTTTCAATGGTCTTGAAAATTGGAAAAGGTCCCAGTTGACTGGAAGCTGGCAAATGTAGTCCCAGTTTTCAAGAAGGGCAAGAAAGAAGATCCTGGCAACTACAGGCCTGTCAGTCTCACTGAAGTGCCTGGTAAAATTATGGAGAAGATTATTTTGGGAGTTATTGAAAAATACCTAAATGACAACACAGTCATTGGTCAGAGCCAACATGTGTTCACTAGGGGAAGGTCATGTCTAGCTAACTTAATTTCCTTCTATGACAAGATCATCCAGCTAGCTGACCAAAGGAAGCCAGTCGATGTAATCTTTCTGGATTTCAGTAAAGCTTTCAATATTGTCTGTCACAGTATCCTTCTGGACAAAATGACCAGAATACAGTTAGATAAAAGCATAATAAATGGTGAACAGTTGGTGACGTATCAGGCGCAGAGAGTTCTTGTAAAAGTGGTTACATCACGCTGGTGACCTGTCACTAGTGGGGTTCCCTGAGGACTCCATTATAGGGCCAGTCCTCTTCAATGTTTTCATAAAGGATTTGGATGAAGGACTTGAAGGTTTTTTGAGCAAATTCATGGGCAATACCAAAATGGATGGAGCTGTTGACTCCGTCGAGGGTGGTGAGGCCTTACAGAGAGATCTGGACAAATCAGAAAACTGAGCAATTACCAACAATATGAAGTTTAACCAGAGCAAGTGCCGGATTCTGCACCTGGGAAGGGGCCAACCCTGCTTATATGTACAGGCTGAAGGACTAGAGACTGGAGAGCAGCCCTGCAGAAAGGGACATGTTCACTTGGTTTGTTCAGCCTAGAGAAGAGGTGACTGAGGGGACACCTTGTCACAGTCTACAGCTTCCTCAGAAGGGGGAATGGCAGGGCAGGTGCTGATTTCTTCTTTCTGGTGACCAGTGATAGGACCCAAGGGAATGGCTTGAAGATGCCACAGGGGAGGTTCAGTCTAGACATCAGGAAAAGGTTTTCCTCCAAGAGTGTGGTCAGGCACTGAAACAGACTCCCCAGGGAAGTGCTCACAGCACCAAGCCTGTCAGAGTTCAAGTGTTTGGACAATGCTCACAGACACATAATCTGATTATTATTATTATTATTATTATTATTATTATTGGGTGGTCTTTTGGGGACCCAGGATTTGGACTTGATGATCCTTTTGGGTACGTTCCAACTCAGATATTCTATGGAGTCCCAAGGGTTAAAAAAAAATCCCAAACCCCCAAATCCAATACTATCAAAATAAAAGACAACTTGCTTCTATTTTTTTAACTAAATGTTTAAAATGCCATTCACATCAATGCATGCACTTAACCTGTTTAAAAATAACACTTTCTCTTTTGTAAGCAAATCTCTCCACTTGCAAGGAACTAAAGAAATAAATCTAAGAGATGACAAATAAAAATGCAGACTGGATTCCTTAGAAACATGCTAGATCTCATGAACCAAGATTTAGAGCCTTACTATCTTACAGTAATTATCCATAAAATATTTTGGTGCACTTGTCTGGCAAGTCAATTTTATTCACACATAAAGGTATTTAGAAAAATGCTACTGCAGAATTTTTTAATTGTATAAATTTATCTAAAGTCTTCCAGATGAATAATATGAATTTATGTAACTTATGAGAGGATTCTGCACATTTTCACTTAAACATATACAGAGATTGAACTCATAAACATCAAATAGGTTTGAGCAGCCAATTTGTTTAAAATGGTTTCCAAGTTATCCTTAACCTAAACCAGAATTTCTTATTTCTAGATATGTTTTATTTGATTTATTTTTACAAAGATACTTTTGAATTAGTTTATGTATGACAGAATGCCACTTGTTCCACTTGGCAAACAGTCTTTTTTGTTTGTTTGTTTGTTTGTCTTTGTCTATTAGAACAAACAAACAAACAAATCAAAGACCTAACACAAACAAAATGGCAGCTAGAAGATTCAAAGCAGGAACATACATCAAAATTCCATTTTTAAGTTCATTCTTTCATTTTTACACTATGCAAATTTTAATGACCAGGATTACTCAGAGCATGGAAAGACCTCCAGCTCTGTGAAAATCTGTCTTTCTCACCAAATGCAAGAAGAAAGAATATAGAACATAGTATAGTCAGCACAAAATGAAAAGAAAAAGAGGGAAAATACAGTTATAGATGTTCACCGGGAGGAAAAGTTATTTTGTAGAAAGTGATAGCAGACTTCCATCATCCTGTCATATCTACCTTAGTCAAAGTCTTCTTGGGCTTTAGCTAAAGTGCAGGATTTATCTGATCTTAGTTATTCACCATCAATAGTTAGTGTAAACACATTTAGAATGTAACTCATCTGTCATGTAACTCATTATGTCATGATCTGTTTTAGGATGAATATCACATAGAACTGGTTATGTTTCTTTATTAACTATAACTCAAATATAGATTTCTACATTTGATAACTATTAGGTATGAGAGGGACTTTATCTTTGCACAGGAGCTTTTATAAAAAGTATTATTAAAAAGCATACATTCAAAAATGAAATGAAATTCTAATTGTAAAAGGAAGAAATGAAACAATTTTGATTTAAAATAAATACGAAACTTTTCAGGATGAGCAGAATCTAATTTTAAGAATCTAATTTGCAGAACAGGTATTTTGGTCTAAAAATCCAAATTTGAACCTGACTGTCTGACAATAACACTAACATTTTCTAGTGAGAAAAGTGAGGAAAAAGAAATGAAGCTTTCCGACATTTAAAAAAATGCATTGCAATTTTTTCCTATTATCACTGAAAAGTTGGCAACTATAACAAAATTATAGTATGATTTTATCTGCATATTACACATGCTTCAAGAATGAGTTTTTTAAGTGATAAAGTGCTCATAAAACAGAAGATTAAAAGAAAGATGTGGACTAATAGCCCCCAGAGAAAGCATCTCCTTAAGAGAAACAGCAAGATATCCAGATTTTATAAAGATCTGAGCATTGTGAATTGTGCAAGTTCTCTAACAGTGGAAAAGGAGAGATCAGAATACTCTGATCAATTGAAAGAAAATTCTTAGAGAGAAGAAATGGAGACAGCAAAGATCGGTAAAGAGCAGCTGTGATCCGGAATCTGTACCAAGAAAGTTGAAATTGAATTACTCACACAGCTCATCTAAATTAAATGTAATTCAGAGTACTTGAAGTTAAAAGATTCCTGACGTATCAATGAATAAGGAAGTACTTTGAAGGGTGATTATTAATATTAGTATGAATTTCCTTAAAGTTAGGTGGTTTGAATATAGCACAATCCTCTCTTCAAAAAGACTTCAGTATTTCTCCATAAGGAATGCCAAGCATAGATGAGGAGTTCTGTTATTTAATTCAATTTTTCTTAGCAAAACACAATACTTTGCTTTGAAAAGCTGTTTTCTTGCCATTGCATCATCACTGCCCACAGGCAAACATAGAAAAGGAAAGCTTTAGAAGGTGCCCATCACACTGGATTTTCTGGCTGGCAGAGATGCTAACTACATCTCTATCAGAGGGAACCTGAGCTGAGTTCACATTTCAAGCAAAATACTAATTATTGCTAACTATTTGTAAAGAATGTGTTCAGAAATAGAGAATTGCTAGGCAATCAGACTATTGACATAAGCCATATTTTCAATAAAAAATATAACACACTGCATTCCTAATGGTGTTGTGAGTTTCGAATGCAGCGAACTTTTTTTGGCTTGAAAGCACTCAGGAAGAACTTCATTTCATCCACTATCAAATCCTTCATCCAATATTTTTGAGTTTCAGTTGCAAATGGATTTTAAATGCTAAATGTAATGTAATCTAGAATATCTTAACTGCATATAAAATGAAAAGAGGAAAAATATCTTTTATGTCTCATAGTTATTAAGATACTGCAGAAAGCATTATAATTGCAAATACAGAGTTGATAGTAAAATTTACCAAAAGAGGCACTGTAGATTGACTGCTCTTGGCCTATGGAAAATGCAAAGTAATTCAACCTAGTAGGACTTGAAATGGTTCAAGTAGTAACTTTTTTTCCATTGCAGTCTAAAGTAAATTGCATTAGCTTTGATATGCCACAGAAGTACTGTGCAGCATAATCCTGGTGAGATTAGCTCACATGAAAGTCTTAAAAGGAGTATCTTTGAAAGCATTAAAAACATCTCATGCTTGGTAGGGAGAAGGAGGAAGAGAGACAGATAATTCTCTTCTCAGTCAGTAACAGCAGCACAGCTGCCAAGTCTGGTGAGACTCACAGAACTGTGTTCCCAAAGGTGGAAAGCCAGAAGCACTTACTAGGCATGGTATAGACACACTCCTAAACTTGACTATGCAGTTGTTTGCCAAGCAACTTGCTACTGACTACTGGAAAATATCTTAAAGGCTGACAGTTCTGTAAAGGCCTGAATTCTACAAAGAGCTCACTCCTGATGTTAGTGTTAGTGATACCAACATGAAGGGCTCAGTGCAATGAAGTATCTTATGTAACTAAGAAATATCTTTAGTTATTAATATGGTAACTGATTATGAGCTGTATTACTCTAATCATTATAATTTTGGTGTATATGGAAAAGACATCTTATTGTGATGTTCTTGTGATTTTTTTCTTCCATCCATCCATCCATCCATCCATCCATCCATCCATCCATCCATCCATCCTTCCATCCATCATCAAAGTACAATAGTCACACATTTTTTTTTTTTCTTGCACTTTGGTGCATGACATTAATTTAAAAAGAAAAAAGGCAATTTATGTAGTTAGTAATTTTTTTTAAAATAGTAGCTGTAGTCACAGGAAATAAGCTCAGATTTTTTTTTTATTTTTATTTTTTTAATATGACAGTCAATATTTTATATTGCAATTTAAAATTTAATTGATTAAATCATGTTTTAATTACAGATATTATCATTCAAAAATATCAAAAAGCAAACCTATGAAAAAATCTACCATGTGTATATTATCTAACATTGTCTTCAGACATTGGCTTTGATATGCACTTGTGTGTACCAAAGTAACACATGATTAACACTGACAGAAGACATGATTTAAAATATATGAGTTGGGAGTGTGGCCATTATTTTCACATTTGTTGTGGAACAGAGACACAAACATTAGATCAATAAATGGATTGATTTGGTAGCCTTAGCTACCAAATAGAGTATCACACTCATAGTGTGTCACACAAACTTACAAGTACCCCCTTTTCCATCTGAGAATCTAGCTGAGATCAGCCCTGCTTCTTTTGATGCAGTTTTAACAGCTTTATGATATTACACATCCAGATGTCTCAAATAAAATGATGGGACTAGTGATAAATGACTATAAGAAAAAAAAATATTTTCTAGGTATTTTGCATCCCTGTGTGATACTGAAAAACTAAATAGTGTATGGTGAGATAAATACCCATATGTTCCTGCAAATGAAAAAAAAAAAAAAAAAAAAAAGACAGCAATGTTAAAGAAATCACACCTACAATTTCAGGTCAATCTGTTTTGAAAACATTCTCTGTTTTATTCATCTTTTAACCGTCTTTGAAGCTATTGCCTTTGCAGAACCTGTCCTGCTAGCAGCATATGGTCTGAACATCTCCACATGTATAGTGAAACAAAGACACTTTACGTGAGTGTCTGTGTAAGAATTTTTATTTGGTTATGCATCTCCTTCAGTTCCCTACATCTGTGGATGTGTTTTGGGTTTGCTGTTATTATTTAAAAGCTTTGGTACACTTGAAACCCTTAGGCACTACCATATTGTTATTTATTTAAAAAGAAAAAAAAAAGAAAGAAAAAAAAAAGAAGGCATTTCAGTGGGAGACTCTGGTTGTCACTCTTGCACTACAGTTGCATGTCTCCTGTCCTCTGCTGTCACCCTGCAAGAGTCTCTCTTTGCTTCTGTCTTAATAATATTTCCTCTATGAGACAGATACGCTCTTGTCAACACACAGTATAGCTGAAAGCTACATGGTAGCAAGGTAAATCATGTCAAATTTAGTTTCTACTATTTCAGAACATGGATAGGAACTAAATTCTGCTACCTTTCAGGTGAATGTCTGAAGAACAAAATATCTGGAGTCTTCCATTTTATCTCTCCTATTGGACTTATTCCTCTTAAGCATAAAGATTGACTACTCAGGAAGAGGGAATGAAATTCAGGCCAGCTGGGGTACTTCTCATGGTAATGGCAAACTTAGACTTTTGTATCTGCCCTACTCAGTTGTTAATGGTTTATACAGATTGCGAAAGCAGATCTGTATAAACAGGGAAGTGAACAACCTTGCTGATGGTGCCATATTCCAGAAGATGGCAGGAAAAGAGTCAGATTTTCCCAAGCACAGAAGAAATCTCAAGTCTGCTTGGATTTAAAGTGTGATCCTGGATCAATGTCACAGACACTAAGATAATAGATAAAAGGTGGAAATATATCACACATTCCTTAGTTTACTTGAATCTCCTAAGTAAACAAACAGCTTTGTAACAAAACATCTCGCTTTTTTTTTTTTTTTTCCTGACAAAGTTTTTATTAATAGAAAAAATAAAATTTGTACTAATAGCTCAGAGTGGAAAGGTTTATACTCTTCCATTTTGCTGATGTGCAGCCAAACAAAAAGATCAATTATTCACTGTCACTGTCATTGATTCTGAGGTGATTGGATATTGTGCTGATGGTCTGGTACAAGAGCCAGAATAAATTAAACCTTTTGCCTCTCACCATCTTGTTGAGTTTAAGTTAACCCTTTTCACTTTTCCACTTTGTGTATGCCAGAGCACTTTATCTTCAAATTTGAACTTTACAACAGTATTTTCCTAACAGGATTAGATACACAAACAGTGCAAATGGAGCATCTACTGAAGATGTGGCTTTCATATACATGCTTGGTTGCGTCTGTTACTCCAGTGATTTTGTGGTTGTAAGTCTCAAAGACTGAGTGTCAATGAAGAGATGTGGGTTCTTCTGTAGCTACCTATTTTTAATTCCATCAGAGAGGCTTAGTGTTAAACATGTGATGGAAGAAATGTTAGTCAGAGGAAAGCAGATGGAATAGCTAATTTTTCTTTCACAGTGTTTACACATTGCTGAAATTTTGTTAACTCTCACAGCAGAAAAACAAGAATACCCTGCTCACATATAAGGGTATTCATCAGCAGTCTTTAAAGTGGAAATTGCTAAGTTTTGATCTTATTTATTTATTTGTTCATTTCTTCTCACTAGCTACCCCGATAATAGTATGAACTGGTAAAGGCTTGTATCTGTATCCAGTGCCAGCAGTTCGTGCATTCAGCTCCCAGGCTTCAGGTGCCACTCAGTTCTCCGGGATTTTTTCAGCATGGAAAAAAGCTGGAGCTTTTTTCCGCTGGAGCCTTCTCCTCTTTGGGTGCATGGTGCATGTGCAAGTTTTACACAAAAATACATTTTATGTCTTAATTCTCATAAGCACAGGCAAAGAGTATGAGTCAAAGAGATACCCAGCCAAAGCTGTCCTAACCAGACATGGAAAGTTAGTAAAATATGCCAAAAAGAGAACAAACATGCAAACAAAAATGTAGAAGGATTTCCACAACTGGAACGATTTCAAAATCTACAGTGCCAAAAACACAGTCTGTGGGTGGGTTACACTGTACAATACCAACCCTCTGAATTAGTCCTGAACAACCTAACTCCAGAATGGGAAACAGTATAGCTGGACCGGTAGGGCATGATGTCTAGGAAGATGTGCTCAGTAACCCTGAACAAAAAAATGACACGTCCATGCTACTCTTGTATATGAGGCAGGTGTTTCTACACTGCTCTGCACTGAGCTCTGATGAGCTGATAGCTCCCTAAGGACTGCAGTGAGCTGTATGAACTTGTGGGGTTCCAAAGGGGATGAAAAGGTTCACACCTCATATTAGCTGTTTCTAAGATCCCTGATGACTTTAATGCCTCTTCTGTCCTTCAAATCTAAGAAGGCCAGGCACTTTCATTTGAAAAAAATGTTGTCAGATTCCTTAAGTAAAGCTTCTCAAAAATGCATTTCAACACTGTGAAGTTCTGTGAAAGACATAAAGTCCTTAGATTTTATATATTTATCAGGTTTTTCAGCATTGCCTCTTAGAGTGATATATCATTCACTATATTGAAAATATACCTCAATTCACATAATCATTGAGATTATTAGCATAAATACTACTGATTAATCCCATGAGAAATCAAATTCAGTGCAGTTTTCACTTATCTATGTAGGCCTACATATAATAAATGTGTATTTATTGTTAAGTAGAGGGCTTCAGTTTTAACCATTTCATTTCAATAAGGTTATCATTAGCTGTGGCAAATTAACGTTCTGTTTACACACATATGCTCTACAAAAATAATTCCTGTAACTGTCAGAAGAAGGACATTTTAATTAAAGAATCTGTTGCTCTGAACCAGTTCTGCTGAACTTTAAGTCACGTGGAATATGAACACTAAATCCTTGCATGCTGTGTGGGATAAAACCATGTCACCTTCTCAAGAAAGCTTCTCAAAATGTGCTCAATTCAAAATGCAGGTAAGACAATCAAGCAAACTACTTCAAAGTATGTGAATTGGGTACTTGAACTTCAGTAATGTGGAAGATGCAGACTGCAAGTTCTCAAAACCATCTTGCTTACTTATGAAGATCTCCATGTAGCTCTTTGACCATACATCAAAAACAAAACAAAACAAAACAAACAAAAAAAACCACCCTCCCTTTTAATATTACTGGGTGCATGTCTTATGTAGTAGTGTATTGTCTTCTGCTTTTACTCATCTTTTCCAGCCTCATAATTTGTCATGTCAAATCGTTTCAATGTGTGGTCTTTGTAGCCACAAATACATTTATATCCTTCCTGGAACAATGGGACCTGATCCTTAATTAGACTTTCTAAGTAGTATCACTAATACTGAAAAGTGTATATACGATGTGGAACATATAATAATCCTGGTGTTAAAAACAGATGCAATGTTGAAGACTGAAGATATTAGTCACAACAATGGATGTATAAAAATGCCCTTTGCAAATATTATAGTTAGTTCAAGGACTTTATATGAGGTATAACCTTATAATAAAACCTTAAAAATCAAATCCAGTAGGGATGGATTAAGAAGGATCCTGTGGATTAGTGATCTGTAAAATGATGAGGCAGAAGCAGAGCAGCAGGCAGCATTTTTGAACATGGCTGATTACTGCTGGCCAATTGCCAATTTTAGAAAGCTTCACTTCTGTACTTCTGCAGCAGTTAAAAAACTGCAAAGCTCAAGAATGCGTTTGGACAGGTGCTAAAAGAGGAAGAATCCTCTGTAAAAGAATCCAGGTTGGAGGGAGGAGCTTTTGCCACCGAAAATCAAAATGTATTGAACAGTAGCCTTTGGACAGTTAGTTTAAATCTGAAAATACCTACTAAATGGTGTCATTTTATTTCTCAGCTCAAAACCCAATACTTTCAATGAAAAATACCATCTAAGAAGCATGGTTCTAAAGTTCTAAGATTATTTCCCTATTTTTCAAGCTTATTAATAAAAAAATCCACTATGTTATATATATTATGCCCGCACTATCGATCATATCTAGTACTTTCTCTGGGCTCACATTTAAAGCTCAGAATAACTCATAACCAACCTAAAATAAAACTCTTACACAATGTAAACTAAAAAGCTAGTATTCTACTTCATTTTTCCAATTAAACCCAAATTATTATGTCCAGAATTCTACTGCACCAGGTTTATCTGTACGAACAGAAAGATCTATAATCAAAACTGTAATTTTATTCTGCTAAGATAAATGGGGTTGGCTAGCTGTGTCTTAGTTTCTTGTGCACACAATTTTTGTTAAAATACCACTACACTTTTTTCTCATTTCTAATGTGCCAGTAGTTGCTGTTCTACCACAAGTCAGTCCATCTTTTCCTCAAATATTGTAAACCATTCTGCCCATAAACAACTTAACCAACTGAGAAGTCTCCCATTTAGGCTCATGGCTCTTATATATTGGTAATCCTTACACATCATATTCTCTTGAAATGTCTGAAAGTCCTTTACCAAAGCTGTGAAAGCTGGTTTACCCTGCCCATTTCCCGTTACGCAGTCCATATTGCCTGTTAACTTTCCTAGGGATTTTGTGTTATCTAACCCCATATAAAAATGTCTAACCTAACCTCCATACGCTTTTGTGTTGTACAACCTTTGTGTAGAATACTTAGAAGAGCAAACTAAACGTTTGACTGGGGCCCACAGGAACACCTAAAGTTCAGGTCAATGGGAGTCAACATGTAAATGTCGTGTGTCCTCTGACCACTTCTGCATTATCTTTTTCTCAGAATCTTCAATAATAGTATTTTTTTTTGACAACTTTATGCTATAAGACATTTAGGCACATCAGTCACTTTTAAAAATCACATCATTTGCTCTTTAGATTCATTTAGAGCAGTACTGGGAAACATACTTCAGACTAAAGGTTTTTTTCACAGCTGGCGAAGTGCTCAATTAGTCAGAATGCGTTCATATTATTTCTTCACAGCCTGTGTTTATTTTCAGAATATATGTACACATATATACATGTAAATCAAAAGGAAATGGTGTTTCTGACATAATCTTCATTGTGGTGATTTGAAGTTTTCTTACTTGAGTACAACCACAGAAGAAAAAATTGCATGTGCAGCAAGATGGTGGTCACTAATACCTCACTGAATAAACTCTCATGCAAATCCCAGCTGTAAATATAGGTTAAGTCTTTTTATTGTTAAAAGGGTATCTCCTTAAGTGCATATTAGAATTCTGTGTGCATTTGCTTGACTAACATAAAACCCTGCCCATATGCTGCTATAAGAATTTTTTAAGCGAACAATTTTATTGTGGAATTAACTCAAACAGACACACTTTAATAGCAAACTATGGGATATAAGCCATTTTTAATTGAACAGCAGTACTGGCAGCCTACTTAACCCTCTTATGTTTAGAACAAAATGACATAGATTTAGATTTTATATTTAATAACAATCTACTTCCCAGCCATTCTCTTTCTGTAACCATTTAAGTCTTTCAATTCCATCAGATTTTGAAGGGATAAGCTACTAATGAATACAGTTTTATATCTCTATTTCATTTAAGCATAAGTAAATAGGAATATAGTTACAGGACTTCCCAAGGAAAATCTTCCCGAGGTTTAAATTCTTTAATCCACTTTTATTTTGGTATTAATGCAGAGAGCATCAAAGCATCAAAATGAGAAACAAATATATATGCATTTTTCCTTCAAGTTTTCTACAAGATGAGTCTGCAGTTCAAAAAGTAAATATAAATCATTTTTGCTTTTGAATTTTTGTATTTAACCATGAAACTTCTCCAGTATTGGTCTTCCTAAAGATTTCTGTAGACTTTCTGAATTCCAACAACACAGAACAGTATCAGCACTACAAACGTTATTTAATCCTTGTATAAACTTCATAAGTTGTAAAAATGACACATCAATCAAGATAAGCATAATATATACATCTGTATGACTACAAACCCTTTCAGTACTTAATTCACATTTCATACAAAAACTCCTTAAAGAACAAGTCCTCAAGTTTGATTTTGCCCATAAAGTCAAGGATGATAAAAACTACTTAAAATTCTGCTTTTTCAAAATAAATGCTGGATTGGGACCTTTCCTCTGCACTGATTTCTGAAAAGTACGCATGCGCACACACACACACACAATAACCTCTCCACTAAAAATACAACAGTTTACATCATGATTAGCATTAAAATTCCTGAAAAATAATTCCAGTCTGACAAATGCTTCAGTAAAAAAGGCATGGAAGGATCCACTATATGCAGGTTGATGTTAGAATCTCAAAGTCAGAAATGGTTATTTCTGTCTTGGTCACCACAAGTAATTAACATTTTGAAATCAGGATGGATTTAGTGATAATGGTGATGCTATACCAGGTGGAATAAATTACACCTCACTTCCCTAGAGTACTGTTGATATTAGAATTCTACAGAGGAGTGAAAAATGGAGAAAAAATAGCTGTCCCTGAAGTGTATGTCTATGACTCAGAAGGCGTGCAAGAGACAGATCATTGGAGTGAAAAGGGGCTGTTTATACAGATCTCCTTCACAGAGCAGATATGCTTCAAGATTATTTTAAATTATAACTATAAAAATAAAATTAAATAAAAAATCTCTCCAATACTGTGAATGTAAAAGGACAAAGCTAGTGATATTGGTCCTCATTGTCTCTTTTACTTCTTAAAGTTTTAAATTAAGAATTTCCCTTTATCTCTCTGCTTAAATAGGTGTGTATTCATGCGAATACCCTATTTCCTCCCTTAGAAACATTCCTTCCTAATTATAAAGCTGAAAGTATTCAGTGTGATTTGTGTGTTGAAAGGAGCCTTTTGTCTCATTTCTAGATCTCTCTGTAGCAGGTGCCTGACAGTATAGTCTGAAAGTTATGATGGTAACCGTACATTATAAGGCCGAGTCTTTTTTTAGGACTCCCTTATTCTCTCTGCATTATTTTTCCTTTTATATTCTCCCTTAAGGAAGCTGTGTTGTACTTCTCTTGCTTCCATCTCCAGATGGAGGATCCTTGATACCAATGATTTGGAGAACTGGAGAAAATAATCATGTAAAAGTAGCTAATCCCAGTTTTGTGTTGTGGGCAGGAATTCTCAGTCTGAACATTTTCTGTCGTTTCAACAAAAGCATGTTATCTTTAAATCAACAATTGATTTGATTTTAGATGTAATCCACTCTAATAACTAGAGGGTTTTTATTTATTTATTTATTTATTTATTATTTTTTTATTCTGTCCATGACTTGCTCCACACCACTTTTTTAGACAAGACCAGGCTAAAGTCAATTTCAGACTCATGTTCCAGTAACCTTATCAAATAAATACACTAAGTGAAATTACAATGAGCTATTGACAGTGATGGGTATTGGCATAATTTAGGACATAGCTAAAGTAACAGAATTGTTCCTGCCCTCTTATTTATTACCTCTCACTTTCTGCAAATACTTTTATACTGCAAATCACTCTGTAATCATTGAAAATAACCCAACTTTTTCCTCAAAAAAATGTTAGCATCTGTATTCATTCAGAGACCAAGTCTTAAACACATTCCTACATTGTGTTTAGCAGAGCAAACTTTCAGGAGATGAATGATTTCTCCCCTAATGCTGACAAATTCACAATAGCAAAGCTGATAGTTACACCAAGCACCAGTTTCCTGAGCTTAGCCTTAATCACATGCTGTGCATGAAAGAGAATGTGTTTGAGTAGGAAATTCTGAGATGCCTCATTTAAGAAATGTTAAAGAAGCAATTTAATCACTATTACAGCATTTCATAAAACTAATGATACTAGTGCTCGGAAGGTTTTCTTGCAGTAAAACAAATACTGTAAGTGAAACAGGACGGACCATTGATTTAATACATGCACTGTTAGTCCTTCTATGGCCCTCTTCCCTAAATGTTGTTTGCTTGTTTGCTGAGAAAGCATTGGAAGATATGTAACATATTACAATGGTGGATTTAACAGCACATTTTGCAAGCTAGCCGGTCAGGAGAGACACCACTTACTTAAAACATACTGTTATTAGTAATTGCATTTTGGTAGACTATCACCCTTTGGTGCTATTTCCACCTCCTCCACTGAGAACAAAGAAAATATTTTTTTACTGAAATCATTACCATAGTCCCTTTGTGTTATTCCAGTAACACAGTCTTACTGATAATGCAGAATATCTTTATATACAAAATATAAAGATATTAGCTACAGTATCTAAACATCAATAGAAGAACTAAGACTTCATGTTTGTATATACTATAGATATAGTTTGTTAATACTATAGATAGTATTAACTATTTTTTTTTTTTTAATGCTCTAAAATCACTCTTTAGCTTGTGTACAAAGCTACAGCAGGAATCACTGAAGCCATTGAGCCTTTAACCTCCTTTAATATATGATTCTTAATATCCATTTACACCTACTGCTCTGAGTATATGTGAACAATGGTCTTCATTTGTCTATGAAAATTGCTTAACAATGGAAGTGTAAAAGTGAAAAGAGAAACAACTATATGCCACAGCTAGCAATTGTAAATATGTGGTTAAGAAATGCAACATTTTATAAGAGGAGGCAAGATGTGCAAATAACAGTGGAGCCAAGTTCTGGCTGCTAATGCCTGTCTCCTTACAGCTGGTACAGAGTGCCCACTCTCCCATATGTCTCAAGTCAGATATAACCATTTGGGAGATGTAATCTATAAATATACACAACACTCCTCTAACACAAGAAGTATCATAACAGATCTATTAATGTTCTCATGGATACACTAATTTTGTCCAGACTTGATATCCAAGAGTTCCCTCTTTATATACAGAGTCATTCCTGCAATTAAAATATATTATAAATCTGTTAAATCTGAACAAGGTGGTAGCAAAGGAGAGAACATGATGACCAAACCATGCTTACTAAAGTTAACAATGACTACAATCTTTCTTCAGCCTTCAGTGAAGAAGTAGTACTTGCATCTAGTTTGTTCACACTGTATGCAGAAATAAAATACAAGAACAGTGAGGTGACTATTAATAAAATAATTTTTTTTTTTATTTTTTTTTATTTTTTTTTTGCTTTCGTATGCTATTTTAATAAACACATTTCACACATACTTTTTCCTACTCATTGTTTTCATTTTAGAACACCTGGAAGTAATAGAAGACCAAGCGTGTATACAAGTACATTATAGACACTGAAATGGAAAATGTTGGAATTATTACCCTAATCTTTACCTACATAATAGTATCAAAATGAAAGAGATTATATTAATTCATGTCTGTCCTCTCTTTGTGTTGATAGTTAAATTGCACATACTTCCTACCAGTTATTTTTAGCATCACATCAAAAAATACAACTTCAGAATGTGAAGAGCTGGGGGATATTACTGGGAAAAGGGGTTATGTCCAATGCTAAAGTACTAAAAATACTCTAAATATCAGGAGAAAATGGAATAACTGTAATTAAAGCTGAACACTAGTAATTTAGCATGTAAGCACGGCTGTAGAGCAGGATTTACAGAGGTGACACTTAAGTGAGGTTAGTTTAATATAGAGACAATCATCTTTACTTTTATTGCACATGCACTGTTACACAAACTCAGATTTCTCAAAGATGAACAAATTCAAAATACTATGACTCTGAGTAACAGTAGTTGAGTGCAGTTGTGTCCATTTGCTATCCAGGTACAGTCAGCAGACTCCCTCTCTGATAAAAACATCCATTACATAGTCAGAAAATAAGCAACAAAATCATAATCTCTTCTTACATAGGCAGAGAAAGATGTGGTCCTCAGATTTCTATTGAAATATTACCTGGTCAAAAATTTAACTGTACAAATCTCTTTTGTATTTGCTCATAATTCTGATTAATTAATTAGATTCTACACATAGGTGTAACTGACTCTTAGCAGTCTAAGAAAGCATAACAATAATATTCTATTATTTAAAAATTCAAAATGAATAAATGGGTTCTCCAGGCATTACACTGTGAAATAAACATGCATATTTGGGGTGTTAGGAAAATCTAATTATGGCGTATCTGTATTTGGGAAGAGAGGATACTGTGGTCTCGTTACAGAGTGCCGACAGAAGAAGATAGTATGCAATTATAGAAAGCTTTTCCTTATTCTTTTATTTTTTCTCTATGACTGCAATTTTTCAACCATATTTTTAATGTGTGAATCAAAATTCATGATTTGGCTTGATATTAAAATAAAGCTATTCAAGTTAACTCGCAAACTATAAAAGTCTTAGCAGCTTATCTTCCACTAGTAAACACAGTTAGACATATAGGAACAATTGTTAGCTTGTATAAGAGGAAGACCAACAGAATTGTGTCAATTAATTGCAGGCCTATAGGTCTGCATTAGACAGAGAGATTATTTCATAATTTTAAAGAGAGGTGCCTCAGAGATTCTTTTCTTTTTAATCTCTATCCTCAAGGGAGACTTGACATTAAAAATAAATAAAGAAAGAAAACAAAAAACACATACGAAAATTTACTGATCTAAAAATTAATATAGAGTATAAAAACTATTTAAAGCTATCCGTATCAGTGTACCAACACTGAAGAAGCTCCAGGTCAAGTAAATGTATTATTCATTCACTGTTATGAGCTATATGCTCTTTTGAAATGTAAATTATGCTCTGTAATTATTTTTAAGTTTTAAAGATTATCATTCATAAAGCCAATTACAATGATGGTGTGATTAAAATAATCAAAATTTCTGTACAACATCCCAGAGGATAGCTACAACAACCTGATAAACTGCACAAGTTTAGAAGTTCAAGAATCTGTGTAGGTTAGAAAGAGGTGGTGAACTTCAGAGAGTGGCAGAGTGCAGGACTACCAAAGACAAAATCAAAACAACACATTCACTGATCTTCTGATTATCTACCTACCTACCTTCTTCCTATCCTCCCTACCCATTTGCAACTCTTCAGTCATATTATCCTCATACACAGAAAACTTTGAGAGAAATACACAGACAGCTGAGAGAAATATTCACAGTTCACAATACTGAGTTTAGTGAGTTTGCAATTTTTGCTCTCCTAATAACTACACGGTTTATAATCTCACAGAAGCTGCATGGGAAAGGCAAGAAAATTCCATGCAGGATTACTTACAGAAAAAGTTCTCTTAAACCTACAAAATTATAGGGTTTCTGCATGAGGCCTGCACTTCTGAGGTGTTCTTTGTAACTTTTTACTGCTTCTGCAGTGAGCATAAGCATAAGCACAGCACTTAGCACCCCATTATTGTGTGCTCTTTGTTGCTCTGGAAGACTGAAAAAGTGAATTAACTAAATTCTAGTGCAGTTTTTCATTAGAAATATTGCTGATTCTCTGAGGAAGCATGAGGACCTTTACATCTGCTCCTGAATTTCAGCTTTGGCTCAGTCTGGCATGCCTCCTCCAGACCAACAGGCAGGTTGGGAAATACACTTTAAACTTTTTTTTAGATAATGCTAAAAAGTTGGTGTTATCAGCCAGCATCAGTGTGATTATTTTTTTAAAGCCTGTATTAATCAAATGAATGCACTCTGCAAAGACATAGTCAGTTAATATCATAGAAACATGTTTATTTATATTCTAATATAAGAAATTGCATCTCAAAGTCAACCAATATTACTTAAAAAATAAGGATATAAAAGGCATTATTTAGGTACTCAAAAGAAAGGGAAATACTTTATGAATGCACCCTTCCCTTTTATTTATTTATTTATTTATTTATTTTTGAATGACAACATAAGAGTATTTTGCTTATTTTGAAGCACTGCAGTGACAGTTCTCATCCAAAGGAGATTTTCTTCTCATATAGCTCAAAAAAACAAACAAACAAAAAAAAACCCACACCCCCAAACAGACAAACAAATAAAAAACACCACCTAAATTACAGTGAATTAGCTTTTCTTCTGCCTTCTGGACCCTTTTTAAGCCTCACACACAGGTGCAGCAGTTGGCAGTAGCCTGTCTGGAGTCCTGCCAGAACATGTTCTTTCCCTAATTTAGGGATAATATCCAGCTGATAGAAGTTAGCAGCTCTAACATGCATAAAGACACAGGGGAAAAACCACAGTTATAAACCTGATATTCTCTAATTGCAGTGACAAAAAGAAATTCATTTTAGGCAAGAGCAGAAGTTTTTTTTTTTTTTTTTTTTTTTTTAATAGAAGTAAATTGTGAAGGGTGAAAATTATTCTCTCATCCATGACCTCTGTAATACTAAAATTGCCATAGACCAGGTTAGCTGTTTCTTAATTTGATGAAAAGTACATTTTCTTACAGGTGTTCTGCAGAAATACAGAAGAACTATAATTACTAGAAAGGGTTTATGGAACTTAGTGTACAGCAATTACCAGGTAGTGTTGTTTATCTGTTCATTCACTGCGTAATAGGAGAAAGTGCCATTAGAGGGCAGCCTTGGGTTTCCCCTGCCTATCAAAGTTTACACACCAAAATAAGTGTCTCAGAAGTTGTGGAGACTGAAGAAGGTTTTGGATGGTATATAGCAAAACTTATTTCAACTCCTTAAGACACAGTAAAACTTTCCCATATGTATTTTTCCAGTCTGTCGGGGGGAGGGGGGATGGAGGGAGGAAGAAGTGCCTTCCAAATTGAGAAATATAGGTGTTTCTGAAGAAGTTAAAACCATTCAAGTAGATACTTATATTAATTTGAACCTTCAGTCTTGCAGTTTTTATCTAGAGAAAACAACTGAACTTTGGTGAAGAAAAGCATTTTTATTAATAACTTGAATGTAACTCTATAAAAATGTTAGAACCCCTTCCTAACCTACTGAGTTGTATTTTATTTGGTAAATAATACATTAAAGGAACATGGGGTTAAAATGCTAAGTATACATATAATGATGTATGCGCACATTTGCCTACAACACATGGAGAATATCATCGAGTATGAATAGGCATTTCACCAAGTGAAGCTTATGTCCCTCACCTCCACTCCACTCCAGTGTCTCATGTTCCAGTTCAATGTGGAAGCACAATATAGTCTGAGCAACTTTGCAAGGTGTTTGTAGGAGTAGATTGCACTTTGTAAACACCCTAACTACTTGCAATAATGTACAAGTAATCTTTCTGATTATTAGGTGTTTCCTTTGGTCATTCCACCTTGAAGCCTGAACAAAATGGCAGTTAAGTATGTCCTGGCAGTTAAGTATGTCCTGTAATAGTACATGAAATACAATAAATACATGTAACAATAAATACATGGGAATGCTGTACAAAAAGACAAGTCAATTGGGATTTTGGAACAATTATCTTCTTAAAATCTACTCGAAACTGGTTCTGTTATATGAACACATAGTAGTATGTTGATACTCATTTCAGCTACCTAGATAATTTAGCAGTGTATTTTTTTCAATCCAATTATCCAATGGATAAAAACTTTATATTATTTATAATTAAACAATGTCACTACAAAAAAGACATAAGGAAAAATATCATGCATAACAGCTGTGCTATATTTAGCACATTAAATTTCAGCTAAAATGTTGTGAAAAAATCTATGCATTTTTTTTGCAATAATTTTCTTATGTCATTTTGTAGTTCTTATACTCTGCATTGCTTTCCAATTACTCAATTGAAGTATATTTGTCTGAAGCATATGTCTACCCTTTTCAGGTATTGGCGAGTTGTTCAGTATGGTAATCTCCATCAGTTTAGTCAACTTGAAAATCCCAACTGATCCCTTCACATAAAAGGTTTAAAGACTTGAAGCTTAGGATCCTCCTCACTGTTAACAGCAGAAGCTCATTCAAAGCATTCTTTTACTCTAGATGATGCTAATCCCTTGTCAGAACGTAAACAATGAGTTTTGTATTCATAAAACAAAACAAACATGCACATAACAATAATGGAACACAGCAAAACAAAGCCAAAAATAACATCCCCAAAAGACTTCACTCAGATTTTAGTTTAATATGTAAGGATTCTGAAAATGCTGAGCTGGCCCATACCATGAAGCAGCATGACACAGGACAAGGCTTAAATGACAGGCCATAATTTTCTTGAATACACATGTGAACCACGTGTAAGGTGTGTAAATCCAAAGCTTGGCAAGAAAAGCACCATTTTTATAGCATTAGCACACGAGAAAAAATCCTTTAATTCTTTCAGGGATCACACTGGAGGTGAGATAGCAGATCTGCTCGATTTGAAAGCCCTTAACTTTGTTCCCTAAACTCATGGTCTGCCAGCTAAATATTACTTTTGTGTGTTGATATTCACTCATGTAACTAAAAAATAGCTTGGCAGCTTTGGAGACTTCAGATAGCCTGCTCAGGAGGCCTCAACATGCTTGGAGTATTACTACACTCTTTAATTTTCAAATAATAAGAAGAATGAAACAAACATCCCCCACACACATGAAAAAAAATCAAAACACTACAACAAACATTTCCTAGATGCTGAGTCAGCTTGTAAAATAATATATATTTTTTTTACTTCTGTCATCACAGGAACAATTTATTCTGTCCCATGGCTGCAGCTTTCTGCTTGGACTATACAAGATAGTTAAAAGATAATTACTACTAACACCAGTAGAACTGAACCAACCATAAACTTAAATATCACTCCTCTTTCCTACATACAATGAGGAGCTGGGGCAACATTTACTTAACCTTAAACCAATCAAATTTCATACTTACTTAAACGTAAGTGGGAGCACTTACATTTTCAGAATGGTGAATATTAACTGTTGAGAGGCATCTAAAACCCCAGGTACTCTCTGGAACTGGACAAACACACTTTTGATGAAAGAAAGCAGCATGATTGATTGATTTGTACTAAGGCATAGAAGGAAAAAAAATATGAAAAGACACCTACTAGGCCATTGCACAGCTGTCTGAAAAACTGTATCATCTGTATCAATCCAGAAAGTAGAAGTGCTTGTCCACCCCCCAAAAAACAAACGTAGCACCATGCTCCCTCCCAGAGAGCAAGTACAGAGGATTTGCTCTTTTCTTCAAGCAGCCAAATACTCTGCCAAAGGGATTAGCCAATTCCAAATAAAAATCTCTTCCCAGCCATGTGGAGACTGTTTCCTCGTGTTCACATGAGGAAAGAAAAAGTATATGGGCTTGTTCTTTAAGGCCCTTTTCTCCATTTGAGTCAGACCTAGTCTTCAATGATGGATATCCCTGCAATCTGTAACATTGCAGTATGAGCAATGTAGGTGTTATTCAATAAGGAATGACATATGGAAGATAATGAGTAACTTATTTTCTTGAGAAGTATGAGAGAAAAAATCTTGCAAATATAGGATACGTAGGAATTATCTCAGTATGCAATGAGAACTTTAATAATATTAAATGAATTTTAAAAGGTATTTTTCTTTTATATTTCAAATTATTTTGCTTTAATTTTTCTCATAGAAAGCATTTTATTTGCCTTTGTTTTGTTATATTATTAAAGGAAAAAAAAAGCCAATGATACTTAATCATGTGTATTTTTTTCTTGTTTATCTAATGTTTATTGTTTTGAGAAGACCATTTTCATTTTCTACCAGGTCCTGTTTTTAGTATTTGTTCAAGATGTTTCATGTTTAGCTCTGCCTTAATTTTTATTTTTTTATGTGTTTTTGTTTGTTTCTTTGGTTTTGTACTGATAATGATTTTAACTTGGATAGTCTTTCTGTAAATTATGTGAAATCAATTAGTTACATATCTTAGGTACTTTTAAGGTATTGCGTCCTTATCAAAAAATATTATTGCGAAAAACGGAATACTTTTAACAGCTTCTTGATACACTAGACAGTCCTTTTCAATTATTTTTTATGCATGCCAACCTTCAGGGTCTCTGACCTTGCAAATTACTAGACAATGTGTTTAATTGTAAGCAGAAGGAACCTCATCAGCTTCAGAAAGGCATCACATTCAAGTGAGCTAAGGATGTCTAATGCACTTCAACAAAGCTAAAGCTTCAGTCTTTGTAATTCACTAAGAAAAGAGTGGCTTCATCTGGACTTCACTGTTATTAAGTAGTGTTCAAAACACTTCTACATTCTTTACACAGCTGTTTCAGAAGGTTTAAAACCACTAATAAAAGCATCATGAAATATAGGTAACAATTATCTTCTACAACTACTTTTCTTTTTTTTTTTTTTTTTTTTTTTTTTTGCTACTCTTCCCTTTTCTTCATACACACCAGTTTTCCTTATTAACATATTCAGATCAAATAAAACACTACATGATGAAAGTAGATTACTAAAGCCATAAGGAATGTTCAAATTAAATTAAGCAGCCATGGGTTAGTAAATTGCTTTACAGCTATATTTCTTTTAATCACATCTGCAGCTGCTTGAAGAGGTGTTTTAGTTGTAACAGACACTTACAGTATGAGAGACATCTCAGAGTAAGTGACTCTTACTGACTCAAGCCAAGAGGCTTGAATAGGCTAAACATTTGTTTCTAATCTGCCTACATAAAGTTAGTCAATTCTCTTCCATTCTGTGTATTCTCATACCTGTATAATAGCATACAATTTTAGCTCTATCAGTACAGATGAATTTTACCCACAAAAAATGAATGCTACCTCCATAATCTTTGATTGTGAAGCTTTTAAGAAAGCTTTCCAGTGTCCTGTCAGTTGATAGAGTGCATTAATCACATTTCAGAGATCTCCCTGTATTTAAACCTTTGAGTAGTAGTTATCACTACTGCTACCTTTTAAATGTCACAAAAAATCACCATATTATATTTGAAAATAAATTAGTGTAGACACTTTGATCTGAAGTAGGAATGATATAATTTCAAAGAAAGAAAAAAGAAAAAAGAAGCAGAAAAAAATAGCAAAACGTGGCACTAAGGGAAGCATCCCTATCACTAGATGCACAGGATGATGCCCTTCTCTGCCTAAAGGTCTGCAAGCTCTCAGACACAACTGATAGCTGTTTTACTAATAGGATAAAATAAAAAGCATCATTGAGGTTGTGGTATGTATATATAAAAGGCATGAAATAGATGCAGGAAGGTCAGATGAGCAGGGTAGCTTGCAGGGTGAAAGTTTCTGACACTCTTGCTTTCCTGAGAAAGCACTGGTATGGCCCAAAGGCTGACATCTGCTATCAGTGAGCAGCTGAAAGCAGGGGCTTCAGTAAAGAATGAAGAATCCTCAATTCACTAGCAATATGAAAAACCCATCCTTGATAGCTATGACAAGTATTTATGTACATGGTACAGTGGGTCTCCTCAAGCAGAGTCAGAGATAGGATGAGAAAAAGATGGGCAAAAATTAAAGTGCTTTATATGGATGTTTAAGAATTATGTTCTATAGTAGAAATATGTAACTATAAACTTACACAATGATATTTCATATGGTATTTAAATATTTCAGTGAAGTAAATTTTTATCAGAAGTTAAAGTATGTTCTTGTGTTCTTGTTTGAACAAAGCATTTAAAGATTGCAAGCCGTGGGAACAGTGCTAATTTTTATGACTGTAGGCATAAAAAGAGGTTGGCTCATGGCAACCTCCTATAAAAATAATTTCACCAGCATGTCAGAGGAAAAATAATGGATGGAACTGGATTCATTTTTCATTATAACAGTTGCACCAAAAAGTCTGAGATTGATGGCAATAAAATGACTTAATTTAGTTTCACTAGATGACAGATTTTTACAGATATTTTTGCTAAACGTACTTGTCTAACAAAATATCCAGTTCAACTTAAAACATTTTATATTTCCTCTTCAACTTGTTTTTGACAAGAAAAAAAGATAAATACAGTTATTCAGACTTGCCCTAAATTGAAAAGTTATCTGTATGGTTCAGTAAACCACTAGGATAACCACTAGGATAACCAAAATCTGCTGGGTTTCACATTGCATTCTGTATCAAGAAGGCTGATATACCTGGCATCAGTGCTCTAATATGCCCCCCTCCCCTTTCCAAATTAGCTGTTCCCCTGACAGCCAGTTAGTTCCATGAGTTGGGACTTCTGTGCATTTCATTTGATAGTGAAATTTGATTTGACATCAAAGTTACAGGTTATGACATGACTTTGACATCAAAGTTACAGGTTACAGTTACACATATGATATATTAAATGTTCTTCTTTCTTTCCTGTTCTCCTCCTGGGCATATTTTTTTCTTTATTTTCATGATATTTTTGCCCATTGCAGTAGATACCTCTGATTATTTCAAATGTTAAAAGTGCCTGAATAGAGGTTTGGAGATTACAGGGAGGGTGTTCATGTGCAAGACCATCTAACTCAATAATGTTTGTATATCATGTTGCTTATAAAAATAAAGAGCCAAACTGAAGGGAGAAAAATTGACCTTCAAGGAAAAACTTACCTTCAAAGGCTGTGTTTATGTATATCCTGAATTCCTAAAGGAAGCCATTTTTCTGATTTCCTCAGTTATGTGATAGTTTGGGAAGCATGTCAAGGCACAGTTAAATAATTCTAAATGATTTAGTGGGGCTCTATCACAGGCAGCAGGCATCATTTGAATGTGCAGCCTTACTCATTTCATTTTTAGCTTCTGTACAAAACAATGATACAACACTAAGATAATGAAATCCTATATAATTATATAATCCTCTGAGTTTAAAAATATTTTCAATATCCAGTGTCAAAGAAGTGGGAGACAGACAACAGGTACCTGGAGAAGGTGATTTAGTGAAATCAAGAGATCATCTTAAAAAGGTTGGATCTAAAAAAGCTAAGTTATTAATATTTATTTATGTAAGCAGATGGGTTCATTGCATCACTGAAGCCCCATTTGCTGTGTGGTTAATATCAACAGTTATCAAAATGATAACACTATTAAAAATGTAGAGGTCAAAAAGGGTAGCCCAAATAAGAAAGAGAAAGTACTAACGTACTTACAAATATTTCATATATTCTGGAAAATCAGAAGAAAGGATGACTCAAAATAAAACTAAGTGTGTGGTGCGTTTCAGTAATAATTTATCCTTGAGAGGGTGAAATAAGAGATTTGCTCTGTACAACATGAAAGTTCTTTGATGTTCTGATTTTGTAACCTTGAGGTTTCCTTAATACAATAAATTGTGATCTATGATCTATGCAGAGCATCACAGGACTAAGATTTAATTATTCTTGAATATTAAGTGATTTTTTTTTTTTTTTAATGAACTTGCCTCTGGACACATTAATAACTATTTATGCCTTTAATATAAGGTTTTTCTGAATAAGGAGACAAATATTTGGGTCTAAAAAGAGTTAAATTTTATCCAGCAGAACCTTTAGGTATATTACAGATATATGACTACCTATTTTTCTTGCCAATACTACATTTCAGTAACTAAACCATGTTGTAAGGATTAAGATTTTACTGTTTTAATTGGATAAGCTAAGATAAATAGAACATTTCAAGATTAAATTATACAGTATTTTGCATAATTATTATAATGGATTACTTAAGTAATGTAAAATGGAAAGTTAAGCAATCTAGGAGAAAAAGACTAGATGAATTTAAACATAAATTCAGGAACAGTAAACTATTTTTCAGAACTACTTGAAGGAAGGAAGGCAAGAAGGAAGGAAGGAAGGAAGGAAGGAAGGAAGGAAGGAAAAAGTATTACAATCAAGAACTGTATTATGGGATCAAGACAGCCATGGAAGACAATACAATTTCACTACAAGGTGTTTTGAAAGCCATTAGTAATTAGCATATGTTGTATAAAAGCATAGCAAAATATAAGCTTTAAGTAGTTTGATACCTCACATAGATTTTAATCAATAAACCCGTGATCAAATTCACCTGGTTAAAGCAGTCACTGGCCAGGGACTGCTCTCTGTGGTGGGACAGAAAAGATCTTAATATTGTGTTCTTATCGCACTTGTTTTAAAAGGCATTTAAACATGTTTCATTCTGTTAGTACTACACTACCTACATGTTCCTCATTAGCTTCTTCATGCATTTGGACAGCACATGATAGGCTTTATCAACCTAAGTATTTTTGGTGACACAGTGAAGTCATCCTAGGTTTAGTTTGACCTGTCCTTGTTTTCTGTCAAAAGCAGTTTCATTTCAATAGGCTGATAATGTCTCCCCCAAATCCTGTGTAGTAGTGAAAAGATTCCCCACAGCTGCAGCCATCAGGAAGAACAAGCATTTAGGTTTAGTTTCACAAGTTTGTGAGTTAGACTGTACTAAAATGTGGGTCTGTGTTGGTCTAAGCATGCTGAAAGCAAGACTTTGGCAGAGTTACAGCTACTTGCAGTGGTGTTTTAGCTGAGGTATTAGAAGAAAGTTGAATGTGTATGTACAAGCTAGTTGCATACTTTCCTGCTTCCTCAAAAGAAAATAACAAAAATTGATTAGTTCTTTAAGTACCAATCCTGAGATTTGCTATGCATGAGTTTACTACTGAATTCATGCACAATAAATTCAGGATTAGAATTATAAAGAGTAATTTTTCATTTCTAATCCTGTTATTTCTAGTTATCCATGGTAATTATGTTTCTGTTAGCCATTTAGAATTGACACGCTTTTCATTTAATTGGATACTGTCAAGTCCCTTAAGGCCTACAGGACCTTGAATTTGATTCCTGTGGTTACAAGGCAATTGGATTTTTCATGTAATTCTACCCTTTAAAACAATCACCCACCTTAATTTTAATGAAGTTGCAAGGCATGATCAGCATACAGGAGATACCAAGCAAGGCTGACATCCCTCAATCTATTCTGCTGACTAATTATAGACATGCACATGAATGAGATGCTCAAACACATCATTTTTTATGCTGAAAAGTATGAACGAAAATGAACATTGTTAATTGTATTTCAAAATCTGATGAATACTCTTCTTACGCAATTTTATTTTAGTTTTCTTTTTTCAATAAGATATAGATATCATAAAATTTTATCTAAATACAGTCACGTAAAGGAAAAGAAAAGAGAAAAGAAAAAAGAAAAGAAAAAAGAAAAAGAAAAAGAAAAAGAAAAGAAAAGAAAAGAAAAGAAAAGAAAAGAAAAGAAAAGAAAAGAAAAGAAAAGAAAAGAAAAGAAAAGAAAAGAAAAGAAAAAAGAAAAACTTCCATTCAAATTGCTCTCTCATACATTTCTTAAGAACTAATTATAGGCTAAAACACAAAAGTGGAAGTTTGGAAAGTTTGCCAAACAGTAAATATGCAATCTGCTCCTATAGCTATCTCTGGAAACAGAAACGCTTACATGCACAGCATTCAGTCTTGTGTTACCTATTTAAAGACAAATTTCCTCTCAGTTTGTTACTGTATTTTTAAATAAATAGTAAGTACTATGTACTAAGTATTACGTCACAATCCCAAATCATCCTATATTATTGTGCCCTGTAGTTCTCCAAAATACACATACATATACATTCCTTCTAATGTACCCTAGAATCAACTGATCAATAGGCATTTGTCTCTTTTATTATATTTCTTAAGGTCAGAGTACAAAGGAAGGTGTATTTTTCACCAGTATCTACTGATACTGAGAGCAATATGACACATCTTCATGTCTACCCAGAGAATGAAAACATGTTATTTGACAAGTCTTTGTGTGCTTCATCCGTTTTGGAAAAAAAAAAAAAAAAAAAAAAAAAAAAAAAAAAAGTTTTGTAAAGAAAAGACGTTTTTGTTAAAGTTGGAAAGTGTCTTTAAGAATAGAACCACTGTAGTTCTTTTTCTATGCTCGGTTTTGCTATTCTATCTCATGTCCCCAGAAGACCCTCTGTAGAAGAGCATATTTCAGACATCTTCCTCTGTGTCTTTCTATGAGGAAAATACCTTGTCTATGACTAAAAACGGAGTCACAAATAAAATTAAGGTTTCTTGGTAACATTTCCTAAGGAGTCTGTCACAAACAGTTATTTACACTATATTGGCAAAGGCAGTCTCTCCAAATGCGCTTAGTTTCACCAAAAACTTGAAAAGCAAAAACAAGGTCATCAGTTTTGAATGTAACACAAAATGAAGATCATATCTCATAAAATGGTTTTATAGACTTAAAGGATTGAAAATGTTCTTTTAGAAGTCTTAATTACACTGGCTTACTAATAGAATCATAATAACTTATGTTGGAAAAGACCCTTAAGATTAACAAGTATAACCATCAACTTAACCTTACCAAGTCTACCAAGTTATATCCCCAACTTTGCAAGGTAATAATAAATGGCACTAGTGTTGCCACTCACTGTGATATACTTCAGTTTCAGAACATAACTTGCTGTTATTCTGCTTATAAAATAATTGACCTATAATATAAAATGCCTTTTATATATGCCTTTAATATAAATGCCTATAATATAAAATGCACTTTAAAAAATAAAAATAAAAAAAGCTTCAGGCTCAAAGGATTATAATAAATGGGGTTACATCAGGCTGGCATCCAGTCACTAGTGGGGTTCTGCAGGGCTTCATTTTAGGTCCAGCTCTCTTCAATATTTCCATAATTGATTTGGATGCTGGATTTCATGGCGTACTAAATAAGATTGCAGATGACACTAAATTAGGAGGAGCTGTTGACTTCCTAGAGAGTAGAAAGGCCTTGCATGGATATCTTGACAAATTAGAGGACTGGGCAATCACCAACCATATGAAACGTAACGAGAGCAAGTGCTAGATTCCACACCTGGAACAGGGCAACCCTGGATATATGTACAGACTTGGGGATAACAGGCTGGAGAGCAGCCCCACTGAAAGAGATCTGGGGGTTCTGTTTCACAGCAAATTGAATATATGAGTCAAGAATAGATAAATAAAAAATCTCCCTTTACATTTTATTGGTAAAACATAATAACACTCTGTATGATGTGTGATGCTCCCAATAAAAGATATCAGATGAAATGTGCTCAGAGTTATAGGATGAACTGAGCATTATGATAAAAGATGATAAATGTCACATAACAATGAACAATAACATGATCTCCATTCTCAGCCTTACTTGAATTTCTTTTATTGCTTTGTATGAAGCTTATCTTTAAAAAAAATAAATACACTTGAGATCAAAATTTGAAAGTATCCTTAGGCAGTAGCTATCCATCTAACCTCAGGATTTGATATTTCTTTGTCTACACCACACCTCCTCTATGGGTTATCTGTGAAGTAGCTTTGATCAAAGTCTTAGGCAGGTGACAAGCTTTGACTTTCCTGAGGAAATTTGCCAAATACCTCCACTTCTTTATCCTTAAAGCTGTTAAGCATCCTTACTGTGAGTCTTAGCATGCTGGTTCTATTCACTTTTTCTCAACTTGGGACATATGAAGAAATACAACTTCATATGTGAAATCACTTCTGGTTAAATCCTATACTAAAACTTTACTAGTTATTTTATTATTTATGTTCCAAAAGAAAGAAAAAATTACAACAAAAGCAAAAAGTAATAATGCTAATGCAGTCTTGCCCCCCCCCCCCATACACAATAGTGTATTATTAGAGAATGATGTCAAAAGAAAAGAGCAGAACATCTAAAAATTTAAACAAGTAACATTTCAAAAGCCAAGAATGGCTTTTTAAGCTGACTTTATTTTGAATGCAAGATTACTTATCTCAAAAATAGAACACAGAACAAGTCCACAGGTTCTTTTAAACATATATTTAGTCCTTATTTGGGCAAATTGCTCCTATCATTACTTATGTGGTGCCTAAAGTCCAAATGTGAGGTTAAGGACCCAGTTTTCTTGGTACCATTGAAACAGATTGCTGATTTGAAAGAGAGAAAGCATGTTTCATTTGCAAACTGCAAGCAGCCTACAGGTATTTAAAAATAAAACCACATTCTGTATGAAGAACAAAACTTGCTCAACAGCCAACTTGCCTATTTTCCTCTTGACTTCAGGAGAACAGAGTGCCCCCAAAATCACCCAAACCAGGCTAATTGAAATAATAATTTGGGGCCATCACGTCTTTCTCAAGCAATTTGGCCCTGTCATCAGTCTCTCCCTTCCTCTCTGTCTCCTCCTGATAGTTGCAGCAGCTTTGCTAATTGCATCTTTGGTGCTAGCACATCGGGGAAAAAACATATCAGGAGAATCATGATTTGTCTTTAAATCAAAAGTGGGACATTTAAAGTAACAGAAGCCATGTGTTCAAGAGCCTTACTCATATCTTCAATCTAAATACATGAGATAAACAAGGGATGGAAAAATGGGCATTTTATGCTTATTTTACACATTTAGTATGAAGGAAAAGGAAGGTCAAGTAAGTTGTTTGAGTCTGTATGAGAAGTTCATAACAGATTTTTCAGAATCACAGTTCAGTTGTTCAATTTAAACTGACTCACGAAGACAGACTAAGAAAACTGAAGTTTGACCCTTTAATTAAGATACATCTTATGCTTATTCAAAAATATAGAATGCTCTGATGTCTCTTAGTTGAGTTTGGCAGCTCCAAAAGCTTCGTGCTCTGTATTGTGCTAGAGCTGAGGTACACAGCTCCAGATCTCAGCAAGCTGTAAGTAATCACCTGAAATAACAACAGCAGTGCGTGATACTTGTCCCAGTGAAATCAAATGCTCTTTGACCTTGAAACTAACTTAAAATATATATGTGAAAATATTTTTCTTTTAGTCTGCAGAAATGTAGGTGGACATTAAAAACCGAGGTTCAGTATTGTTGAAATGACCTTCCCTTGAACCTGTTTTCAAAAAGAGGAAAAAACCAATTTTGCTAAACATTGCAATAATCGTAGTAAGAACTTCTGTGGGTGAAGAGGGAGACTGAAAGAGGTGCAAACGAGACAAAATTCAGAAAGAATATACTCTTGTGTATCAACTTAATTTTGTTCCAGTTAGGCTGTGGGAAATGTGGTCAAGAATTCAGAGTGGCAAATGGTGATTTTCCCATAAACGTAACCAAATTTTATTTTGAGACAAAGGTGTTGTTTCAGAAAATGTTGATAAAAGTTCTGAGAAGCAGTGGAAGTTCTGGGAAGATTATCCATGGACAGCTGGGTGTTTCCAAAGTAACACAGCTACCTGGTTTTGAACGGCATTCTTCAGGTCTAGCAATGCAAACTAACATGAACTGAAATCAGTGCTGGCAGAGGTCAGTGGGACTCCATGCATTGCTCAGCCTGTCTCATATACATAGCCTCTATATTTCTCACACCATGCAAGTCTTGCAGTCCAGTCATAGCACATTTAACAGAGGTCTACACCACATACTGGACTATCTGGAAAGCATCACCAGTTTTTTTACAGGTTCCTTATTCAAATGTTGAACATTTCAGAAGAGGGTCAGAGAAGCAGGAGAGCTTTCTCCTGTCCCCAGCCTGCTGGCAACACAGGTCAGTCATCTATTGCACATGAGCAAAGCATAAAACTAAAGTCATTTGCCTGTAGCAAATTTCTGTTTTTAAAGGGAAGGAGGAAAAGATGGGAAGGAGAGGAACAGCTGTGCATCTGTAGTATATTACTTTCCCCCCCCCCAAAAAAAAATATATATATATATTGGATAGGTAAAATTTAGAACAAAAGCAAGAAAGGCAAAATTGCACCATGTAATCTAAGTTGGGAAAAGGGAAGAGTGATGAAAAAGTAGGAAGTGGTTTTAAAAATTTCCTCAATTTTTCTAATCTAGTACAAGAAAAGGCTTCCTACCTAGAACTAGGATTTCAAATATGGAATAATCTCAGCTCCTTTACAAGACCAGCTTTGTCTCATCAGACTCATGCCAGCTTAATTTTAATTTAGCTATAACATCACTGTCTGTCAATAAAACTTTCTGCTAAGCATATGGTGCCAAAATATTCTACGAGTTTAAAACCTTTGCCATTAGCTTCTTTTATGTTGGGACCCTACTGGAAGTGTTTTGTTAGACATAATGAAAAACATTCTTATGAACAGGAAAATACAAAATATCTGTTTTCTGGAGAACGTATAAAGAGGGTAGTGGGAAAAATTGGTAACATGGACAGAGAAAGTTAGAGGAGATCAGAAATATTTTTTATCATTCCCTTATTAAAAAAGCATATTGAAATCTGTATGTGAAAAGATTTAGATTAAGAGAAACTGGTGAATCTTTTTCCTTCCACAAAAGATTCAAAGCACTATTATAGATCAAAGAATTGTTTTTTTTTTTTTTTTTAATTTTATTTTAAAATTTTGAATAACTAATCTGAAAACATGCAGTGATTTATAATTTTCAAGCCCAATTTAAAACAGAAGAGATGATTGATCAAAACTATGATGAATTTTTTTACTGATTATTCTGGGTAACTTTGTTGCATGTTGCTGCATTTTGTGAAAAAAATGCTTGGTGGTGTGCTTCTTGTGGATGTTTGAGAGGTTTTTACTGTTTAAATCAAATTACCAGTTCATACTATCTAGAATACAAAATAAATCTGAGGGGAAAAAAGGAAATTTGTATTTAAAATATTATTGATCTTGTATTTAAAAACAAACAAAATTACTATTTTTAGAATCAGAGATATTAGGGTTTGAGTAAAACATTTTATGTATGTAATTATTAATGTGTATTTTAATTCATTTAAAGAAAACAATGTTAAAGAGTGTAAATTCTTGTGACCAGAATAAAGAAAATATAGTATACATAGATTAGTATACATTAGTATAGATTAGTATACATAGTATACATTAGTACGCACAAATCAACTGCATACAGAGAGGTAAAAAGGAAAAATGATCATCTTTCTAGATCATTCATCTAAAATGATCTAAAATGCATAATACATGCAAAATGCTGAAGGAAACTGGACATAAGTTCTGAGCAAGAGAGTAAGCAAAAAAAAATGATGGAGTTTTTCTGTAGTACTATATTCTTCTTAATTGCATTATAAAAATAAATTGTGACTTTGGACTCTGCTTTTTGGGTTAGGGGGGATTGAAGAAACAAAACAATACAAATCAAATCATAGTTTAATAGTTTGTTTTGTATTTATGGCATGCATATGGTTTGTTGTTACAAACCCCTCTCATTGATCCTGGATCACAAAGCCCCCTAAGGAGACGTAACAGTCTGTTTTCAAGACATGCTTCAGAGAGGGGAAATAATGACAGCTGAAATCACTGCAAGACATTTTAAATTCCTAATAAAAGATGACAGAAGTATGAAAACTCTTCACCTTGTTTTGTATACCATCCTTTTTGGAACACCAGCTGCAGCAGTCGTTATTTCATATATACGAACATAACTTTTATTTGTTGTTTATTGTTCTATTCAGAGGATGCCACCCTTTCACAGAATGGGAGTTAAAATTGGAAGAGGTAGCTAGAAAGGTCAGTGAGTCATGGATCCATACAGACTAATTTTTTTTATTATTATTTTTTTTTTTTCCTGACACAGGCCTGGATTTATTCTCCCTCTCCTGCAAAAGGAAAACTAGCTATTTTGCTCATTAGTTCTAGTACTCTTCAGCTACCAGTAGGTTCCCACAAATACTGAAAATTACAAACATATCCTAGCTGCTTGTTCATTGTATTGACGTGGCTCTCTCACAATAAATGGTAAGTTTATTACCCTTGCTATCTATATTCCTATTACAGTGAAATATGCCTCTAGGTTGAATTACTGACATGATTCTATCAAATATCAAGAAGGACCTGAAACAACAATATATTTATATCAAATATAGCCTTTTCTCAAAACTTTTAGAAGAAATATTTAATATTTATGTGATTGTGATCTGGTAACAGTTGCAGTGGCAATCAGTGGCTACATCTGTGTCGATCACGTGTCGATCTGCTCGAGGGTAGGAAGACTCTGCAGGAGGATCTGGATAGGCTGCACCGATGGGCTGAGGTCAACTGCATGAAGTTCAACAAGGCCAAGTGCCGGGTCCTCCACCTGGGACGCAATAACCCCAAGCAGAGCTACAGGCTGGGAGATGAGTGGTTGGAGAGCTGCCAGGCAGAGAAGGACCTGGGAGTGATGGTTGATAGTCGGCTGAATATGAGCCAGCAGTGTGCTCAGGTGGCCATGAAGGCCAACAGCATCCTGGCCTGTATAAGAAACAGTGTGACCAGCAGGGCTAGGGAGGTGATTGTCCCCCTGTACTCGGCTCTGGTGAGGCCACACCTCGAATACTGTGTTCAGTTTTGGGCCCCTCGCTACAAGAAGGACATCGAGGTGCTTGAGCGAGTCCAGAGAAGAGCGACGAAGCTGGTGAGGGGCCTGGAGAACAAGTCCTACGAGGAGCGGCTGAGGGAGCTGGGATTGTTCAGCCTGGAGAAAAGGAGGCTCAGGGGTGACCTTATCGTGCTCTACAGGTACCTGAAAGGAGGCTGTAGCGAGGTGGGGGTTGGTCTGTTCTCCCACGTGCCTGGTGACAGGACGAGGGGGAATGGGCTTAAGTTGCGCCAGGGGAGTTTTAGGTTGGATCTTAGGAAGAACTTCTTTACCAAAAGGGTTGTTAGACGTTGGAACGCGCTGCCCAGGGAAGTGGTGGAGTCACCATCCCTGGAGGTCTTTAAAAGACGTTTAGATGTAGAGCTTAGGGATATGGTTTAGTAGGGACTGTTAGTGTTAGGTCAGAGGTTGGACTCGATGATCTTGAGGTCTCTTCCAACGCAGAAATTCTGTGATTCTGTGATCTGTGCTTGCCAGCAAAGCTTGGCTTAGGGAAAGAAGGAAAAATTACTCTTTTCTCCTGACTAGGTAAGGGAGCCTGGGAGACTCCAGTTTTATCCTGATTTGTTTTTGTCTCTGGATGAAATGTTAAACTGCTAATGTCTCAACTTATCTTCTAATAATGACTCAGCATGATTCTTCAAAACTAATTCTGACTTTTTATTATATATATACATGTCATTATATTGATTCATTCTTGATTTTTTTAATTATTTGATGGATTCAAATAAAGGCTTCTGAAAAGTGTCTCACAGCAGAAGTATTTGCCAGCCTATTGACCAGTAATATTGACCAGAAGTATTCCCCAACCTATTGACAAAGAACCACACAACACACAGCAACATGTTGCTTACATTTCCCTAGCAGAAATGTTTATAAAAGCTTAGTACTATTAACTGATATATTATGTATATATTCTAAAAGAGACTCTATTGGTCTCCTGCTGTACATGAATATCTACAAAACGTTTTGATACATGAAACATTTTTTGAAAAATAATAATTTGAAATACAATTTTTATAAAACTTTATGATATTGATCTTAAGACAAGTAACCTCAATGCTTTTGATAAATGGCAGTATACAAATTATATACACATATATAATACTATATTAAAATTATATAATATATAATATAATATATTACATATTTAACTATGATATTTAATAGGAACATAATTTGTGAGAATTACATTCCTTAAAAATTTAACTTCCTATGAATCATTAACAGGCAAACTACATCAAATATAGCATTGTTGGCTTAATGTCTTATTTTCTTAAAATACCATAATTTAAGTTATTAGAGAAACACTTAAGTCAGTTTTACTTTTTCATCTAGACAGACTACAGATAAGTTACCATATCTGATACTGAAATAGATGTGCCATGGCAAGCGCCAAGGTACAAGGAAATTTCTTGTACCTTCAACGAAGTATATGCTTAGTGTTTCAGGAATACTGAAAAATAAAGCTTTTTGCATAATTATGGGGACAAACTACAGAGTTAGTTAGCCATTATTTGGTTTTAATATCTCAAATTTGTTATTGCTCATTTCCAACAGCTGTAAATAACAGGACAGTGGAAATTTTTTAATGAAGTAAATCACTGTATTAGCAGAATGATATATATATGAGGACCTTTGCAGTTGTGTTTCAAGTCATTCAAGGTAACTCATATATTTTAAAATTTAGCTCAATACTACCATCAATATCTAGCATTTCTAAGAGGGACAGAGTTAACCCTTACAGCTTTATAACTTGAAAATAAAAAGATAATGACACCAGAATATAATATTTATTTTCATTACAAAGCATAAATACATATTATGCTTTACTGTTTATCTGATGAAAATCCAGTAAAAATAAATCAAAGGACACTGAATCATGAAGATATTGGTATGGTTTCATATAAAATTTTATATTAAAACTAAGAAACTGTATTAAATAAACTATATTAAAAAAAAAAAAGGAAGTAATTTATCTTACATATTACCACCAGCTTTCCCATAAAGAAGTATAATTCACTTTCACAGTGATTAAGCTCCATGAAAGTGGTGGAGCTTTGGGGACTCTCAGTCTTTGAAAATATTGACAATCTGAGCAAGACATGCCAGCCTTTATCATTAATCCTTCCTCTGAGAGATGGAAAAGGTCAGATCACAGGTTGATCACTCTGAATACTTGCAACAGAGCTACCCTTCCTTTGTAGGTGGTAAAACTCTCATATTATTACCACATCAGAACTTCGAATTGATTTTTTTTTCTACCCCACAAAGCACAAGAATGTTAAAAAATGTTAGCCTGTGAATAAACCTGTAATTTCTGAATGTATTTTACCTCTCTGTCTCAAAAAAAAAAAAAAAAAAAAAAATTAAAATAAATAAATCTAACAGCTCTGAACAAAGAGCAATAGCTAATATGAAGCACTTTCATTTGTGTTTCATTAGCAAGCTGACAAACACAGAGTTCCATCTGTTCTGCTAGATGCTACAATAAATGCTTTTTGTTGAATCTCAGGTTCTACAGTCAAAATCCTTCTACTTGGCTACCTGTTTCACAAGTACAGATGATTATGTTGTTTTGGTGCTTCCATTCTCCAGTGTTCCTGGAGTCATTACAAAATCACTTTCTTAAATGTTTGCATTACATTAAAGAAAGTGATTTATTCTGCTAGGTTAACGAAAAAAATCTAGATAATGACACTGATCAATTTGTATTTTACCTAATGGCATGTTCAGAAGAAACGTTTCACAGTTCTAATGCACAAAGCAGTTAATAAAGTGGCAGACCCTGTCCATTTTTTAAACCAGTTTCAAGACACTTGATTTTCACATGGGAGTAAGCTGTACTTGTGAAGTTAAGAATGTCACCACTATAAATCTTACTATATATCTGATTAACCCTTCAAGGGAGCCTCAAAGTCCTGCCACTCCATGCTGAAGACAAAGATTATACTTTATCTAGAAATAAGCCCCACAATTCTTTCTGTCTTATATGGCTTTCAGACAGTGTTGGCTTTAAGCAAAAGAGTTGTGGAGCTAACTGATATTTGAAAAGATAAATTACACACAACCCCTTTGACTATAAGTTGTACTTTCTGTCTCTTGAAGTCCTCCTTGGCTAATGGACTGCGATGCTTTCTACATCAGATACTTAACTAACAGATCCTAAAAATTCCATTCAGAGAAGCTTACCTGAAATACAGAACTGTTAAGAAATATGAGATATTGAAAAAAGGCTCAACATTAACAGAAAAAGAAAAACAAATACAAAATAGTAAGAATGGATGTTCTTACGTAAAGGATTAGTAGTCCTTGAATATCTCAGACTTTGAAAATCTGGCATCAGTGTAGCATTTTACTCTGTGGCAGTCACTGAGCAGTTCTCCTTCTCCTTCTAAAGAGTAACTCCTCATTTTCCAAACTAAATTGTAGTTCCAAGACTCAGCGGAAGTATTTGGGCTCTACATTTACACCATTGCTTTCTTTAGAGAACAGTCATTATTTCCTAGTACTGGTAAATTTTCCAGACAGCTTCTTATCCTGCTGCTATTGCATTTGTTTGCTACAAACTGCCTAATTATATATTACTGAACGAAATAATTAAACATTTCAAGAAGCTGATAGATCTATACATATCCAGGTCATAATGTTCATAAGCTGACAGATCAGTGCTATGACCATCACAGATGGCTTGAAATAATGGGAAAAAAAAAGGCTGTAGTTCCTTCATCTTTATACTTCTTCTTAAGGCAAAGTTCACTACTTGGATCCTGAGGACAAAAGAAGGAAAGTTGCTTCCCAATCTATAATGCCTGATATATGCTTTTATTTATTGGATAGATGCCTTTATTTGATGGATGCATTTGTCAAATTTAGGAAGATGGTACCATAGATACTATAGATACTATATTTCAGTATAGAAATGGGAATGCAGGAAAAAAAAAAATGGGATAGATTTTTAACTTGCTGTTATACTCCATGGTGAAATCTAAGAATTATTTTTACATTTTACCAAGAGAGACAATGGTCATTTTCCATAATCAAGCATCTTATATAATGTTTGTTCAATAGATTGTCACTTGAATTCTGCGGTAAGAGTTATCTCTATAACTTAGAAAACTGAAAATGTCCATTGAGTATCAGCAGTAACAAGCCTATTATTTCAAATGTATTTATTTTTACCTATGTACAAAAATAGAACAAGTTTTCCCATAAAATCTAACTTCTTAAAATTGACCTCTATAGTTCCAGTAGGTAACATTTAAAAGGACTGACAATTTTAATATATGGTTCCTATGAAGCATACTATACTATTATTTTTCATGTCAAGACTGATCTCTTGATATGTAAGCTTTGACTACAATTCATTTTGTTTTGCTTTGTCTCTCAATTCTTGACACATAGGAATACATCAAAACCATTTTCAATATTAAACAGACAGAAATTTCCTTTAGCAATGAAGGAAACAGAATTATAACAAAGTAAACATCTCACAGAGGCAGTAGTCAAATTTGAAAGCTTAGCCAAGTCTACTACAAATGTAAGTAAACAGTATTTTTAGATGCAATCTTTAAAGAAAGATTGTTCTAAAAATCCAAAGTGCCTCTGTTCTTTACCGGAAATCCCAGTCTTACAGTTATATATAAAACATTTGGTATCACAATTAGGGAAATTTGTTTATCTCAGTATCACCAAGTCATTTTTTCATGTCACACCCTGTATCATGCTCTCTAAAATGATGGTGGCAAGAAAGGATCTGACTACTACATTGAACCTTGCTATCTGCTTATTTTTACCCATTTTTTCAGCAGATGCTTGGAGTATGTTTTTCATATTCAGATTTGTTTTTTTTCAGTTAAGTATACATTGAATACAAATACATTAAGTTTTTATCAAGAATAATGTACTCTTCTTTAAATTTTCAAAATGTAAAAATATGAGGTAAGTTTAAAAATAACATAACAATTAAAAATAATAATAAATAAAATCTTCTTAAGCCTCGGGACACTGCAGGTAAATTTGATTTGACCAAAAATCGTCATGTACAAAATCAATCTAAGCTAACCATCCTCAGCTGCCCTCAAAATCTCATAAACAGGTGCTTTTAGAGTAGTTTTTATCTTTACATAGAACACAGAAAAGAAGTCAGTGGAACTGCAAGTCAGGTCTGGGTGGAGCTTTACAGTATAGACATTGAATATCAAGTGAGATGAACCTTTCCCTGAAAGTGAAGATGCAACAATTATATTGGAAAGAAGAATCTTTAAAAGACCTCAAAACACAGACAAATTGAGGAAGTCTGTATTTTCTCTTCACTTATAATTTGTTTAACAGAAAGAAAAAAAGTGGAATTGTTTCTTCACTTAGTAATTTTTTTTTTTTTTTTTTTTTTTCCTGTGCTCACCAGGATAATTTTACATATAATTGAAATTATTTTAGCTTTCACACATCATGCACAAAGACATATATGCCCTGTAAATAAAATAATTATGACAACAGTTCTGCTAGTTTTCTTCTGGTCAGATGAATTCACAGTTAAGTCTCCTGAAGAATCTCAAACCTTCATTTAGGAAAAATTTCCAGAGCCTTTAATTAAACCCTGTCAAGAAGTAATGTAACACTGTCATTGTGAAGAGATTAAACAGAAGAAAATAATGGGTTTGACTTTCCACTTTTATACTGGTTTCATGCAAATGTGAGATGAAAAATCAGAGCGAGTATGCCTGGTTTTCCCAAATATGCAGAAAGTATGGAATGAAGCTTTTTTATTATTCCTTTAGTAGATTACAGTAGTATCCAGTCATACCATACTGTATAATCAGCCACTATCTGAATGTATATTTTTGTTATGTTCAACGAGATGTTAAAAGAACTGTAACTATATCAGAACTGTTAGTGGAATAAAAGGAGACTAAATGGTGATAAAGCAGCTGGTACACTAAATGAGTGGGACTTACATTTGAAAATATCCATATCCTTTTTCATGTGTGAGAGAAATGTAATCCAATTTGTGATTTGGATCTCATACACTGCAGCTGCCATAGGAAAGCTTCCAGTATATTCTCCAACCACACTACAAGGCTTTCTCACTTAAGCTTCTCAAGATCAAAATGAATGCTCATTGTCTCCCTGGTAAAATTCTCTCTTTAATAAAAATAATTCATGTTTCTGAATCCTTTCTCTTACAAAAACTAGTGATCTTCAAAAGATCTAATTCTAGCCCATTGCTCAGTTGCAGAGAGCTGGGAGGGTCATAAAATTTTTGTCTGCTGGACAGGGAATTACCAGTAATGATTTCGTAAATGCTGACTTGCCAAAACAAAATCATTTTGTCTTAGCATATTTAAAGAGGAAACTGTGTAGGGAGGGAATTCCTTATTTCCTTGTTCAGGCTACCTCTGGGGGGAAAGGTTTTTAAAATCCAACAGGTGTATAATTTTATACTTTATCCAAACTTTCTCTTTGTCATTACATTAGACACAATGTATTCCTGGCTTTTCAGTGAAAACTGGGAGCCCACAGGAGGATCATGCCACTAAGTCCTTGTGCATCTGGCTCTCAGCTCTCACCTCAGAGCTCTGAAGTCATTTGTCATTGAGTAGTGATTGAATAACAGCTTTTTTTCTTTAAACAGACATCAACTATCCCAAGTAGTTTTCTGAAACTCTGCATCTTTTAAATGAATCTGAGAGAGGAAACAAACAAACACATTTAGACTATAAGTTCCTGCTACACAATGACATTCCCCAGCTTCTTTAAGTCTCCAAGTCTCCAAGTGGTCTTAAGGTGAAATTTGCTTCATCCAAAGAGAAGTAATTGTCTATAGACTCAATTCTTTGGAGAAACAGAGGGTAAAGTGCCTCTCAGTTCACCAGGTTTCTATACAGTCATACCCAGTGATGTTCTGAAAGTTGTCAAAGAGCTAAGGAGTGAGAACAGATCTGTTTACAGAGTTCTCAATTAGTCACACAGGGTGGGAATTAGATCCTGAACTGTTCAAGCATGCCACCTCTGTCATATTCCTACCCACAGATACAAGCCTAAGCCCCTATCCTAGACTCTACTCCAGTGACATATCAGATGTCTGATTTGAACTTCTATCAGGACATTAGAATTTTATTAGTTGATTATTTTACTCAGAGACAACAGAAAAAGCCTCTAGTTGTCTGCATCTAAGCAAGACTGGATTGCCATACCCTCATGTTTGTCTGGGAAGCACAAAACTTTTTATAAATATTGTTGTGACAGTCTGTGAATGTCTTAATGACAGCTGGATAGCTGTAAGAGCTCATGCTTTCTCAAAGATATTTTAAAATTCTGGCTGTTATAATCCCTCATAACTACAAAAATAACAACAACAAAAACCTTTCCTTCATTCAACCAAAGAAGTTTTCCTCATTCTTGACATTTATATAAGATTCCAATATTTTTCCATAGTGCAATATATATAATCAATATGTGCACAAACACACAATCATTTTCATGTATTTAGCTTATGCAAAATTACTGGGATAAGAAAGTTTATTTCTCCAATTTTGCAGGATAAATTTTTATCAAGAATTTTTAGAATAAATGTCACGAAAAAATCCACTGTTGCATCAACTTTCAACATGCTGGAAATACTGTCCTACTTTAAAATACAAAACATATTATTTCTAAAGAGTCAGACCTCTTTAAAGCATAAATGGTTTCATTTTTTATTGACCTGGAAGCTGCTCTGACACCTGTTTTGAAATTTCACATCATTCTAGTACTTCAGTAAAAAAAAAAAAACAACAACTAATTTAGCAGCCAAGATAATGTTTCAAGAAGTATTTGATAGTGGCAAATTTTCAGTACTAGACACAGCTACTATGCAAACTGGGCTACAATTATGCCTACAAGCACCACTTCCCTAAAAAGAATCCAAGAAATGATGAAACTGCAGTCTTTCAGAGTTCACTTGACCTATCATTTTTTAGCTTAAGCTAGCTAGATAGCAAATTTTCAAGACAGGCTTTAGACCAATGAAGGTAATTAGACCAATGGAGATAAACATAAATTCATATAGTTATGGACTAGAAATAATGCCATTGAAATAGTAGCTATGTTATACAAAGTGGGGATATTTATATTTCACATGTTTAGAGAATTAGGATCTTTATTGCATTAGTATAACAATTGATTTTCCAACAGAAATAGATAGCTAACTCCCATGTGAAACTTTCATTTTAAAAGACATATATATAAGAGCATGGACTTTTTTTTAATAAGAATTTACTTTCAACTTCTGAATTTCCATTGCTCCTTAAATTCTTACGTACGCCAGATACACTATTGCACTAGTAACACTCACCACTGTTACTCTAGAGATAGCCACAACCCATGCTGGAGTAATTTAATCTGGGGATACCAACCGATTACAAGGGTGCAACGGTGCTTTTCTTTCTCTGGAAAGTAATAGTTTAAAGATTTAAAATCACCGTCTTTTCACTTTAAAGATATGAATTAACCCGAAGGTGTAACAATTAGATATAATACTACCTGTCTACAGGGTCATGTTATCACATTTCCTTAAAATACATATTTTTAAAATTAAAGATTTCCATGTCCACAAATGAGGGAACTATGATTTGCTCAAAGAAGTTCTTACTCTATTCCAGGCAACATCAATGAGATTTAAACTGGACCAGGATTTGGTGTTAGAAGACATCAGTGTACATTGTACTTCCCTCTTTATATCAGAAGGCAAAGAGTTGATGTAAATTGTGGCATAATATAAAGAATAGACTGGAAGAGACATTTGTTTCATTTTTTTTACCAATTCTAGCAACCATGTTTAAAATTCTTACAGATAAGCATTACACTTAAGTAGAAGATATCTACATAAAGAGGGACATTTAAATAATAATAATCTAATTAAATACTCAACATATTAAATAGAACGATAGGTTAATCTTGTATTTTATTTCTTTTCAAAGATTATAGATTAAATTTGAGATTAATACAATATTGATACTTACATGCTTCCAGAGGACTTTCTCTATAGCTTATCAGTATTAAATAATAATAAAAAATTAATAATTTATATATGTATATATATATAATAGAGATAGTTCATTCCAGAGACCAAAAGTGATAGGATGAAACTTGCTCCAATAGTGTTGAGCTGTTCAGTATAGGGAAATAAGATACAGCCTGTGTTACCCTATATTGTTGTTCCTGGAACAGCAAGAAAAAGTATGTGGCACAAAAAGTATGTACAAAGCTGTAACTTCTAATTGTTAAAAGTCTGTCATATGAAAATGCCCTACAAGGGAGCAGGCTAAAAGTTATTATAATTTGTGAACCCCAGCACAAAACTTGATGCTTTTAAAAAATCACATAACCAAATGTTGAAGATGAATAAGAATGACCCAAATAATCAAATCAATGGTATCATTACCATTTATTTACCATCTTTACCATCTAGCAAAAATAGTCTAAGAGATTTTCCTAGTCTATTGACTAAGAGTGTGGACAAAACATACAAAGTGTAACTGTTAAATATGTAAACAGCCAAAATATGTTACAGTTCCAGTCCACCTTGGACAGCACCATCAGGAATTCTAATTCCATAAATGCCAAACATGCTGTGCACTACGTAATTTCCTGCTGGGCCTTAGATGTTGATTGTGAGTGAGTAAAAGCAAATGTAGCCAAAAATATGTACTTTGTGCTGTCAAGGGAAAACAAATATTCATTTAATTTAAATAATGCTGGACTCGTTTGCTACAGAAAACCAAACCAAACCAAACAAAAGCAAATGAATGCTACTACTGGATCATGACTTTTGTGTCAGTTTGTATACTTCAAAAGCTGCTGAATGGTAAGATCAGTTTAGTAAAGTGCCTTTGTCTCTGAAAGTGTAGTGAGCTCCAGTGAACAGTGAATAGTGACAACGCTGAGTCTCCTGATGGACTTCAGATCTGACTTTAGTGGCAGAGCTCCACAAAAATGAGAGTTCCTTCAGGGTACTTCCAAACTGGGACAGGCTTTCATATTAGTTGTGGTAAGTACTATCTGTCTGCCAGTCACCAGTGATGTGTGTGTTGTGGTGGAGCACAGTATGGAAGCAAAGATACTTGTATCTACTGCATTTGATATCAGATGTATTCTGCATGTTATTCATTGAGTCATCCTTAGGGAGAAAGGATCAAAGAAGAAAAAAATATATCAATGTGTCTTTTTACATTTAATTTTCTTTCTATACAAAAGGATGCAACTATAGACAGTGACTTCTGGTAGAGAAAAAAAAAAAGAAGCTATAGGGAATACTAAAAATATTTATACTTTGTTACAATATTACTTTGCTGTAATATAACATTCAACTTTAACCAAAAATCATGACTGACGCTTCCAAGATTACTTTTATTAAATGAGGATAGCTATTCACCTACTTGAAAGCAATCCAGCTCCAAGAAGCAATTCAAAGCATTGCAGTTTCAGAATGAAACCATCACAGCTTCTTTAGGAATATACCTTTAGGAATTTTTATAAATCTTTTACAAGTTATAACTGTAAAGAAACTTTTTGTGTGCTTGGAAAGATATTATATTTAAAACAGAAGTAAAAAGCAATGTTTCATAAGCAACAATCTATGTAGAACTGACAGATTCTTTTGTTTAAGGGGTAACTTGTAGTTTTCGGGTCATGCTCCCTACCAAACTGAATCCCTCCTCCTTCCTTTTTTTTTTTTTTTAATAGTTTGATTAAATGCATGGAGTTTTATGTCATGACCCAAAGTTAAACAAACAATTTTTGATCATCTTTCTACGATGGTTCTAAAACTGCTCATTCTTTCTTCATTCGCTTATATTTATATAAGCTGTGTCAATTTTATGTACACGTGGGATGTCCTGTATGTTAAGCAGGATATTACTCATATGGCCAAGTATATAGACCAAGAATGGGTCAGCAGAGTTTAGGACTTCCAGCTAGGTCTGCAGATACCTCAGATGCAACAGTACTGAAAGTTGAAGCTGGTAAATTTCATGAAGGTTGCTCTTCATCTTATTCACAGCTTTCTGCAGAGCACAAAGGACTGACTGTGTAGGAATCTCCAGAGTTCTTCCTGGGGACCCAGGAGCTGGACTTGATGATCCTTGTAGGTCCCTTTCAACTTGGATATTCTATGATTCTATGATAAACATGCTAGTGACTGTTGTATCTGCTGGAAAAAGAGAGGAGTTTTTCTTCTGGTAGTAAAGTGGAGTTGATAAAGACTGCCAAACTCAGCTTTAATATCACCCTTTAGGTTATTCCAACGAAAAAATCTTTGGGCTGCTACCACTAACCAGCTCAAAATTCACAGACCATCTCAAACAAGCTATATTCCCAGCCTGAGGAAATTAATATAAGCACTACTGTCATCAGATTTTTATCCAAAGAATAAAGTTGATTTTGACAGCATCACTTCAAGCAATAGATGTGTGTATGCATGTGTTTAGGGCAAATTATGAATTTCATTATTTTGCTGAACACAGTTTAACAGATAGATTTTTTGCCCCATTGGTCATTACAGTGCTAGCCAAGCTATCCAATGCTTTAGGCCAACAGAGGCAGTATATGTTTTCAAATATTATGAAATAAATCAAAACTGTCCACTGAACCAGTTTAGGATTTAGATCTCCAGCTATGTGAAACAGAAACTCACTTACTAAGATGAAATAATTTTTTTCTTTGCCTACTACTAATGTGAGGTCCTGTGGTAAAGATATGATAGTTCCATAACTTAATGTCCATGAAACCTTCTTATTGCTTCATTAAAATTGTAGATTAATACTTCCTATTTGCCCAGAAATATAACATCCTTATAATAATTTTATCCATAGGATATTCATTTTAGCAATAGAGAGTGGTAGGAAAATAACAAAACATAATGCCTCAACTTGATTTGGTTTGCATCATGAAGTGATTTCAGAGTGCCTCAACTGGATCCCTCTTGGACAAAATGAAACTGAAAGATGATCTCTGAGAGTGCACCTAACATTTTCCGTTAGTTCATGGATGTTCATCTAATGGATTTGATTAGACCTATTCCAAAGCAACCCACCTGGCCTCCAAATGTGGATGACACAGACATTTCATCCTTATTACCTCCTCTTTTGCCCTAGAGGTTAACTTTTATTGTACAACAATATTTATTATTGTGGACATAACCAGATGAATCCAGATCAATTATTTTCCCCTACACCTCAGACTTTGGGGATATGTCCAGACATCTTGACTTAATATGCTAACACCACAACTGTTTCTCTACATGTAACCACACATTCAATGCACTCTCACTGTCATTGGCATCTCCTCACCACTCTGACGTTGCTTAGCACCAACGTTGTTATGGCTGAAGCTGTAGACAGTCGTTCTTCACATTGTATTACAACCATGCACACAGTCATACAATATTTTATTACAAAAATAAAAAATAAAAATCAACTATCTCATAGTTTGTTAGACCAATCACTAGAAGTAACACATTTCAAAGGAACAGGCACTTAGTCACATGAAGCTGTATAATTCCTCCTCATGAAAAAATATAAACATATCACTTAGATTTCCATGAATCAGTAATTCTAATTATTTCAAGTGAAAATACTGAATCCACATTTTTCTCATTTGTTTACATATTTGAATGAATCACAATATCAACTGAAAGTCAGCTGTCACTTTGAAACAATCCTAGTCCTCCATAAATGTTATGTTAAGCATAAATGCCAACCAAATATTGAACTATACAGGAACAGATGAGGAGAAATAAGATTTACTAAAATCACTACTAAGAAATTTAGTATGATAGATCTTAAGATGTATATTAAAACTGTCTAATTCAAAGAGAAAATACAGCCTATGAATAAAGGTAAAATTAGAATATTTACTTCAATAAATCAGTCAGGATAATTTTCAAAGAACAAAAAGAAAATACATTTAGAGGCTAACAAACTCTTCAGCAAAAGAGTTTATTCACATCTCAACTTACTCAACACCATTAAAATAATCTATTATATGACTTGCCATTTATCATAGGACAGTTGAATATATCATTGCCTATCTTTCTTCCTTGCCTATGACAGATGAAAGAAAAAGTTAAAATTTTCAGGTAGATCACTCACTTCTCAGCATCTGTTGATACTATTGATGCTGAAGACTGCATGAGTAAATGCTGCACGAATAACAGGAAAGCAACAGCCCCCCTAGACTTACAATTTTATAAACCATGTACAAAAAGACTGTGAGAACAAAATGCTATATATAAAATAATGTGAATACAGTGTTCATTATTAAATATACTGATTCAATTTAATTATATTTTCTGTGTCTAAAAAGACCCCTCTCTCTCTCGCTTTTTTTTTTTTTTTTAATAAAATGCAGATTGTATCTTTGGTACTTTGTAGCTAAAAGCCCTTTTAGAAAGTACTGATATATACTATTTCCAGCTCTCGAAGGGTATCTAATTAGCATAGGGTTGTCAGTTGATATGTAGGACTATGTTCTTCTTCATATAGTTGATTAATTCAGACTTCCAGACAATAAAAGCTATACTGAGAAAAATAATTGAAGATGAAGAGAAATAGACAGCGTTAAAAAAGACAGAACTAAAAGCACCCAGACTGAACACCCTCCTTTACTACATACCAGGAAGTAATACTGTCCTGTACATGGTCCATTGCATAACAGGCAGCATGATCTAGATCTGAGACAACTCCTATGAATATATTTGAAATGTACAATGAAGTCAGCAAATTCCTTACAGTCTCTTCCTTTACAGGGATGGGAAAGCTTCAGCAGTATTGCATAGCAAGTATGGTAATAACCAAGAGGGGAAAAACTGTTATTTCCAATAGGTGATCATCATAGTATGTACAGGTTGTTCAGTACACATTGATTTACAGAGATGTGCCTATAATGTTCTGTTTTTCCCTGTAAGGACAGTTTATTAGCCATGTGTTCTGCTCTGAAGCCCCTCACCCTATACAGAGGATGTACAGTTAAGAGAATGCATCAACCAGTATCAAACCAACACACATATTATGTAGTAATCCCTGGTATTCTTACTATTCTGGAAAATACTAGTACATTTCTTCCTCTAGTTTTATTTTCTATAAAAAATCTGGTAAAAAGAAGCCCAGGTTCAGAATCTGATAGTGAAGGAACTCCTGAAATGGAGCCAGGGTTTCTAGCTATGATTCAGAAACCCTATCATGATCCTATTTATGGAATAGGAGGAAAGCACTCTTATTGCTATTCCTCCTACTGGTCCGCTGCTTTTATTGGTCACATCTAGCCCACTGCAAATGAAATGGTAGCTTTGCTTCAGACCTAGTGCTTCTGACATAAAGAGGAAAGGTACTTGCTGACTTTTTACTCCATTATATTGCAATCTAGGATTGGCCACACTCTGAATGACAGTAACTCTACATGAAAAATGTGTACTGACTGCACTGCTTGGTTACTGTTCAGCTTCAACACGTGAAAAAATGCTATTATGTGGACAAAATATTTTTGTAAGATAGCCAAAAGAAAATGGAAAATTTTACATTAACTTTGACTTAAGACACAAAGCCTGTAAACTCTTTGCGTTTCATTATATGTATATATTTTCTTTATTTTTTGCTTATTCTAATACATTACCATATTCTTGGAGTAAATACCATGGTTTACTAAGTCTCTACAACTGAAAAATACCATAGAGTCCTATGCTTGATTATTTTCTTTTGTTGTTGTTGTTGTGTAGGTTTCCTGTTGTTGTTGTAAAGGACATGTCTTTGTATGTGCATTGATGTTTTATTTCACGTTGTGGCTTTTGGGAAGAAGGATTATTTTCCCCAATTTCCACTACCAAATTCATGGTAATTAGGCCTATTGTAGAACCATAATGTTTCTCATTTCTTCCATAAGCAATGTATGTTTTCTGCCCAGAGCAGGATGCAAACGTATCTATAGATCAAAAGTCATCTTTCTCAGTTCACTGCATGCAGAGCAGCAGTTTCATAAAAGGTATCAGACCATTTTATTGACCCACTGAAAATAATAACATTGAAACTGTGTGGCCATACAATGCTACTGACTTTTAAGCAGAAAGAAGGTACGTGACAGCAGTAGAGGCAGATCTCAGCACCATTCCATCTAAAGATCAGCAGCTAAGTGGCAACCGAAAGAGCTTGTCAAAGACACTCCCTGTGTCACCAGGGTTCCTGATAGTGAGAACATGGTCTTTGGTGAGCTCTGATGGCAACAAATCGTAACTTTCTGGTGCAATGGAATTATGCAATAAATAAGTAAGTAAATAAATAAATAAATAAAAACAAACAAAAAACAACCACCAACAACCTTATGCAATCTAAAATATCTCTCTAGATACAAAAAGCACACTCAGCCTATTGCAATAACACAGGTTTAGGGCTTTTTATTGGAACTCTTGGATGACATTCTTATTTTTCAGTCAGCCTGAACACTTGTGTTCCACTGTTGGAGTCCAAGTGTCACATTGTCACCAAATGGGAAAAAACTGGAACCCGCCTGTTGTCAGCACATCTGGACTGATTAATACATGCTCATAGTCTCCTCCATTCTACTAAGGCAAATTAACAGCACTACCAGATGAAACTTATTGAAAGTTTATTTGGTACAACATGTTTTCATGTATAAAATTTTAAACATTTGTCCTTCAAAACTGATCATTGTTTGAATACAGAGAATGTTAATACTTTGGAGTACATTCACATTTACATGTCTTTATTTCAGCAGAAAAGTTTTGACTTTGTTCTTCACAAAATACGCAAGGAAAATACATATCACAGAACAGTAATAATAAATCATAATAAACACTATGCATTTGTAAGGACAATCCCTATTGTCGTTTGTCATTTTCTTCTGAGTAAAAAAGCATGCAAGCAAATTCCTTACACTAATCCTCTGGCATTCCTAAATTCCAAAATTACATAAAACCTACTTATATAGCTATAAATATTTCCAAGTCACTTGCAATGCAAATAAATTTAGTATTGTAGCTTGACTTTAACACTGCCCAGACTTTTAATTTTTCTTATGGTTACAGGGAAAACCACTGGTTCAAAAGTGCTATTCTGTCACTGTTAACAAGACAGAGGTCTTTAAAAACACCTCTCTGTCAGCCTTGCTGCCACTGTTATAATCTGTATTCACTAACAGAGCTTTCAAACCTTATGAAGTCTACAACAACCTTGATGATCTGTACCCCACCTTTTTGCACATAAAAGCAATTATTCACTTGACTCCTTTTACAGTTGGCCTTTTAATGATGTTTACTATCATTAACAATATAAGTTACTGATTTTTTATGGACTTGCAGCTTTCACACAAAAAAATGCCTCTAGCACTTTTACATGATATTTATAAAAGAAATGTACTGTGCCAGTGGGTTAACTAAAGAGAGAAAAGGTTTATTTAGGTAAACTAGGGAAGAAATTTGGTGCCTGGCAGGGGATTTCTAGAAGGAGCTGCCCACATGCTCTATCAGATGAAGAGGTAAAGATGCAAGCTATGGTGTAAGATCAGACACCACAGCTCTTCTGTGGACCAGGCAATGCAGCTCTGAAAGCATACACAATTTTTTGACCATATTCTATGTGCTATATAAATCACACTACATTTTCTATGCATGCAATCAAGTTTGCATGGAGTAGGAATAAAACTAAGTTATCGAACACACATTTCACAAGAATTCTGTGGTGGCACAAGTGACTGTTGTCAGATGTAAGGTAGTCACAAATAACCCATCTTCATCAGTGAAAATATACATATTTTTTTTTCAGAGAACTGGAGATTTCTGCAAAGTTATTGTTAAAAGAAACTCACAAGCTGTTGTCTTTAATGTCAAATTACATCACAGAAACATGAGAAGCAACAAAATAAAAATGATGGCCTACTAAACAGGGTAGCATGGCTTACCTACCCAAAGCATGATCTAATGATAAATCTATTCTAATAAGTACAATTATAAATTTTAACAAGATACATTTTGTTATAGGAGAAGCCTTTTGTTTTATTCACTATTTTTTGTCTAAGGAGATAAATGAAAGAACAATAGGATTACTGTAGCACTGAAACCGCAGGATGGTATAAAGCAGCAGCTCTGGAGAAGTATCACTTAAACTACATAAGACAGTAAAATTAACAAGTACATCTAGTATTTTGAATAGAGTATTTTTTTTTTCATAGAGCTCAAAGCACATTCTGTACTGGAAAGTAACGTATTTTTGCATTATGTTCTTAATTCATTATTATAATAGTGTAGTTGTTAACAAATAAGAAGTAGTGGTAATGATGATCATGGTGATAGATATGTTTTATGTATAGAAACATTTCCCAGTTTCCCAGTAACCCAGATTCAAAACTTTGGTCAGCAATGCACTTTTACAGTAGTTTGTAGCATATTTACATTTTCATGTCATATGAAGCTTTTAAGATTTCTCTACAGCTTTTGTAGGAAAGTGATTTTATTTCCTTGTGGGTCTTCTGATCATCAGACAACTTCAATAAATTGCTTTAACCTCCCAAGATTTTGGAAAACACCAGACATCTTTTCAATACTTCTTGAAGTATAAAAATAGTATAGTCTAGTTGTACCAAGAGTTCAATTTATAAACCCCAGATCTTATCTGACTATAAAATGGGGTAGTATTACTTCCAAACATTTAAAAAGTTGTATTTATCATTTATGGAAACTTACTGCATACTGCTGATTTGAAAGCTAAAGATCTAGCAGGATCCATAGATCCTGTGTATTACAGAAATCTGAATGTTTGTCTCTTCTGTGCATGTCTGCTTCTTAAGTTCTGCCTATTTGCCTTCTTAGCCCTCATTTAGGTCTGTGCTTAGATCTGTGCATTAGATGTGTGCATACCTTAATAATGGAAAATTATGAGAGTTAAAGATACTGTTCACAGAAACATTTTATTTCTTTCTAATTTCTTCTTTTAAGAAGCATAAACAGATTTTTTTTTTTCAATTTCAAATTCTGTTGGAATAAATTTTATGTAGAATGTGAAGGTAATCATTATTTTATGGAAAAAATCACTAAATACAGTGACATACAAGACCAACCAAAGAGCAAGTCAATGTTACTACGTGGACTTTGATGTTTACAACTTTGATGTAAGATATATGCTCACTGCTAGCAAACTGATTTTCCACATACAGAAGCAGAAATACTATCTTTTATCAAGCCTGAAGACAAAAAGAAAGAAAAGTACTGTTTTCTTTTATATAACTGCAGAAGTCTGCCAAGGTTGGCACAAGCATATTGAGATGAAATAAAGAGATATTGAAATACAAAGCACTAAATTTTGGCATTGCCTTGGTTCTTATAAAATTAAATCATTTTCATAACAGTGTTACAACTCTTTCTTTTCATACAGTATATAACTTCTTTATATGACCTCTCATACAGTTTTCTATTTTAATTGCTTTAATCAAGTATAGTCTAAGGATCAAAGCTTGAGTTTGTTTTAATTATAACAGGTAGTTCCGTAAATAAAATAACCCAAATCAGGCTTTAAACATTTTCAGAATTTCAAGGCAGATTCCATAAGCAGAACAAAGTTGCTAGTAATTTCATAATATTACACAGATAGTCACAGATATCTATGCAATTTTCAAATTCAATACCTTTTCTGAACACTAGGTGTCCAGGAGAAAACAGAAGCTGGTAGTACAAAATGGGAGAGGAGGGGCAAGCAAAAAACTTATTAATTCATCCTCTGACACTTCAGATGAAAATGTAATTTTAAATGTTGCAATTAGCTGTTGAGAAATTCCTTGTTAATTTAATCTACTAAAAAAAGTCTGTCAGGCAAGAAAATGTCTGAATTTGCAAATTTATGGCAGATTTCTGATCTCAACTAATTCTCACCTATAAACTCACTTTATAAAGATGATTATAAGGCATACTATTCAAAGCATTTGAATAAGAGCTAAATAAGTACTCAAAAGCTTGCACTATTATGAACTATTATGAACCTCCCCAGTCCAAGAGTTCTGCTAGATGCATTGGCCTGCAGAGGCCAATTTAATTTTATTTCCTGAGAACATCAGTGAAATCACAGTAATAAACATACAACTTGTGCACATGCATTTGGTTTCTTTCAACACCATTTTTGCTGTTGAGGGAATTAATATGCTGTGCTTTTGAATCAATGTATGATTAATTCAGCAGTTTAAACATTTGTTACCCTCCATCAGTCAGAGTTCAGGTCCTTATCTCACTTTTTTCTGTATAGGTTCAGATTTGAACATGTCACACTTTGGCTTCACTAGATTTACATGTATTTAGAATAAATACTAGCACATACATTTCAAATTAAGAACCAATAAACTGGCCAATAACTTTGCAAGCTATTTAAATGAAGAATTTCTGTCTCAAAAGAGATTTCAATTTAGTATATAGACACCATAAAGTAGGCAAGAAAGCAAAAGGTAGTTTCAAACAGACCAAAGCAATTAAGAGTCCCATGAAGTCTTTCTTAGTAAAAGGACCTACTCATTAAAGACTGAAGTAACTTAAGAGAGGAAGAGAAGATACCAGAGGAATGATGGTCAAAAGCACGGAAGGACATAGGAGGCTAAGGTAAGAACTGGGAAGTTGGTTCATATATCTTTCTTTTTACTGCACAGATGAAAACAAATATATATGTAAAATAAAAAATATACAACATATATATAAGATACATATTTTAAAAGGGCATCACAGGAAAATATATATATTTTTTTTAATCGTCAGAGATTCTTTTAGCACTAATGACACTGAGTTGTTCTAGTGCACAGACTGTCCTAAAATAGCAGCTTTACATTCCAAATGTAAATTTAACTCTACATTGCTTGTTAAAGTGTCCAAAATGCAAGAGAAAATTGGGCTATATTTCCTTTTATTTATTGTCGTCTCCACTTAAAAATCAGTGCAATAAATTATTTTTAAATGAGATATTTTTATGTGGGATAATGCCTACAGAAATTATAGAGATGGCTAGTAACAACAATGCATACTATAAAAAAATATATTTCAAATTGTTACTGTTTAGTTTCATAAAGTACCACATAATAAAAGAGTCAATTTGGTATCATAACCAAGCACCCTAATTTTAGTGACTCTTTCAACTTGACACACTCAGAAAGAATACCTGACGTCAAGAACTGTGTTTAAGAGCATAGCTACAGGAGGCTGTACAGAATATTTAGATGTCAGTGTGTGAAAAAAGTAGTCATGCTGTAGTGGAACAGGCCTGGGGCATTCATGTCTCTGAATCACTGCCAGGATCAGCAGATCGTCACTGTTAGGAGGATGCCACTCTTTCTGCACAGCCCTCAACTATCATTTGACATCACTGTAAGAAGGGCAAGACAGCACAATTAAAAACAATAGATTAAACGAAGACAAGAATGAAATGCAGTTATTTGACCCAAAGAATGGGATGCCTGTATTTTATGAAAGAAGTTTGCTATGTATTTTATGATCAACTTTTAATTGCCTCATATTGTTAGCTTTGGTAGCATACACAGCATGTACTGAATATTAAAGATATCACTCTACAATAGCATAAAGTAAGCAAAAAGACAGAACTGATACACATGACCAGGAATGGGAAGATTATTTAAATCCTAACTGTATCAGAGGCTGAGCTGGAAAAGCTATTGCCACTTTAACTAATAGAGTATTTGAATTGCGATGCAGGGCCAGAATGCTATAGGGGATAGCTGTGAGGGGGAGGGCGGCAGAGGCTTTTTTATTGCAAAATCTTCATGTAGGTTTATATATTTTTTCCAGAGCTGACACACTGAAGATTTATTTTAATTATAAGCAACGGAAAGATGGGTGTGATTAGAATGTTTTGCACACTAAATTTAGAGCATATAATACATTTTTACCTTTGGCTAACAAACAAGATTATTTACTTGAATGATGTGAAACTTGACTTAAAACTAGGAACCTTAATAATCTTAAGAATAGATTCTGCTATTCTATCTCTTGCACATGTACAATGGCTACCCAAAAGAATCAAATTAAGCATCAGCTAGCATGAAACTACATTCAGGGTTAATATAAAAAATCCAGACAGGTACAACATCCAAAGGTTTTAAAATATTTTTTTATATGAATTTGGAATTTCTAATAATGCCAAGGCAGTGTTTATCAGAACTAACAGCAAGACTCAGTGTAGATCTGTCTAAGGAACTATAAATCTAATAAATCTTGAGACAATAATATTATCGGGAAATAGAATCAATAGCAAAATCATTTTGAATGTGATATAGTATTCATGTATGAACAATTTACATGCTGATTTTCTGAAGGCAGCAAACTTACTGTGATAATATTGATATCTTACATATTGTCTTCTACCAAGAAAAAACAATTAACACATAAGGTTCTTAACCTATTAGCTATTCTTACTCAAAGTTTACCCATCATTAAGTACCACAAAAGATCTGTTCAGTTTTATTAAAGTTCACTTACCTGAAAAGTATAAAACCGGGTCCCATTAGGAGGATGCACTTTAGGAGAGGCAGAGACAGTGTTCATATCCGAGAATATCATTTCTGGTCACACACACAATACAATCCACAGACAGCTACAGATGCAGAGTAGAGTGCTAAGCTCAGAGATAAATCCTTTCACACATTTAGGGAGGCAATTGTACAAAATGTAGTCTGCCCCATCCATTCAGATGTACAGCGATAGCATTTCGAGTTCCCCACTCCTACATCTGTGAGCTAAACTGTAAGGTCATTGCTCCCTGACCTCAGCCAGCTCTTCAAATTATGCACAATGCATAAAAATTAGAAATGCCGAAGAAAAGAGAGCTAGAACCTACAGTACGTGGAGCTTGTGCAGGATCTGGCAATGCTCTGGACCTGCCCATCTGTTCTCAGTGATAATCACCTCCCTCCACCACAGCCTTGCAAAGTGATTATGCTAAGCATCCCAGTTAACCAATAACACACAGTTTCATTTCAAGCAAGCATGCACAGTGAAAAACAGAGGACCTCTTCTGACTAACCTGAAGCATGCCTCATGTTCAGTTTATAGCTGTATTTGATAAGAATGATAATTTTAATGTTTCAGTTGTTGACAGTTATGTTAACACATACTAAGTTGCTTTAAATAACACAAAAGGTTTTTGTTTCTACTGACTTGCTTAGATAAAAGAAACAGCATATTGCTCTCTAAAATGATGGGTTTTATATATATATATATTGTGATACTAAGTATAAATTAAGATTTTTTTTTTTTTGAGAAATAAGAATTACAATCAGTTCACATTGCAAATCCCTCTTTTTCATTCTTTCATAATTCTTTTTTCCCATCTCCAACTCACTCTGTCTTTTGGAAAGGTTTACCTAACATTAATAAATAAAAAGTTGAAATTTTATTCTGAGACTTAATGTTCTTCACTAAGTTACAGATCTACAGCTTAGCTTATTAACTTTACACAGTATGTTTTTACACCTGCACTGAGCATCCAAAAGCATTCACTGCATTTTATTCTTTTTTTACACAAAGATCATTTGAACCTCATGAAGACATTAAAAAAGAAATATTCAAAGAATATGACACTTTTAGCGAACAAACAAACAAACAAAAAGTAATCCATTTGCTAAAATGGCATACTAGTAGAGTTTTAGTAAAGGATAAAAAATCTAAAGAGGTTAGAAAACTGATTTTACAGGTTCTATCAAGCAGCTTGCGTTTTATTCTTAAGTTTTAAAAGGGAGACAGAAACCACTTAAGAAATTGTTTTCAGAATGAAACTTGTCAAAAAACTGATGAATTGCCAGGCTGCCTGTTTTTTATTCTGTATTATCTTAATGCTTTTACCAACTGAAGATAATGCAGTTTCTAAAGTAAAATGACTATGAAAGAGGTTAGGATAGCTTCAGAGATGTCTGTTTAAATGTGTATGCCAGTGTGGTGCATGGCACAATTATTTTATTTTGCAGGCCAAAGAGAAAAAAATCATCTTAGATCCTAGTAATGTCTATCATTTTCTTATAATTACCATTATATTACTTCCAAAACATTTGCAGGATCAAAGGAAAACTATTGTCTGTAACATTTTCTTGAGAACTAGATTTCACATTGCAGACTGTACTCCCTTTTTCGGTTTCTCTTCCAGAAGATCTAGATGCTGGTATTAGCAAAGGGGTCCCTCAACTGGTCAAAGCAAAGATACCGGATTTTTGGTAATCTGAGTATAGGACCTTTTATTCTGAGTGGACTCTTTCTTCTTTATAATCTACCCACCAAACATGCAGTGCAATGAATAGAGTTTACTGCAAGGACACTTACGATCATTTGGGCTGAAAGACCAGAGAAATGTACCTATTTGTTTCCTTACCAAGTCCATAGTTTGAGGAAAGATGAGCAAAAATCCATGTATAGTTCTCCAACAGACAAATAAATAATTACAAAATTAATTAAATACTATCATTACTAAATGACTTTACCTGTTAATTTGAATTTCTCTTGCTTCACCTTTCACAACTTTTTATTCTCCTTTCTACCAGTGATATAGGAAACTCCCATCTTGGCTTTTGCTAAACTTTAATCTAGCTCATTTTTTAAATAAAAATGTTTTGCCAACATCTTTAAGAAATGGTCAATACCAAAGTCAAAGACGAGCACTCTAGTGACAGCCTCAATATTGCCTTCAACAATCATAATGTTATTGCTGTTGTTGGACTTGCTAGCTCCCTATTTACCTGTCAAGGACTGCCTAGCTTCTAACAGCAGCTTTCCACTGGGAGCTCTTGTCCTGTTTGGATCTCCAACCACTATGACTTAGCTGCCCATTATTTTCTCAAGAAATTACTGCTTTTCAAAATACTGTCCCCTATCTGTTATCTGTTGTTTTGTTTCCTAATTAAACAATGCAATTTTCACTCAAAATAAAGTAAACTACCCTTAAGTTCAAATAAATACATCTTCTTAGCTAGTCAGTATAGATCTGGAGAGGAGGCAACGATCATTTCAGTTCTCTCTTTGCACTAACTTTTAACTCTCATGAAAAAGTGAACAGTAAAGACTATATGTTTTTCTTTGGCTCACAGCAAAACAGGACAACACCATGGTTTTGCATGACCCTCATGGAATCAGACCACAGTTTCAATGTAACACCCAAACAGCTTGGAGAATTTTATACAAACTATATGTTTTGTTGTTGTCGCTCTTGTTGTTTTTGTTCTTGTTTGGAAAACATGAAAATAGCCTCCTCACAGGAATGGGTCAGATGTTAGGTAGATTTGGTAAGAAAAGATGACCTGATGAATGGCAGAATGCATGCTCATAGTTACCAACAGAGACAGCTACATTTTAGAAAAGCCAGCAGCCTCAATGCTGGAATTCAGCAATGTTCTTGGAAGAAAAAGCTGAAAGCAGGTCTCCCATGTCTAACTGAATGCCACAAATACTGAGCAACCCAGCCTGAAACATCAAGCAACCCAGCCTGAAAGTGAGCAGAAAGTGGAACAGAATAAAGGAAACAGAATGGATCCAACAGGACAAACAGAGAGAGACCTGTGGACCACGACTCCAGTTCAGTAGTAGAAGTGCTCACAAAGGAACACAAATAATTGCTCCAATGAGTCTTCCAATGAACGGTTTAACTACTCCATGAAGTGAAGGAGTTTTAGTAGAGAAAAAACAACACATCTCCGATACGAAAAGAAAATAAACCCAACATAGCAATGAATTCTCCAAGATGTCTCTAGTTCCAATTATTTTTGAATGTGTTATGTAATATTTTAATTAGATACCCCTCTCAAAAACCTTCATATTGGTATATATTTTTTTATATTGGTATATATATTCATATTGGTATATATATATAATTAGAATTCTTTTTTGATGTGTAAACTTCTTGTTTATGTACATATATATATATGTACAAATACATATTTACATGTACCAACATACATCTGCTATAAAAATAGTATATAAAAATAGATTTACACATTAAAATAGGAAGAATATATCTAACTATTACATGAAGTACTTTGAAAATTCAGGCACACTGATACAAAAACTTACATCTCATATTGTAGAGAAAAATGAACATTTTTAATTGGCAAACAAGTGTTTTTTAATATGCTAGAGCTTGTGAGGTATAGTTTGCTTTCAGAATACATAGTGCTGAAAACCAGATGTTTTGAGTTAAGATTTAAATCACCAGTTTTTATTAAATTAGATGAGTAATTATCCAGAAGAATGGTCTTTATATCACATACTGTTCTCATTTCTGTCTTTATCAGGGAAAACCATGTTAAAGAAACATGCCTTCCTCCAAGAAGTGACAGTGTGTGATTCTCAGAACATTAGAGGGCTTTCAAATTAAACTTAATCCTTACCACTTTTGTGTCACAGAGTGGCAGAAACCCAACTAAGTTTCCAAAATCTACAATGCTGTACTTGATTTGATGTTCCTTTAAGATCTGCTTATTGTTGTAGTAATCAATGTAGAGGGAGTATCATATGACACATCACTCAACTGGCTAAGATTCCTTGAATTTGCCTTAAACAGAGAACTGACAATATTTAAAAAGTTCTGATCTCCAGCTATTAACAATAGAAAAGATGTTAATCCTTTACCACAGATCAGAGTAAAGATATTCCAACTGCATATTGAATTAAAATAACTATGTTCATAAAGCCAGACATCACATATAATTGCTCTCCATATCCAAATTAATTTAAGTTTCCTTTTAGCTCATTTGATGAAGTTGCACACCAAAAGTATTTATAGTTTTCCACAAAACAAAACAGAATGCAACACAACAAAAAATATATTCAACAACTAAGAATGTATAAAAAACACATACCTAGTTTCAGAAAACTAACCTCTCCCAGCTGGTAAAGCTCCCAGAAGATGAAGTAAGAGAAAGAATTCAGGAAAATGAAACACAGTACAAGGAAGTTTTTTGTCCCTTTCATCTTTCTGCTACAAACAGAAAATCCACTGGATTTAAAGATTTTTAGAAATAGATCAGCTTACACTGATAGGCAAAGCCTGCTACTCATCCTGTTTCTGCAACTGGGAATTGATTATCAACATTTTCCATTATGGTCCTGCATTGCTTTGAATATACAAATAGTCATGCTTATACAGGCAATGTGTCTTACAAGTTCTGGTACCAAATCAGTATGAACTTATGAGCCCTATTTTAACCTAAAACGTCAGGGTTTGTGTAACTTATGAAGACAAGTACAATGCAGAATAAAATCTCTTCTATTAGATGTATAAAGTATATGTCAGCAACAGTTAAAGATAAAACGTGTAGTCCTGACAGGATTATTGCATACAATGGCTACCCTTTCAAGCACAAGAACAATGAATGAAGCTTTCAGAGGAAATGCAAATATGAATGCAATTTCTTTGTTGCATACACAGGGACATTTTACTAAGTACTGCAATTATTTTGAAAACAAACAAACAACAACAACAAAAAAAAAACACACAAAACAAACACATAGCATTTTCTTCAACCAACATCAAACTTTCATCACTATTTATCTTACAAATAGCAAACTGCAGTTTGTTCATTTTTGAACACTATCCCTATAAGAAGTCAAAATCACTAATTCAAATATTTAAGTGAGTTTATGAATAAAGGAGCTAACCTGCAGTACATTTGCTTGTGGTGCAAACTGTAGTTGGAGAACAGTAATGAGCGGAGTACCCCAGGGGTCAATACAGGGGTCCAGTTCTGTTTAACGTCTTCATTAATGATCTCAGTGATTGGACAGAACATACCCTCAGTTTTTTGTTGATGGCATGAAACTACAGGGAGTGGGTGATTAACTGAAGGGGTCATGATGACATCCGGAGGGACCTGGAGAGACTGGAGAAATGGGCGAATATGAATGTCATGAAGTTCAGAAAGGAGAAGTGCAGAGTCATGGGGAGGAACAAACTCAGGCATCGGTACATGCTGAGGGTCAGCAAGCTAGAAATCAGCTCTGCAGAAAAGTACTTGGGGGTCCTGGTGGACACCAAGTTAAACAAGAGACAGCAATATGCCCTTGTTGTTAAGAAGGTTTAGAGTATCCTTGTTTTTTTTAGTTGAAGTATTGCCAGCAAGTCGAGGGAGGTAATCCATCCCCTCTACTCAGCACTGGTGAAGCCTCTCCTGAAACACTATGTTCAGCTCTGGGGTCCTCAGTGCATGACAGCCATGGGCATACTGGAGAGAGCCCAATATAGGGTCACAAAGATGATGAAGGGACTTTCCTCTCCTATGAGGAAAGTCCTAGAGAGCTGCGACTCTTAAGCCTAGAGAAGAGAAAGCTCAGAGACTTATCAATGTATACAAATATCTAAAGGGAGGGTACCAAAAGGACAGGGCCAGGCCTTTTGCAGTGGTGCCCAGCAATAGGCAATACAAACTGAAACACAGGAGATTCTTCCTGAACATCAGGAAGCACTTCACTGTGAGAGTGACTGAGCACTGACTGGCACAGGCTGCTAAGAGAGGTTGTGGAGTCTGCCTCCTTGGAGATCTTCAAAAGCTGCCTGGACATGGTCCTCGGCAACCTGCTTGAGTAGGGAGGTTGGACCAGATGATCTCCCGAGATCCAGCCAACCTCAACCATTCTGTGATTCTGTGAACCTACCAAGTATGCAGTACATAATCAACAATCATCAAATATAGCTACAGTGCAGATTAATCCCAAAGACAGAATGCCTGATTTTTCAATCTCTTTGCTTGGGCATAAGCAAGACTTCCTTTCCTTTTGAACATTCTGGGCAGGTGATTGTTGACCACATGATAGTGGCCGACAATATCCTGGTCATCACAGGTGTGAGAAATTATTTCTCACACTCTCAAGAATTATTGATACGTAGTTGTATATCTGACTTCCTTTCCACATGGTTCAGCAAAACTGGGATGAAATATCCATAGTACCATTCTGTATTTCTTGACATAATTCAATTTGTCACAATTCAACTCAACACAATTCAAAACTGGATCTGTTTCCTCCAAACAATTTGACCATCAGTAAATCAAAATCATAGAAAGAAACTTTGCTAGGTAACTGAAATGAGCCTGATACAAAAACAATTTTTATCTATTTTTAATTTATGTGTTGATGACAGTGACTCACTAAGTGAATCAAAAAGAGAAACTGAATGAAAACATAATGCTTGAATATTGAGGAAAGCATTCTGTTCATAGAGCATAACATGAAGGTGGAAGGAAGAAATGAAAGAAAACAATGAAAAATGAGGGAAGATTTATCTCTGTTCCACTAAGTTCTATCCTACTTCTCCATGACTCGCTTCAACTGCCAAAATCACAGATACTCAGGTATACTTAGTACACAACCTGTGGCCTCTGCCATTTATTTTTGATGCCAGGAATGACTGTTTCTGTGTTGTGGCATTATTTCATATTTCATGAAAAAGTCTAGAGGCTATTTAGAATTAGACAACTTTTATTGGAAAATCATAGCAGTGATTGCGTTTATGGGTATTTTAAATAAAATTGTAGTCAAATCTAAAATTAACACTTGATGAATCAAGACAAAAACCTCCAAAATAATCTGATTCCAGATGGTAGCAAAGAAATAATGAAAACAGTCAGCTTGTTATTTCACCCTGCGTCATATTACTTAGGTATCACTTTCACTATTTACATCCTTTAAGTTGTTTATATTATAACATTATACAGAGTGGTATCAGTGTGCTTGGCAAAATAAGAGTCGTTTCTTACCAGTAAATGTAGAATCTAAATCACATAGATACTGCAGGGCATCACAGTACAATAAGGATGAGTGAAATTATGAAAGAACATAAGAGATGATAATCGTTGCTTATGTATCATCCTCAGCAGAGAGGCTTTTTCTTTTTAAGTGAACATCTTATACTAGGTACCTCATCATGAGTTTAAAAATAGGACGAGGGCCTATGATGGAAAAATAATTTCATTGTATTTATTTGTATTGATTCTGCAGTCTTTACATACACTGAAAAATATCCTGTTCCACAAGTAAAAAAACTGCCCAGAGAGTAAATTACTAATGAAAATGAGTAGCAGAACTATATCTAGAAGACAGAAGCTGTCAGGAAAGCTTGTGCAAAGGCAATTGTCTTAGTCATTTATTTATGCTCCATCTGGAAAATAATCTGTTGTCTTAACAAGTGAGGCATTCAAGTTGTTAAACTGGTCCTTTGAGTAAGAACTTAGGGCACTGAATTAAAAACTAAAATTGACAACTGATAGTTACATTTAAAGAATATGAACTACGGATATCAGTAGGCCTTTGCAAAAGAATGTCTGTTTTCGGAGTGTGTATTTTTTTTTTTTCTTAATTAAAAATTTCATCTTTTTTTCATTGTGCCAGTGAACACATTTCTGTGGATGTGAACATAAGCTGGAGAAACTTGAATATCCAGAATAAAACCATAAAACTGTATACTTCTTTCACACAGAGCAAGAATTGAAATATTGCTGATATTCTAGTAAAGTTCCAAAGAGTAGATTTACCTTAGTAGTTTTCTCATCTGAAACTAACTGGGAAGCTAAGTAGACCATCAATTCTGAATTTGAATACAATCGCTGGAATTTGAATCTGCTGAGGGACTGTTAAGGGGAATAACAATACATACAGTCATACTTCCAAAAGCAGTTACTAGTTTGGATGTTTAATTAAGACTTTTTTCATCTAATTTGCAGGGATGTTCAGCCTTTAAATAGCCCCTCTATGTCGCTTCAGCCCTGTTAATGCTGGTATATGCTGTTTTGAACATCAGATCTCACTGTTAAGACCACAGCAGACCGAACGAGTTTGAAAATGTCAGACCTGTCGCTCCAAATATATTTACAAAACTCAGTCTTCTACAGACGATGCAAAATTCCCACTTACAGCCAAAGACAATCCATCAAATCTTCCAACGCATTTTTTCTTCAAGTACATACCACAAATCAGTAATAACATATTAGCTTGAAAAGACTTCAAGACTTTGCTATAGTGCGCATTGCTTTATTGTCATACAGCCTTATAAAGACAGGTGGCCGTGGCCGAAAGCATAAACTGCATATACCCTGAAAACTTATTTTACTTCTTCTGCGCTTGTCCTTAACCTCTTGATACCATTTTCACTTTCAAACCTGCAGAGGGAGTGTTTGTGTACTAATACTTTCTAAAATCATCTTTCCTTCAATACAGAAAAGATACACGATTATAAAACAATCAGGCAACACTGTCCTGAGGCCAAATGGCTGTTCCAGCTATTGACTCACCAGACTTTCATTTCTTCTTACACACTATTACAAAAATACAGGACTATCCAGCAACTGCAAACCTAGTAAGTACAAGGAAACACAGCATCTTATGGGAAGAAACGTGGTATACAATTGAAAGACACTTTTTCAGTGCTAGGAATTATGAATTCAAATACAAGTAAATATTTGAATGTTTTATTTCCTTTGTAATTCAGACTTGTGCAATCACAGTATATGCTATGCTGATTACTGGTGATTTAATGCTGATTTTCAATTATTATTATATATTATATATATTATATATATAATATATAATATATATATATTATCTTTCAGAAAATCCTGAAAGAAGATTGGTAAGCCAACAATACAAAAACACCACTTCCCTAACCTTTGGACTGAATTGCTTCAGAACATGCTAAATGTGCAAATACACTCCCAAAAAGCACTTGTTGGACTTTTTGAGACTTACTCTTCACAAAACAACAAACAAGATAGGACATTTATTTATAGGACATAGGAGAAATAAAAGAATGTTTAATTTCCTTTCTGCATTCAACAGGATGACATAAAAAGGGAAGATTTTTTTTCTTTCAGTATTCATCATACAAGTGGCTAAGCAGCATTATTCAGGATTTATCCTGCCATGCATCTAAAAAAGTGTCATACACTTATAACATATATGTCCTTAAGCATTCTTATTGCTTAATCTATGTTTTTAGCTAGAAAATCAAGACGAACAGCAATCAATAACTGACAAATGTATATGCCAATATTAAGTGAAGAAAGAACTGTCGTTAAAGATCATAGTCTAAAAACACTTCCTTGGACTGGAAGAATAGCTACTTTAAAGAAAAAGGAAAAAGTAGTCAAACATAAGTTAAATAGTGTGATACTGACACGATATTACTTTCATCCTTATTCTTGTCCCTTCTGCATTGGATCTTGTCCCTTCTGCATCAGATGATGACTTCCCTGGTATTCTGAACTCAAAGCTCATTTTGAAAATACTGAAAGGCTAGTGGTAAGACTATAAAGATGCTATATCCAAAGAAGAGCATTATTCATTGATGGAGAACTTCAGGGCTGGGAACCTCAGGGTAGGAACCTGAGGATTTTGTGGCTGCTCTTGAGTAAGGCCTACATCCCCACCTTGAATTCTCCATTGCCAATGTACATAAGGTAGCTTTATCAATTTTCTCATCCAAGGAAGCAAAGGTAGCAATGAACACCAGTATCTTTTGGTGTGCTTTATCTGCAGTGTGACAGTGTCTCTGCATTACCACAGGCTCCCTTTAAAGCCAATATGATAGGCACATTGAAGGGGCACTGCTTCTGACCTATTTTAGGTGTCTATTTTAGTTTGAAATGAATCACACCACAGAGGTGGGAGGCAGTAAAACATAAATGCCTACACTGTAGATGACTGAAGTTAGGTGCAGTCAAACCTACTCTGTGAGCCTGAACTGAATGTCATCAAAATATGACAAGAAAATATTATAATCAAGAAAAAAAAAAAATGCATTGCTGCTTGAGTACAACTGAGAGAAAATTACTATTATAAATAACTATTCATATAACATTATGTAACAAAAACAGGTACTGCATTTTTTTTTTCTATAAGGAAAACAAAACCACACAAAACTGAAAATGGCTTTTTCTACTTTCCTAAAACAAGTGACATGACAAGCAACATCCAGAGCAACAAATTCACAATCACATACAGATTCAGTCTGCTGTTATAATCACTTGCAAGATTAACATCCCAGAATACAACCAAGCTACTGAATATTATGCAACATGGCAAAATTAACTGAAAAATTACATTCTGTAAAAGGAGATAATGTGAAAAAAAAAAAAAGTTAAATCTACAGGGTTAAATGACACAGCAACCACAGGCCAATCATTTCCTAATTTTAAGTATTATATCTGTGCTTATTCCATATTCTCTGCAGCATGAGCATGGCTCTTATGTATATTAAATTGTTATAATACACATTTATTAACTTTTACAGTTCAGAATTGCGTTTAGAATTTCATAACGTATCAAGCAGCTTTACATTTGATAAGTGACAAGTAGTTAAAATGTTAATTATTATATTCATAAAATGGCATAGGAAATCCCTGAAGAATTGTAGAGCACCAGATGTATAATCAACTTAGGATGTAGATGAGATATATATATCTGTGGCTTAAAGAACAATAAAACCACAGTATTTGTCATGCGTAGAAAGGTTTCCAAATTGAATTGCATTAGGAAGAATTTTAATCTGGAAAAAAAATGGCAAAAGCCAACTACTGACTTAAGGTCCATATAAAACTTTAGTCCTTTCCAGCATCTGATATAGTAGTTATGCTCAGCAATACCTTACAGAAAGGAGACCCATAGAAAAAAAATACATATAATATAATTTGCTTGACTTCATCGGGTTTAATTGTTTTCATTATTTAACTTTACTATTTTATTCCGTTAAGAAAATAGATACATTTAGTGTAGCTCCTTGAAAGCAGTTATATTTTTTGTAAATATGTCATTGGTTATTTCGCTTTCAACCAACAGTGCTCATCCTGACAGCCCTTCTTCACTTAAAAATTCCTTCTTCCATCTAATTATTTTCCCTCTCCCTCTCTAAATCTCCTGATAGCATCTTACCATGACAGAACACGTCTTGCTCCTTTTCAGCACATCCAGATGGAGATCAAAAGGAAACATTTTATCTTACTCCTACTCCCATCCATTTACCAAGACTCCAAACCTTCTAGTTGGTACATGGAAAATGGTGCTGAAATTGCAGTTAGCTGTGGTTTGCTAAGATTGAACAACATTATACCTCCAATAAAACAGGTGGCATATAAACCAATTTAGAAGAACACAAACACAAATTGCAACTCCAAGCTTTCAGGCACTGACCAAGACAGAAATTTCATTAAAAAGCAGAACATGTTTCTGTTTAACTGAAAAAAATAAGATGACCATGGAAGTGGTTTGACAGACAAGAAAGATGGAACAGTTGGGAAAATAAATCACAGATGAGTCAACAATTTAAATAAAACTTGTGATTTTATATATATATTTTTTAATTTCAAATGACTCATTCATGATTATCTCCCCATAATTTTCCATTAAATATACTGCCTCATAATATCTGAACAGATGAACTTAGTTTCTTTTCAAGCTAAACAAGATATTTTATCACTTCATATGTCTTTGAACTGTTCACATATTAAATTAACCAGTGAACTCTTCAATTGCATTAAAAGAATCAAGAAAAAATCTTCCAAATTTCTGTGATTTCATTTTTGCAGCTAATACATCTAAAATGCAAAGTGGTAAACAGTTATCAGAGAAAAATAATGTCAGTTGTGAAATGCTGAATGGTATAGTTAGATTAAAAATTACCTGTTAGAACAAGCTTCATGGTTGAAAACCACCACTTTTTATGAGAACTTGAAATAAACTTTTACCCTTATCAATAAATTTAAATGAGCACAAATCTGTTTCATGAATCCCCTTTCACGGATTCTTTTTTGGCTCAGTACCTTCTTGTTTCAGTTAGACAAAGATCCCTCTCTTATTCAATCCCATCCCAAAGATTTCAGTGTTTCACCACCATTGTCCACCTCAGCAGTAGCTGAGTCACTGAAGCATCTGAGCTTGAAGCCGTATCTGAGGCACTGAAGACGTTCATGGGGCAGGGCAGAGACCGGAATAACCTGCCAAGGCTAAGGAAGTTTAACAGAAGAGGTAGCAGAGTTGGCATGGAGGCTGTGACACCATTAGAGGGGAAAGGAAAGCTATATTTATAGGAGTAAATGTGCTTGGGAAAGTTCCCAGTCATTGTGTCCAGCTGGCACAGGGAAGTACACAGACATGCTAGTCAGCTATGAAGTGTCCAAAAGAGGCTGCATACAAACTGCTTATTGGGAATGGTCCCTATAGGTCCTATTCCTACACCATACTTAGGAATTGCCTGTTAAACGTGAACATTAGAGTGAAAAAAAGTGTGCCAGTGTCTGGGCCAACAGATTACTACCACATATGGATTGTGTTTGATAGTCCAGGAATGTTTCCCAGTGCTTTGATTGGCTAGCATACTGACATCCCTAATATCTCCAGAAGGTTTAGAGCTACGGCATACAATAAAAGGCTTCATCCAATGCCAACGCTGATAAAACTCATTTGGTGTTTAGGGTAATATTTAAAGACGGGATACCAATGATCAAAACTAATCAACTATTTCCAAAACTTCAATCAAGGTAAAGCACACTGGATGCAGTGTAGCAGTTGCATTTTTGACTGAGGAATACAACGTTGTAATTGGAGAGAGAATGCAGATAGGTATAACAGAAACAATGGATACCCCTAATTATTTCACCCAGTTATCCCTAGCTTTTGGTGCAAAACAGCATGTGCTCTCTCTATATTTTCTACAGAACGATTATTGATTCCCTGAAGCTGTGTTGCTAAGTCTTCAAGGCTCATTATATGCAAGCCATGTAGAATAAAATTGGCAAAGGTTACATTACTAGACATAGTGCAATCAAATCTCCACTATACAGGGTGTATGTAGTCTGAAATAAAGTCTAAGAGAAGGGGAGACCCAACTTGTCAAGATTTTACAATTTTTGACATGGTTATTCATAGTAGACTATGTGGTGGACTCTCCACATTTAGCAATGAAACAGCATGTGGAAGGTGACTCAAGATTCAGGAACAAGTTTATCACAACCAGGAAACAAGGAGAAGCACGCACACAGAGCTCTCAAACTAAAGCATAAAGCACATAATGTGTAAAGTACAGTTTTAAAAAGAGAAACAGCAACAATAAAAGCCACAAAGGAACAAAATCCAACAGACAGGAGGAAAAACAAACAAAAACAAATTTAAAAACAACAAAGCAAAGCAAAACAAAATGAAGCCAACTATATAGGAGTTGGCAAAAGCACAGAAAATACCTTGTGTTCAAGCAAATATTTAGGAACTTATATATCCTACAAATCTTTAAAGATGAGAAGACAAAGCAGTAAAGGAGGCAAAGTAAAAAGGTCATAGAAGATTGTTTCCTGTTAAAGGGAAGACCTCTTTGTAAGGATCACATATGAAAATCCAAACACAAAAGGATACAAATGCACAAGGTTTCCATGTGTTCTGTAGTCAGACACCAAATCTCAGGGCAATAGTTAAGGATACAGAAATAGGATTGGTCAAAGGAATTAAATATCTTTAAAGTATCTCTAAATTAGATGAAAGGTTTCAGTCCTAGGCTGCAATAACAGTAGTTCAATGTGGGAAATAGCTGATCTTGGACAACCTTCAAATTTTGTAATGTGAATTACATGTATTCTATATAACAATATGCCTAGCCAAGAGGGATCATGTCATAAGCAGAAATTCCTAGAAAAGCATGTATCTTAGCTGTATTAAAAGAGGATGACATAAAGCTGTTGAAAAGAAATAATGAGAAAACCATGCTAAAAATTAAAAGAAATGCTGAAAGCTACTCCACAAAAATTGCATAAGCTATTAAAGAAATGGCTCAAGAATGTGTCCCTGGAAGACAACATTTGGACGAAGTAAGAGTCAAGTTGAGCAATGTGGCAGATTCATTGGGCTGCTGGTGGTGGTGTTTTGTTTTATTTTTAAAGTTTTGGGCTCAGTTTTAAAAACATTTGACCTTAAAGAACGAGGGTTTTCTTGAAATAGAGGAGCCAAATTATTAGATGTGATCAACATGTTTCATGTTTCAGGCTAAGAAGGTGAAAGATGTTCATATTAAAGACAACTTCTAGTTCTCTCAGAATATATTTGGGTCAAGAAATATCACTTCATGCAGCAGAAATACCCTAGCAGAAGAAAAAGACTATCTCAACTCTTAAGAGACGCTTGCCAAACATACATATAAACCGTAATATAGGAGTTGAATCTCAAGTTTTGCTATCCTTTTCCAGAAAAGACATTCAATATGTTTTCTTCCTGATTTTTTTTTTTATCATGCTATGTCTTCTGCTCTAAGTATGTGGTATGAAGATGTTTTTTTAACTCATGGAGATAAGAAATCAGCAGTTGCATAGCAGTTTCGGGTTGGCTTGTTTTCTTAATTCAATAGGTGAGATCTTCATGAGAAGTTTCCAAATTTAATATATTTCCACACTTTCACATTTTCTAAAATTTAGAACTACACTGAACAATGATACCGTGTGGTCTGATATCCTTTCTTTTTTTTAATACTTTCAACATGATGATATTGTTTTCTGGATGAGAATGTATTCCATTGCTTGAGACTTGGCCTTACAATTAACTTAATCTTGCTAAAACACACCCAGAAAAATCTACATTTCTCTATGTTGCCATGTTGCCATTGCCTCTCTGCGATTCAAAGTTTTTTTTTTTTTTTTTTTCTTGTATAACCTGAGATGAGGATGTTTCCTACTTTTTAGTATATATCAGTAATTCATATGGAATGACGTAGCCTAATTATGGCTAAAAGAATCTGTTTTACATCCAACAGGAAATACTTTAACACAAGATTTTCCAGATAACTCAGTATCGTGTAACTCTACATATCTTTTTTGTCATTCTGACTGGGAGTGCGTGAGACCTGCAAACCTTAGATGGTCTCAGAAGTTAAGAATGAAGACCATCTGTCAAGACCAGCTCTTAACTGTCTGTCAAGATTTATGTTTATGTAATAACCAAAATCACACAACTAGTCTTCAGTAGAGTCAGGGGTAGCATGGCATGCTTCTGAGAAGCTCTCAACTGCTCTAGCCAGAAAGCAGGATTTTTCTTTCTTAGCTCTTGACATACTCCAGCACCCTAGTAGCTGTAATCAGTGGCACAGCAGAGTCCGAAAGACAACATCCTCCTTCACCAAGTGTTCTTGATTTAATCAACAGAGTATAGATCATACTGAATCTTGCAGGTGGAAGTCCTACATAAAACTGAGGTAGGCACCTCTGCTTGTAGATTGTGTTTTCTTTGTTTTTCAAACTTCTTTTTAATTCTTCTTATTTTACAAATGACTTCACCCTTCACAATATGCAGTTACAAGTAGCTGACTCTGGAGAAGCAACTTTTAATTAAAATGCATTTTTTTTTTTTCACTTCTGTTTCAGTTCATGATTACTAGGAGGTGTTGCTAACCACAGGCTTTTTCTAATACATGTCAAGCATCCTCACCTCCTATCACCTTCCACAGCAAAGACGGGTGCTCAGCATCTATGATAAGTGAGAGCACAGATATTTCCCTGGTAGCTGGGCTGTGCAAAATGAAAAGTATACAGTTAAGTTATTTTGTAATCAGATCTTCTTTAAAATAAATTACTTCAAGTAGCAAATAATATTGTCCTAACAATCTAGAAGTACAGAACAAAGAGATCTGTATCAGTTTTAATAAAAAAAATTGACAGGATGTTAGTGAATTATAGTTTTCAGTGTTTCCTAAAGCTGTAATATATACAAAAAATGCTATTGTTATAACTGTATTGGATATCTCCCATCAGAAGAACTCTTTTCAACATTAATGTTTTTGTTCTATGGATTTGGTAGATTACCCAATTAAAATCTTATGGTTTAGACATTGATAAAAATTGTTATTTCTTTCTTCCTTAGTGTCTTCTTCAAGATTTTGGTGAGGTAGATTTTATAGGAACAATCGAAAAGATACTGTTTTAACTAAACATTAGTTGGCTTAGATGTCATTGATATTTTGTTCTGAAGGTGGCAGAGCACAGGAGTTGTGTCTGCAGCCATTCAGACAAGCTACTATCCACAGAAAAGACCCAGATTGTACAGCTCTGTTCAGCTCCTTCTGCTCTGTAGATTATGATGTATCAGTCCTGGAAGCATACACAGTGAAAAGCAAGTATTTTTTTTCACTTCCTCCTGCTGATAACAGAAATACCAATGTTCTAAACCTTGCAACAAATGCAGACTATGAACATTCTAACTACCAAATGCATCTCCTAATGACTTATAATAAACTACTCGGCTAGTTGAAACAAACACTATACTACATGAGTAGGTTTCAAAACTGTTAAAAAGCAAAGGTTTCCTCACAGAACAGCATTTCTGCTGACGCATATTACTATATAGGTATTGATTTATCTGCAAAAATTGTGTAGAGAAATAAATGGTTTAGAATGGAAGATGAGCTTTTTTCATGAAACTAGGCTACATAAGCAAGAAAATGAGAACATAATGGCAGAGCGGTTACACAATTACTGCCAAAAAAAATTAAAAAGATTGCATATACCTTCAAAGTGAGGACTGATCACTCTTGCATTGTGTTTCCCCTGCAATTCAGTGCACAAACATGTTAATGCACATCTAAGTATTCAAAGGAATTGTGTAGCACAATGAGTGCTAACAAATTCTTTTTTTCCTTAAGCTAGTAAAAAGAAGTGGTCACAGAGCCAGTCTGTGAGCAGTACATGGGTATAGTAATGCTGGGTGCTGCATTGGAAGAGAAAGCTTCAGGTTTCCTCTTCTGTGCTGATGTAAATTTTGTATCACAATCTTAAAAATATTTAGATATTACTGTTTCCCCTATGTCTTGCATGGTGCTTCAATCACTTGAGGCATTTTAAAACTCACTCTTCTCTAATGAATATGCAGTGCTGAAAATGCCTTCAGAAAGATGAGGATGTTTTCAGAAAAAAAAAAAAATAATAAAAAAGGAATACAAAACAAAAAACAACTAAAAAGGAAGATACTTGAAAAGAATCCACCTTGTGTGAAAGACACAGCATTCCCACTGCATTGTGGTTGCTTTTAAAACAAAACTAATTATCCCCATAGGACTTGCAATTGCAGATACAAAGAGAACAAATATGGGTATCAAACTATTCAAGCAAAAATAATCCGTGAATCATCCTACCAAAGGTCACATCAAAGTTGCATACTGTCTTTTAAATAAAGGTTTCAGAAAATTGCTTAGGGAAGCTACTGATATGCCTAAAAAGATGAAAAAACACTCTGTGGTTCAAGAGATGATTGTAAAATACTTATCATCATATAGGTAATTTATTGCAGAATGCCCAGGTTTAATGGCACACTAATCTCTGCAGTGTCATGGTTCTCCATATAGACAGAGCACACAGGCAGAGCATGCTATGTATCTGAGATTAGAAAGTGGCCCCTCAGTTACTAAGTAAGCTTTTCTTTAAGTATATGCGTATCCTATTTAAAACATAAGGGCCTACTTTCTAATCTCAGGCAAGCAGGATGCAGTTAAGGGACATCGGCAAACATCCAGCATGACAGCACATGAGAGTCGGGTCATTTGTCAGCTACGCACTGATACGTGTCACATGTTTAACACAGATTTAGGTGCTAAATCTCTGGAGTAAGAATAGCCAAGTTGACACTGATGCTCTAGAGGCCTATTTTCATTGTAATGGATATGGAAGAAAGGATTTATGGGCACAATTCACTTTATTCCTAGCAAGACATCTTCCTATCAAAATACAACATACCATGCAGGATTTAAACGGGAGGCCTCCACCAATGAATTCTAAGACAGAAAGCAATAATTTTCTAGTCACAGACACTGCTCTGAGTCATGTAGCTAGTCACATGCCGGCCGTCCCCTCCCTGGCCCCCTCACGCTGGCGTTTTGCCTAATGCCACTGGGTGCAGCATGCAAGATGGTGGCAGTGCGGCCCGGCCCCTGGCCACCAGCTTGCCCTGTGATGGCTGCAGGTGGCATGGTGGGTTTTGCCCACAGGAGTCCTTAGCAGCAGGTGAAGGTGCATCAAGGAAGCTTTCTGAGGTTACCAGTAAATGGCTACGTGCAGACGGACAGTAACTGTGGGGAGGTATAAGGTCTGTCATCAGAACGAGGATAATGTTGGCGAAATGGGAGTGTGCTTGGCCTTCTTTGCCCTGTCTCGTTCCCTCGAAAAGTGCTTGCTTCTTGGAAAAGAAACCAATAAGCAGCTCAGATAGAGATGGGCTGTTACATAGTACAAGACAGAATAGTTGGTGGAGAAAAAAGAAAAACAGCAAAGTTATGAAAGTGTGTTCCAGACTTGCTGGTGTCAGCATGGTATTTTTATATTATATTATGCTAACTATTAAAGTTGTAACTCACTCACCAGTCTGTTACTGTCCAGTAATTACCTTGTACAGATAAGTAATAAGTACAAACTACAGAAAAAATGTAAGCTGTATCTCTGTATCTTTTTTTTTTTTTTTTTTTAAGACCTGCCAACACTTGGAGTAATTAAGATTTACAATCTTACCATTGCTACTGTTAAAAAATGTAGAAATCCTTTGTATTACAAACTGTTTAACACTAGGGATGAACAATTTAAACGGAAGCTGGAGGGAATTACAAAGGAAGTAAATCAGGGGTACTGTGAAGAATTAAGCTATGTTATCATAATTAAATAGGTTCGTTACCTCATTCAAGAAAAAACACAGTAAGGTGAATAGTAAGCTATTTTTAATACATACATAAAATATTTCATGTGGAAAAATAGGCAACATAATTTTGTACTATTGTTTTCTCAATTTGTGGATATTTTACAGTTGAGAAAAAAGGCCAGATATTAAATCATGATAATTCTCTGGAGTTGTGGTCTTGCAAACATATATGCACATAAGCCACTTTGCTCACCGGTAGTCTATGACATGTATTCTAGGTGATGGTTTAAGGTGAACCTTCAAAATGACATAGTAAAAGAGTATCAAGTATGTCTCATGACATTTTTCTCAGTTGTTAGACTACTGAACAAATTTAAACAGCAAATATAAATTACAGTCTTCCTGGAATGGGTTTTAAAGCTCATGATTGGGATGAGAATTTGTTTCCCTTGTGGAAAATTTGTGCAGAACTATACATACTTCTGTTTAATGCAAGATAAACAGTACAAAAGAAAAGTATATCTCTTTCTCTAGAGGTAGTACTGTGTTACTTATAAATGACATTTTTAACAATACAATAAAGTGCAATGAGGCTGAAATTTTCTCAGAATTGTCCCTGCATTAGCAGTACATTTCAAAATTACTACTCTTTGCAGAAAAAAGTCAGTGCTAACATTTCTTGTTGAGTCTATTATTGTGGCATTGTTCCATCACAGAGTATCAAACTGTGCAGACTCCACCATTTGTTGTCATCAGTCTTGACTCATGATATGTTCCTGCAGTTGTCCTTAGACCTTATGCAAAAAGAGGGGATGGTGATCTGGGAGAATAAGTTTTTTTTTTTTTTTTTTTTTTTAACATTGTACACATTGAAATCTCAAAACCATGCAGCAACTACAGAACATATAAAAGAAAAATCAAAAACACAACAGAATAAACCTTTAAACAGTCTTCTAAATAAGAAATAATGAGGCAAGGGAGAAAAAGATGTAAGCCAAAATAAAGATAAAATTACAGCACCTTCCTTCTATCTCCAGTAGAGCTGTGACTGTTGTATTCCAGGCAGATGTATTTAGATGTGTCATTTCAGAAGGAGGCACCCATCGCATATACAACCAAAAGAGGAAAAGCTGTTTCTAACACTATGAAACTTTTCACACATCTTAAACATGAACAGACGTGAGTATATGCAAGGATTTTCTTAAACTATAGAAAGTGGTATATATATCCATTTATAGTATTCTGCCTTTTTGACAAATGGATTCTCACTCACACACATTGCACTTTGTAGGCTGCAATATTAGCTCAAACTACAAATAAAAAAGGTTTGCACTACTGCACAGGAATGTAATTTGCAGTGGCTGAGATGCAAGCACATCATCATTCCTGCATCATTGTGAGGTGACCCTGGCCAAGAACAAGCATCTCTCTCCAAGCAGAGAGGTGATGACACCTGGATCTGCTGCAGGCAATTGTTTCAGAACATGTTCTTGATAGTTTTTTCCAGGTAAAGTGAAAGATAACACATTCTCTTCAAACTGCTAAACCATAGCAGTTTAAGAGGGAAAGGTAACAAATGTCAAACTTTTTAGAACAGTCATTTACAGAAAGAGTAGTTAGAATATCTAGGCCTCAGTTCTGTTAGTTTTCACCTACAACACTTAATGGGTTTTAAGTTAAAGAATGATCATTTACCTGCATGCACAGAATATTTAGTATTGGAAGAGGAAAAAAAATATTGAAAAGAACACAGCTTATACAACTGCAAGATGCTAGTTTCTACCTTTAATTCAGAAATTAAAAAACAAAACAAAACCAAACAAAAAGACAGCAACAAAACACCAACAAGAAAAAGGCAATTGTAAATGGATAGCCAGAATACCCTTCAAAATTTCTTGCATTTTCTCTGCAAGTATCCCTAAGTAAGGTTAAAGGGCATACTGAACTGTTAGATCTCTTGTCTCCTCTACTAGGCAGCACTTTTGGTTTTCTACTATATTTGTTCAAAAAGTCTCAGTGATTGCTCTGTAATATGTAGCTTTATATTATAATATATAGATGATTTTGATTTATGTTTACTGGAGATAGACACATAAAGCTTTAAGGCTTTAATGTATGCTTTTAGCCTGAACATACACACATGCCCACTACCAGAACGCATGCAGGCAAAATACAATTATCAATACAGGAGCAAAGGTATCACCCTGATCAGTTGTGTTGGCCTGTCCTGCAACAACAGTAAGAATGAGCTGCTTACTAAAAACAAAAGTAGATTTTCAGGAGGCCATCACAAATAATCTGGCTCCTTCAAAATCGTAAAGGGAAATTTTCAGGAAATGTGGCTACAGAGAGATCCACTTATCAAAGCACGTATTGCAGTCTGATTTAGCACATCCTTTAAACACACATCATTTGATAGGATATAACAGTGCAACAATCAATGACTACATAGAATGACTAGGAAATTTAATGGGAGTACAAAAATTATTTTCATGGTATTCAAGTCCACTCTGGAAATACAAAAGGGACTTGCAAGTGCTGTAAATTATATAGTCATTAAGTTATGACATCTTTCAACTGCATTTCCACCAGAAAAACAGTTATTACAAGGCATTTGTATATTGGAAATAGAGACATAAAAACATAAATCTTTTCATTTATTCATTTAATCAATTTAGGGGAATTATTCTACAGAAACACATACATGTATGTATCTGCAAATATACATCTGAATTCTAAATTTATACTTATGTACTATATGTATTGTATAGTTAAAATAATATCAGTGCAACAGAACAGGAGAATTCATACTGTTAAATGAAAGCAAAAGAAATTCTGTATCTAGTTTTGAAGCAACATACTTTGATGTTCCTGTAGAAAGGCTTTACCTTGCAGGAAGATCTGGATAGGCTGGACCGATGGGCCGAGGCCAACTCTATGAAGTTCAACAAGGCCAAGTGCCGGGTCCTGCACCTGGGGCACAATAACCCCAGACAGGGCTACAGGCTGGGAGGTGTGTGGTTAGAAAGCTGCCTGTCAGAGAAGGACCTGGGAGTATTGGTTGACAGTCAGCTGACTATGAGCCTGCAGTGTGCTCAGGCGGCCAAGAAGGCCAACAGTATCCTGGCATGTATAAGAAACAGCGTGGCCAGCAGGTCCAGGGAAGTGATTGTCCCCCTGTACTCAGCTCTGGTGAGGCTGCACCTCGAGTACTGTGTTCACTTTTGGGCCCCTCACTACAAGAAGGATGTGGAGGTGCTCGAGCGAGTCCAGAGAAGGGCGACAAAGCTGGTGAAGGGTCTGGAGAACAAGTCTTATGAGCAGCAGCTGAGGGAGCTGGGACTATTTAGCCTGGAGAAAAGGAGGCTCAGGGGTGACCTTATCGCACTCTACAGATACCTGAAAGGAGGCTGTAGCGAGGTGGGGGTTGGTCTGTTCTCCCACGTGCCTGGTGACAGGACGAGGGGGAATGGGCTAAAGTTGCACAGGGGAGGTTTAGGTTGGATATTAGGATGAACTTCTTTACAGAAAGGGTTGTTAGTCACTGGAATAGGCTGCCCGGGGAAGTGGTTGAGTCCCCATCCCTGGAGGTCTTTAAAAGATGTTTAGATGTAGAGCTTTGGGATATGGTTTAGTGGAGGACTTGTTACTGTTAGGTCAGAGGTTGGACTCAGTGATCTTGTAGGTCTCTTCCAACCTAGATGATTCTGTGATTCTGTGATTCTGATACACCAAATGATCAGGGTCATTGTGATGCAGTGGCCTGGCAGGTGATAGTATACTTACTGGGACAATTGTGCAGATCTGATCATGGGCATGCAATACCAGGCTTGACTGCAACAGCTACTCTGTATTAACATCTATGTTTAGAGATTGCAGCTACAATGGAAGACCAGAGACTGATGCATACACATGAAAATAAGTGCTGTAAAAGGTAAATTTTGAGCGCTGATTTATTTTAATTTTAAATAAATGTGATATCTTGAGTAACTTGATAAAATGATAAAATAGAGTTAATTTATCATCTACTTTCCATTTAATAAAGCAGTTATATTTGTCACGCTTACAGTTAATGTCTTTGGAAAGCAAAGCATGAAGCCAGACAGACAATACAGAGCAGTACAGACAAATATCAAACATAACAGAAGGTCTAAGAAAACTGCACTTCATCGCCAGCATAATGACATGTATTACAAAGGTGACTATGCTTTTTAAAGGATACACTGTGGACATAAATCAGTCTCTAGAAGCTGGCAAAGGACATAATTATGGCTTCCCTTTTAAGACCACTGCCTCACTGTAGGAAACAATGATATGAAAGTGTGTAGCCTAAATTTATGCTATAAAATAATTTCCATACAGGAATCCTAAACCTCAAGTGAAAAGTTCATAATCTCAGGAATCAGCCTCAAATTCCATTTGGTCACTTTGTCATCACAGAATATGTATAGAAGTAGCTCCTTATTCATTTAATCTTTAAATTTGTCTATTAAAGTAAGCTCTGGAATTATTTCTATGGTTCAAAATTACAATCTTAATTGAATCCTTATAATAATACAAAAGTAACATAACTCATCTTTTATGTTTTCTTATTCCTTAATTCTCAGCATTAAAACTGTAATTATGGCTACTGATGTTGAAACTTGCTGTGTTGGAGTTTATCTGCACTCTGGCTGTTCAGCACAAGCAGGACACGTACTTCCACAAGATGGTGCTCTTTCTTAAAAAATCCTACCTTAGCATGGCTAACAAATGAGAGAGAGAAGAAACCAGAAGTTCAACACCATTTTACCTAGCCTGTATAGTGCAACCTCTTGATTAGTAAACAGGGGAGACAAACTTTCTTGTGAAAAGGGGCCTTCAGCTGTGCTGCTTGCGGGAAGCCAGCCGAGGCCAGAGGCGGCCCCTCCAAGAGCCCCGCTCCCCATTGTGAGCCCATCATGCCCCATGGCAGGACCCACCCAGCCCCACTTCCTTGGTGTCCCCTCAGCTGCTGTGGTTCACCAGCAGAGCACTGCGATGACAGCAGGTCACTTATTTTAATTCAGGTGGGTGCCAGGAGCCCCCAGCTCCTGCCCTACTCCTGAATATATTGTGAAGGAACCGGCCCAGAAAGGCTTAGATCATGCCCCTCAGGCCTCTGTCCACTGTCAGAGATGTATTCCACAAAAAAGCTTTTCTGACTGCAACAGGATTACTGCCTGAGTCAGGTACTCTACTGGGTAAGCAGGATTGTCAAAACTGGATTTTTGATCTCCCTTCATTTTGTTTCCTCACTGGGGAGATATAAGATGATTACACATTTGAATGTTGTGGGAATGAGGTTAACCCAAATCCAATAAAGTCGTGGTTACTCACAGGGACATATAAATTACAAAAAATACACATAGTAAAGTAAATTATTAATGGACAGGTAAAGTTCTGCTTTAGATGAAAAAGACCGGCTTCACTGGGAATTGTGCAAATGTCTGTGAAGCCTGAAATCCTGGTCCAAGGAGGGACATATCATATTATATTTATTGATTCTAGCCCATTTTCATTAACTTAACAACATTTGTGGGTGTTTACATGTTTTGCTCGAATAAAAAATCTTCCTCTGGTGGCCTGATCTGCCTTCAGCTACACGAGAAAGTCTTTTACGAACAAATAAACTTTTTCTGTAACTGGTAACAAACAGGAATACTATAGCAATCAAACCTTCACAGCAGACAATCTACCTGCTTGTTAAAGTGCTGTGGAAAAAGAAGGTTAAGCAGGAAATAATATGCCAGGTCAGTGGACCAAGATACGGGGCAGAAATCAAACCTCTCAGCCACACAGGTAAATTACTGCTATACGGGTGGCAAGCAGAAGTATTCCAGATAGGCAGTGGAGAGACTTAAGGAGATTGTGAGAGAAGTGAGCTCTCTCTCCCCACATGAACCACTCTCCTCCCTTCTCCACCTCCCCCCATGATATCCTCTCCCTCTACTGACACAGTGCATCCAACTTCAGGATGACAGGAAGGGTTCATCAAGATTCATCAACTTGTGTCAGCTCGCACAAAAAGCTCAGTCTGAACCTCGTGTTAGTGGACCAAGTCTAGGGAGAAGCAGAGATTAAGTCAGTTTTTCAGGAAACTACTCCAGGATGACCCATCCACCCTGCAAATTATTTTTCTCTCCCCTCTCCCTCCAAAGAAGTATTCAAAAGATGCTAGCATGCAAAACGATTATCACTGTCTCCAGACTAACAAATTCCCACTTTAACATAGTAAGCACCTGTTACCTCCCTGTCCACAAGAGAGCAGTTTTGGTCCCAGGCATCTACCAGTCCCTAAGAGCTGTCAGCTGAGTGATGCCACAGGGTGCTATTGACAGGTTTGCTCTCCTTCCTCCTAGTGGGGGAGGGATCGTGCTTAGGTGGTTCAGCCCTTCTTTTTGGAAGAAATCCGATGTCAGGAAAGCTTTAGTATAACATCCTTTCCTGATCAATACTGTTCAGGATGACTAATGAGCTGCAGCATCTCAAATTTCAGCTAACTTACAGTCTTCGTGAGTTCCAAGCCGGCTGGTTCAGTGAATAGAGTGACCCAATAATTATTTGAAATTACAGCATTGATGTGGGCTGGGAAGTCAGAGAAGTTTTCAGAGTAGCTGTAAATGTCTCAATAATTAATGCTGCAGGTGGCTGGTTTCCTGTAGCCCTCTCAGTTCTAGTACCAAGAGCTCAACTGGTGGGAGAGTTTCTGACACGGTATCTACAGTGTGCAGAAATACTGGGGGAAAGAAACAGGGCTTTATGTCCCTGTTACCCCAGCACAGCAAGGGAAAGATATAGGAGCTAGGAGAGGAACTAAAGTCAAGCTGAGGTCTGGTACTGAAGGGCCATCCCCACCACAATTACGCTCATTTCCTCCACTCACATCAGAGCTGTGTCCAACTCTATCTACAGACAATCAGCATCAAAATGCTTTCTGAGGTTGTCATTTCTATTAATTTTGACTCAACACAGGTGGTAGCAATACAATGGAAATCAATCAACTGATAAATAATCAAATCTTCATAAAAAAAAAATAATAATAAATCAAAGTTCCAGTCTGAGGTGGAGAGATCTTAGGTCTATCTCAGGTTTAGTCCCATGTCTTCACATTACGCATGTATACAGCAGCGAGCACATTGGAGCTGAGATGCTTTGCACAACTGCACTGCAAAGATTAATCTCAGAAATAATAATGAGCTGTCACTTCCTACCTTAATCTATGACAGTTTATATATTTAAATTTTCCTAGTATGCTGGTAACTAGATTTTCCTCTAAGTTTATTATTAACAAAATGAGTATTGCTGATGTCTGAAATATATATTTATTGATAAGAAAAACCTTGAAGCAGGAATATAATTTTTTGGATAGGTTTGGGTGTTTTTTTCATCTTAAATTAAATATATTAGAAGTACAAAAGCTTTACACAAGCACATGGGACCATATTTCTTCTCAGTGTATCTAAGCAAACATTCTACAGATTAAATTAATTTATCTTTAAATATACTATCAATAAAAATGTAAATAGTGCAAATAGCTTTTCTAACATAAATGCTACATTTTAAATGAAATTTCTTTTGGCATGGATCACAGAATATCATTATAACTTCAGCTTTCTTCTATGCACATGGTGTGGCTCAGCCAGAAAACCCCTCTGGTAATATGCTATGCCAGTCCATTTGCAACTTTGCTGCAGAAATGCAGCAGAAGTTATTTTTATGAAGCAAATAGGGATTTATGGCAATCTTTTAAAGGAAATCACCGATGAGGGTTTGAGAGAATCTCGTCTCATTTATTTAGTTTCAATACATTGCTACTGTCTGTATCCTGATTGTGCTATGCTTTAGGCACATATAAGCACAATACTTATCATCATTTAGACAGGATAGAAGGGGAAATAGAATAAATACCAACATGATGTGTTCCACCACCCTTGTTTTCTTGCTTTTTCCACATGCAGGTACAGCAAGGGTCAAAAACAAAAATCCCAGCTCCTAATGTTTCCTGAGAGTTATCAATGACTCTTTGCTGTGGCTCACATATGAAGTGGAGTGGGAGAGGAGACAACTGCAGAGAGCAAATCAGGAGTGCGAAGCCACAGAGAGCTAAGTGACAGGGACAGAGCAATCTCTGAGCAGCTGGGGAAGAGAGGAGGAAACCAATTAGCTGGGGATCAAAGACAGTTGGAAGCTACAAGAAGGTAGAACAGAAAAAAGGGAACCACAAAAAGAAGTGAAACCTAAATGAATAACAGTAAACCCTGGGAGAAAAAAATATATAAAAGAAATATTAAAAACAATTAATACTCCAGATTTTCATTTTATTAAGATTAGTACATTCAATATCGATGCTGCACACTGGCAGAGTCATTATCATGGTAGAAAGGGTATTCGTATCTAATGGAAAAGGAAAAAGGGAACTGCTCAGAACCTTCTATTCTGCACGATGTACCTCTCTATTAAATTATAATTACCAGGTTTCACTAAAACAATAAATGTTTAATAAATAAAACAATAAAATGCAATCTGGGGTGGACATAGGCTTATTTATAAGCTGATTTTCATCTGTATTTCTTTGGAGAACAGAAAGGAGTTTCTGACGACAAATTCTATGCTTTTCATTTAGTATCAATCACACCACAGTGTTTTAATAGCACTGGAGAACTGCATGAAAAGTGGCCCTTAAAATTGTAGCGCAACTGGCTGTCACTCTTGGGTGACAAGGAGGTATCATAAGGGTCAATAGGAAAGAAGGCCATCTCTGCAAATGTGGACTACCACACAAAACCAGTAGGATCTGCTAAAAGTCATTTGAGTAGCTTTACTTGGAAAGATTAGATCTTTCTCTTAAAGAAAAGTCCAGGCAAATGACAATATTTTTTCTGAGGAGCAACAAAAAATTAAAATGTTTTATTTTTTTAATTACAAAAATATGAAATGGTCTGAAGCTGTACCACAAAACAGAAACTTTTTTTATTATTATTATTATTATTATTTTAATTAGAAAAGTATATTATTCAAATCAAATTCAGGCCCATCCTTAAAGTTAAGGTTCTGATTGTACACATGGTTTTCTGGAGGCTTGTGAAATGATAAAAAGAAAAATATTTTTCCACAACCAAAATGAACCCCCTGACGTGAACCATTCTCCCTCACGCATGCATCTTCTCTCTCTGCTTTCTCCTCAAACCGGGAGTGCCTCTTTCAAAGAGAAAGCAATTGGATTCCACCAATGTTGGTGAGGGGTGTATGTCCTGATTTTAAATGTTAAATGTCACTTGGGATGCTGTTTTGAATGTGATGTAATGAGAGGTTACACTGCTCCTAATCGTGATGTTTGGTTAGAAGATAGCCCAAGACAGCATGATATAGATTTGGATCCTTTCAAGTCCTGTACTACTAGTATCCATTTTACCCTGTGAAATATTGTGAACAGCTGTTTGGGACAAATCCCAGAGAAGATCCTAAAAGAAATTTTCCAAAGAAAATCCAACAACTACCATACAGTGAAAATGACAGTACATCTCCAGTGACGTTGGGGTGGTCCTCCCTCTGGAAGAGATAGAAAAAAGATATGCTTCATGTCTCCACCAAGGCCTAGCTATGATTAGTCAAAGGTTCCTCATGATTCTTCCCAAGTCTTTGCCTAATTAAGAACTTTTATTTGATGAGCAGATGGAAAAGTTAATCCAAATTCAGGGTCTAAGCTTTCTGAAACAGCTATTATTAGTAATAATAACAACTGCATCAGGGTGACTAATACACAATGAACAATTATTCACCCTGTTTATCTCTATTGCTGTTTTTTAATAGAACAAACAGAACTTTGTCAGTATTGATTTAATATTGGGTGGGTTTCTAATTATTTTTTATGAACAACTCTTGGTTGTTTCTTTTTCTGAAAGTGGATGAGTATTCTCATCTGACATTCTCATTGTTTTAGATGAGATTTAGATCTTCTTGGAAAGGTGAACATAGTGTAAATCAATTTCTAATGCCATCATTTAGTTATCATTGCAAAATTCACTTCAAATAACTCTAACTTCCTTGTATCACTGAACATTCCTGCAAAAAAATATTTATTAAAATGTCTGTGAAAAGCAAACACAGATTAGAAAATTTGCATATATTAAAAAAAAAAAAAAAAAAGTCAGGGAAAATAATTTCAGCACTACTTCCAGATGTGAAAAGTAGCATATTAGGAATGGAAATATTTTGCAAAGATTTGAGTCTGTTTGTTATGAGTTGCTGGCAGCATGTCACAGTTTCCCTTATTTCTGGGTATCTGCCAGTAGCATTCACAACTGATGTCCTTAAAAAGTTATGTGTTTTCATTTTGTTCCTATTGTACTGTAGAGAGTATAACAACTTTATATAAAACTGACTTTATATGGTAGATCCTTCACTTAATAAATGAAACATTACAAGAATGTTATCTAAAATGAGATACTGGGCAAGGAGTACTTTATGCATTTCTCAAAATGGGATGACTAGAAATGGTGGTGTTCTCACAAGGTGCTTAATGTATCATGTCCATGAGCAGAATGGAACAGATTAGAGGATTCCCAAAAGCACCACTCAGAGCCAACGATGGACTTCAAAAGCAGAGCTTTAAATTTAGCCAGGGAGGCAGGCAAAGACATCTCAGATTCCCTTTTGTATCACAGGCAAGATCCTCACATCTGAAGTGCCTCAGAGCTCTGCCCTGCTTCTGTCTTTTCTATCATTTTCTCCTGTTCATCATCCCCTCCCTAACACTGTGTTTTGTTTAGTTTTAGTTTTTCCATAGAAGCAGCTTTGTGCCAAAAGCTTGTGAAATAAAATTTCTTTGTGTATTCAAGCTTGGACAACATTAAAAAATATATGAAATTTAGCTAAGCATTCTGTTAATTTGGGTTGAGGAAATAAAAAGGAAAAGCATAAAGATTTTAGATATAAGATATACATTGATTTGGTTCTGTCTCTGGCACTGTAGCTTGTCACATCAGATTAGAATTAAGATGCAAGTGCACTTCTCTGTTTATAGAAATTAACAACCAAAATAACTTACCACAGAATTTGATATATTCACTCTGAGTCTCTAAAATGAGATTTGAGCCACTTCACTACAGAAGAATTCTACGGGAAAATCTGCATACCTGATCTTAGTGGTCCCTGCCTAGCCTTACTTTTTAACAATGTCCTGAATTTGTTACTTTAGAGCGTAATACATCTTTTCCTCCCTTCCTCCAAATGATTTATGTGCTAAATCTAAGAATTAATCAGAAAAAGGATTAATGGTTTAGTTTTGTCTTTTCACATGATATGAAGAGGAAAGATTTGATTTATGTAAAAAGGCCCTTGGTGAACCCAATGAACAGTGCTCTTACTTTACAGTCCCCTAACTGGTGCAAAATCACGTCATGTATTTGTTCAGGCAGCCAGCTCATTCAACAGAACACCAGCCTGCAGACAGCTTTCCAAATTTAGCTGTGAGATAAACAGCAAGGTAAAAATATCCTGAAAATGTGATGCATGCAATAAAACAGAGATCAAAACATACAATGCACTGGGATTCACCTTGTAGTTTTTACCATTTCCAGCAGAGAAGAGGAAAGGCAACAGAAGAAGCAGTGATGGTAGCAGAAGGCCAACAGCCTGTATCTAAGTTTTGATTTAATCTTAATTTTTTAAGATGCTTTTTTTTGTTGTTGTTGTTGTTTGTTCTCGTTAACCACCACATGATTACTTTTTTGTTTGCTTGTTTGTTTCCATTCTATACCAGTATTGAATATCATCAACAGGAGTTGCTTCACTTGTAGGACAATTTTCAGAACAACTGATACTTGACCTTTACTGATCTCTGTTTGCCACAGAAGGCTACAGCTGGAGTCCTTTTGATTTTCAGCATCAACAACCTGTTTTGAATTAACTTCATGCAACTAAATCATTTTTTATCAGATTTATCACATACCCAGCGAATCCAGGAATGATTAGGCTTGACAGTGATAAGCATGTCAGGAGCCTGACTGATTTTCTTGTGGTATGAACAACAGTTCCTTTGTTAGTTATCTACAAGAATTTATTACTGATAGTGATTAATTTCTGACATTTCATGGGGTGCTAACCAAAACATGTACAGCACATCTTCAGACCAGATTTCTATACAAAATTTCAGCATTCTCTAAGATACTTTTAATTCAATGGCAGTTGCTCCTGAATCCAAGCTTTCGGTATCAGTCACATCTATTAAACCTCTTTAACAATATATTGAAGTTAGGGTTAACATACACATTTGCCTGAGTTTGACCTATACTAGTCTGATTTTTTAATTATTATTATTTTTTTTTTAAAGTAAAACAAATCCACTTATAGCTCTTTCACTTCATCATGTAAAATTTGCCATTTGTCTTTGATAAGGGACTTCTCCACTGTATTGCCTCCTAACTTCCAGCTACCCCTCACTTTACTGGAAATAACATGAAGTTCAGTGATGATTAACTCTGTTTTAATGGCTAGACATAAAAAAAAAAAAAAAAAAAAAAAAAAGAGAGAGAAACAAAAAAAGCTTCAGGTGCTTATACAAGTAACTTGTAGGCACCTGGTGACTGGGGTGGCATCCAAATCCTTGTATTTGGCACCAAGGCTTCACAGAGTGCACAGGAAATTAGGTATCTCAGAATAGCATCCATAAATACGGGCCTGCTGACTGGGAGGTTGCTAGATCTGTAAAAGGACTGTCTCTTTCTTGCTATTAGTAACAAGAATGCAAGGTAAACTGTAAGTACTTTTATTATAATGCAGCCACTGAAAAGGATGGAATTTAGGAAGAGAAGAACAGAAGATAATTCACAGTTCCTAAATTTAACAGTTAACCAGCTAGTTTTCCTCAGGCTTTCTCTGTAGACTTTCCTCTGCAAATCTACCTCCAGACTATGTAACCTAAATAAATCATATACTTAAAGGAAGGTAATCTAAAACTGTATAGAGATAAGCTTATAGCAAATTCTGATGAAACTGGGAAATTTCTTATAGCCTATCACTTATTAGGGCAATGCAGACAGAACATAGGTCTCCCTTAGTTCTTCAGAGTAGGTTACGTTTCATTTCTTATTGTCTAGTGTAATAGTTCTCTGGACTGCAAAAGACTATCATTATTGACCACACACTGCTACTCTGACACAGCTGTAGTACACATCCATGAGTATTATTTAGAAAGATTTGGTCTAATGTTTTGAGCATAACTGTTTGGGCATCTCTGTAGGCTGCTCATTATTTCTGGGATATGGTGAGAGAAAGCAGACAAAGGGTACTTTTGTAAGTCCTTGTAAGTCTCTCTGAAGAATATCTAAAACAACTGATATATATCCAAAATGATATCCATATATATATATGCATATATCTTCAAGCTTGCCAAATTTTTTTGATTAAACTCTGAAAAACCATCAGGGAAATTGTTTATATCACCCTGAATGGTTTTGATCCTCTGTCATCTTGCTGTTTCGTGAAGGTATATTGTGATACCTTCCAAAGATCTCTACCCAGCACTTTTTAGTCTTTCTTAATTATTGGTTGGCCAAATTACATCTGTAGGTCCCTGAAGAACTTGATTTTGCAGTCAGCAAGACTCTGTTCATGAAGCTGCAATGTTTGTATCTAAACCAATGCAGACATGTTTAGGTCCATCTGAGGAGCTGCACAAATGACATGCTATCATCATGTGACTATACTGAATTGGGGTCATGTCCTAGTGGTAAGAACATGCACACAGCCTAGCAGGTTGTGAACCAGAGCTTCCAATTCAAGGAAAAATCCTTAGTGTTCAGGCAAACGCCTGCTCTATGTGAGAACTCCTGCTATGCCTCTTGCCCATGCTGGAACTGCCCAACAATAAAAGGGTCCAGAAAAAAGGCTAGCAAACAGAACTTTGGTCCAAAACTGAATTCAGGAAACTTGAATGACAGATGGTTAGTTCAGTGAGTTTCAGCAGCCAAGGACCAGGTGTTGGAGCTGCTGGGTTGCTCCTTCCCAGCAGGTCTAACCTGACTTGTCGCATACTCTGCCTCACCTGTGTCCCACCTGAGCAGTTCTTGCACCTGCACTTCTGGCTGCCTAGTAGCACAGCTACCATGGGCAGGACACTGAGGTGCACCACTACAGTTGCTGACAGTCCAGTGACTAGGTCATTTATTCAGGGTGACAGAGCTACGGATCCAAGCTGAGAACAACTAAGACCCCAAATCTCCTACTCAAACCTTTTAAATGCTAAATAATAGTCTGTCACCTGTGAAGACAGCTCATTCTTCTGAGTCCTGAATAGTTCTGGGAAGCACTGGGAAGGAAGCACGTCTGCACAGAAATATCTGGCATTTAAGGTTTTTTACTAGCTGTTTTACAAGTTCGAGCCCAGCATGCTGATACATCAAATCACATTGCAGACATACCAAGATTGCTTGTGAAACTGATTTGATACTCAGGCTGCTGCCTTAAACACTCTGGATTACATCTTTAGATTTATAGAAATGTATATCCATATGGAGAACTTGAACAATTTAAATAAAAGATTGCACTGGATCACAGAACAGAAGGAAGAGATGACCAATTATACGCTATATGTTAGAAACTTACACACCTTAGTGGTGTTAGCTCTTCCCACATTTGTGCAGTCTGTTCTAAACCGGCAATGGCACCAGGAGCTCACTCTCCAGCATTATGGCATAGAGCAAGTGGGAAAGAGGGGAAGAAACAACAGACTGGCAGAACCCACTTAGGCTCACATTGTTCAAAGGAAGGCCAGCAGTATACAATGGAAACTGAGGATTCTTTAGGACAGCATATGTCTAATACTGTTCTTGAGATGTTCACCCGTGTATTGTCTGATTTTTCCTGGTGGCAGGCCTGAATTTGCTTTTAATCAATAAGTCAGACTAATATGCTAGTGAAAAATCAGTTATGAGTTACCAGCTAAATTAAATAAGTTCATCTCTATCTATAACCATATTAGATGAACAACAGAGTGGAAGATTTTATATGTTGTACATGGTCTATAAACAGGCATTGCTAAACTTGTTACACTAGAGGGCACTTTGCTTATTACCTTATATTTCTTGGAACAAGTGCCCTATAAATTGTATGGAGTTTTCTGCAGTGTCTGAATTCCAGAAACTTTTTGTACTGTCATGTTTTTTGTTTTGTTTTGTTTTGTTTTGTTTTTTTGGTTGGTTGGTTTTGCCTTTAAAAAAAATAAAATTAGATTTTACCATAAGTATATTAACACAAATGTCAATTTATAGCAGTATATATCTGAGATACTTTTACTGATTGCGCTGGATCACAGAAAAGAAGGAACAGCCGACCAATTATAAGCTATATGTTAGAAACTTACATATAAAAAAAAAGAATAGATCTCCAATCTAAATAATTTTGTTGACTTTCAAGGTACTTAAACTGTTGAAACTGAACAATAATTTTAACTATTTTTGTCTATATTGCTGTACTAGTGTAAACTGTTCTGAAATGAAATAAACATGACAATATCACAAATATTTTTGTAGTGGAAAATAAAAAAATATATATTTAATATAAGCAAAGACAGATTAACTTATATTTTGCAAATACAGTAGTCATTGAGCTCAGAAGATTGATTCCTATCTATTCTATTGAGAGAAGACCATGACTGACAAACACATACAAGATATTTTACTCACCCTACTGTCTCCTGCAAAGAGACATGTATGTTGCTATCTATAGTATAACTATTCATGCTGTCAGCAAGTCATACGATATAGCAATTTCATTATTACCATTTTGTATGCTGCCTTTTTACATACCAGATATAAAAAAAGGTTAATAACAAAACTCTGACTCTTTTTTTGGGTAAGAATTATTTTAACAGTCTACTCTCCAAATTATATCTCTCATCTTTTTGAGAAAACAAAGATATGAGTATTGACCAACCTCCCTCTATTTTTCAGACTCAGGGCATCATCTCTTGACGATGTAGAGTAGAAGTAGACAGAGAAACCTAAACCCACAGACACCATACCAGATTCTCCCTTTAACCTGGCAGGTTCCACACGTTAAAACATGAAAACTATACTGTTCTTCTCAGAGTCCACAGAAGACAAAACTGAAGAAAGATTCTTGCCTAGTTTCCATTATATTAAGTCAATTTCTCCTTATTCTCCCTCTTGTTATGATACTACTTTGCCATATCTGAGGATAAGTGTATAAACCTGAGGAGCTAGTGATTCGATCCTCTACCAAAGGAAGGACTTCCTGCAGAAGTGGAGACACTTTCAGGGTTATGCAGTCTTCCATCTAAAGTCATTGTTGCCTGGCATACATGCCCTACGGCAAGGTTTTGACCTACTTGAGAACAGGCATTGTGCCATGCAAACAGATGGGCAAAAACGTAGACAGTCAGGAGACCATGTTTGTACATCAAGCATGGATGATGAGGGCATGATTCTCAGCTGAGAACATTTAAATAATTGTTCATTCAGAGCTTATGCTTCTGTCACAGAAAGTAATGTGTCACCATTAATCAAGCTTGGAGTTCAATGCCCTTTAGGAAAGGCATTGTAACGTAAGGTGGATATAATCACCTAGACAGGATTCTGGGAATGATTGGTCTGCAGCCTAATTACAAAAATGGTTGAACTAGTTCCACCCCTGCTACTAACTTCATAAAAGTAATCTTGAGCAATTCAGCCATACTGCTTCATTTCCTCTCCTCGATTTACCAATATGAAATTACATACTATACAAGCGACATTATGGATATAAGTAAATGTTTGCTTCGGTAATGATGGGGATTTTATTTTTCAAAGATTAAAACAGTTAATCTGTGAGCAGGAGTGGATAGAGCTGCAAATGTTTCCACTTTGTCTTTTACAATTTCACATGCTTCATTGATTTTCAACATGATCAGCATACAAAATATAGATGAGTGGGTATAACAAATGATTCCAGACTAATGGCAGCATTAATAATAGTCACTATTTACGTACTAATTTGTGCTGAAACTGTTTTGGACAAGAAGCAAATAGAAAAGACATATGTTGTGTATATATTTTTGCAAACCAGACACATACTAAGCAGCATATAAAAAAAAGGGTACTATACAGAAACAATTGGATGTATTAAACATGGGCCTAAATGCTAAAGGCAATTGTCAAGTTCTAGAAATAATGTGTGGGGTGTTATTAGAAAATAAAGCCCAAATTTATTTCCAGTGTTTGTAAACATGCAACTCGTAAGTCAAGATTAAGCCATATGCAAAGTAAGATCTAAGACTGAAATAAAAAAAAAAGTACTAGTGATTTTGTACACTCAGCCTATGAACCATTTCCTATGTCATTTTCATACAGTAGTTTGTTAGCAATGCCTGAAAGTTAAATCTACTTGGTTCACTTGGTCTCAGTAGCTTGAATGGGACTATTTACAGAGTAGACATTGTGTAATGTGCTGCAAAGTTATTCATGTATTTTAACACACTTACAAGCAATCCACTTTTAGAAGAACTTCACATGTACTATTTATTTTGTTTGATGCCAGAGAGATGCTGATAGAAGAGATATAATTAGCATAATAATATGATAATGTTCATTAGCAGTTAAGTTTCAAGAAAATATACAGTACTGATTTTAAAGTAAGTGCAGTATGGTATATTTTATCATACCATATATATACATATATAAATATTATAATGTATATTAATGCGTTACATATATATATATTATATTTAATATAACATGTCACACAGTCTCAGGACTCTTCTGAGAAACCAAGGTATCAACCAAGAGATCAGTAGTGCTGTCAGTGTTCAGCTGAGTTTACCTAATTTCAGGGAAAGGAGTCATCCTTCAAATATATGACATGTATTTATTATCCAATTCACAGAGGTTTCAGTGCAACAAAGCAGCAATGAATTTTTATGATGATTAAAATGTCAAAAGAAAATCTAATCAGTCATGCCGAGATTTTTCCCGAGATTGTAACAGCCACTGTTGTACTCTTACACTTCACCACTGATGACAGAGGAGGTCCAAAACAGAGGGCATACCATGATCTTTAATGTGTATTTGATATAGTTAGGAGTCACTCTTAGAGCATCATTAAAAGTAAGGAACACAGGGAGCAGCATAGCTGCTGGAGTTCTTGGAAGATCACAGTTTTGGCACAAATAGGAATGTGGCCTTGCAAACTCTGCAAGCCATTAGAGGCAGCAAACTATTCCTCATCCCCATCACCTTCAGCAGTGATGACATCTTTCTAAGGGCATTGCCCTGAGCACATTTCCTGCTGAATGAGTTGTTCTTTTGTCTCTCCCTCCCTGAAGTACACAAAGCCCCTCTGCATTTACCTTTATATAATGTGGCTCTACTTCTCACAGTCTGCGTCTGCCTCTTAAAAGGCATGGCTTTTTTTCCTTTTTGTATCTATATGCAATTAAGAGGTAGGAATGCAAATCTAACTGCATTATACTGTTTTAAATTCTGTATCATCTATTATAAAAATATTTTGGGTTAGAAAGCAATGCAGTGATACTGCAAGTCCTTTACAATTACTGCAAGTCCTTTACAATAAGAAAAGAAAAAATTAAAGTGTGTAAAGGATCATCAAAAATTTCCTCAGCTCTTCTCTTTTTTTAACATTGTCTTATTCTGTACTTATGTATGGCAATTACTTTAATAATGACAGGAGTCTGCAAGCTGCTTCTTAATTTTTTGGTTTAGAAATATAAATGTAATTGAAAAAAATATTTAATAAATAATCTTTACTTGTTTATAATAAATTATGTTCCTCCATGACTACTGTATGAATATGTAAGAAAGTATCTAGTTATAAGCCAAAGATCATACATTAAGAAGGAATATTCATTTCTGTTAAAAAAAAAAATACACATACACAGGCTTCCCACATACTTGGAAGTGGCTAACTGGAAAAGTAGTGATTATCAAAACCGATCTTGATACATAACATAAAGCATTCACATTCCTTTATAAATGTACATTGAAAAAAATAATTTTATTTTTAATAAAAATGTCAGTCAAGTCACTAGCTTAAATCACTATTATTACGTCACTTTTATCACACATCATTACCACCTTCATAGGGAGCATGGTTTTGGTTCATGTGTGAGAACAAATCTCTCTCAGAGAAATTAAAAGCTTCAAAATAAGTAAGATATAATTATTTTTAACAACTAAGAATTATAGCTGAACCACACAAACCCAGCTTGTCATGTTGATTAAAAAATACCTTAAGTTCCAGTATACCCAGAAAAACTTGGAAAGCATCTGTGGAGAGCCTCCTTCCCTTTTCCAGGACCAATACGATGACTTACAGTTTTTCTAAAACTCCTGTCATGTGGCTGTTGCTGAGGAGCTAACATCGCAAACTCAATGCAGGAATTATTATATTCTGTGTCCTTAGAGGATCTGCACTGAGTATATCACACCAGCTTCTTAACTAAGAATGATCCTATTTGCTGAAAGAAAGGAGAGTGTCCCTATTATGCAGAATATTTTAGTCTGGACAGTTTAATAACTTAAGTATTCCCAATATTGAGCCTGATGTAGCTGACAGATGCAACTGTGTGTGCAGCTGGCCTAGAGTGAAAAAAAAAAAAAAAAAAAAAAAAATATTACGTGTTATAAAAAGATCCAAAGTTTGGGATGTCGAGATCTTCTTAACTGTAAATGTTTCATTACATGATCATACAAATACACTCAAACTCCTTATCTACTGTATATAGCAAGTAAAAAGAATCCTATCACTCTTAGGTTGCTGTTTATTCTTTTTGATTAATTATTGGCAGATCATAGGATCATATCCTGAGTGGGAAGGGAAACACAAGGATCATGAAGTCCAACTCCTAGGTACACACAGGACCACCCAAAATTCAGACCCTGTCTCTGAGAGCATTGTCCAAACACTTCTTCAACTCCGGCAGCTTGGTGCCATGAGCACTGCCCTGGGGAGCCTGTCCCAGTGCCCAACCATTCTCTTGGTGCAGACCCTTTCCCTAACACCCTGTCTGACCCTCCCCTGTCCCAGCTCCATGTCATTCCCTCGTGTCCTGTTGCTGTCCCCAGAGAGCAGAGCTCAGCGCCTGCCCCTCCGCTCCCCTCGTGAGGGAGCTGCAGGCCGCCATGAGGCCTCCCCTCAGTCTACTCTTCGCCAGGCTGTGAACAAACCAAGGAACTTTAACCTTTCCTCATAGGACTTTCCTTCTAGACCCTTCACCATCTTCGTAGCCTGCCTTTGTATGTTAATAGTTTTATGTCCTTTTTATATTGTGGCACCCATAACAGCACTCAAGGTGAGGCCGCACCAGGGCAGAGCAGAGAAGGACTGTCACTTCCCTCACCCAGCTAGCAGTGCCATGCCTGATGCACCCCAGGATATAGTTGGCCCTTTTGGCTGCCATGGCCATGATGAAAGCTCTAGAGCAAGGTGTTTGTAAAAACAGATTTTAATGGAATGATATCTTTAAAATATTAAATGGAATGTGCAGCTTCTTCCTTTTGATAAGATATACAAAATATTGTCTTCACCAAAGACTCAGTAAAATGAGCATTAGTTTCTACAGTAGTATATTTCTCAATGAATGATGATTTATAAAAGCTCTCATTCAGGAAACAGGAAAAGTTTTAAAGTTCAAAAGATGAGCTATGGATTTTTTTTTATTTTTATTTTTTATTTTTTTTTATCTGGACTGTACGTGACTAGTACTTGCTAATCCTTAAAACTCTTCTCCAGTATCTATACTTAAATTCCTCTACTGAGTTAAGAAGGTTGTTGTTACACACAGTGAGAATTTTATACAATGAAGTTTTAACAAGGTGATCAGGAGAAAAAACTTACTGACAGTTCTGATACCTTCCTAGATGTATTCAATTAACACAAAAGATAAAAGAAACAAAAAACAACAAAACAAAACAAAAACAATTAATTCCTGTGTATAATTAATGCCTTAAATGGGCACCTCATCTTTCAAAGAATTCCTACTATGCCTGAATTTCTGAAAGATGGCTGCTCCACTTTGCCTGCACATTTCAATGCTATACACCACTGTATTTAGCTGTAACAACACAGCTAAATTCTTCTGATATGTTTTGCACCAATAATATTCCATGGCACTCTTCAGTTACTCAGGCCCTCTCCAGTTCTTATACACATCATGTCTCTTTCTCTTTGAGCTTTTTCAATACTACTGCAGAGAGGCATGCACAAAAATGCAATGTAAATATCCATGCTTCAGCTTCTTTGTTGTGCTTTACTCTCCTCAGTGATTAGAACCAGTGAATTGCTGTTTCTTTTAGGCGTCTTATTGCCTACAGGCATTTAAAAACTAGGTTAATATTTAATATTAAAAAGTCACATTCTTCCTGACTACAGTTTTCAAAAACAATTTTGTTTAAGATCAGTCATCAAACTATTTCAGAGAGCAACCCCTGATTTGCAGATGATCTGAGTGCTGACAAGAACCTGCTTACACAGCAACCGCAGCTTACATAATATGTATGCCTCAACTAAGGAAACAAAAACAATTCTGAGCATAAGATTTCCTGAGTATACACTCAAAAAAATAAAATATGATTTTCACCTAACATGAATGTTTTTGCTGAACATTCATGCTATTTATTTTAGAAAACGTTTATGAAAAGTGTGAGACAGAAGAGTCATATTGAAAACGAAATGAATATTTTCAGAATATTTTTGCTACATTTACCCAAACTGCAGAAATGCATTGCTCTATTGATTTCCCTGACAGCTGGTGACAGCAGAGGCAGCTTCTGAAGTACAGGAGCTCCTTTCTGAAGGCAGAGAAAGTTGTTACCATACACATTCAAATATTTGTAATGTTTTCATGAAAGCTTTCATGTTTTCATAACTACATTTTAATCTCTTTTAGATTTTAGAGTTAATCCCCTTTAGTTTCTAGCCAGTAGTATATGTAAAATAATTTCATTTACCTACAAATATTTAAAAGTGTCTACCACACACCATGAGTTATAAAATGAAAACTCTCATGGCTTTTAAACGAAAAACAGATGAATAATCCACAAGGGACATACTAATTATCCCAAATCCAGTGAATTTCCTTTAAAAATCGTGTAACTTTATAGCAAGCAGAAAGTAGCTTGATTATTTAACTCATATCGCTCATTTTTGACTGGAAATGAGAAAATATATGTAAAATACATAACCCTGTCAAATGCTCAGTTTTTATGTGTGTTCCTTTTCCAGTGACAGAATACTCACAAGGAGCCACAGTTTTGCTGTGTGCCGGTGGGGTAACCCTTCCATAGAGTCCCCTGGAAGTGACACAACCAAAACAACTTACTACATCCCTATCCTCTTGCTATTGTATGCAAAACACAGTTTCTCCACCACATCCTCTCTTCCAGATTTTCTCCTTTCATTTGCCTACCTCTTACCTCCCTTTTTCCTTCTACTGACATAAGAGCATCTGGTCATAAAAGAACCTCCTTAAAATGATAAGCTTGTACATATTCAGTATTTCTGTATTGGATCCATACCTTGTCTCCAGTAACATAGATAGATAGATAGATAGATAGATAGATAGATAGATAGATAGATAGATAGATAAATAAAAAAGCCATGAGGGGGAATTAATCTGCAACAGAATGTCAGATGATTGAATCAGTGGTGCAAGGATAATCACAAAGAAGGGGAGAATTTGACAAGGCAGAAATTACCATTATCCCTTTGGACATGGGTTCACATAAGGGAATAGACTGATGAGCACTGCGTAGTTCATCGGCTTCTTGTGTTAGTATCACAGGGAAAAATCCATTCTTTCTCTTTGGCTGCAGGCTGTTTTCTCTGCATAACCTTCTCTGGTTGGTCAGTCAGAGATATTTCCTAATCCTTTTTCAAATTCCTTTTAGCCTGAACTTCAACCAGCAGCTAAACTCCTTGTACACCTCTGAAAAAAAAATAGGCTACAGTAACAACAGAAATGCCAGTAAAATTTAAAATAACCTTAGAAGTTCCTGCAACATGAAGCACAGCTAGCAACTCAAGAACTTTAAGCACATTCAGAGTGCAGTGATATATTTAAGGAAGATTATTCTTATCGCACTCTTTCATTTCTCCCCTTCTTTTGTACAGGGAGCTTAGAAGAGAGAACCAGGAACTAGTATTTCTCCAAAAGTAGTCTTCAAGAGAGAACACTGATCTCTTATTGATGTTGCTTGGCTCTGCAGCAACATAAACAATTCAAATCCCAAAAGACAGTCCTTAATATGCTTATTTATAAAATTTCTGTGGAGGACTATGTGTACAGAGTCATTGACAGATCTCATTTCTTCTTATAAACTTGAAAAAAAAAAAAAGCCTTTTATTTGCAAAGTATGTGTAAGTCAGCAAATGCCCAAGGAAATTTTTATTTGTATTTCAAAATATCATCATGAGTCCCAGGAGATTTATTTTATAGGTAACTGTCTCTTACGATGCACAGAATGGGCACAGATTAAGAGAGTCGGTTGCAAAAAGAGATGCTTATTTAAGCTATAATGAGAACTTGTCTATACCATAAAATGTACATTCGTACAGCAGAATAATTAAAGCTGAAGAGATAGGAAACAGAGAGCAGTGTTTACGGATGAAGTTCAAAAAGTATACTTCATGCTTTATAGTTGCAAGAAGTGTGCAGTACGTGTATAGAGAATAGTATTAATATCCTGCTGCATAGGCAAAAACCTGATTTACAAGTGAGGTTACTGTGAAGTTTTCAAACCCAACTTTTGAATGCTTACTTGCAACTAAATAATCTCAGTGGATAAAAATGAAAAGACTTTGTTCAAGTGAGGAAAGTAAAATAAATTGTGAATGTATACCATATGCCACTGTGCGGATACAAGAAAACAGGCAGTAGTGTTCCAAAAAAAAAAAAAAAAAAAGTTTTTTTTTTATTTATCCACTTAAGTATTTTTATTTATTTTTTAATATAAGTCTCTGAGTGATATTCTATCCAAAGATGTTGGTTTGCAAAACCAAAACTGTTTTACATGAACATACATTTTCAGATTGTCTTTACTTGAACTTTGAGAGGAAGTGTCATTAAGTCCTTACCTGCTGAAATACTCCATTAACATTTTCCCAAACTAAATACTTTTTTATTTTGAAAAAAAATCAAATGTATTTTGAATAACATTTCAAGTGTGATAAATTCAAATATTTTAATTTTAAAATTGAGTGTTTTAATTGACCAAGGCTAAACTCAGGAATCTGAAAGAACATTTCTTTCCTATATAATTTTACTTCTTTAAACCAATCTCACAGATCTTTTTGGAGGCAGCAGGGTGTTAAAAAAAAAAAAAAAAAAAAAAAAAAAAGTTCAAAACATAGATTTCCAATTTCATTCTAAATAATTGTTTGCAAAATTAGGGTTGCCTCACTGAGGACGAGGAAAACACTGTCACCATAAAAATCATCTTACATAGGATTATTTTTGGTAACATTTGCAAAGAAGTATATTTATTTACCACAAAGCAATCTGTTTCCAATTATTTTAAATCAGTATAATGAATAAATACCAGATAGTTCAGGTGTAAGTTCAGGTGTGTGTGTGTGTGTGTAAAACATGCATGCTCTTTTCACAGTCTCTACTACTTTACTCTTTTAAAGAAGTAAGCACTACATTTAGGAAAAAAAAAAAAAAAAAAAAAAAAAAAGTAGAAATCTGTATTTTAAGAATTTCAACTGCAGTGTATAATTCAGAGTATTTACTGGGAAAAAAAAAAAAAAAGTATTAGAAAAATATTGCTCCTCATTATCCTTTTCAAAATTGGAGGAAGATTGTTATAAATTGGAAAAGTATTACTTGCAAGTTAACGCAGAAAAGTATTACCTGTTTATCCACACTAACTGTGATTTCAGAAAAAAAGTGCATTAGAACATTATAAGGAATTTTGACAGAGTTAATAACTGAAGAGATTCATGCTCAGGTGCAGAGACCATTGATTATGATAAAGTAAACATAAGACAGTAAAACAGATCTATTATCAGTATACAAGGAGGAGTAAAATGCTGTACTAGCTTTCTACAATTAGTCCCAAATATGATGGTAGAATTATTGGAAATATTCTTTCTGGTTCCTTTTAGAAACAAGACACGGATCTGAAAGATCAAGTTAATATGAAATAGCTAAATTAATATATTTTAGATCAGCTCCAAAAACATTTAATACTTAGTATTTAATTGCTATCTGAATATTTTAAAAATATATATATTTTAAATGTCAATAGAAAAAGAAGTTCTCACTGAGCAAAGTCCAGTTTCAGAAGGGGGAAGCTTATGTTCTATTTATTAAATAATTATGTGTTTAAGTGGATGATGAGTTTTTCCTTTGATTATTACAATCATAATGTTAACAAGAAGAAATTCTGATGTGGCAATAATTTTACTACATCTGTAAAAGAAAAAATTGCATGCATATAAGTAGCAGATGATTAAACATCAATCACCTTTGTGTCACTGTAAAAACATAAACATCACCTGCTGTAACAAGCCACAAATGTGTTTTCTTTAAAATGCTTTGTTTGTGTGCATACCTCATGTAATTCTTATACCTGATTTAAAATCACCAAATTTAAAACATTTAAAAACCCTAAATTACTACTTATGAGTTTGCAAAATCTAATTTATTGAGGGAGGGAATATTTCAAACCCTATGCGTACTTAGAGATTTACAGAGATCACAGATGAGACTGAAAATGGGTATGTTATAATGGAAACATGAATTTGTCAAATACCAACCTATTTCTTTCATTTGGCCAAACAAAACAACAAGAACAATATGCCAAGTGTATTAAAACCTGTGGGGCAAAATACCTCATTTTGCAAGAAATAGTCTATGATGGAACACATAACTCCCACTCTCCTCTTTACCCATAAAATTTACAAAGAAATAAGCTTTTCCATTTCCCACCAAACACTGTAAAGAGTATAAATGTTCCAAAATAAAAAAGGTAAATATTATTATGTTAATAGTTGCTTTACATGGAAAATTCTTAAACAATGGCTAAAATACCCTAATTCAAATTTCTATACAAAAGCCTTATTTGGCCACTTTCTGGGTATAAGTGCAACTATCAGACCCAATAAAACACAATCTCCTTGTCTCACACCTTTGATAAAATCAAGAGTCTAGAATAAAATGATAGTAGCAATTTCATTGAAGGCTTAGCACAGCAACAAGAATGATTGCTTTTTAGTAATTTCTGTAATCACAGTCCCTTCTTTTCTTCCTTAGATGCAATATTTTTATTCCCGTTTGTCTATTCTCTTTCTTTGATACATTTTTCAAGGAACAAAGAGGTAGTATAACAATGAGACAAAAGATTTTATACTGTATTATGATTGCTTTTTAACGCTGTTTCAACAGTGTGACATGTTCACTCTAACATCCACAGAATTGAATATTCTGCCTTTTATCCAGATTGTCTCCTTAATTATCTGGAATTTCATGCTTCTAATAGCTAAAAATGCTGAAGTTCTATTGTTATATTTACCTGTGTGGAGGTAATAATACAAAACAGGCTGCACTTCAGATGTAGGAGGAGATAATGGTTAAAACCATGTAGTCAACTATTTAATCTCATAAAAAATCTTCAATAATTTGTATTTATCCTCATTTTTCAAACTACAATGGCCCTACGTAGACATAATCACATTAAAAATGCCTTCTCAGTTCAAACAGTAACAAACAATATCCATTTTAGCATACTTATCTGCAACTTCCAGCCTTATGTTTTTTTCCCGTGGCAATTATTATTTTAAGTATTGATTTGGTCTCCTCTCCTTTGCCTTTTTTTTTTTTTTTGGATAGGAAAAAAAATATAAAATGAAATAAAAGAAAAGCAAACAACAAAACAATTCCTAGCCCCTAAAAAGTTGACAAAAATTCAGCTAGATTACTGCAAAGTGTGGAACTGCATAAGGTCAGCGTGTGCCAGAGAAGTCTGTCTCCTAGTGCCAATGAAGAACACTTTGTATAATCCTTGTCATAAACTGACCAAGTTCTATAAAGTGCAGCTACTTTTTAAATTATTATTTATTTTTTTTTTTTCCACCTTGTTACATCCTTTAACATTGCCAGAATTACTAGGAAGTAGAAGAGTTCTTATTTGTCTTCACCCAGTTCTTTGCAGTTACTGACCATGTTAATAACCATAGTTACTTCAATTCATATTTTGCAAAGTCAGGCTTTCCACAACCTAGAAAAATAAGACTCATTCTTGCCAGAAGAGGAGAAGCACCAATTCAGGGATCTCTCAAATAATGATCACCCATTCCAGCTGGATAAGAATTCTTTGAAGGCTTCAAAAGCATAGAATGAAAAGATCCAGTACATTTCTCTGTAGCAACATTGCTGCTTTATGTCCATTCTTTCTTTTCTATCAAATTTTGCCCCAACACATTTAGATAATGTTCTTTCTATGTTAATATATTAAAAACTTACCATTCACATCTCTAATTTGAATTGAAGCATGCAAGGATTTTCCTCACATTAGCAAAACATATAATGTTCAGAGACTTTATTTAGCAATTGCCCTATTTAAACTCCCATGGGTCTGGCCACATGTAAAATAGTGCTTTTCCTACAACTGGACCATATTCAGGCAGAGGATGGCAAGCAAATGATATCTAGACTGTGGCATTTTTATCCTTGCCTGACTGTGAGTTTGTTGATAACTTGAGTAATTCAAGATGTGGCATTTAATTCACCATTTTAGCTGACAAGGTTACAGGGAGTTCCTTTGCAATCTCTTCACTCAGTAAACAAGCACAAAATAGAGATTAGATTATGTTTCTGGCTTCTGTTGTCAGGACAGATAAAGTTGAATAGAATTCTATTTTTGAAGCATTCCTCTACTAAATTGCATATTCCAGAGGCAGGCTAGTGTTGCATTATTTCCTGATTGCCTTTTCCTCTTGTTTACTTCAGTCAAAAAGTAGCAGCTCTCTCTGTGGATGCTGTTACATGTAATGCAACGCTACTTGTAATGTAAAGTAAAGGATGAAAAAAAGGAATCCTTGTGCAGTTGACAATTGGCAACAGATAACAATACAAGGTATTTCACTATCAAGGAAATTACTGCTCTCACAGACTTCCAGACTAAGGAGCAGCACAAGGAACTAATTTCTCAAGTTCTTGGAGGTCACCTGAGGTGAGAGTGAACTGCATAAACAGGAATATAATGTATGGGAGGAAAGGGTGATCATCAGTAATAAACCAGTATCTTCATACATAGTTCTCCATTTCGAATGGGGATGTGACAGAAAAGCAGTTTGAGTGGAGGAAGCAGTAGGTTATCAATGAAAACTTAGCAGCTTTGTGGTAGACTGAGCAAACATCACATACCTAAACAAACAGAAAGAGATTCCCTTGAACATGTAATGGGAAAACTGAGAAGCTGGGTCTTACCACCATGTGCTTTGATGATGTCATAGGTCAATATAACATAAAAGTCAAATGAAGGACCATTTTCACTTATTGCCTGTTTTTATTGTGGTTGATATAACTTCACAGAATTGAGAAACTATTTTTGGTAGATACTGATGAATGCATGTAGTAACCCCACATTCTTTTAGTATGAAATCACAATAAAAAATGATGAAGGAGTACTTTTCTAATATACCACCAGTGAAAGGTTGGATGGGAAGATATTTGGTTCAGACTATACTGAAACTTATCTGCCAGATTTTTTCATCCAAATATGAGAATCCAGATATTTCACTGTTAATGATTTAAAAATATTTACACTGACTCACAGCAAAACTTTTTTTTTTTTTTTTTTTTTTTTTTCTCTCATTTGAATCATTTTGGGGCCAATGCTGATTATGAATGGTCAGACAAATTTTTAAGAATTAACAGTTCTATCCTTTTGTTTATTTATATGAGTGTAATCACAAAATAAATGGTTTCGATGATCCCCAGTTTATTTAAGCTTTGTTACGTGGCCATTTTGAATTTCAGAGAAAAACATTAAATGTACTCACTATGCCTAATATTGCAAACACATGATAAGACTAATTAATATTTCTGGAATGAAGATATTTAACTGCATAGCTAACTGCAGTGGACATTTTATATAGAACTCTTCATTTTAAACATCCTTGTGTGATCTTAAAGCAAACAGACAGGCTGTTCCTCTCTGATGGAGGCTTGTTAGTCTGGACACATACACCTGGACCTACCCTACAAACCACTATGAAATAAGGTGTTTCAGTGTGAAACTGTTGTAGCAGCAATAAAGCACAAGATGAGGCCTAACCTGCTAATAAACCTTTATTAGAAACAATTTGTTTATAATCAGAGATTTTATAGCCTATTCTAAGTACTTAGTCCTCTCTGCGGTGGCTCTTTTCAGGAATTTCACCAGGTAAGCACTGTAAGCACCTCTGAATGTCTGTGGCATCTTCACATGTATACACTGAAGAAAAACTAATTCTTTGTAGTAGTGACTTCTACTACACCACATTTTTTATTTGTGTTCTCTGCTGGAAAGATCACACAGCAGTGTACAGATATTTGATGGGCAGAGCTAGACTTGGCGCACGATGGTGGTTTTCAGTAAAAACTAATTTTAGGTACTTTTCAAATGGCATATCAAAGTCCATCTCAAAACATTTTGAGTAAGAACTCCTGATGGTTTACAAGGTCTGAGGTCTAGGCTGTGACTCCAGCTGTGTTTTTCATCTTTTTACACCTGCTACCTGTGAGATCTGTAGTTGTGTCTTCCCAGAGGTATCAGAAACCTTTTGAAAGCACAGTAGCTAACAGAGGAACAGTAGATAATAGAGATTCAAAGAGGGATTTTGGAGCTAGCTGTAATGAAACAAATTTAATATCTGGATAAAGCACTTTTCCTTTACTAAAAAATAAATAAAAATATAAAATCCTTAAGGGATTCAGAATACTAAGCTTGTAGAATAGGTGCAGGTATACCTGCACTCAAAGGTACAAATATAGATAAAATATTTTAAGTATCAAATAAGGGGCACAAAAGGTATAGAAAAAGTGAAGGGGCATGTAAATTATAGAAAAAAGCTTTTCTATCTTCTATAGAAAAGAAGTACACTACGTTGCACAATATGAGAAACATGATACTTGAAGAAACTGTTGTGCTTGAAGGATCATTCTTTCTAGGTCAGATCATTGACCTATTGCATTTACTACCCAGTTAACCTGGGTAGTAACCTATATATAGGGGAATAGCACAATTATATTGATTCCTGAAACCCAAAAATACAACTCAAAAAACAATTTAGACTTAACCTGAATTAAACTGGAAGAAAAACCAGTAAGACCTATAAAGCATTTAAGCTACGGTTTGAAATTCAAAAACTACTTGAGAAAATGAAACTAGTACATTTTCCACAGTGAAAGCAAGCATGTTCTTAAGAACATGTACAAATATTTCTTCTTATTTTAGAAAAGTATTGTTTGAGATGGTAGACTGTAGTAGTTAGTGTATAGAGAAAACAAACAAAAACAAACAAACAAAAAAACCCCTGAAATGTCTGACCAAGAGAAATTCAAAGTTGAGGTTGAAGACTGGAAAAAATTGTAAGCCTTTTGAAGGTTAGTACTGACACTTATAACTATTTCCTTTAAAATGTTTCCTACTTATGATACTGTAACAATATAGGCTTTCATTAGAGTATGTTTTTCTGGGTGGAGATGGAGGAAAAGGAGTTGAGGCGTCCAAAGCCGAGACTTTCTGGCAGCAGATCTGAGCTTGCTTACCCTATGTAAACTGGAACAATCCCAGCTGGGAAAGAGTTCATGTACCCCGATTTCGGACAAGGAAAATGAACTGTAAGCCTGAAGTGGGTCCCAAGCTGCAGTCCTTGATGCCACTGTCCTCTGGAGAAAGGGTTACTGCAGTAGGAGTCATTGCATTTGTCCTGGTTTCAATTAGGACAGTTTCCTCCTAGTAGCTGGTGGAATGCTGTGTTTTGGATTAGGATGGGAAGAATGCTGATAACATGCCGATGTTTTGGTTGTTGCAGAGCAGTGCTTGTACCAAGCCAAGGACTTTTCAGCTCCTCGCTCTGTCCTGCCAGCAGGCAGGCTCGGGGTACAGCAACAGCTGGGAGGGGACAGACCCAGGACAGCTGATCCAAACTGGCCAAAGGAGTATTCCATACCATCTGACCTCATGCTAAACAATATATAGGGGTAGCTAGCCGGGTTGGGGGGGCCGGCTGCTCGGGATAGACTGGGCATCGGTCAGCGGGTGGTGAGCAATTGCATTGTGCATCACTTGTTTCATATACACTATTATTATTATTATTGTTATTATTATTATTATTGTTTCCTATCTTAATAAACTGTCTCTATCTCAACTCTCATTTCACTTTTCCGTTTCTCTCCCCCATCCCAGAGAGGGAGGGGGGAGGGTGAGCGAACGGCTGTGTGGTGTTTAGCTGCCGGCCGGGTTAAACCACAACAGCATTGCAATCAATCACCAAATCACAGCAGTCAGTGAGCATGACTGTGTGGGGAAGAGGCACAACATCCCCCAGAGTGTGACTGAAATTCCATATCTACAGCCACATCACTGGAGATGGAGGAGTCCTTTAGCCATTCTTGAATCATAAATGGAGGACCCTGGGGAAGTCAGGGTCCTTCAAGCAGATAACACTGTTTATGTGACAGTACCCTTACAGCCAACTTCTGGCCCTGCATTTCCTCAAAGTGACGGATACCATCTTACCCTCCAAACCGGCAGAACCTCATGTAGGCTTATTATGTGGATCTTGACAGGTGGTTTAAAATGACATCAAGGAGCAGCAGAAGAAACTGGTACAAGTAGAGGGGAAAAGTAATAGTGGAGCTGGGAGCCAGCAAGTTTATATTAATGACTCTATCTCCTTGTTTGGAGGTTAATTGTCCAGTACAGGCCTGCAGACACTCATTTAAAATAAGATGGTTTATGGCATTCCTCATCCTCCATCCTCTCAGGCTCACAAGCCCTGCAAGTGCCCTTCATGTTATTGAGAATTCAGTTTATTTCACAGCATGTTTTAGGCTCATCTGTTTCTTTTAAAGATGATATTGACATTGGAAAGTGAATTGTTAAGCTTCAGATACAATAGGGATGCATAACTGGGAACAGTAAAACTGATGCTAAAAAAAATTTATAGGAGAAAAAGAAAAAAAGGTTCTCTAAGTGCAAAGCAAATAAAAGTTTATATGAATGCTTACATGAACAGCAAAACAATTTTAATATATATTTTTTAAGCCAACCAAACAAGGAATGTTGCTAAACCAAAATAAAACAAAGCTATTTGCAATATTGATTTGATATGACATACACGTAAGTGTATGAACAGGAAAAAAAAAAAAAGTTTATTATTTTACCTACTAGAAGTTCAGCTATTTATAGTATCATGCTGGTAAAATAAGAGGACAAAAGCATGGGTATAGATATAGCTTATCTAAATATGCATTACAAATGTCTCCAATATTCATTTAAAAAAAAAATAGACAAATGAAGTATAGTCCAGACACTTTTTTTTTAGCACAATCAAAAAGACAGTAAAAAGAAATGTCACTTTTTATTTTTCATAACACACTGTACTACATTTATGGTATGCATACATACTATATCATAATTATTTAAAAATATTTCCATACATTATCAGTGTATACATGTTTTAAAATGCTGTAAATAACAGTGTCACACACAGACATAGAACCCTACAAAAGCTATTAGAATTTCACAGTTTGTGCATGAATATTTACTTAGATTTTTTGCAACATATCTTTGGTTCTGCAATAAGAGAGTTTTGTAATGAACACAAACTTTTCTCTTAGAAATTCCATTTTCCCATAATTTTACAATAAGCATCTATTACTTTGATGTTACAGAAAATGTAGAAATTTATTCTCTTGCCCATCCAATTCCTGACCAAGCAACATCAACGTATGGTATGATGCAGCACTGACAGCACATTTCACAAGTCCCCCGCAGAACTAAGACACGTAGCAACAGCCACCTCCTGTTAACAGGCAGGTACCTCATGAGCACCTTCTGAGACCTTCTCAAGGCCTTCTACATAAGTACTGAGGTAAATACTACAATTGTATGTCAATATGGGCTGCAGAGGTATCTTGCATATATACATGTAAAGCTAACTTTCATAGTACCTTAAAAGGTGCTACTCTCATACACTCCCTTCTGATCTCTATAAAGCAGATGTTGGGAGACTGCTAAAAACCTGACATAATACTAAAAAGAAGGAAATAAAACATCTAAAAGCAAAAAGTTTTTTTTTTTTTTTTTTATTTTTTTTTTTTTTTTTTAAGTATATAAATACCACTGTGTATATAAAGTAAGCTGGATTACAGGTGAAGTTGTGGTAGTGGACTGATTACTGGGACAAACCTGTTGAAGACAACCATTCAAACCAATAATAAATTTTCTTATCTAATTTAAAAGGAAAATGAATGTAGGAAGGCTACCAAAACAAACACATGCATCTTTTCATTAAAATATAATGATGCAATGGATCAATCCATATAATACAATCTAGTAAAATACCAAACAAAATTACTGAATGCCTCATGCTGAAACACAGGACATACCAAAGTAATATAAACAGTGAAAATATTGCTGTGTTTCAGTCATAATGGTATTTCAACATCACTCACAATTACATAATTGCAGGTACATTTTCCTGAACTCAGGTAGTATAAATGCATAGAGCAATCACATCTCAAAGTAACTTGCTTAATGAAGCACCAATTTCCAAGAAAAAAAATACAGCACTATAAAATCCCTAATCATGTGTAATTCTTAGTAATCTCTCACAACAGCTTAGCCATGTATTTATTAGTTAAGATGAACAGGTAAATAATGTTTATTTTGAAGAAAACAGCATAGCTTTCACAGAGGTAGCCTAAACATTATATCTTATTAAAAAAAAAAAAAAAAAAAACACAAAACAAAAAAACCAAAACAAAACAAAACAAAAAACACAGGAAATGTAATTTTAAATACAAGCTCATCTCAAACTGAAAATAAAAACAAAACATTAGCTACAGAAAAACCTTGCCTTTAGGCATCCTCTCTTTGACACATCTTTGATGAAAGAAAGACATGTCTTTGAAGAAAGCAGTGCAGTCTTGGTAGAGCCACAGATCTTACCTAACCTGTTAGAAAGATAAGTTGATCTTTAGAAGGAAACTCTCTACCTACATGGTAAAAATACTACTACTTAATTTTGGTAGACCTGAAGGACAGGTTCAACTCGCTGCCAGCAGTTCCTGCCTTATCACCTGTGATGGAAACCCAGAAGATCCTCTTCTGGGTACCACTAGACAGTGACTCACCACATCCTAGGAACATCTACTGACAACAGAAGTTTGTGAAATAGATGTATTTTAGCCACTGTAAACTGGTAACCCACAGCTGGCTTGTGCCATAACAGAACAGCCACATGTCCCAGATCTTTCACACAGTCCTCTGAAATCTCTGATCTGGATTTCACAGACTCATGGCAAGCTCTTAAAACCCAGTTTTAGGAGCTGTCAGTTCCCCCAACAGATCTGAGCTGTTGAAGAATAATATATTCTTCCAGCAAAGGAAATGCCAAGCCAGGACAATACCTGTTTTGAGAATGAAAAGGAAGAAAATTTCCTGGCAACTTTCTGTAACTGTCAGGGAAGGAAGTCAACCGCCCAGTACCTCTCTCACAGGACCAATCTGAGCACTTACGAAGCAAGGGAGCTGCACAGCTCCTGGCACTGCTTAACTGCACATCACCAAGAGACCAGTTCGGTGAAGAGCTACCCAGGAAATGAGGTTGTCTGCCTTTTCCATTAAAGGGCTGTCTGATCACCCAAGAGGAATTTCCTGCAAGTGCCAAAAAGTCACTTTCCTCAAGAGGAAAACAAAAAAATCCTCCAACACACGACAAACACTCTACAAAGAAGGAGACCGGTGGGGTCACTGTTACAAGGCAACTTGAACAGGCACAGATGAAGAAGCTCGGAAGACTTGGCAAAATCTTCGCTTCCAGGAACAATAATTTTAAATGATTCATATGCATCCCATTAGAGTCTATTTACTTTTCATTCATATTATATGAAAGTAGTTGTGAGTAATCTGGTACTTGTTTACATTGTACAACATTGGAAATCAGAGGCATTAATACAGTGCTTACCTATGCCAAAAAGTGACAGAACTTGAAAGTAAACGTTTGAAACAACTCCTCCTTTCACTTGGACCTCTTTTTATGGCAACAATTAGTATATGTATGTAGGTCTAGGTCTAATTTCAGTTTTGTTCTATGCCTTTGGCACGATCATTTAATCTATCTGTTTATTCTGCTTTAAACATCAGAATAACTAAATGTTTTACACTGCAAAGAAAGTCTTTGTTAGTCTTAGCTCACCAAGACAGTTTGAAGATATAAAGCATTTTTAGTTTTATATATTTTAAATGAGCCCTAGTAGCTCCTGACATGCAATGATGAAAAACATTTTCTTAAAATGAAAAAGATGAAAAAGTGTGTGTGTGGGGGGGGGCGGGGGATCAAAGTATTAAATTCACATAATTCTTATTCAATATATAATCCCCTACAAAGATGAGCTATACAAATATTTAAATGTGTGTTTCAAATTATCGAGCAATCAATAATTTGTTGAATAATATATGTGACAAATAATATCCAACCATGTCTAATTTACCCCCTCCCTAATTCTTCTCATTTTCATGACTTTGGGAGAAATTAACATCTGTGGTGACATGACTTTTCACCAAAATGTTTTGTTTTTAAAGTGTGTGGTGAAAATCCTTTTAGAGGTTTTAGAGTTAATAATTCCAAAGGAGAGCAAGGCAGAAGAATCTTGCTTCTCACTGATATAAAACAAAACAACCCCCCCCCCCAAAATGGTTTATCCAGGAATATATCCAGCTGAACACCAGAAGCCTCAGGAAGAGCTGTTAGATATCTGCAAAGTATCATCCTCACTTTCTCATATCACCAGTAGGAAGAAATGGCATTTGAAATTCTGCAAAACCATCTACCAAGATACATCCAATTATCTTGAAGGACTTCATATATTTGCTTTTATAGTGAAATAGTAGAAAAATATAATTAATCCCCTTTGTGAAAAGGCTATGGCCTAGGTCCCCTCAGGACCTGGGTAGGACATTTAACCCAGTCTTCAGGTAGTATTTTACTTCCAGATGTCTCTCAGCTTCTCAGACTTCTTGCTTCACTTGTCTCATTAAAATATCTCAAATACGATTGAATGCTGCCATTTGGTACCCAGAAGAAAAAATATGACCATATACTAAATTAAAGAAGAAAATATTAACCCTTGCAAAAACAAAGCCTGAAGAAGGAATAAGAAAGACTTAAAACCTGTTTTGCTTGTATTTGAAACAAACCTGCCCACTTAGGTGTGGTTTTATATCCCCTGAATTCACATACCCTGGAGTTTTATATGCTCCCCTTCACAGGTGTGTGAACTGTATGACAGGTGGAGGAGAGAGGAGGTCATGATCCTAACTGTGCTTTGAGTAAGATCACAATAGGTTTTGAGTATTTCTCAGAGATGGCACTTTCTAAAGACTGATCATTTATTCCCCTAAAAATGTAAATAACACAGGTAGGAGTAAGAATCTTAAGTGTCAGTATCAGATTGTTTCCTTCCTGAAGAAAACCTCAAGACTTACATACCTACTCCACATCTACCTTCTTGTAAGGACCTTCCATTCACAACAAAAATACTACATTTACCAGTGGGAAGAGTACAATTACACATGGTAGAAAGTAAACATATATATATTCAAAAGCAGACAGCTTTTTAAGAAGTATTACCCTTGCTTTTAAACTTTTAACATAAATTCCTGACATACCTTACAATTTCTTCTCCCAGTAAGTAATGCTGGAACCAATTAACTTTTATGAGCTTTATATGACTTTTGCTTCACATTATTCTACTGCTTCAGTGAAACACTTCTCAGAAATTAAAGTCACAAACGTTCAAAGGATCTTAAACTTACTACACTCCCAGGACATTGATTTCTCTACTTCTTTGGGAATTTTAAGCTGCATGTTCTAAAAGTCACTGGCATTACACAAGAAGAATATAACTGGGGGCTGAGGAGGGTGCAGGAAGCAATCCACTTCAGTCATGTACCTTAGGTCCTCAGAATGTTTTTTGTTTTGTTTTGTTTTTCTAAAAGAATAGTCTTTATAACAAAGTTATCTTCTAGACAGGAACATGTTTTATACTGACTAGGCACAACAACAACAAAAAGTATTTCAGAGGTACTTGGGTTTAAAAAAATAAAATAAAATAAAATAAAGCTAGATTTTGCCCAAATCCACGCACCCCAATATCATAGTGTATTGAATTTATATGGCAAGATTTTGGTACTGGGGAGGGTGCATGTGTGCCCTCTGTGAGAAGAGCCCAGCAGCTGCCCCATGTCAGATCAGAGCCAGCTTCAACCAGCCCCAAAAGGGACCTGTTGCTGGCCAGAGCTAAGCTGATGAGTGATGCTGGCTGAATCTCTGTGAGAGCATGTTTAAGAAAGAATCAGTCTGCTGCAGCATATGGGAGAGAGGAGTGAGAAAACAGAGAAAAGCAGCCCTGCAGACATCAAGGTCAGTGCAGAAACAGGTCAGGAGGTGCTCCAGGTGCCGGAGCTGAAGTTCGACTGTAGACCAGGGAGAGTCCCTGCAGGAGCAGGCTCCAGGTCTTTCCCTCTAGAACCTGTGCTAATCATTGTACTTCTAACTCTGTATCATTTTAACCTCTATTTCATGAAAAAGTAGGATCAAGCCTTAAAAAAAAATATCTGCAGAATTATACTTTTTATAATAAAGGTAGTCATGATCAGTTAGAACATGTCTAACTGCCGACATCAGTGTTAACATTAGTGAAGTACAATTCCCTTCTTCAATCCAAAAGCTATCAGTTAGGCTAATCTCTTATTCAGGCATCCCTTGCATACTTGGTCTAAGCCATTTGCATTTTTGATGAATGTCATTACTTCCAAATGTATCACCCTCTTGTACTAGTGCTTGCTAAGTGGAACCAAACAGATACATCCAGTCTGTATACGTTTGCTTTGTGCAGTGATACTTTGCATTCTCTTTAGTCAAGCAGGAAGGACTACATGGAAAATATTTTATCCCAAACTTGCCTTTTTTTGGCCACCAGTCCATCAACTTTCACACTAGAGATCATAAGTTCTTGACAGACACTTCACTTATACAAGTATGTTTTTTCTACCTTAGGGAAACATGACAGAAGTTAGAGAGAGTAAGTTTTTCATTTTAATAGCACTTTTAATTATAGTCTATGTATCTGATGAAAGATAATGAGGGATCTATGTACTTAAGTTTATATGGAAAAACATATTACAGCCTTCAGACACTGTACAGAAGAGATTTTATTAGTGATCCTTCAACTCCAGTGCAGTGATCAATATAGAAATTCTATTTCATAACTATTTACAAAAATAAGGTCACAGAACTTTAGAAAGAAAACAAAACTGCAATCTACACTTGTGTCAAGGAAGGGCTATAACTAAAGTGAATAATTAAGGAACTATGCCTAGGGTTAAATCACTAAGCTGTGAGAAAATATATTTTTCTTTCTACAGCATCTCGCTTCAGACATGGATAGAAGTATGTTTATTCCAGATTTCCATTTTAAAAGTAGCTATAGGATTCATTATATAACTGTCACTATGTGGCTTTTAGAATATAACAGTTTTTATTAATAGATATTACTGCCCTGAAGAACAGTAAAGAATTGACTATCTTTCTGTACATACATCAAATGAAGTCAAGCTACATGAACTGCTTTTATTACAAATGACAGTATCAATTTATATGTCCCAATAAGAGAATATATCTGTATATTTCTTGACGGACATAAATAAATACACATTTCTGCCAGGTGGTCTTGCTAATAATTCTTTCTTTCTCTCACTCTGCGTAAATCCCAAAATACATGAAGAATTTTGATTACTCATTGCTGTTTGCCTGTCTACTATAATGTACTTTCTTTTTTGGTGGGTATGAACATCAGTGCTAAGATATTTCAGTGCATTATGCCTATTTAATTTTTATTACTCACATTTTTGGACCAGTAAAACTGGAGGCAATCTATTCTTATTCTACGTAAATAGACAAATAAATCTGATAAAAAATTACAAAATGCAGATGAGGAATAACTCACATAATCTAATTAATTATACTCAGTAATCAGGAATTTACTTGGAGATTTTTCCCTTGCTCTATTGAGATTTCTTTTTCTTTTTTTTTTTTTTTTTTTTTAAGGAAAACAGATCTGATTACCACCTGTTTTAAACACTATTTAATAGCTGGCAAATATAATGTATTTGAACTTTCTTTCCTCTGCACCATGGAAGGTTGATGACAAAGTTCCCATAACTTTCATTTGCATTTGGCCTGTCTTCTGCTATTCAGATGAGTGTTGCAGATAGGTGAGCAGAACTAAGGCTGGTGAATAAATCCATGTTTATATTTGACAGCATTTGAATAAATTAAGGTATTAAGGGATGAGGATGGAGAATTAAAAAAAGAAGTATAGAGTCTCTACTTCCCAACCTCAGATTAGCAATGTGAGCACCACCAGCTTTCACTGAGGTCCTCTGGTGGCTTCAGTGGCTCCAGAAACAGAAGTCAATCTCACTGAATGGCATTACCACTGCTTCTGAGAAGCCTGAGGGATGTGAGAGTCAATATCATTGCATGTTCCTAGGTTTGTGCTGCCTCAGTGCTCATAATGGTTTTTGGCATATCTAAGTTACAGCAGCAAACACTGGGCTCCCTTAAGTAGCAGAGCTGTCCAGAATCGAAGTACAACAGTTCACAACCCCCATCTTTCCCACTCCTGTTGCTTTTCTCTATGTTACTGCCAACATTACTAAGGCAAAGGAATATTCCACTGGGCCCACTCTGTAGATAAGTTTTCTACAACTCCAAAAGATAAGTGACAGATAAGCATGTTAGTGAAAATAAAATGATAATAGAAAGCATGAGCTTAACTCAAACCTATGGCCAAACTGAAGAAATGCTAATTATGTGTTCTCCAATAGACTGGATTCTGTGCTCATTCAGTCTGGCTGTTCTTGTGAGCACAAAAATGTGACAGGTTGTTCAAAAGAGGTCTTGGATCAGGTTCTAATGCAGACCACTTCACACATAATTAAACTGAACTTTGTATCAAATCTGGCATCTAAATCTCAGCAAGTTTCATCACTACCTGGCACAGTCGATAGAACAGTTCAGCTTCAAAAAGTTGCATGCTATTTAATTCAGAATACAGAACACCCAGAAGCTTTTAATGTTTAATTCTCTTTGTTGCTCTGCTTAATCATTTCTCTTTCGGAACCACACAATAGCATAAGAAACTGATTTGTGAATACAATTTCTCCTTCCTTTTATAAAAATGAACATTGGCATCTACAAGTATATAAGCAGCCCAGCTAAACAAACAAACAAACAAACAAAAACAACAAACAAAAAAAACCACACACTTATGGACTGTCATTAGGCAACTTCTCCTTCTCTTTGAGCTGTAATTGAGGTATATATCAGATATAACGACCCATTTCCATCAGTGTGAAGAACTAGGAATTTAGCTCTAGTTTTGCTTCTGAACTCCATGTAGGGATAGAATTTGGTACATGCAAATATTCCCCTTCTTCTTCTTCCTAGTATCCATGAGAAAAACACAGACCAGAAGGGAAGTCTGCACCATTTGACCAGATTCAGGTATCTAAATAATAACAATAATAATAATAATAATAATAATAATAATAATAATAATAATAAAAAGTGATTGAGAGAATGGTTAAATGCCCTGGAGTCAGGAGAAACTTCTTCCTGAAACCCTAAGCATTTCCTGTATGCACAGCAAGCATATTCAGATAAACATAATTGTCAGTTAAGACTTCCCATACATGCAATGTTTAGATGTTCATTGGTGAGAAGGGTCTTAAAGACATTGTGAAATTACCCATTGTTAAAGACGTTATCAGGTCCCTAATATCAGGTATTGCATTGAATATTGAATGCAACTGAAACTAACCCCATTAAACTGAGCTAGATAGAGTAACATAACAGAGACTACCTATACTATGGGGTTGGAGGGATGGACGTCTTATAATGTCTTATATATCTATAATTATGAGCTAGATTCCCTGGTGCAAGTCCCTTTGTGAACAACTGTTACTCTGAAATTGTTACTTTCCAAAAAATTCTAAGGTACATACATGAACATTATCATCTCAGTTGGTTACAGTTCCAAGTGATTCTTTAGTTTCAAGAAGAGAAAGCTGAGGAGGAACATAGTGATGTGCATGACTATCAAACAGGATTGTATAAAGAAAATGGAACCAGACTCAGAAATGTGCACTGAATGGACAAGAGGCAATGGGCACAAAGTGGAATACAAGAATTTCTGTTTAAAAATAAGGAAAACAAAAAGCAAACAAACAAAAAAAACCCTCACACTTCAACGTATTGGTGATTGAATGCTTGAACAATTTGCCAACAGAGCTTGAGGAGCCTCCAACTCTGAAGACATCAAAACCCAACTGGACATGTTCCTGATCAACCTGTTAGCTTAGTCCAAAGTTAACCCTGCTTTGAACTGGGGGATTGGACTAGGTACTCTCTGTAGGTCCATTCTGTCCTCAGCTATTCCATAACTTTGTATGCAAAGATCAAAACGAATCTTCTTTTTTTTTAAAAAAAAAAAAAAACAAACATAACAGACCTTAATTTTATGAAAAAGTAATGGCAGGAATAAACAAATAAAATAAAATAAAATAAAATAAACAAACAACAATGACAACAATGTGATCATTGAAAGTTGATTTTTTGAAAACTAAAAATTCTCATCCTACAATTGTGTTCTACAGCAAAGTGAGAACTACCAATTTTATAAATGCTTTTATTTTCTATAAAACATTTTAATAGCAAAAATATGCAGGGCAAAAAAATAAAGACAGACTTTTATGCTGAAGTAAATAAAATTCATCTTCAAATGTTATGATCTACTTTAAGTATGAAAGAATTACCCCAGCAAATCAATTTCAGGGGAGGAATACACCACTGCATACAAAGTACTCAGGTCACAGTGGAGCCAAACACTAACAGAGTTTCCATTTTATTCTCTTCCAGAAATGGAATAACATACAATGCTGAAAGGTTCATCACAGTAATGGATGAATATATAAAAATTCTTCCAGTGTTGTCACTGGTGAACAGAAGAGGCACAGGTACAGAGGAAAGCTTAGATGCACTTCAGTGGCATTGCAGCTGTGACTGAGGATCAGACTAACATCTGCAGAATCATAAAGACTGAGTTCTTCCTGAACAGACTCTCACTAATTGGCTGCTTTTTAAATTTATTTATTTATTTAGGTGGTCACACATTAAAAAAATCAGAATGATGCAGCTATCCCAACTGCTTCCTCAAAGTAATTGCTTACACAAACTGAAGCCACCTGACTTCAACAACTCTTTTGTGTTCAAGATGGCTTTAAAAAAAATCCTCGGAATAATTTTCCCTGCCTAATTTGCAGTCTATTCCACATTAAGACTATTATATTTAACACAGTAAGAAGGCAGATATTACATCAGTCTGTTCAAGTCCAAGCATATGGTCAAGCAAAACTGACATTAGTATCAACACGTTCTTACAATGTGATAAATATTATGCAGTCATTGCATTTTCCTGACAAAGTATAAGAGGCAGATCTATCTGCAGAACATGTACCACAAAGTACCAATTAAAGACTGAGAAATACAGTAAACATTCAACTCACATAAATACATTTTTTAAAAGTGACATTCTTTCTATGGAAGAAATTCAGTCATGTTTACAAATAACACAAATGAACAAGGCCAGTTATATTCTGAACCTCCCTCTTTCTCTTCCCCTTGATAGAAAATCTTTTTCTACAGAAAATAGAGAAATTTTCTGTATTCCAGCATTCACCAGCGATGAACACTGTCACATAAACCCCCTCGTACCATAAAAATGAACTGACAGTACTAACATTATGTACTGATACACTTTCATTTTGACAGGTCTTGCCCTTGCTTTAGTGCCTTCCTGTTCCTGGTGGGAAGAGACAGGCCTAAGGCAAAAATTTTAAATCACATAATAAGTAGAAGCAGAGAAGAAAAGAAAGGTATAAGTAGCCTTAAGTAGTTCAGAAGAGTGCTCTTCTAATTGAAACAATTCCCAAATTTATATGTTTACTCTTTAGGTGAGGTTCACAGGAGAAATTATTTATCTAACCATTTTATATGGATTATTAATTGTATATAAATAACATTTTAACATTATTCTCAGAAGACTGCAACTGAAGAAGTGAGGCAGGTAGGAAGCATCATGAAAATTAATTAAGAAAAAGAAATCTTAATTAATAAAGATAATTTCTTATGAAAAGTAGATTCTTAATGGGAATTCTTAAACAGGGAGCAAAAGGATAGCAGGACATATACTCTTCCAATTCCCAACTTACAATGTGGTCCCCAACCACTATAACCAGGACATAAAATCCAGATCACCTGGAAAGGAACCATCTTAGAGAATACAAACAGCTACTCAGAGCTTTTAGTCTAACATCCTTCGTTCACCCACTGGAGGTGATGAGAAGAAAGAGTAAGAGCTGAGACTCCGAAGAAGTTAAGGCCGATGCTTATTGATCAAGTAAATTTTAATTTATAAGTATTATTCAGAATTACAAAGGAAAAGCATGAGGTGGGAGTGTGTAATCATTTCCGTAAAAACAAAACCCAAACCTCGAACTTTCATAGCTAGTCTGTTATTACTTATCAAGTCCCTACTGTATATACAGAAGTTCAGGGTAATTTACAACTGCTTTAAGAAATCCTGTTTTATGTTATAAACAGTATCTCTTTCTATTGTGCTTGATGATCTTAAGGGTCTTTTTCAATCTAAATTATTCTATGAGCAAATGTAAGATACAGAACAATTCAATTGAAGGGGTGGGAAGCGTCACATCTGATAAAATTACAAATCTGCCAAGCATTGATAGGGATAAAAGGGATTGATGTGGCTTCCAATTCATAATTAAACACACTTTTTTTCAAGAATATGACAAAGATCAAGGATTTCTGTAAAACAGTAATTTGCAACTGCAGAGGAGGGACAGCTAGTTCTTAAAAATATACACACTTAAAGCATCAAAATCAGTGCAAGCAGTGGAGCTGCTCATATTGTTCTCATATCAATATGATCACCCCTCACATCCCAACAGAAGGCAGAACACAGGATCAAACTGAATTCCTACCTGTGAGACAGCAAGCATATAGGCGACTTGGATGCTGGCTTCTGGGTTTGTCAGTGCACTTTATAGCCAAAGAGGGGTAGGGAGGAAGAATGCAAAGCCAGCATATGACTTAGCTGCATTAATTACTTCATCTGCAGTGCAGTTTACACTGTTTATATTTTACAGCAACCATGGAGCTTCATTGCTCACTCTTCACCTTCACTGTTCAGTCTCCACCCTTAGACTAAAACAGAATCACACATTAGTTTAGAGTTAGTGTGCCTGGGCTGGAATGGGCTATTGGGTCAGAGCTTCTCTCAATAGCATTATGAACATCGGGCAGACCTGTCACCTTTCCAATCTATTACTCATTCACCAGGAGCTAAATACTATAATGAAGGATGAAAAGGTTCTTGATTAAATGAAATCAAGCCTCAACAATAAAGACTGAGAAGCATTATGCTAAATGACCTTTTCAGACCCCTCCATATAAGAACTTAACTTCAAATATGCATCTGTTAATCTTACTGGCTCCATATTGATACTGTTCCTCTGGTTAAAACACATTGTCTTCTTTCAGCCCTAAAAGACATGATCATACTAAGTTATCCTTACTATTTACTACTTATTGTAGTCTTCAGTAACTCTCAGTTTGAATGGTTCTACATCATACTTCCCAGTTGTAGGTAACTCTGTTTTGACTTACACACACAAAATCCAGTTGTAACTTCCTCTACTAAGCCACAAAGCTGGACATGGTGGACATACAAGTTGTGCGGTGAGGTACATGAGAGATACATTGGCAGTTACCATTTGTATCCTTACGGGATAAGTAGGATGACAACAGGTGTCCGGTGTCTCTTAGGCATTTATCATCTTCTATCCTAAACATCAGCATAGATCACCCTTTAACACAGAAAATTACTTTTCAACAGCCAGTATAAATTTACAGGAAGTGTTAGGGATAGGAAGAAATGATAAACAGAGCAAAAGCATGAACAATAACTTGTGTTATTGAGTTAAAGAATTAAGGAACGTAAAATAAAATAAAATAAAATAAAATAAAAAATTAGAAAGTGAGGGAACTCATGCGCCCATCAGGAAGTACTTATCATTGTGTATTTTGATTTACATCTTGTATGTCCTATGTAAATTTTTGCTTCCAGCCAGCATAAAACAACTTGTATATTATTAAATATTTAATGTTTATGCTCTATCGGAATTTAGAATCTATGAAAACATTATGTCAAAATGTATTAATTTCAGGACATAACAGAAGAACTATGTTGTAATTGTGTCATTTCAGTGTTGCAAGGAAGACAGGATTTTTCTCATTTCAAAAACAAACAAAATTGCACTTGTCTGTCATCTGTTTAAAAAATCTGTGGCCAAGATAATCTATGTTTCATTGCTGACAGATAGACTTGGTGCATCTAAATCACAATGAAAACCAAACTATAGTTTAGCTTTGCAGGAAGAATGGAAATGGGGCACTTTATGCTGCATGTCAAACAGAATGATCATCAGAACTACTTCACTGTTAGAGAAATATATTTAAGCTGCATTCTGGTGGTTAAAAACTTCCCAGCATTCCTTAGGGAGTCAAAACCACTAGGCAGGCTTAAGAACACACAGAGCCACCCTTTCCATCTTTAATGTGGTAACCAAAATAAACATTTTCTATCTTTACTCAGTTGGTTTATTGAACTAAATCACTACCTTTAGTTAAGGACCCATTATCGATTTTTAATAACACTGAATTTTTATCTCTCTCTCAGTTCAGACCCAAAGTGTCAGACTAACAAGGGATCATCTGATTTGCTTTTACTAAATTGAGGTTTTGCCTTAATGTTGACAGCCATGGAGTACACAGTACCGTCTGCTGACCTTTTTTCTCCTCTGGAGCCAAAGACTCTCCACGGAAATAAGTCTGTTGTGCTGGCAGGAACAAGCAGATGACTAAAATACTATGAGATTTGAGGAAGAACGCAGTGTACATTTCCTGATCCAAGTGAAAAAGAGACAAAACTCACTTTGTAATTAAATATGCTCATATTTAATGTTCGTGGATTTATTCACAGTAATTCTGATCAGGGCCAGAATTTACAGAATTCCTATGCATACTTATACAAGTGTACATGGACATTTTAAAAATCCCTCCCACAGCTGAAGAAGAAACAGAACAGAAATAACTGGATTCCAACCTAGTAAAAAGCCTCGGGTAAAATGCTACTGTTTTGGGTATTGAGTGTCCTCAGTTCACTGATACCTAAAATACTTGATATGCTAGAAAAAAAACAAACAAACAAACAAACAAAAAACAACAAACAGAACTTCATCTAGCTGACAAGTCTAAGACATGCTACTACCTCGTCTTCTTTCCACTGTCCCCCATGCCTGCAAAGGGCAGAAATTTCTTGGAGGTGGTCCTTCTCACCAAAAAGCTATCTACTTTAATAGGAGTTGGACATGTCCTTCCTACTCATTCACTGGAATCAGAAGGATACTATTTGACTGTTTAATTTTTAATATGTTAATGTAGGTTAACATCTCTGAGATTTCTAGGCTTAGAACTAACACAAAAGCAAGTCTGTTCGAAACTGCCTGATGTAAAAATAGAAAGCTAAATAAACAAACAAACAAACAAAAAACTAGGCATACACACACAAAGGCATTTTTAAATTGTTTTCTGACCTGCTGATTACATACCTGTAGCATGCTGCCTAGCACTAATGATCTTTGAAGTGGTATGTTTTAAGAAGACAGTAAGCATGCTACATTCTGAGAGGAAGCTTCTTTACCAGAAATCTAGATTCTAATGCATGTCAACAGAAACATCCTCAAATACTTAGGTTCACACAGTTTGAACAAACAAACAAACAAACAGACAGACAAACTTTAAGAAAAATAATCTTTGTGTCCTAAACAGAGAACTCCTGGTATTTCTTAACCCATTACTTATCAGAATGAGGAAGCACAAGAAAAAATGTCCAAGAGCTGTCTTTGGCATTTCTTTAGGTTATTTTCACTGGACTCTTGTATACTAGGTAGCATTACTACAAACCTGCAATCTAGTTTTAGTATTTCTCTTTAGTATTTTTGAAGGTCAGCTCCCATAAGAAGATATTAGGTTTAGATCAAACCATAACTTTCAGTGGAAGCATGCATGGTATTGTCAAAATAGAAATCATAGAAAAAGTTCAATATAAAAATCAGAGTCTGCATCCTCCAACACATCCATTATGAACTAGAGGAAAATTAACAGTGTAGTACTTTATAAATTAGAAATAACATCCTAAGTCCTTAACTAAGTGTTTAAAGCTTTGTAAAGCTAAAGATTGAAAAGAAAAACTACTTTCACCAAACCACTACAAAAAGTTGTCCTGTTGGTATATTCAACTGGATACAATTTTCTACAACACAGATAAAATGTAAGAAAATGACCAGAATTTAAGGTTAGAGTTGTTTGTCTGCATATCATATTAATCAAGCTTCTTACATTATTCAGTTTTTTAACATTAGGTTCTTATAAGGGAAAGTTCATATAAGAATCTATATTGATATTAATCATAAAACATAAACAGAGGCTTAAAATGTAAACTTTCTCTCACTTCCACTTGCCGTCTACATTCACTACATCCAAAGAAGTTTACTTCATGTAAAGATCTTATTGTAATACAGCTAATTAATGGGGTTGTATAGCAATGATGATGCAGAATATAATAAAAACTTTAGAAGGCATGCAATATTATCATAAGAGAATTCAGCACAAAGTTGTAGAACCTGCATAAACTCCACAAGGACATTTGAGCCTTAACTGAATTATTTCCAGGAAACTAGATACTGAATATTGATCAAATGTTTTTCTAGAAAAGCATTTGAAGCAATACATCACTAAACAAACTCCCAAATACTTAATTCTTTTCAGAAATTCAGTGGTAGCATAAACACTTGACTACAAAGCTTTAAATCTTTCCTTAATAATAAATGTTAATACTAATTTGGAAAAATAAATGAGTTGGTATTAGAAAATGTATATTTATTTATTTCTACAGACCAATGGTAGCAGACAGCTGTGATTGCCTGACTAAAATAGACATAAAACAAACATATTACATACAAAGTATGAGGTAAAAATTAAAGGGATTGATGTGGTTTCCAATTCATAATTAAACACACTTTTTTTCAAGAATATGACAAAGATCAAGGATTTCTGTAAAACAGTAATTTGCAACTGCAGAGGAGGGACAGCTAGTTCTTAAAAATATACACACTTAAAGCATCAAAATCAGTGCGAGCAGTGGAGACTAAGTTTGATAGGAATGACAAATTTAAGAGCGTGCAAGTATGCATATTATTTTTGAGAGGCAATGCTAACGAAGTTTTACAACAGAACAGGAAAAGAAACAATCAGACTTGCTCTGTTTTCTAATTAAATTATTTTGTCTGTAGAAGAAAGCAACTATTTCTCAATTCATTACCACCAGTACATGGCCTGCTGTCAGAAGTGGATGTGTTTTAGACCAACACAATGGAGTGAGACCTATAGAAACTATTTTGTCTGGCAATTCTGAACAGAAACAACACTTCAAGATTTTGAATCACAAGTTTAACATAATGAATGAAAGTTACAGGTAGGATCAATAAATCATGCAAAAAGGAAGCTGCAATTTAGTTATAGGTAATTTGTTTTCCCTAGGGAAGGAGATAAGAAGCTGTCTCCACAAGTTAGAAGGTCACTTAGAAGACTGACAGAACGCAGACAGGTTATTTCTGACTTCACATTGAAGAAGATCAGAATAAAAATAAAAGGTTTTAAAACATAGTGTTGTGACTTTATACCTGAAAAATAATACCTAACAACCTAACAATTTTCATTAAAAAATTAGAGTAACTACAGTTAAATCAGCATGGAGCACTGTTAGATTAATCTAAGCTAATGAAATCATTAGCATTGCCACAATGAAGTAAATGAGAGATGAAGCAGAGACCATTAATGTTTACACAAGGACAAACACGCATGAAAAAAAAAAATTAAGATATTAACTGTTGAGGCAGAAATCTGACAATAGTACAACAGCACCCCACCTCTCCACTTCACCATCCAGTAGTTTAGTTTGCAAGGAACCTAAAGATCTCTGCCATTTCTGTGCTTTCATAACATCGCTACTGACACATGGCTCACAATTCAGTAACCAGTCTTATAGGAGCCAGCAGGGAAGGACGTTTGCTCCACTATGCAGACAAAAGCAGTTACAACCATTTTTCTATCACCTTTCCATCTACTCCATCTATTCCCCCTCCTACTTTTAAATAACTTTTTCAAGAAAAATTAATTTCAGATGCTGCAAAATCCCACTTTGAAGCTACTTAATCTGCAAGTAGAATGAAGGCAGTAGCATCCTGCTGATGGTGGAAACCATCTGAAAATAGGCTCTTACCAAAGCAATAACTCACATCAGGCCTACTTTCTTACAAAAACAAGGCAGCAGTCTACCAGTAGCCCACCATGTCTTCTACTGCACACAGCTCCATGCCTTCTTTCTAACCAGCTGTTTTCTGCTGGCCAGTTGGTTACCACTGCCCTCCCTGACACCAGGCCCCCCTCAGGTGTAATTAGCCAGCCTTACGCTTCATTACATTTCAGGAACATGCACACACTGTTTGCTGAATGCAAGAACACTGTTTTCTGTAAATAAAGAAAAAAACAACAACTGTGATTTCATTTTAAATAAGTTTCTAATGTCACTTCTTTAGTCTATCGCTAACCGTTTTTTAATGAACATTGGTTAATTAATACTTCATGACCTTTGCATACATTGATTTTGTCATGCAATCAACCAAAACATATCAACATTTTTAGCTGGAATCAGGTCTATATATGTGCCAGAAACACTTTTTTTTTTTTTTTTTTTTAAACGAATATTTAGATATGTATAATTTAAAGGGACCTGGAGGGTAGCTCTGTCACACAGCTGTTAATGCAGTTTCAAAGCAATAAATCAACAGTCTGAGGAAGAAAAGCACACAGTAAGGTTGAGATGCAAATCAGGTAATGTTATATACCTCTCTGTTAATTTCTTGATTGTCAGCTGCACTCTGTTTAAAAATGAGTAAAAAGTATAAAATGAGAAATTTTTCTACTTCCCCCAAAAGCCAAGATAATAGCGTAAATTGAATAAAATAGCTATCTCCAATTACTTAACTGGTAAAATCTTTCATTCTAAACTAGACAATTTTGTGCCTCAGGATTAGGTCACGTTCTCATTCCACAAACAAACAGCAGGAGGCTGAGCATTTCATGAAGCTACCCTTTCTACTTATACATAGACCCACAGGATTTGCTTTAAGCATACCTGAAGCACAGTGGGATGGCAGGAGAAGGGTTTGTGCGTGAGGCAGGCTCTACCACTTCCCTGTCCCCACACTGTCGTAAAAATATGCTCTAAGGAGAAAAGCTTTATTTTCTTAATACTGATACATAATTTATAACAGGAAAACAAAAAGAGCAGAATAGGGAACCATTTGCATGCAGAGTACCGTTGTAATACATTAATAAATTCAGGGCCCTGAAAACAAACCGGTGACAAAACAACAGCAGAAAGAACTACTGATTCACAAAGGAACCATTTTGCTCATTAGATTTTTTTTTCTTTTTACTATTTTGCAGTGTTTTAAGAGATGTCTTTATGTATCAGTGTGACTTCCTTACAGTTTGCTTGCTACCTTCACTGTCCACCCCTGTGGGCTTTCTCATACCCATTCCGCTTCATAGCACAACAACTGAATGCTTGACTTTGTGCCAAGTATGATTACTGATAGACCTTACTTTTCTAAAATCTCTCTTTTCACAGAAGTCTTACATAGCCTTTTAGAACAACCTATTTTTTTTTTTTTTAACACAAAACTTCAGAGTTCAATTTTTTATGATTTTAAGCAGATGAAGAAACAACACAAAACATTTAGGAAAGAAGTTTAGATTCATTTTCCTACCCACAATGTATCACCATAAACAATCAAAGGAACGGTTGCATGGCTATCCTGATTTTCACTCATGTAGTTGCTAAGATACTAGCTGCATTTTATTATTACATATAGTTTTACATGAAATTCTTTTCAACGGAGTATTTGTATTATAAGTTGTTGTTTTTTTTTTTTCCCATTACTTTCAAGATTGACCATATTTATTTTACTCACATGCACCTTAATGCTCCCATTCAAATTACACACAAAACCCCCCAAATCATTAATATTTTTCATTAATATGCAATGTTAATGTGCAGTCGAAATGTTATGGTTATCTGACTTTACTTTTAATCTTTTTCAATGTTATCAAGGTCTACCATACCACAGGATCCCCTCTACATTCAGAGTTTCTAATGAAAAACAAAACATATTTCATATTGCGTATTTCACCATCAGTTGCAAACTTAATTTGTTGCTTCAAAACAGATGTCCTTCTTCAGCTGTAGGCTTTACATTTATTTTTCGGTACTTGAGAATGCATGATGTCATATTCCTTCCAGTCGTTTTTAAGTAAACTGTGTTGCAATAAGTGTTCTTTACCAGCATGGCCAGTTTACAACATTTGGCATAACTCTGTATGATTACATCCTACTACCCCTTTTCCAATATTTTGGAGCAATAAGATGCTAATTCTTACTGTAAGAAGCTTTAGAAGAGCTAAAGTCTTCCCTTCCAATAGGAAGCCCCTTAAATTCAAAAAATTAGGAATCTACCAAATTCCCTGATGATTTTTCTTTTTACCATCTCACCAATGATGAATTACTATTAAGCACAGGCACAGAATCTTATTTAATGTCCAACTTAGTCTTATTTCAACTTGTACTTTTTGTAGGAAACTAGTAAGTCTAGTACTGAAGCAAAAATGTTATCCCTGCATCAATTTTTACATATTTAAGTGAATTTCTATTTATCCAATAAATTATTTTTTGCTGTCAAAAATATCCTTTCAGAATCCAAAATACAGATAACTTCAGTGGGTTTGAAAATAGAAGGCAGGTTATAAATGGACTACCAATTTTGAAAGAGAAAAATCAAAAAATCAAAATTCTCAAAAGATTTTTGGATACCTATTTTACCATCTGACCTAGTGAATTCAGTTTCTCATCTTAGTCAAGAAGATAAAAATCTATTAGAGATGCCATTTCAAGTATTTATTCTCCTGTCTTCTGGTTGTCTTTGGTGACAACATCCAGCCTTCAGGAACCACATAATATGTTTTGTAAGTTAGATGATCACTTCACATTCTACACCCCTCAACTCACAGTAGTCCTAAGCCTCAGTCTGTACTTCAAAAACTTCTTATAAAAACACTGCCTCACCACAGCTCTATACTGTAACTGGATTGCTGCCACTATTTCTCTGCCAACTGTTCGTCTATGTTATGAGAAGCACCTATATACTTCTGATAGAGAGTTCTCCCTTTAAGCAGAGGAAGGACTTACTGAAGACTTGGTCATCAGTGATATCAGTGATGGTCTAGATTAAGCTTTTTATTTTTATTTTTTCCCTCTTTTTAGCTTATTTCATATTAATATCAGTACAAACCCACAAAACCAGGAAAGCAAATTTAGACAAGGCTACTCCCAAGTTAGTTTTGCTTTACATGCAAACTGCATTCCTTTACTGAGGCTGGTCACAAAATAAGTGATTTACTTTATAAACCAGGTCATGATTACACGTTACAACAGACCAACTTTCTTTTGAAATAAATCCACTCAGAAGAAAGATAACAGAGTGCAAAATTATATATATTTGCATAACTCCGCCTAGAGGAGATGAACAACAACCATAATGTACTGTGCACTTTCCATGACCTCTTATACATAGTTCAGCATCAGTTTTGAGCAGTCCAACAATGTGAAAAATACATATATTCTCAACAAATTATATTCTGTTGGCCAGTCTGTACACAATAAAAAAATAACACATGGTTCTCTAGAGACCTACATTTTATACCAGGCTTGTATTATTTAGCATTCAAGCAATGAAACAAAATTACAGATTTTTAATTTCCACCAAATTAGGCAACGACAAGATGAGAATCAAGGTAACTTTTGCAAGTACTTGCTGTGGTGTGCAGCGTAGGCTGTTGGCTGCAGGGGCTGCAGCTCCTAGCTACTCTGAGCTAATTACTAGCACAGCAAGGAGCATTTAACTGAAGCCAGTGGATATGAAAGCTGAGGTACAGGGCTCACACAGGAAGGCTGGAAGTTTAGCAGTATACCTCTTTGAGGAATCAAAGGTGGTTGGGCAAAAGACACCTTTAAGGATCTGGGCCATTTTTTCAAGTCAGTGAAACTAATAGGGAGGCTGCAGATGCCCCCAAAGAATGAGGGCAACCTGTCCCAGCAGCAAAGTCGCCCTACTGATGCACACCCACCCATCTGACTGCTGTTATGTGGAGCAGTGATGACTATATCAGCCTACTAACTAGGTTAATCACCCAGCCTCTCAAGTGATTTAACCTATACCTGTTTTCCAATTTATATTTGGAAGCTGACAATGAATGAACTACCTACTGCGTTAAAGGTATCTTTAACAGCATCATAGAATTTACTTAACACTCTCCTTGAAATTATTCAGAATTGCACAGCTATTAAAATGCATGAGATTACCATGTAATAGCATTCTGTACCTTTGCAACTTAAATTAGCCAGACTATCTTTATAAATATAATCATTAAGCTCTTAATGATTTTTTTAATTAATTTCCAGAAGTGACACTTTTATAATTAGGACTGTCACATTAAGGCTGTACCCCACCAAACTAAAATATTTTGGAAGGAAGGACACTCACGATGATTTTCGTCTTTCTTACTAAATGAAGTGTCCTTTTTTCTGCATGTTAGACAACCACTAAAATCGTGATGTAACAAAGACTGCAAAATTATATGTGGTTTATCAACCTAAGCACATTATACCCCTTCAGTCAAATCATTACATGAAGTCTCTCTGTAATAATTGGAGGAAAACCTTCAGATCATTAAGCTCTAAACCACTAGCTAAGATTATCTGTGACCAAATTCACTATTCCACATGAAAGAATTTCAAGATTCATTTTAGTTGAAAAGTATTTTTGTTTTGAAAGCTCAGTGAGAATTGTCATCTCTAACAAACCGCAACTATAACCTAATTGGGTATTGATAACAAATCCCACTAATTTATACTGTTTTGGCACTCAGGCGCATATAATTGGACTCATCAGCTTCCTATTAGCACTGTGAAAAAAAGCAGTCAAATGATTTTTAAATCTCTGGATGACAGAATTTAAGATCTGTTAAATTTTTTAGCATGTTTTCTAACTGTGATCCCCAGCAGCCCTGATTCTTCTTCACACTACTGCTTTAACAGCTGTTTGAAGACTGCTGAAGACAAATCAGCTGAACAGAGCTTACCATGGGGCTACAACCCACAAAATCACAGCTTTTGAATATAATTGTCAATGCAGAAGTTGGATTGAAAAATTCCTTCTGAATTATGTATTTCAAATTTAGGGGTAAATGCACAAAATAGAAATTTATCACAGAGCATAAGCCATTAGTATCTGCAAAATACAGAGTTCTTCATATTTCACTAGATATTTGCAATCTTCCATTGCCTAGTGCTAGTAGCAGAATCTTATTTTTTCATAAAACCACCAGATCGCAATACTGCCATACTCACCCTTGAAAAATACCCTGTCCTTTCTGTGAATTACAGACTATCAGTTAAAGATTTAAGAAGAGCATTGTGTGCAGTTTTGGGTGCTACAATAGAAGAAGGACATAAAACTATTAGAGAGCATTCAACGAAGATGGTGACGGGTCTAGAGGGGAAGATGTATGAGGTCACTTGGTTTGTTCAGCCCAGAGAAGATGAAGAAGACTGAGGGGAGGCCTCATGGTGGCCTGCAGCTTCCTCACAAGGGGAGCAGAGGGGCAGACGCTGAGCTCTGCTCTCTGAGGACAGCAACAGGACCTGAGGGAACGGCATGGAGCTGGGACAGGGGAGGGTCAGGCTAGGTGTTAGGGAAAGGGTCTGCACCAAGAGGGTGGTTGGGCACTGGGACAGGATCTCCAGGGCAGTGGTCACGGCACCAAGCCTGCTGGAGTTCAAGCAGTGTTTGAACAATGCTTTCAGGCACATGGTCTGATTTTTGGGTAGTGGTACTGTGTGAAGCCAGGAGTTGGACACAGTGATCCTTGTGTGTCCATTCCCCCTTGGGATATTCTGTGATTCCATGATTTATTTATTTTTTATTAAAGGTACTGTTTATAGATTTTTCTCTCTTCCTTGGGAGCTCAGTAATCAGGAACCCCAGCACTGTCCCCGCCCACCCCCACCTGCCCAGGCCCAGGACCCCTCATCACCCCTGGGGCCAACAGGTCCTGCCCCTGCCAGACTGCAGCAGGGCCAGGCTCAGATCCCCACAACCCAGCTACAGGCTTTGCCCAGCCCATAATGTAGAATAAAAAAATATTATATTAATGCCGGAGGGGGGGAATATGAAAAATTGAAAGCTCATCTTATATTTTATGCATTGCTTTCGAGTACTTGGTGAAATACCATAGAAATTTGGCAAGATTGTTTATCAGTAAAATGAATTTGCATGTTAAATACACCCATTTAATGCAAATTGTTTTCCTGCACAGCTTTGCATTAACCAATTCTTCTAAAGTTTTGTGATTTAGTAGTTATTCAACTGTATCTTCATATCATATCATTGTGACTTTTTTATTGATTTAAAGCAGCTAGAAATTACACGCACCTCAAATAAAAACTACATGAAGTTCAGAAAAGACTTTCAACTGTTCCATAGCCCAAGCATCGTCCAAAACTAGCAGAAAATTAACAAACACCTAATTAGAACAGATAAAAGATGTAAAAAGAAAATACTTTTGTAAGACATCTTCAGCACAAGAGTTACTTATCTGAGAAAGCTTGAAAAGAAGAAAACCTGAAATGTACCCACACATATGGAGGGGACACTACAAAGATGTATTTGGCTCTACCATACACAGTTACACAACCTGGAATGGTGGCAGTGACTGAACCTGTATTTACAGGAAATAGGATTTACATGCTGTATAGATTTTCCTGTGGTTATAAAGAGGGATTTAACATGTGTATTAACATATAAACTGAAATTGTTTAATTAACATATATTAATAAAAGATACATAGCTTCAGTCATTGAGAATCACTTGCAAGTATTAATATTTACCACAAAACTTCATGTTCTAAAATGTTTTGTACATCTTTCGAAATATTTAGCTTTGTCATGAACCAACCAAAGAATCAATTAAATACAAATCTTGCTTTGGGAGCATTCTCACGAGTAGTATGCACAACCTAAAACGTTCAGTGTTCATTTTCCTACGTTCATAAATAGGAAGTTTCAGCTTTGTTTAAAGCCAACCAAAACTGGCATTAAACATTGCCAGTTTTACACAGGTTATTTTTCTGAATTCATTAACACTAGTTTGTGTCCTGTCCCTTCTTTTCAAAAGTAATTTAAAAGCTTTATCATAAAAGGTTTGCTGGTAACACTTTGCTCCTAGGTTTGAACATAAAAAGGTATTTAAATCTGATATGGGAATCTATTTAATTCAGATATGGGAGTCTATTCAAAAAGTCAGTTCAGTTTTTATTTGTTAGTATAGTCACAACCCTATTTTAACAGTTTTCCTTTAGCACTTGTCCTGGTTTCATCTGGGATTGAGTTAATTTTCTTCCCAGTAGCTGGTATGGTGATGTGTTTTAGATTTAGGATGAGAACAACGGTGACAACACACCAGTGATTTAGTTGTTGCAGAGCAGTACTTACACTAGGTCAAGGACCTTTTAGCTTCTCATGCTGCCCTGCCCTTGAGGAGGCTGGGGGTGCACCAGAAGCTGGGAGGGGACAGCCAGGACAGATGGTCCAGACTGGCCAGCGGGATGTCCCATACTGTATGGCATCATGTTAAACAATTAATATGGGGTGGATGTCCCCATATTGCTCCAATTGCTCCTCAGTCCTTCTGCAGAAATGCAAATTAACATCCTCAAAATGTTTTTAACTTTTTTCCTGAAAGTAAGCAGAGAAGTGAGATCTGTTGTTCAAGACAGGAAAGAGCCATTTTCTGTAGAAGACAGATAGTCAAATGAAAAATGTGGTTGTTTCAGGGGCAGTCCTACCATGAAACAGATTGTAATCTTTAAAAAATATTTAAGTAAACTGCTCTGTAGAAATATCACGTTTTCATTTCCTTAACATTTTACATTTTACCCCAGCACAGAATACTGAAAAAGTATGAAACATTGTTAAATTAAACTTCATGTTATACTTTGAGATGTAAATTGGCAACCTGCTTCAATTAGTTAGAAACTGAACTCTACAAAAATGCCATAAGGCAAGAATTTAAAGTAGAGAACATCTTATGTGTTATTCCCAATGTACTCCAACTGCTTTGCTGAAGTTGCAAACCTTTCAGCTCTAGTCTGTTCTCCGTCCTTCCTCTCCACGTGCTCAGCAATGATGAGTACCTCATACACTTTCTACACAAGAAATACAGCAGTCAGCTCCTGCTATGCCCAAAATACGGAAGGAACTGCAAGGTATTACTTTAGTTCACTGAACTACAGGTTTATAGAATGCAGGAAAATGAGCTTCAAAGGATCTCTAACCAGAGCTCAACAATAAATGCTCCAATGCAGCTGCAGAAAGGCCACTTGCCTCTGAAATCCTGAACAGAATGTTAATCAGATTTCCAAGCCAAAAGGTTTATGTATGTCATGCTAGTCATAGAAAAGACTTTCTGATAAAATTTGACTCAAAAAGTAAGACACTAATGTCAAATGCTGTGCATTAATTATTTTTGGAGGCTGAGTACATTTGGAAATTACCAAGATCAAACCACACCATATTATTTCATTTTTATTGTTGTTGGTGGTGGTTTTGATTTTGTTTTTCCTTTAAGCCATGGACAGAGGCAATGCACTCCACCCCGAATAATGGTAAGTAAAGCTGGCAGCAACATGTTTGACCAGGAAGTATTTTTCAGGAAGAACAGTAACAAGAGACAGAATTGTAGCTGAAGGCAAAATAACCACCATTTGGTCTTTTGTCAACACAGAAGACAAAAGTACAGATTGCTGTTTCATGAAGGTATAAAAACTCCTATTTTATGTGACATAAAAAACAGTAAGGTGCACATATGCAGCACATCCTTCTGAAGTAACCACCACCAAAAGTGGCATGTGAATGGCTAGGCACAGTACTGGCTACTCTTCCTGAGATCAATTTATTTACATAACTAAGAATAATGCAGTGAAATAGATAATGGTAAAAAATAGAACATATTTATACTGATTTCACTGCTTTAAAATTGAAGTTTAGCAGTGACATTTTAAAATGCCACTTCTAATACACTGTTTATTCCTTCTATAAGATTGGTTTGTTGGGTTTTCTTTGTGTGTGATTTCTTTGATAACAAAACAGAATCAAAACCTTTCTTTTCAGCTGCAATATTTAATTACAGCTGAAAGTATTATTTTTCTTTTCAATTGGCAAATTCAAAACAAAATATTATTTCTGAATGAATATATAATCATTTAATTAGGTGTTCAAAGATTTTTCAACACCTGTTAAAAAAAATAAAAAAAATCTTCAACTTCTTCAGTGTTCGATTTTTTTTCTTTACATAAACAATACCACAGACATGACATTCTCTAAAAAATAACTTTGGCTGTCAAAAAAAGATTTTTTAATGAGTAATTTCTTCCTTTGTAAAATCCAAGTAACCCCTGCTCCTAATACAAAATTGTTTTTTGTGTTGTTTCCCTATAAACTATTTTTTCAAATATGAATTTATATTAAATGGTTCTAAAATATTATTCTAAAACTGTGGACATACAGACTGAAAATATTGGCAATTGTTTCTCTTTCATGGAAAATCCAAACTATAATGATCTTCAAAATAATATTTTAGATAATAAAAGACATTATAATAAATGATTATGTGATTAGATTCATTTTGAAAATTATATTTTGAACAAAATTCAGTGGAAAATTGTGTGCAGTAGCAATTGCATTATTGAAATTTTCAGAAATTCTCAGTTAATTGAATGTGTTTTATTGCTACAAGAATGTAGTGGCAATGGCAGCAATGCCAGCTGCTAGCAATGGCACCTTATCTAGGACTGGGCTTGTGCAGCCATCAACATTTTCTCCATGAAAATCAGCAGAAGAACTGGTATCAAAAACAACAAGGTGTAGAACATTTCTGGGAAAAAAGGCCAGCGTAGATGTAGGGGAAAGGAACCTCAGTCTCCAAAAATAGTGTAAATAAATACCAGTACTGATTTGCACTACTAAAAATTAGAATATCAAGGGGTACTAAGGATACACCATGATAAAATTATATAACTTATACTACTACATTACAGAGTACCCTGTCAGAAAAACAAATATATTACTAATCTCTGGAATGTTGAGACTATTCCCTTTCAAACAAGATATGTCACAAGCCTTTTAAAATTCTGTAAGTGTACAACTCTCTGTGTGAATATTCTAACAATTTCTCCTGTGACTTTGACTTGTGCCACAGTCTGTCATACATAGCACACTATATACTCATAAAATAACTCACTTTTGGAGGACAGTGTACAATAAACATGAGTCACTAGTGACTCATGGGAAAAGTGGAGGTAGGTAGGTTATGTTCTAAGCAAAAATGACAACAGAACAATTTTGCAAGGACACTGTATAATGTGCTTTTTCACTTCTCAAAAGTTAAGTCATTAAGAGAACTCAACTCTTCTCTTGTATTCAGTTGCATCTATACCTGAGTATTTTTCCTTCTCACTTGGAGAAAACACTTGAGCTGACGAGTGCACTAAATTTAACTTGCTACTGGACTTGGTCACATCAGTTCTCAAATTTTTGTGTTCATCTGGATCAGTAGCTTGTAGTTAATTAATATTATGTATACATTCTTTGTTTTATTTAATTGCTTGTATGTGCATAAGCACATTCATGTACAAGACTGGTACGTGTACAAATACCAAAATACATTCTTTCTTGTTGAAAAAGAGCTATCAAGGCTGCTCTTATAAATCCTTTAGGCTTTTGTGGAAGTGAGACACCAGTTACTGGGTAGAAAAATATGAGTTAAAAAGTTAACATTATTATGAATTTAATCAATATCAGCACAAGCAATATCAGCAAGTTAAAAAAAGAATAGCAAAATGCAGTTCTATTAAATTTAAATCAAACCATATAAATTTGAGATTTTTTCATCCTCAAAGCAGAATTTCTATGCTGTAGCAAAAAAAAAAAATAAATAAATAAAAATGCAGTGACTGAAAACTTCATAGTTTTAGTCAACAATATAATTGGTATTATACTATGATTTACATCCTATTCAAAACAAGAACAGGGGACATAAGCCATAGCTTGAAATGGGCAAGTGGTATTTTTTAAAAAATAGAGCTCGATGCTATGATTTTTTTTTTTTAATTTATTTATTTTTATTTTACAGGAGCTAAGAAGTGACTGAGCAGAATACAAGATGAAATTGAAGTTGAAAACCTGCCCTCAGCTGACAGAAGTCTGGGAAAGGGTTCTGTAGATCTCAGAGGCCTTCTCATGAGGCCTTTAATTGCTGGAGAAAGGACACTGGGTGAAACACAGCTTCGATCTCCCTGGTTCTTACATTCTAGAAATAGCACAGGATTTTTACTCAGCTGAGAAAGTAATAAATGCTTTGGATCAGAGAATTGTTTACAAGCTTGAAAGCTTTGCAGCTGCAGTGCAAAAGGAAAGAAAGAAGTATGTGTTATCTTGCAGCAGTTTATGCTCACGTTAAATCATTAGTGCAATGCTACATTTCTTTGGGAGCAGCTGGTGTATGTACAGTGTAGAAACAAACACTATGGGGTTATAAGCTTGGCAACACTTGCCTATATGTTATGCCTGAGGTAATTCTCCCACCTCTGGAAAAACAAAACTAAGTATTGTAAAGGTAAACTGTTTTTAATATATCAGCCTATAAAACTTCTACTTTACACTCAGTTCAGTGCCATATGACTTCACATAAAGTACATCTCAGTTTGTTTAAATAAAGATTGAAAAATTTTTTTGTTTGTTTGTTTGTTTTTTCTCATCTAGTTGGTATCTTCAGGACACATCTAAAAAACATCTATGCTTTTTTCTTAAACTATGAGTAAAAGAAACACTGTTTTGTGGCTTAAGAGGATTATTATCATTGTCATTATCACTATGCAAATTAGGTAAGAAAGTTACTCTAGAAAACAAAGATCATGCTGAAGGACCCAAAACTGCCCTTGGTTAGAACAAGAAGCATTTCAGATGCTTCATGTGTATCTGCTACTGTTCTTCTAAGAAAGAATGTCTATTTTATTTTATTCTGTCCAGAACAGAAACGATTCTTCTCACTTCTCTTACTGTAATGTCTAACAACACAAATAATGATCAGCAACAAAAACATCTTTTTCAGTATCTTGTATCATAGATCAAAATATTGATTTTTTGTTACCTTAAATTGTTACTGATCTTTTTGCATTCTTACCTATCATAGCTCTGTAATATGAAAGTAAAGCATGAAATTATCAAGGATATATTCAAACAGAAAATAACTGTTTGTACATGATTCTGATTCAAGCATGTCTAGGTTATAATTCTAACCAGAGGAAACAGTGATATTAGAAACTTATACTCCTATTTTTAGTGGCAAATGTACACGTTAGCAAGTCTGATTCAGGTTATTTGAGATCTTATGTAATCATTTGTTATGGAAGTCAGATTATCAACTTTCAGACTTAAATGTAGGTTTGCAAATAATCTTCACTGATCCTTATAAAGTATGCAGAAGTTTCTATTTGCATGGAAATAAAACCAACATCTGCCCATGCACAGTACTATCTGTTGAAGACTTAATCAGAGAATTTATAAATGCATAGACATATTCAATTTTGTGAAAAAATGTTTCTTCTGGAAAACATTTTATGAACAATTTACTAATTTCAGAAAACAATACCACCTCAAATCCCTCCGTATCATCCAAATGTTGAGTCTCTGTATCGAATCTATAAAATATACATAAGATATTAGATTATTCACTGCATGCTAATAATGGCATGACACAGCTGTGGACAGAAGTAGTAAGAGCTGAAACTGAAGACTGATCACCTGGGCTACACAAAATAAACACACATTTCTTTCTTAATATAGGAGTCAGTTAAATTCAAATTATAACTGAGACCCTAAGCAGAGGTAGATGGAAAGGAAATTGACTCACAGAACCTAGTTAAATATTCAATAAAACAGGAGAAAGAAGAAATGGAACAGGTCAGTTGATTTATTCTCCACATATACAGTGTCAGAATTTTTAATATTTATTGGCTAACAAAGTTTGTGTTAGCTTATGTCAGACACAAACCACAACTCAACTAATAGTAAGATATCTGGATTTGATATGATTGTCTACAAATTAGTGAACAATAAGAAATACTCTATCTTAAAATATCCTGCTGTTGTTGTTGCTGGAATGCTTCTCATATCAAGATTTTACTGCTAATGACAAATGAATTGAATAGGCACAACGAAATTTATGTAGTATTCATTCTTTGAAAAGTACTGTACTCTAGACTTTTTTTTTGACCAAAGATGTATAATAATGTGCTTATTCTCCAGTTACATAAGGTAGTATTCATTTTTCACCTTTCAGAAAAGAAAACAATGTAAATTTGTTCAGCATTTTCTTGGGTGCTCATTCTTTCAATTGTTAATTCAGGATTTCATATCAATAAGCAAAGGAAGTACAATACACAAAGGAAGGACAAACTGAAAGAAAGAAAGAATAATGATGTTTGGGGGGGAAGATCAGAAAATGTGTTTTCTGAATGTAAAATGTGTCTTGGAGTGTTCAATGTCTATACAGTAGTTGTCATTGTAACAGCAAAAAATACAAAAATCCAAATTTTGCACTTCAGAGTCAAGTACTCTCATGAGCTTTGTTTTGACAGTATGAATGGCAAGGAAGACTTTTGATGTGGGTACAGTGCAAATAATCATATTTGCTCAAATAGGAAAGCTAAAAATTAATGATCACAAATGGTTTTTCCTAACCAAAAAAACATGTACATTCAACAACATAATTTATTTTCTTCAGAGACACCAGGAAAACTCCACAGACTTCAGTGAGAGCTAAATTATGTGAACTTTGTAAAGTTCTCTAACATCCTCTTATGTCTTTAAGCAAATATGTGTTAGTATGGGAAGACAGACTGAATGAGATGCTTCCAAAAGCTAATTATTAAATATTATGCATTTTCTTTGTTTTTAACAGAGAGATTATTAATGAAGGAATATGTATTTTCAAGAAGCTACATGTTTGTCCTGCATTTCTGTTCTTTGTGGATGAAGTTATACATCATCTACTTTCAAGGACATGAGCAAAGAGCATCCCATCAGAGCTAAGTTTTATTAAAGTGACTTATTTTTTCCTGGTTTTCCTTGCCGTGACTATAGCTGTTCATAAAACTACAGTCTATGATTTTTCATGGCAACAGCCATTTATAACTTGGATATATTTATAACTTGGATAACCATCTCTGCTCTATTTTGTTGACCAGAGTCATTTTATTTTTATCTCACATTCAATCGTGTCTTTATAAGCACTGAGATAATGAAGCATCAATAGTTAATGTAGCAGTTGATGTACTTGGTTCAAGCTAAAATAATTAGTATAGCCATGTTTATGAAGCAGATTTAGAGTGAAATGGGAGTACATAGTCTTGTTGCTAGCTTCAGGCATTTACCACATGTTCCTCCTCCTCTAATTATTTGTATTTCTGTATTTTTTCTTTCATCAACAGCTTCTCCTTCTGCTGGACTGTCACATCAGTCCTCTTCAGTCATCAAGTATTTATTATAAAGCCCACAATTTTTTTGCTACTGAATATACTTCATGAGAAAATAAAATCATACTTGAAAAGAATTCAAGTAATTATCATACGTATGCTTGTATATATGATTGTGCTCTGTTGGGAATATGCTGGCAGTTTCAATAAAAGACAATCTAAAATGGGAGCCAACTAAAGTGGTGACCTATGCACACCAGTGATAGAGCCAGTCTCTGTTTTGACAGATAATACTACTTTGGTATCATCAACCTAATAAAATTGGTATTTAATACCATGCAAACAAGTTTTATTCACTTTTATGTAGGAAAGAAACAGCCATGAATACATGTTCTGTAAGTAACTGAGGAAGGTAAGAGTTAAATCTTTTAAGTGTTCCTAAGGTTGGCCACAACTAACAGTTAATCACTGTGTCTCATTTAAACCACTGTAACAATAATGAATAATAGAATCATAGAATATCCTGAGTTGGAAGGGACCCATAAGGATCATAGAGTCCAACTCCTGGCACCACACAAGTCTACCCAAAAATTCAGACCAAGTTTCCTTTGAATTCCAGAGGCTCTAGAATTCTTTGTAGACTTGAAGCCTGTAACAAAAGGTATTTACCTCAACATTTACTCTACTAGAACTAACTTAATATTTATGTTTAATAGTGCCTCACTGAACTTCTGACACAAAAAGCTCAGAACTTCTACCTCAGATACATGGGATATGGTCTCCATTTCACTTTTTGGAATTCTTTTCCAATTATTCTGTAGAAATCTGAGAAAAAAATAATCTTGCAATACAAAGAAAGTTAATGGAAATCTTACAAAAGCTCTTCTTACCTGACAAGGTTTTTAGCACTTAAAAAAGAGTTCTAATTATTCATTCAAATATACAGGATAGCATTGTTAGCCTACTGTATGTTTTTCAGCATAACCAGAAATAAATGAAACTGGAAAAAAAAACATCATTCCATCTTCATCACAAGAATATAAGCTATTTTAAGAACAATACAGTGAGTCAATCAACTATTTCTACTCAAACAGCAACACCTGACATTACTTAACAAGTATACAGACTCAAATGAACAAAAACAATTTTCAGTTATTTAAGAATTTGTGTACTTTTTCTGGTGTGCTATTTTGTAACTATGTCACTATGTCACTATACATATGTACACACACTTAAACATTAAAAAGCAAACAAACAAACAACACACATAGAAAAGTGAAGGAGGGGCTTAGAATAAGGCCCTACTGACTGTTACCTTCCTACACCTTTCCTGTCTCTATCAGTAAAACATTCATTGTTCGTCAGTATTGGAAGAAACTGCAAGGCTATCAACAAACTTCTCTAAACAGAATCCTATTAAAGCTTAATATTGATCAAATTACATAAACTGGTTCAATAAAACAAGGTCATTACATATCCCTTTTAGGATTTTCCCTTCTATCTTGCCTCCAGTAAGCATTTCCAAATAAGTGGTATCTTATTAGATGAAATAAACTTTAATGACTATCAGTATATTTATATTGCGGATTTTATTATTGAATTACTGTAACTAACAAGTAGTGTTTAGCTGAAATGTGAGGGGTACTATAAGTGATCAAAGAATTCTACTAGTTATAACCAGAAAGAACATATTTTCAAATAATGCTAATAATAGTATTCATTAGAGAAAATAATAAAAATATATATATTTCAGTCACTTCTAGCAACATCTTGAGCAATTTATGCTTAATTAGAACCAGGTATTTAGATATCCACTAGAGAGATCCATTGTAATCACAATACACAGAAAGTTGTTGGGAAAAAATAATATATATATATATATTAAAAAAAAAAAAAATAGACTAAGAAACTAGAACCTTTTCCTTTACGTATTTCTTATGAAGACAAAAAAAGTCCAACTTTAATTTTTTAGTACTGTATGTTTCCCCATGTGTTGTAGAGATTCTTGGTAAAGATATTTTACATAAAATTTAAAGAGGCAAATACAGAGACAGGCAAGTCAATTGTTCTTTACATTTGATATGAGGTCTTTCATAAGGACATATACTTTTATTATGTATTTTATAAAATAAATAAGTATACCATTGGTGGTTCTTTACCATTAATATAGTTCATTGTTAGTGCTGTACCATTTCACATAAGAGGATGCTGCCTCAGGAATAGATTACTTGTCAGTACACACTCTTTATAGGCCTGGATAGCAAGCCCTGGTTTGCAGTGGTTTTGGACACCCTGAGTTCCAGTAGTCCCTCCATTGAATTTATACTCTATCATCTCTAGCAAAGAATAGCATGTTTAGACTACTGTAGTTTCAAGATGTCCATTTGAAATTCACTTTTTCTGTGTATGTGCGCAGAAGAATTTACTTCATATAAGTATAGCTATCTAAAAGTTAAACACCCAAGATAGTCATTAATGAATTTACAAAATGAACTGCCCTTTCTGATGGGCCTATTCCTCCTCATTGTCTTATAGCTAAATTCTGTAAGACTAAGACTGAAAGCTTAACTTTTTAGCTGGGGTGAATTGTACTACAGAAGTTTAGGTTTAGATACAGAGTCTGATCACCAGAACATGAAAGAAGTTAAAACCATGCAAAGACAATTCTGCTAAAATAAATTCTCCGTGAAATCAGAACTTAGACTTTCTGTACAAAACCAACTGCCCAGTAAAGGACATCAAAACACAGGTAATGTCCTAGAAATAAATCATTTAATTGGAACTATATAGCCTATGTATTCCTTAAATCAACAAAAACTATGCTCCAACATATAGAACCCATTTGAAAATGTCAGTAAGGTATGAGATTTACATGATCTATGAATTTTCTCTAAAAAAAATATTTTTTACACGAAGACTGAAGAAATTCAATGTGATACCGTAAATATCAAAGCCGTGGTCAAATAATGTAGGTCATGATCTACCACTTTCAACTGGAAAAAGGCTTCACTTACAGTTTGCTCTCAGACTATTATTCAGCCTTGCAATAGCATTTCTCTAAGCTTGGACTCTGAAGTGTGAAATCCTTAGCAACGTTTAAAATAAAAACTGATTATTTTATGAAATATTCACAAATCTTTCACAAAATTACATTCACTTAATAAAAAATCAAAGTTAAAATTTCAATATTTTATTTTTAATCAAAGGACTAAAATAATTTAGCATTTTCATTTAAATTATACAAATATTTGACATAAAATCAAACCACTGCATTTAAAAACTTATTTTTTTCAAAATCATTCATAGTATAATTATGCTATTAGTTCGGATTCAAATTGAAAGTTATTCATTAGAATGAAAAGTTGTTGCACATTTACACTGACCGCTTAAAAAAGAGTCCAGTGACGTCTAGCTGAACTTCCAGTGCTGGGCAGGAGAAAGAGAATGACTTTGACAATTAACAGAGGAACTGTCCTGACTTTGACAATTATTGGAATCCATTTCAGCACTATAAAGTCTTTAAAGTGCTCTAAAAACTGTTCTATTTCATCATCTCACGTAGCCATAGGCCTGTGCCACAGTGTTATCCCTTTTTTCTAGTAATAAAATATTAAAGAGGTAATAGGTACAAACTGAAGCACAGGATGTTCCACTTGAACATTAGGAACCATTCTTTCCTGGGAGGATAACCAAACACTGGCACAAGTTGCCTAGAAGTTGTGGAGTCTCTGTCCTTGGAGATAACCAAAAGCTGCCGGGACATGGTTCTGCTCTAGCTGACCCTGCTGGAGCAGATGGGTCAGAATGGTCACCTTCCAACTTCAATCACTCTGTGATTCTGTGAGTATTAGGTTAAATTCTAAATAAATCACTGACCAATTGCATTATTAATGAACAAAACATACATATTTGACTAGATTGATGACCTATGAACATCTTCATATAAACATTACCTCAGCATCTTCCATAACTTAAAACTTACTTTGGAAAGATTTAAAGAAATAATAAAGCAATCACAAAATAAGCCTAATTCAGCATTTTGTACCAGAACATAAAATTTATAATTACCACAACTCTTCAGATCCTTATGATTTGTTATAAGTTAATGACATCAATTGTATTTTTTTCAATGTTAGTTTACAGGCCAAATAATACTGGTGACATTTTCCAGAGAATTTAGCTTAGATGAGATGGTGGTGAAATTTGCTTGAGAAAGTTGCAAGTAAAAAAACATTTTCATCTTTCCACCTCTCAGAACAGAATTCAGTTTCTAACAACAGAAACTTTACTTTGGCATAGCAGTTTTTGTGCTACAGAAAAATAACGTAATTTTACTACAAGAAAATAAAAACATAGCGTTAATTATTTAAATCATATGCTTCTCCATTACAGTAGAGTTATATATATATATTTTTACTGGACTCTAGAGTCACAACCTAAATACAATAAATTCCTGATGTAAGGGAACATGCCGTGCAAACCCATGTCCACTTTCCTTGGAGGTTTCCACTGTCAATACGCAGCCTTGCAAGGAATAAACAAGACCATTTGTGAACTAGATTTTGAATATGCACAGAAAACTTCTCAACTGTACAACTGCGTAATTCTAATAGTTTTAGTAGTTTAGTTTCAGACTCTTGTTTCATTTTACCATTGTGACTGATTCCACAAAGTGGACTGATTGCACAAAGTGGAATCTCTCCACAGTGAAGTTTTAAACAAAAAGCAGGAAGGGGTGTTCTGGGTCAAGTTCAAAGTTAACCAAATGTACTATGCTCTATAATGTCTTTCATACCGGCTTCATCTCAAAAACAGTTTGCGTTGACCCTGTATTTTTCCGAGAAAGATGGATTCTAAATGTCATTTCTTGATAATTCAAGACCTTTCTCTGATGAGTGATGTATCTTTATTCATGGCACCTTATAATAACTTGTTCATCCATCAACATTATTTTTAGCATAAAACTTTTCACTCATCTTTACCTAGCCTCTCCATCTTACTGCGTCTCCAAGAAAATTTACAAAATCACTCATATTCACTCTCAACATAGTTTCCTCAGAAGCAAGAAAATTTCAATTAGGCTTTTCATGCAGAAGTTATCACCTCTTTGCTCTAGAAGTTTTTTTCTGAATCAATTCCAACATGCAATTGGCTCTCAATCACTACTGAGCCAAAACTCAGACAATAAGGTTTAAACCACCCCTTGGTTTAATAATACTTGCCTAGTTCTAATACAAATCTTTTATGTAATGCATCACCGAATTATATTTGCCTTATTCACACTCACCTCTCAATAGTTGCCTACAATCATTCTATAACATGTATTTTCCCTCTGTACTACTGCTAACTAAACAGCCAGAACTTATTTTGCCTTTTTTAACTGCTAGAGATAGGGCCCTCATCTTTGCACTGTGCTATTTCATCCCACCTTATTACTCTTGTTCTGCTGTAATATCCTGTTCATTCTCTTAGTTGAATATTTGACATAATTTTGTCATCTAAAATTTCTACTATCACGCTCCTATTTCTTGTGTTCAAATTAGTAACAAAAATTGATCCCAAAACATATTCTTAATGAACTGCTTCTGCTAACATCCTTTCATCCTGTCAATATCTACTATAGGTGATATTTTTTCCTATCTGTCTTCTATCATTTAAGTCATTTAAGCGACTACTTCAGAAGAAGTAGTGGCCACTTCAGAAGACAGCTAGTTTAGGGATCATAGTTTCCTAGTCTAATACTTGGGGTATCAAAAAGTTATATTCAGTTACTCTGTATAAAGATAATTTTGGTAAATCCTTGTCACAATTCTACATTAACTTTTTGACTTATTATTACTTTTTCCTCCAAAATAAATTTTAAAGTCTTCTCTGTAATTACATTTAGTCCAATTGGTCTGTAATTGCCTGTTCACTTTTTCCTCCTTCCTTAAATATATCTTTCTGTTAAACATAGATATTCATAAGGTTATGACTCCTAATCTAATAGAACTAAACAATATTTCAATTATAGCAATATAACAGGACAACTAAATATTTGCAACTCAAAATTGAAAGAAATAGATAACTATATATTGCCCTTTTCCAGTATAGAATACTATACAAACTTAGAGCCATCTAAACACATATTTTGCATTTTGATTATAGTATTTGGCTACAACTGTAGCTGTAACAGCAATAACTAATATCCCTACCTCCATATTTAATATTATTAATTATTTCCAATCAGAAAGGATTTTTCAATGGTTCATTTATTCCCCCAGATATGATGTGGGTTCCTTTTGTTCAGATTCTACTTATGAAAAATGTTATGATTTTTCCAGATCCTATTCACAAGCCCTGGTCTTCACAGAGGGACTTCAACCACCCTGATATCTGTTGGAGGGACAGCACGGCAGGACATAAGCAATCCAGAAAGTTCCTGCAATGCATTGATGATAACTTCCTTCTCCAAGTGATAGAGGAGCCAACAAGGAGAGGTGCTATGCAGGACCTCATTCTGACCAACAAGAAAGGACTGGTGGGGAATGTGAAGCTTAAGGGCAGCCTTGGCTGCTGTGACCATGAAAAGGTCCTAAGGGCAACGAAGTGGGGGCATGGAAGCTCACTAACCTGGACTTCAGGAGAGCTGACTTTGGCTTCTTCAGGTAGTTGGTTGGTAGAATACCATTGGATAAAGCTTTGGAGGGAAGAGAGGTTCAGGAAAGTTGGCTAATATTCAAGGATCACTTCCTCCAAGCTCAGGAGCAATGCATCCCAACAAAGAGGAAGTCAAGCAGAAATGCCAGAAGACCTGCATGGATGAACAAGGAGCTCCTGACCAAACTCAAACAGAAGAAGAAAGCCTACAGAGGGTGGAAACAAAGACAGATAGCCTGGAAGGAATACAGAAACATTGTCCAAGTAGCCAGGGATCAGGCTAGGAAAGCTAGAAGTTCCCACTGACTGGAAGAGGAAAATATAACCCCCATTTTTAAAACAGGAAAAAAGGAAAACTAGAAGAACAACAGGGCAGTCCATCTCACCTCTATGCCCAGCAAGATCATGAGCAAATCCTCCTGGAAACTACGCTAAAGCACATGGAAAACAAAGAATTGATTGGTGACAACCAACATGGCTTCACTAAGGTTTGAGAAGTGGGCCCATGTTAACCTCATGAAGTTGAACAAAGCCAAGTGCAAGGTCCTGCACCTAGATCAGGGCAATCCTAAACACAAATACAGGCTGGGCAAGGAATGGATTGAAAGCAGCTGGAGAGAGAAAGACTTGGAGGTGTTGGCTGATGAGAAACTCAACATGACCCAGCAATACGTGCTTGCATTCCAAAGCACCAACCATATCTTGGGTTCCATCAAAAGAAGTGTGGCCAGCAGGTCAAGTGAGGTGATTTTCCCCCTATGCTCCACTTTTGTGAGATGCCACTTCCAGTACTGCTTTCAGCTCTGGGGCCTCCAACGTAAGAAGGACATGGTCTTCCTGGATCAAGTCCAGAGAAGGGCCACAAAGATTATCAGAGAGCTGGTGCACCTCTTCTGTGAAGAAAGGCTGAGAGAGTTGGGGTTATTCAGCCTGGGGAGACGTTATAGCTGCCTTCCTAGCTAAAGGAGGTCTACAAGAAATGTGGAGAGGGCCTTTTTACAAGGGCATGGAGTAATACAAGGGGTGACGGCTTTAAAGTAAAGGTAGATTTAGATTACACATAACGAAGAAATTCTTCATTATGAGGGTGGTTAGGCACTGGGACAGGTTACCAAGAGAAGCTGTGAATGCCTTATCCCTGGCGGTGTTCAAGGCCAGGCTGGATAGGACTTTGAGCAACCTGGTCTAGTGGGATGTGTCCCTGCCCATGGCAGGGGTGTCGGAACTAGATGATCTTTAGGGTCCCTTCCAGCTCAAACCTTCCTATGATTCTATGATTAATTCTATATCTTCAACCGTTTCTTAAGACAATAAACAAAATCAGTGCCCTAACAAAAATATATTGGAACATAACTGTGTCAATATGTACTTTCTAGATGCAAAGCACTATATAAATCCTAAGAAATAACTTCTGAAAACCTCTCAAGAAATCAAGACATAAATATATTCAGATAAAGCAAGGCTCATTAGATGTTACTTTATAACTAAATAATAGTCATCATTGATGGTAGGGGTATGGTTGGACCAGATGATCTTGAAGGTCCAACCTTAATGATATAATGATTCTATCATATAGAGTACTTGTGTATTATTCTAAATTGAGTGAACACAGAATTCTTCCTCTCAATAATAAAAGTACTTGGTAGCATTTTGTCATAGATCTAATTCAAGCAGCTAGCACTGCAAACTTGCCACTCATAACACCTTAAACAAAAAAGAAAATGATAAAAGTTCTATGTAGGATTTCCCAGGTCCAGAAAGGAAGCTAAATAGCATGGCAGTCGTGCAAGTTATTTTCTTGGAAGACTATATTATGAGAATGCTATGTTACTAAGCCAGTGTTCTGTACTTATAAAAACAGATTTTTACAGAATTGAATTACTTACATGAAGATCTAGACTACCTAATTGATGGGAAAAAAAAAAAAAAAGGTTCTTTTCTGAAGTGTAAGCAGTATGTCATACAGTTTCTTTTATGTTAACCTTGCATCTCTACTTTTATATGTGTGGATGAATACTACCTGAAGTGTGATTGGTGTAAATAAACTACTTGTAGGGGCTGCAGGGCTCTACAGTTCAAAGCCACACACCACCAACATTTACTAGAAGTATTAAAATTTAAAATCACATCATTCTAGTTCCTTAAAATTTCTGTTTGTTTTAGGTACTGTATCACATTGCTGCTGAACATTATTTTCCTTAGCTAATCTCCTAGATTTTAGCAAGAGTTTTGCTTTTGTGAGGCACATAAACATGAAGGCTTAGACACCTGCTAGCACTCAATAGGAACACCTCATTATGGGCTCAGTAGTGAGTGCCTCTGTACTAAGCAGCACGCTGAATAGGGAGGTTCACAAATGCAGAACCTTCTCTCTTCTTCATATTTCTTGCAAGAAATCTTAGAATAAATAATATATGCTGGTTTTTGCTTATTCTTTTACATTATTCTATGAAGAATAGAAATAGAAATAGAAAGGGTCAATTACCTACAAATTTGAGAAAAAACAAACAAGCAAAACCCATTGATTTTACTGTATATCTGGATCATTGCTGCTCCTTTTTTTTTTTTTGACCCAAGCCAAGTGCAGCCATTCTTATTGCCTGAAGATAGTGCTTGAGGTGCAAAACCAATATTTTCAAATGATTACAGTCTTTCCTTTTCAGTCCTATCCCATAGTATTCCAATATCCATCCATGGTCAGTCCTTAAGCAACTGTTTCCCTTTCCAGCTCCAGAGAGTGCATTTTTCCTTTTCGGTCTTCGAGAACTTACTGATTTGATTTATCCTTTCCACCTTCTTCTTACAGTCATACAGCTTCCTCTCTCTGTCTATCTCTCTAGTCACTGTCTAACAGGTATACGACTATTCTCAGGCTCTCAGGGTTACAATCAAACCCTCTAGCAAGAGACAGTTGGGAAATGCAAAGAAAATAACATGGAGAAAAACTGCTTTTTGACACATGGTGTATTTGAAACCTGAGGGCAGATATGCAGGCTGAACTCTTATATTTCTTTGATTTTAATACTAATGAAAAATAATTTTATACTGAAATATAAGGCTGAAATACAGCATAATATTATTATTTAACTGAAGTAATGTATTTGCAGTTCCTAAAAGAGACAAAAGCAATTTTATATAATGATACATTATTGAACAAAAACATGAAGATGACAGTTGGTTTTCTTTTTGTGTGTAGTACTTTATTTGACCTACATAAACTAGTTTTATTTGTTGTAATGCTAGTTAAAAACTCTTATCTGGAATAGATTCTGTAGGAAATTTCCCTATTCTTTTTTCTTCATTTTCACAATTAGATCTTTAATTTAAATGATCCCTAATCTGTTTTAAGTGCTAGAGCAACAGCCAAAAGAACCAGTAGCTATAGGCCTTCATCATGCTCTCCTTGGAGTCAACAACATTACTCCTGCTCACAACATTGAAGAGAAGACAGGTCCCAAGTAGGGCAAGCCAGATGTTATTAAATCCATACGAGTTCTGCAGCCGACCTCAATGGGAGCAGAATTTGGCCCTCAAGGAATACATATGGATTAGGATTAAAGTCAATGATTAACTAGAAAACTGGTGAACCTAAAAAAAAGAATAAATAAATTATAAGCTACATACCTGAGGCAGTGCTGAGTTAAGCTGTCGCTGGAGGGAGTCTCTGTCATAGATGACATCCTGTAGGCGTTGCTGTGCAAGTGACAAGCTTTCCTGTGTCTCCCGAAGAGTATCAAGGAGACGGTCCCTTTCATCCAGCATGTTCACCATCAGCTGCTCAAAGTGAGAATCTGAGTCCGAGCCGCTGCTTTGGGACCCCCGTTGACTCATCGGGGTGTCCTCGTTTATCGTGGGCATCACTTCGCACATCATGTCTTTAAAAATACAAATCAAGAAAAAGCTTCTCAGTAGAAAAATATTTGAGGGCATTTCATAAGAGGAACTAAGTCTGTCACATGGATACAGTTAGTAGATTATTGCATTGTTCCCTCATCTAAACTTTGTGCTTTCAATGTTAATCAGGTGGTCGATAGCAATTAAATACAGTGACTAACTCCACATAGCAAACATTTTGAATGTGCATCCTAAACTGAAGGAAGAAGGACTGGATAGAGATGGAGGGTAACAGAATATTTTAAGTTATTAGTAGTTTTGTAAATAGCACTCTTTAAAAGTGACAAAAATAACTCCTCTGCAATTGCAACCTCCTTCTCTTACTTTATATCATTGCTGAATTGTTGGCATTGATGCCAGTAGTTGCTATTAACTGCTGGATTTTGTCCTGCTCTAGGCATTTCTACAGTACATCTCAGGCTAACCATTGATCCAGTATCATCCTGCCTTAACAATACCAGGTTAATCTATTTTTCTATCTAGTTATTCCCACCCTCAGGGGAAATTATTCTCCAGTGAGCTTGTTCAGCAAGAGGTCAAGAACTAGAAACCCTCTGCTAATTACCATCCCTGTGATATCTTATGCAAATTGAATTGCTAGGAAGAGAATCACTGTTGCTTATTTCGTAAGAACAGTCCCAAGCAGAACAAGTAGTATTACCTAGTCCCATTCATCATTTATAAAGATAATGTAAATCTCAAAACCTTAGAATGTATATGAGGAGATGCTTATGCTATGAGATAATGCATTCATTCAGTAGATGGAAAACAAACAAAAAAACAAATATCACAAAATATGACAGGTCTGAAAGCTTAGATTAAAAAAAAAAAAAAATCAGATAAAAGATTGTGTTAGTAATAGATGTCATCTATTATAGAAATAGAAAGTCACCCAAAGAATCAGAAGTTGTTTTTCTAGTACGACTAAGTATAGCAGACAACTTTTTACATAGTTGAATCTTAATTGCTGAAAATTCTCATATTGTAGCAGCTCCTGGAAACCCTTTATCTCAACAAGTGGGACAAAGGTGCTTTTCATTCATCTAGTGGAAATTAAAATCCTTATGTACATGTTTGCTGTGGTTGCTATAGATATAAACTTTGTCTAGAATACGTGTTGTTGATGTACTTCCATTGTTAAGTGTGCCATCTTATGAGATTCTCACAAGTCTCATATGACAGTTAGCTCTATGCATTCTTAAATCTGATCTGCTTTCCAAAGTAGGAAAGTGGAATTTGTGACAGTGAAAATTATGAAAAATGGAAGTTCTGGCTGTTACAGGACATAACCTTGTTGGTCTGTGAGTTGGTTCAAGACCAGGCTGAACAAGGACAACCTCATCTAGTGGGTGGCATCCCTGCCCATGGCAGGGAGGTTGGAACTAGACAATCTTTAAGGTCTCTTTCAACCCAAGCCATCCTATGATGATAACCTAAAGATATCCCATACAACAGGGGAAAAAAAGAGCTAAGACAATACACTTAATTCATTAAAAGTAACTCTTCTTATCATCATTAAATCATAATCCTTATGCTAACATTGCTTGCTGCTGAGATTTTCTGGAAAATCAACATAGCTTCACTAAGATTAGCTGGTCTCAGTCATATTCAGAATGTTCATGCAGAATTTAGTATTCTTAATTTTCAGTTCTTCAGCAGATGTGATAATGAGGGAAGTTGGCACCAAACACTCGTATTTCAGCATGAATTATCAGCTACTACTGCACAGCTTTCATAGGCAATAGCTTCACTACTGAAGTTTCAGGTTGGTCTCAATTCTGTTTTTAAAATATCTGTTATGGAGACAAAGTAAATGTTGTTTGTGGCTATTTTAGAGCTTAGCAATTAATTAGGTGCAAGAGAAGCAGATAATAGCTTAAAGTGATACATGCTGAAGTTCCTCGTATCTCCAATATAAGGGTCAGATAAATTTACTCAGGATTATCTGATCCAATACTGTGTATCTCCCTTACTCACAAGCTTCAAAATTTTCTACCCCAGAAACCTTTTCCTCTCTGAAACTATAGGCTCCACTAGGAAGCACCACAATGTCATTTCATACTGAAATGACATTAATACATCACCATAAAAAGCTTCATATTTAAAAACATTTGCACCATTAGAAACTGATTTTCATGGTTCCTGCCACTCAGTCTTCTGAGTATGGACAGTGTGTACTGTGAGGCACCACAGATAGGGAGTGACTAAATTCTGCAGCTGCACCAGCAGAATGAACTAGTACCCATCCTCCTACACTTCAATTTGCCTGCAGAGGAAAATTCCCAGCTTTTGGGAATCTGTGCTGATGTAACTCTTTGTCCACTGTCCACACATATCTTGAGATGTGGGACTATCAGCACTGTCTCACCTCCATAATCCTCATGTGTCATGGGAGGACATTTCACTCGGAGAGGCCATCACTCTCTGGAGTGCCTCCACCCAGGTGCCACCTGTGGCTAACCAGGCTGGGACGGTCAAGTTGACAATGAGCAAAGGGAGGGATAAAACATGCCACTTTCTCAGTTTAATCACACCTTTCCAGGATGTATCGGGTGGCCAGAGACCAAAGTCTCTGCATGCCCATTCTTCGAGAAAAGATCAAAGGCAATAATTCAGACAGTCACTGAACCTTTCCTGCCTCATGATGGCACATCAACATCTCATGGGGCACATTTCTTGCCTCAGGAGATTCTCACAGGTGTTCTCTGAATGACGATTCAAGGAACTGCCTCCAATGTCCGCAGGTTTATGGTCTGAATGGCAGGGTATGCACTACCACTGCTCATATGCAGTGGCAGAGTGAGCATGGTAGTGCAATTTTTCAGACTTTTTCAATACTGCTGTGTTGAGAAGAACAGGTAGGGAAACCTCTATGCAGACAACTGTTGCCACCTTAGCACCCTTCTCAAAATAGAAATAAAATCTCCTCCCATAGTCATTAAGGTGATGTGGGAAGTCACATGTATACAGGGTTGTGGGACAGCCATGGAAACCACAAGTTGACTGTTCTTGACACTCCTTCTCCCTGCAAGCTGCTGCATTCAGGGAAGAGGGGTAGATGAAGCACTGTGTTTATTTTGAAAGCCTGGGCTGCATTATCCTGACATGGCACAAGTAACTAAGTTGGGCTGTGAGTAAGATCGCAGAGGAGGCTGGGAGCAGGTGAGCAGATCCTGATGTAGGCAGTTGCTATTTGGAAGTTTTCTCCCACAGCTCACAGCCCCAGGAGAATCTTTAAAAGGTACAGCAGTTCTGCATTTAGATTGGTGAGGTACATTGCTTTCTCACTGTTTGGAGATCAATGCCATTGTTTCATTGGAACCACATACATCCTCTCCCCATGCTCAGCTTAGAGACAAATATAGAAAAGCTGGAAGCTAAGCTGGGCCAGATCAGGAGAGCTGGCAGGGCGTGACAGAAAGGATGTGTTGACACTTGAAGTGGTGCAGGAAAAAGGGGAATCCTGCCTGTCCTCACATGGATCTTTTCTGGGAGGTAACAGTGGGAACACTGGAACAACTCTGAAGGAAATCCAATTCATCAGGGTTCTTCTGGGTCATCAACCCAGAAAACAGTAGCAAAATTTCAGATAATTGCAGGTCTATTATGGGGCTCCCAAACAAAGATTTCTTGCAGCTTTTCATGAAAGAAATAGGTGCAGTGTTGCCCAAATTACAATGATTTGTGTCTTCTTGCTTTTAGAAAAAAACATTTTTTTCTTCTCTTTTTTTTTAATGTTATCTGGCATTTATCACTCTCATACCTGCCAGCAGATGGGCTGCTTTCAATGTCCCGAGGCTGCCACCATTTAACACTGTTCCCATGAAATGCTGGCCTTCTTCCAGCACATGTTCAAGAACAGAGCCATCTCCCCAGGACCTTATTGCACCCTTTATACATTTTCTGCTTGATAGAAGAAAGGAATCAAAATACTGTGAATATCTGAAGAATTTTAAAGGCATGGGGAAAAAAAAAAAAAAAGAGTAAAAAAGAAAAGCAAGGTTCAGTGAGGGCAGCTGCAACAAAAGATAGGGCAGGTAAAGCAGAGAAAGGACATTAAACTGACAAAAGTAAATAGAGGAGGAAGTGTCAGCAAACAGACTGATCACAATTTACTAGCAGAAGATTGGCAGCTGAGGACAAATAGCTGAGGCTCATATGCATTTGGTTCTTTATATAGCAAGTGAATCACGTCAGGCAGTTGTATGAATTCTTGAAGTTTCCAGAGCCTTCTGATGGTGCACAAGTATTAGCCAATCCATGGTTAACCACATGATGATGTGGTTCACACATGGGGTCAGGGCATTACATTTAAGAGCAAGCTTCCAGGTTAATTATAGCTGAAAGGAATTTAGTTTGCACACACCAAAAGCACAGAAAGATACATGCCAACACAATGCAGATGGAAACAACTGTGGAATTTACATTAAAACATAAAATAAAAATAGTATTGCTCCGAACAGTTAGGTCTGATTGTTTATGTGGTCACACCCTGAGTAGCTGTAATTAATATTTTTAAATTTCTAATTGGGAGAGTGGGCAACTTCTGTTTCCCTTCTAAGTAATTTTAAACTTTAAACCTAAAGCTGGTGATTAAAAAACCCTAAACCCCAACAATTTCCTATGCTAGTTTCATAACATAATCAACTGAAATATTTCATAGACTGAAATCAGAAGGCATCGCTACAACTACTTACTCTTGACCCACTAATCACAGACTATAAATCTGTGTTAGGCTAAAGTGTATCTTACACAAGAACGATTTTGAACATTAAACCCTTCGAGTGATTTCTCTAGTAAAATAAACAACAATCGTCATTCTTTCTGTGAAAAATATATGTTTTTTTCAACTGTATTTCTGGGAAAGACAGCCACACGTAAAGCTGAAGTTCTTAAAGGCTCAGAAAAATTGGCAGGCCCACTTCTATTACATTTTAGACCTAAGATGCCACATGCATTTTTGTGCCTAATCTGTGAGTTTACAGAAGTTTTGATACATCTCATATATTTCACTATATATGCAGGCATTTTTTTTTATTATTTTTTATAGACAGGTCAGATGCATGCCAGACTTACTGGATCTAGATACAGTTCAGGAAGAACAGATCCAGGCATGTCCAGTAGATATTTGTCTCAAGTTTATAGTTGATGTTAAGCCATGGCGATGGAGGAATGGGGGACAGATAATGGGGAACATAGGTGAACTCCCTTTTCGGCCACCACTCTTAACTGATCCAAAGATTGCTTAGGCTGATATGTCTTGATTTTCTAAACCAGAATTTTTGAATAGACTAAATAATAGTCTATTCAAAACTGACACCTGGCTATTTCTTGTTTTATTTTTGTGCTTATCAGCCAATGCTTTGAGCTCCTGCTCCCTTGCCGTACTACTGACTGCATATAACTGTACAGCCACAGATAGCCCCAAAAGATTCATGATTTAGTTTTCCAGCTCTCCACATTTCTGATTTTTTTTTTAATTATTTTTATTATTTCTTGTACAACATAATAGCTTGTTAATTTCTCATTCAAGTTCGTGTTCTCACTGAAATTCAGACACAAAATTAACTTCATCTAGTCTTTGTATGTATTTTAATGCCTCCATTTGGTCTGTATGTGCCAGCTGCTGTATTAAGATTTTTGTTATTACTTAGGGTAATATTCCTTTTAATAATCAGTACATTCCTAACAACTACTACAAGCCAATTACTATTACATATCTCTGATGAGTTCTGTTAGGGAAAAAAGAATTCAGAGCTGACAGTTACAGTAAAAGAGGGATGAGCAAACACAAACAGCAGTGTGCATGAAGCATCAGAATCCCTCCTCTGAAGCTTGCAACAGAACACTTGAATTGCATTGCCACAATTCTAAGTTGCAAAGTAACTTCTGTTACAATTTTCAGGTACTTGGATAATCTTGAATAAACTTGGAAATAGAAGCAAAACTGGTGTGTATAAATCTCTGCCTTAAACTTCAGAAATGTAAAATAATCACTGACTTTTATTGTCCAAACTTACTCTGAGCACCTGATCTTATTCTGGTACTGGCCCTGCACTGAGCAAGCAGTTGGTGCAAATGACCTCCACAGGTCCCTTCCACACTGAATAATTCCATGTTTCTGGACATAGCTTTAAGTTCAAAGAATTTACTTATTTACCACAGATATTCTGAAATTTAATATACACTTAAATACGGCTGAAGGGAAATTTGGAATAACTCTAAACAAACAACAACAACAAAAACCACAACAATCCAACAACCCCATGCTGTGGCTCACCTCATCGTATTAATGAGTATGGTCACATTAAAAAAAAAAAAAAAAAGAAAAAGAAAAAGAAAGGGAATACAGGTAATTACTTTTTGTCAGAAAACATACACAAGAAGAATAAACAATTATCACTGATTTATCACTGGATGACAAATTGCCATGTCTTAGAGAATTTTAAACTTAGAGTTTGAAAATTCTTATAGCTCAGTTTTTAAAGGCTCTACTTTCTTTCTCTCTTTACTTATCATTCAAATACCTCAAACAAAATAAAAGTTTGAAAAAAGAGTTTAATGCTTTACATTTTTCAGCTACCCAGTGAATCACAGTAAAGCAAATAACAAAAAAAATTTTTAGAATAAAGATTGAAAAGCTGTTGAAGCCTACCTTGGCAGGCGAACACCTATGTAAAGATTTATAGTAGTTAATTGGTATATGCTCTTTCTAGAATCACAAAAGAAGAAGCAGTAAATAAATATTTTTTCCCCCAGAAATCAAACACCAAAGTTCTTCTTATCTGAGGTCAGAATATCAAGTAAATATTTACAATATAAGTAAAGACATGAGATACTCAGTACATTTAGGAAGTTTTCTGACTACTCCATTAAAGAGAAATAAAAAATATGGACACATATTCTCATCAGGGAAACACACAAACAAACAAACAACTTCATAACAACATTCTTTCTTAAAAAAAAAAGAAAAAAAAAAAAAAGAAAAAGATGCCCTGTGTTAAATAAAATAAACTCAGAAATTTGTAATCAGCTATCAGGAGTCAGCTTTTCAGAGTCTGAGTAAATTCCCACTGAAGTTATATTTATTTACTAAGGTCTTCTGTACGAAGACTCTGGTTATATTAAAGGAAGAGAAAAAGCTTAAGAAAGACTACTTCAGGCATCCAGGCTGATTTCCTATCTTGATACCTGAAATCATAATTAAAACTGTGGTGCCCAACCATCTATTTAGCAAGTCCATACAGCTATGTGACACTTGAGGAGAACCCTGGGTTGTTGCCCCCTGAAAACTGAGCCAGAAAAGGATTTGGGGGAGGAAGGGAAAGGGATGTGGAAAACCTTCATTAAGCATCCTGTTCCTCAAGAGTAGGTGAGGAACAAGCCAGAGAGCTATCTCACTCTGTCAGGGTATGAGTGACAGCACACTGAGTTACACCTGAGGGAAAACGACCATCCCACAAAGAACATTGAGGGAGATGGAATTTGTTTCAGTGGATGTGCAGGAACTGCAAGTGGTGGATTAAACACCTCTGTCCCATATCTTCAAGAATACAGATGTCAATGAAAACCAAATAAGTCTCTGTACATTATTCTCTGCAACACTTCCCATACAGCCAGGACTGCAAAGAAGAGGAAGAAGTGGAGAGAAAGGATGACAGATGCCTCATTAATACCTAAATATGTGTTACATACCTCTTTATTCAATGGAAAGAAAAAAAGAAATTGTGTTACTTCCCCAGAAAAAAGGCTGACTTGCCCTGTAGTAATATAGCTTAAACTACACTTGAATGATCCAAGTCAACCATAAGACTTTTCAAACGTGTTTTTCTTTAAAAAGAAAAAATCTCCACTGACACTGAAATTGGTATCTCTGCAATAAAACATTTACCTTTTTACCATGTATTCTAAATGCAAGTAGAACAATCCCTCAATGCATTATGTTTATTTTAAGTCACCAGCATTTTACTGTTAGTATACAAACACTCTCTTAGGTTCATCTGAAGGCACAGAGCTGATATGACAACTCCCTTGCTCAGGAAGCACATGAAGTGCCCACAACACTCACAAACTTCAACAGATACTGAACCTGTGTAGCACCTTACAACCATCTCACCCCCCTCTGAGGGCTTTTGAAGAAGCAGGATACAGACAAATTACTGCTTCCCTTAAAATCCACACATCTTCCTAGAAAGACTGACAGTTTAGCAATGTAATAACCATGGAATTCTTCTACTTAGAAATAATTAAGCCAATTCCAGTTTATGTACTTATTTTAATAGTATTTCTAGACCTGAAGTGCTCAGGTATCACAGCCATGCTTACATGATGGCAGCCTGTGAAGCAGCATGTTAAAGTTCTCTCAATACACGCTTCTCTAAATACACACTCTTCCTCATCCACTGTATATCTACTACAAAAATTATGGAAAAATCTATTATTTCCAGGCTGATTGGTTCCTATTTCAGTGTTTTCTCCAATCATTTGCATGAAGCCCAACTGCTTAAGTTCATGACAATTCTATCACGGACTTCAGTGGGTTTGGATACGTTTATACAGATGGTTAGAAGTCACTAATATAGCGAAGACATCAACCTCCTGTCATTTTACTACCTACAAAGAGGAGCATAAAGAACACAAATGTATGTTACACTTGGTAAGTGAGCATGCTGGATGTTATTGGACTAGAGCCTACATTATGAGAAATCATGACCAAGATTTCTCTCTAATCACAAAGCGTTCAACTGACAAAAAGCAACCATTGTTTAAAATGAGTGAGGGGAAAGAATGTGGTTCACTGTCATTGCATTAAGATTTTTCAGCTTGTATGAAAAAATGTCAAAGCCAGTCTATAGTGTTAGCTGCATGACGTCTCCATTAAGAGTGAACCGAATATTAGTTCAATTAGGAATTCTGAAGCTCAGTTTAGACCTTCAGCTGAGTGAATGGGCAAAAATTGCAACAAACAGTATAGTGTATGCCCACCCTTAGTTAGAGTTGTTATATAAGGCATTGCTAACTAAATTGATAGCAATCCTCATGTATATTCTATCTGCAGATACTGATAATCATGTATGAATCAGGTTTGAAAGTGCATCCCCAGTACAGACTTTTCCTAAAACTACTTGAATTATCTGTGGTATATAAGCTGTAAAGGTGGAAAATGACAAAGTTGTCATCTTTCTTCTTATTGGACCCCACCCTATTTGACATCTTCTCTTATCTCGTTTGTCCAAGAGTCTGGGAATTACATATATATATTTTTTTTAAATATTAATGCTATAACAAACATCTCTACATTTGCATGTAGCCTGGGAGTAATTTACCAGCTGGACTTCTTTCACTTGTGCAAGCTCTGAAAATAAGACAGAATAATACTTGGCTACTGCCTGACAAAGGCTCTTAGGCAAGCATTCATTTTGCTCACCTTGAAGGCTACCACCTTAGATGTAAATCTAATTTTATTGCTTTACCTTTTTGTCCATAATTGGTTTTAAAAGCTAGTGTTTTGTTGTTTTATTTTTTTTGTATATTCAGCTGCTTGATTTGCACGCCAAGGTTGAGGAGTCATTTCAAGTTACTTATAATTTTGCTGCAGGAAAGAGAAGTAGAAATCCAACTACCATATATTCTAGCCGGTCCATAGTGACATCAGCTTGAAAACTCATTTCATTGGATCGTTCTGGATATTTTGCATTTACAAGCTATTTTTTTTCCAAATTGTTAAACAGACACAGTGGCTAATAAAACCGTTTCTTTCTGCGATTATGTCTTTTCAAATGTTCTCAGCAAGATTGCTCTAAAGCAGCATAGTGTAATTCCATAAGGAAAATCCTTCCTATTGTCTGAGTTGCATTACACGCATATTCCTCCTCCTAGTTAACTCCTTACCTGCCAGTCATCACTAAACTATGATATCACCTTTAACAGAAGCATCCTGCACTTCTACACAGGAGGGGCGATCAACAACGGTACCTTAAAAAAAGGACTCATTCCAACTATTCTTTGTGTCGTATCTCCCTCAATCACATAAACAGAAGTTGGCTTCATGATTTTTACTCTGAAATTCCCCAACTCCCAACACCCATTACAGAAACACATTTAAATAATACAACGCACACTACAGCAAGAGGCAAATTGCAATATTTTGCTTTTCCACCTCACCTCCCAGAGGATGTCGGGGCTAAAGAGGAAAGGTCTAACTCAGAAATAGAGGGTTCAGTACCTAGTGGCTTTTATTTCGGCGTCTGCTATTTCACTTGATCAATAACAACCGCAGTCTCCACCGGCTTCGAGCGGGGACTCACACAGCCGAGCACTCCTGGAGCATCTTCCTAGCAATGGTGACACAGGCGTTGCTCCGAGAAACCCCAAGCCCCCGCACTTGTCCTCCGGCAAGACTGGCTGCTTGGCACCTCGGCATTTTCTTCGGTCACTTCGTCAGCAGCCAAGAGGAGAAGCATCCATAGGAAAAATGGCATATTACAAATTTTGCTTTGAGAAGCAGAGCTCGGCTCAGACCATTGTCAGGAGCAGGAGGGGGGGGAGCGGCTCTTAAAGCTCCAGCAGCCCCTTTCAAGCAACAGCATCTTTGCAGCTGGAGGCAAGATATTACAGGGGGGGGAGGAGCCAGGGCGAAAGCATCTTTCTTTTATTTCTCATCTTTTGTTAAACTTAACCGAGTGCTCTCCGGCTCCCCTGGTCCTGCAGTACCTCCCAGGCTAATTCTTCCTCCGCGCGTGACTGAGGTCCACAGGCACGCACGGCTGCGTGACGAAAAGCGACCGAAGCTTTCTGCTTTACAGCGAGAAACCCTCTGCCGCTGCCCGCCGCCGCCTGGCAGGCACCGTGTCGGGGCTGAGCTGGGCGCTACGGGGCGGCAGCTGCAGCAGCGAGGGCCGGCAGAGCCACGCACGGCGGGCAAGCCCCCAGGACAAGCCAGCCCCCACGTAAAGCAAGCCCCACGGCATGTCCCCACGGCATGTCATGTCCCCACTGCGGGAGCCCCCATCGCTGCCGCCCACCGGCTGCCCGGTGTCCCCAGTGCCGGGCGACTCGTGTGTAAAAAGCCGGGGCTCCTCCACAGCGAGCGGCACTACATCTCGCCTAGTCGGGTGTGTGGTGTTTAAACCGTGCCATCTGCTGCGCTCCCACCGCGACAAAGCAGCGGGAATGAGTACCTGCTCCAGCCCAGCAGCCCAGGCACGGAATTAACGTTGCGCACTTGGAAAATGCCAGGCGTGGGCAAGCGGCCCCCGAGCCCGCAGCCCGGGCGTGAGGCACCGCCGCGGGCGGGAGCAGGCGATGGCCGGGGGCGGCGGAGGGAGGGAGGGAGGGACGGAGGGAAGGAGGGCGGCTGCGGGCGCTGCTGGGCTGGGCGAGCTCCTCGTCGGCGGGGACTTCCCCTGGAAGCCGCCGCAGTGGTTTCCACCAGTCCTTAAATAAATTCTGAAGTAATCGCGTCTGCTGCCCCTGCCTCACGCACGCGGCTCCCCGGAGGCAGCTGCCGCTGCTTCGCGGCTCGCGCGGCGCTAGTTCCCTCACGCCCACTCCTTCTTTAGAGAACATATATATATATATATATGTATATATATATATACACTCATATAAAGAAAAGGACACGGGAGCGCGATCCTAGCCGGGGAGTGACGCCTCCTCGCCTCCCTTCTCAGCGAGACAGCTCCCCGCGGCCGTACGGAAGGGCGGGGATCGGGCGCGTGCCCAGCCGTTGGCGCCCCCGGCCCTCTGCAGCCGCCCAGCTCTGTGAGGGAGCCCCATGGCGCCCCATGACGGCCCTGGACGCCCTTTGGTGCCTGTTGCTGCTCGTTGGTGCTTGTTGTCACTCTCGCCCCACGCCCCCTCCGCTCCCCTCCACTGCCTCTGACCGGGAGTGAGGGGTATGACAGAGGGATTGAGGGTCTGATGGCAGCAGGCCTTGGTAGAACAGGGAGCGTAATAAATGAGTACCAGAAAATGATTTAAAATCGAGGTTTCCAAGGAGTCAGTTTGAAATTGAGTTCCTCACGGTTTGAGGGCGTTGTAACCACTACCCAAACTTCATTCTTGCCCCAAATATTTCGTATATATATATATATCCCACATAGGATTGATTATTCAGATTATTGCTTCAGATGTCCAACTTCACCTCACCTACCTTAGAAAGACATAGCCAAGTCCCTTCTATGACAAGGTGACACGTTTAGTGGATGAGGGACAGGCTGTGGATGTGGTCTACCTTGACTTCAGTAAGGCATTTGACACCATTCCCCACAGCATTCTCCTCAGGAAACTGGCTGCCCATGGCTTGGACTGGTGCATGATTTATTGGCTTAAGAGCTGGCTGGATGGCCGGGCCCAGAGAGTCTTAGTGAATGGAGTCAAATCCAGTTGGAGGCCGGTCACTAGTGGAGTCCCCCAGGGCTCGGGATGGGGCCAGTCCTCTTTAACATCTTCATCGATGATCTGGATGAGGGGATCGAGTGCACCCTCAGTAAGTTTGCAGACGACACCAAGTCAGGTGCGTGTGTCGATCTGCTCGAGGGTAGGAAGGCTCTGCAGGAAGATCTGGATAGGCTGGACTGATGGGCCGAGGCCAACTCTATGAAGTTCAACAAGGCCAAGTGCTGGGTCCTGAACGTGGGGCACAATAACCCCAAACAGAGCTACAGGCTGGGAGATGAGTGGTTGGAAAGCTGCCAGGCAGAGAAGGACCTGAGAGTATTGGTTAACAGTCAGCTGAATATGAGCCTGCAGTGTGCTCAGGTGGCCAAGAAGGCCAACAGCATCCTGGCGTCTTTAAGAAGCAGTGTGGCCAGCAGGTCCAGGGAAGTGATTGTCCCCCTGTACTCGGCTCTGGTGAGGCCGCACCTCGAGTACTGTGTTCAGTTTTGGGCCCCTCACTGCCAGAAGGACATGGAGGTGCTCGAGCGAGTCCAGAGAAGGGCTACAAAGCTGGTGAAGGGTCTGGAGAACAAGTCCTACGAGGAGTGGCTGAGGGAGCTGGGACTATTTAGCCTGGAGAAGAGGAGGCTCAGGGGTGACCTTATTGCACTTTACAGGTACCTTAAAGAAGGCTGTATCAAAGCGGCAGTTGGTCTATTCTCCCACGTGCCTGGTGACAGGACGACGGGAAATGGGCTAAAGTTGCGCCAGGGGAGGTTTAGGTTGGATATTAGGATGAACTTCTTTACTGAAAGGGTTGTTAGTCACTGGAATAGGCTGCCCGGGGAAGTGGTTGAGTCCCCATCCCTGGAGGTCTTTAAAAGACGTTTAGATGTAGAGCTTAGGGATATGGTTTAGTGGAGGACTTGTTAGCATTAGGTCAGAGGTTGGACTCGGTGATCTTGTAGGTCTCTTCCAGCCTAGACTATTCTGTGATTCTGTGAAGGGGAGGGAGCCACACAGCCTGTCCAGGCTGTGGTCACTCAGCAGCAGGTCTGGCCTACGCTCTTGCAGGTTCCTGACACTGGATTGTATAAAACAGAAATACACAGGGGATACAAATGTACTGCAGAAGGCAAATAACTAGGAATAGTTGCCAACATGGACATGAAGAACAAGTGCAAGGGAAGTAGTGGTGACATACCAGAGTTTGTTTCAAGAACATGGCCTTTCAAGCACAATGCATGGGTTCAAAGGGCCAGAGTAAAATGTCTTTCCCAGCTGTGCCACTGTTCCGGGTAGCCTTTTGCCATTGTCCTTGTCCATTCCAATCCTTTATACTGATTTAATTCATCTGCAGCATACAATTAGACCTAACATTAGGCTTAAGATACCGTAGCTGCAAGCAGGATCTGTTGTCCATCAGAGAATTACAAATATGGGTCTCACAACTCTGAGGTTTGCTTTAGGCGAGGACGGAAAAATTAAGCAGTTCTGAAGGGTCTCAAGAGAGCAGGCATGTTCAGGAGAGATTCACCTAACCTGGCTGAACTTCTTCAAAGAAGGGCATATCTGATTGCCCCTCTGCCCCCTCCACCTTTCTCCAGGGTCGAAACACATTACGTTGTGTGCAATAAGGTACTGCACGGATGCCAGATCAGGATTCTCAGCTTTAAACTCTCTAGAACTCAGCACTGCTATTTATTTATTTATTTATTTTAGAACAGGATCTGTATGCTGGACATATCACTTTTTTTTTTTTTTTTTTTTTTTTAAGTATTGATTAAAGTGAGTGACATTGATGACATCCTTCCTTCTTTCCCTCTTTCAAACAGCAACTTATTGATTGAACGATTTGCCAGCCATATGGGAGAGTTGAGCTCAATGTCCTTGCTCACCCAAGCTGGTTGTTTTCAGCATTTAGCTTAGAAAAGATTCCAGTCTGTGTTCCATAGAGGCAGCTATTTGCAGAGCTGTATAACAGGCAGACTTCTTTCATTGTCATTAGATTTATAAACATTTGTAGTATACTTTGGGAAGCCTGTTGGTCCCTTAGCTCCTCATGGTCATTCTCTCTACTGCCTTTCAATTGTTAAAGCAAAAACCCAGCACAGAAAGTCTATTACTGCTGCTCATAGTGTTGTCCTAATTGACCTCCTGCCCTTAGCTTCTCTGTTGCCAGATTTACAGATGACTAAGTGGCTTTAGTATCATGTTTCACAGTGCTGAGGTTGCTGCATAGTGCAGAAACAGCCAATTATTACCTGTGCTTTGTGGTACCAATTTAAACAGGAGCCTCCTTGTATCCAAGCCTGTAGGCTTTTCATGTCAATAAGATAGAAGAAGGAAAAACTCTATAAATGGAAAGTGACGGGAAGGGAAGAACACCAGTACGGATCAAGGCCTTTGGGCTTTGTCATAATAAGGGAATGCTCCCTATAGTAGAGGGCATCTTTTGGTAAAGCTTACTGCATGGATAATTTTGATCAAGAGCTTAAGAGCATAAGAGCATAATGATATATCTTGTGGAAACTCTATTAGGGAAAAGGACTGAATGTACTATTAAATTATGAGATTTGTCTTCCCTTAAGGGGAATTTGACCATCAGGTCTCCAAAACATAGTTTTGCTTAAGCAAATTTTGAGTATACCAACTAAATCTACTATTTGCCCCCAAAGTATGAATTGCTTAGTCTGTCAACTTGCACTATTTTATCTAGTATTGAGCACGTGAACTTATATGAGAAAAATGAAGTTGGTAAAAATAGGTAGGAAGAGTACAGTGAGACTACACTCTTTATTACCAAAGGAAGTCCTCCTTACCATCCACCAGATTATATATATATATAACCTGGTGAAGAAAAAATCTTCCTTTTCATGGAAAGAATATTTTAAAGACTTGTCTGAAAGCTGACTTCCTGCCCTGTGTAAGTCTAGCCATGGGTCTCTCTCACACACTGTCTCCCACAAAGAGAAAGTAGAGGCTGATGAAATCTTTTCTTTGAACAGGCTGAAAGAGGGAACTGACACCATTGTACTCTCAAGGGATAACCGATTGTATAGGGCAGTGAGCAAGCAACTTGGGAAAGATTTGCCTTTACTTTCAAAACATATGATGTGAAGTGAGGAGTAATAATGGCTGCAAAGATACGTGATGTGATCACTCAACAGGGTTTCTCAGCAGGGTGAGAAAGTGATTCCTGGAGCCTTGTTTTGAATAATGATAATGCAACACTTAATTTTAAAGCCTGGAAATGACTACTACAGCATGATGAAGTCCTGCATAAGATTTTTAGATTAAGACAGAGAAAAGAGAATCTATCTCAGAAATGTTGTGTTGGAAGAAAAAAAGCAGCAAGGTTTAGAAAGTGTCTTCACTTGATCAAGAAGCCATTAGAGACTAAGAGAAGAGTGCAAAAATAAAGTTCAGTGGATCTTGACTGAGACTGGAAAAAAGAAATGCAATATTTTGTGAATAAATTACATTCCAATGTAATTGGAGTTATAATTCCAGTTGTACATTACAATTACATTCATGCTTATTTCCCAGAGGTTCTCTGCATATTATCATAGCTTTACGGGTTTCTCTGTATTTCCTCAGTTTCAATTTCTTACCTATTTCAGCTGTGGGTTTTACCTGACATAACTTGATTACTGTGTTTTGCCAGAAGACTCTCATAAATCTGTTTTTCTTACACAAAAAACATCCCACACGTGGCTTCAAAATTCATCATTGTAACTTTAAAAAAGTCCCACTGCAGCTATGTGGTGGGGTGAGGGGAAAGTTTAGAACAGAGACATAATTTTAGCTTAGATGTAAATTGCTCAAAGCCAACTAAAGATCAATAAAAGAGAAGCTTGAGAATTTGATAGCATAGTTAGCACCTTTCAGTACAGCCTAAAGTCCTCACCTGGGAAAAGAGCTTTTATCTCTCTCAGTTAGTCTGATCTGCAGAGCAGGCTCTAGTTCCAGTCTAAGGAGAGGTTGATTAGACCAGACTCTTCTGGTCATACTACACTCCTTCAGGATGTTTTTACTCACATATCAGACCCGAAAGGTGAAGGTGAAGTTTATGTGATCTGACAGGAGATGATTGAGAACATTGTCTAAGAGCCGGCATTCCACCTGTTTTTCACTGTGTCATGTTACTTGGTTGAAGTGTTGCTGGCAACTAACATCTCATAAAAGGTGAGTAAACAATTTATTTGTCTGCTACTGAAATACTTAAGGTGTAATAAAAATTTTCACTTTACCATGGATACCATGACAAAAAAAATAAAAGTGGCATTTGGCTGTAATGAGTTAGCTATGCTATCAGAGTCTCAGACTACAATTTAATTATTTTTTAATTATCTTTAACATAAATGTACAAGCAATGAGTTACATGAAGCCAAGTAAAATATTCTCCTATTTGTGACATAAGATTTCTTTTTGTCTGGTTTGGAGTTTCTTTACATATTTCTCTTAATTGGTCTTCGTCAATGGCCTGGAGTAGATATGAATAGGTAGCAGTGATGTCTTAAGAAGTCACTGAAATTCATGTATGTTTGAGAGAAAATTACATCCTATGCACATTACTCAGCTAAGGAGCCTCCTTTTCATACACTGGGGATGAAAATCATACCGACTCTCAAAATAGCAACTGTGATCAAGAAAAAATGTGTCATGATTTTAGAAATACTCCAAACATTATAAAGTTTGTGGTCACAATGCATTTGTTAAAGGTCATTCAATTTATAATGCACATCATCACATAGTGTGTGTTAATGAAGGAGGAGCTAATTCTGAAGTGAAGCATGAGGATCACAAAGTAGATGTTGATGAGAGGAATCAGTGAAGAATAATATGAGCTGTAACTGATGCTGATGAAAGACCTTATCATTATGAAACAATCCAATCTTTACCATCATTGGCAATCTCCCATCACAGCTTGCGTTATGACAAACTAACTAACTGACACTGTAAGTCTACTCTCCACCCCAGGATTCTTGCTCCATCATAAACTTTTATCACAAAGACAAAAAGGGAAGAGCCAGCCTCTCGATCTGAAAATGCCAACATGATGAGGTATCTCACAGGTGTTTCAGGCGCTCTCTGGATATTTTAACACATAAATAAATCAAACCTCTTTACACTAAACCCATACAAAGCAGAATACAAATTAAAATTTCCATCCACTAGATTGCCAGTAAACTCCATCTCTGTGTAACATCAATGAGATAGGCTCAGCTACTTAGACTTTCATAAATCTTTCAGTTTTGCTAGAGAAGTGACATTTGTCAGGATTTAAATCCTTCTGTGATCACGCAACTGCAAGTACTGCAGTATATATCAGGGTAACTGCAAGTACTACAGGGCAGTATGGCTCCCCAGCCAGACAGGTTACTCTGAGAAAGTCAAAATACACACACTGCTCCTCATTCTAGATTTTAAGCACTGAAATATGGAATTTTAAGAGAAGTTCTTAATCTCAGCATTTTCAATTTTGTTTTGTTTTGTTTTGTTTGGTGTCTGTAATCTAGATTAAAGTTTGGGGTTTGACAGTCATGCTCCTTGAACATAACAACACTATAACAAGGGTGTTATAAGGGGTGTTAAACAGATTTTCACAAAAACTGATCGGTTTATTGTTACTCCAGCTTTAAAAACATTTTTCCACCTTTCAACCATTCACTTTCATCTGTAGCCAAAGCATGTCCACCTCTGCTTTGGTGCAGTTAAGAGAACAGATGCTTCTGGTGCTAGGAAAAAACTTAATAAGGTTATCAGTTCCTGACAGAACAATGACTTTTTCTGTCAATAGACAAAGTCAATATTTTAGGAGATTCCTGCACTGCTTCCCAGTGTCTGCTCTTGTTCATTGCTGTGTGCAAGAAGTTACAAAGAATGCTAAGCTTTTTATGGAGCTGCATTAAGGCTGGCAAATCTCCATCACAGATATGGAAAATAATGTTTTTAATCACTTTTTTGAAATCAATAACTCATGTGCTTACACTCCAAGAATTAGCAATCTGATTTTAAATCTTCCTCTACCAAGATATTTTTTTAGCTTTACCATATATATATACTGGCTGTTTCTTACCGCTGCATTATGGGTCTTCCCTTCCCTTCCCTTCCCTTCCCTTCCCTTCCCTTCCCTCCCCTTCCCTTCCTTCTTTTATCTTATTTTCTCTTCTGCAAAGAACCTAAAATAATAAAACAAATGAAAAATGACAAGAAAAAAACTGCAAGAGAAAAAAAGAAAAAATAAAGTGGCTTGCACACTACTTTTCTTTCAACCAAAAAAAGAATATTTCATAAGGTGGCCCAAACAGCATTAACTACACAGTAACAGGGCTGGTAGTTTTCAGCCTCAATCCTCGTCAGACTGCAGCATCAGCACAGGGGTCCTTGGTTTGATCTTTTCTGAACTTCACTTATGCAGTTATTTGAATAAGGAGCCATTCACAAACATTCACAAACTGTGAATGCTTATTGTGTCATTAAACATTACACAGTACAAGTTAAAATTTACATTAAAACTCAGTAAAGTTGAGGTTACTCTTTGTTTTGCTGTCTATATGTTAGACTGTTATGGATTATTTAAGACAAAAGGTAAGCTAGTCAAGAGCATACTTGGTATAATATGTTACTGTCAAATGTATTGCTTTTGCTTATAATTTTTAGTGCTACTCAATGGTCATTACATTTAATGAAAAATATAAAAATATTTTTTCTAAAAATCATTTATTTTAATTATCTGAATAAAAATTCACAGTAGAAAGTCAGTAGTAGGGAGAAATTCACATATTTGCAATATTTCTAAGTTTTATCCTTTAGACGAGTCATATTTTCTTCTATTTAGGTGCATTACTGTACAAGTAACAAAAATTTATTTTGTTACTTTCAAACTATTTTCAGTCATGGCAAGGATTTCTTAACATCTGTATGCATGACAAACTTCACACTTCTCCTACCATTAGTTAACAGAAGAAGGAAAGGAACGGAAAGCTGAAGAGCAGGGATGAATAAAAAGTTATTGTTTGCAGAGATCCCTCTGCTGAAGGAGACTTGACACATTTCATGCACACACACATACTCTCATACACAGCTACAAACAGATCTGCTCAAAAAATTAAAATAAATAAATAAATAAAAATCCTGCAATATCTCAGTGCAGTAAGAATTATCTAGAAAATTACCAGAATAAAACCCCAAATATTAAATAATAAGTATTCTTTTCAATATTAACCACAGTGTCTGAAAATAATGAAATAATGAAAAGGTAGCCAATAGAAGATCCATTTTAGAATTAATTTTCTACACACCTTAGAAATCATCTTGTCTTCACATCCTACTTCTAAACCACTTCTTTATGTATTAAAGGGTTTGTTTTGTTTTGTTTTGTTTTGTTTTCCTAATTTTTCAGCATTTGTTTCATATTGGTAAGAATTTTTATGGTTTATTACTGATAACTGAAGATGACTTTTAACAACTATTAGTAATTCTTAATCATTTTTTTTAAATGCAACTCTACCTTTTACTTCCACGTACTGCATTTCTGATTATCTTTGTTTGCTGAGATAAAAGCAAAGCAAATCTAATTGAGATAGATAATTAATATAAAAGATAAAGCTAAACATTTTTCAAATGTTAGGAAAAAACTATAAGAAACTTGCAAAGAAGAAAACCCTCTTCATGAATAGGAAAGACTTCAAACACCAGACAAAAAGTAAGAGTTACATAGTTAACCAATGAGAACATCGTACCAAGATTCTCATAAAGAAAAAACTGTTATAATTCATAGTGTGGTTAAAAAAAGAGTTATTTTCCACTTAAACAGAAATTGTGTTTAAAAGATGATTCTAGGGAGAGAGAGAAGATGAAAGAATATGACTACTGGTAACCTCAGTGTTCAGTGGTTAAAGCACTGACGAAGTGCAGGATTCAATGGGTATTTATTGACAAACCTCACCTCAGGATGCTGCATAGACCCATTTTTAGAATACTAGACTAAATCCTGCTTTATGTTATAGCATTTTCTTCTTCTGGGTGTAGGCAAACTGTACTTTGCTCATTTTCTTGTATGAGTGTCACAGAAGCAGCAGGACACCTCAACACCTAACAGCTACCTCAGTGCTATGGGGTCATTTGTATGGTGCAGTGAATCAGGCCTTACAAAGTTGAGAACTTCCCAGATATGGATCTTCATTGATATGGGTGCACATGAAACAGACAAACAAACAAAATAACACATTCAAGTGTCGTCTTGCCTGAAAATAATTTTAAAAGGCACCAAATTTGGCATAGAAAATATTTTTCTGAAAAGAGAAACCTATACATGGAGAACATAAAAATCAATGGAGTCTAATCCTAATTAATAGTAATTCATATACTTATACACGGAGACATTTTATACCGACCTTGAAATATGTCAACCATTTTGCCCAATAATCTCTGTGTAGTAAAATATTCCCAAGAAGGCTCTTCCCCTTGCATTTATTATTTAAGAACTAACTAAACTTATTAACAAAAAAAGCCCACTTACCTTCCTTAAAAATTAAATGGAGTTTAAGTAAAGTTAGACTACTGTGTAATCTAATTTTCTTGAGATATACTTTTTTTTTTTTTTTTTTTTTTTTTTTTTTTTAGTACAGAATCACAACAATGCCAACACAATACATTGTGTGGTGTAAAGAACTGGGATCAAATTCTGGATCTACATAGTAAAGGGTTTTAGCTTTAGCTTTAACTTTGGACTTTATAATGCTTCAGGAAAATCATTTATGTCTGTTAATTTTTTAATGACAAAAACTATTGGTAATTCACTTTTCTTCCATGAGTTTGAACAACTCAGTAAGTTGCCTCCCACAATAGTTTCTGAGTGTAGTAAATGATTATTGTTTTCCTAGTCTCCCCCGCCTGCCCTTGGCTCAGGACCCCAGGTTGCAGCAGGGCCGGGCTGCAGGCCCCAGAGCCAGACCTTGCCAAGGCATCAGCCCAGCGCTGGGCCCAGCCTAAAGCAGTCCTGCTCCCCGCAAGCTGATGTCTGTGGAGCTGGGGCTGCCCCCTGCCCCCAGCTGCCCTGCTCTTGGTTGCGGGTGGGATGGGCCCTGGTGCCAGGCCCTGCCCTGCTGCCCTGCCGAATCCCCCCCATGCCTCTGTCCCCAGGAGGTCCCAGCCCCTGCTGCGCAGTAACAGCTGCTCTGTGCTATCTTCCTTACAAGACATTTTGAAAGAATCTTTACTGTTTAATTTTACCATTTTTCTTGAAGTACTATGTTGCATAAAATGTTAAACATATTATAATGTAAGAAATGAAATCTTATGGCAGCTCTCCTAAAGCACTCAACAGATTGTCTATATTTTAAACTGTACTTGTCTGCCAATTTACCACACATTATTTTTACAAATAAGTTCATACTGAGTGTACACAAAGACTGAACGCTTTAAATAGTGAACCACATAAATGAGGAACAAACTAAAGAATAAGAGCCTGAAGTATATGCAGCTTTCATGCTTTTTTGTTTTGTTTTGTTTTTCAAGTGAGAGTGCATTTAAGGTGAACAAGCTTTGTCTGAGCAAAGCGCACATTCATATGCTGTAGAGACTGAGGTATTACTGACCGTACATGTCAGCCCATGATCCTGTTACTGGCCCATTGCCTCCAGTGCTTCATGATGGATGGCCTCCATGACGCAGACAAGCAGTGTAACTCAATTACTTTTGAAAGACATTTTCAGGGCAAGCCAGGCTTTAGGTTGGGGACATTTCTCTGCCTTTTGCCTCCAGAGAGGCATCTCCTCCTGTCGTTGTCACTTGGCCCCCACAGAGCATATAGAATTAGCGACATACTGAGCTGAGTAATGTACATCCATGGTATGTCCAGGAGGGAGGAGAGATTTGGAAGCCTCTCATCTCCCACTCTGACTAACACTGTTGGGAGTGTGACATGGCAGAAGGCATGGGGCTGTGAGGTCCACACTTGCTTTTCTGTCTCTGTCTGACTGTGACAGGTCTCAGGATTCCCCTTTCAGGTTTTCTGCACATATTGCTGTATTTTTTTTACATTTTCAAGTCTTCTTTTGTACTGTAATGGAACCTGAGAGTTTCAGATTTGGTTTAAAAGTAAATTTACTCTCATGCAATCTTTAACTATGGGATTTGAAGTGATAGGCATGTCAAACCTGTAGTTTAACTTAACTTCCAGAGAGGAGGAAAGAGACAGAATAAGGACAACTGGAAAGATGCTTGTGAGAAAAAAAGAAAAAAAATAATAATAATAATCATAAAAAAATAGTTGGATTATTGTAGTATATAAGTGCCTTCTTTCATATTGCTTTGTTTTCCTTTTAAAGATCAGTCAGTGCTTTTGAACCTGGATGAAGCAGTTCCAAGAAGATTGAAACTGCAATCTCAGCTTGGGAGAATTAGGGAGTAAAAATGGTAGCAAGAGGAATAGTTAAGCTTTTTGCCTAACTTACCTGTATCAACAGTAAGCTCCACAGCAGATAGACCAACCAAAGATGAATCATCTCAGTGTTGTCAAACATCAGCTCTATAAGGCAGGTATTAAAATCAGGAGAGACCCCACTGGCAGTTGGTCAGTGGTTCTGAGGGTCATGTCAGCCATTTCTCTCTGCAGCCCAAATCTCTGCAGATGGTAAACAGAAACAGCTATGGAAGAATCTGTAAACATGCATTAATTTGTTAGAATCTGTCATGACTTTCCTTAGTATCCGTATAAAGGGATAAATCTTCCTTAGTTAACACCCTAACCTATTTGAATACTGGGATTTTACAGTGTCAACTCTTTTGTTCTTATTTATTTATTTATTTATTTATTTACTTGTTCATTCATTTGTTCTTTATAGATAACACATACTTTAATGCAAGCCCTCATAAAAGCACATTTTAAATTCTAATATGGTTCATACAATATATCTATACTAATAGTCATTTTATTTTTGTATTTATGCTTGGAATTTCTCACCATCTAAATGCTTGATTTTTTGTCCTTCTTACTATATTATTTTTAATGTTTTTATAGTCAGTATTTCTAGGAAATAGAGATGCCTTCATGTGTGGTTATTTTTCTTCTTACTATTTCCCTCACTATTAATTCTTTATATCTAAAGCAGATATCAACTGTGGAGATTAAAGATGTAGTTTTCCAAGTTGTAGATGTATTAATATGACTTGCTAGAAAATGGGTATTTGTAAATGAATGTAGTTTAAATTCATTGAATTCATCAAAAACTGCTTGTTAGATCAAGTAACTGAAAGAAAATGTTTGATAAACATATGCAATACTGACGATTGTACTAAAAAATATCTAGGTATGTTGTGCTATTTTAGCTTTTCACTGCGTGATGCAGTCTTCATAATTTCAGAGTGTTCTGCAAAGGATTAGGAAATCAGTTAAGGCACACAGTGTTTTCAAGCATGTGATTCATTTAGTTTTTTCAGTAATTCAGGAATGTCCTGGAAATAATGAGAGTTATAGTATACTCCCCTAAGTCTTGGGTATCCCTTATGTAAGACATTCTGTCATGTTGGATTCAAATCTATCTTGCTATCATAAAGACCTGCTTTTTTCCTCTTTGCCTTTAAATTAGTGTACTAACAATAGAAGTACTCACAGATGAAACCATGGTTACAGAGCAAATAAGTTGTATCTGCATCACTGTGAATTTCTTTTCATTTTTGTTGCGTCCTTCATTGTAGGCATGTATCCATCATCTAAAGTGCTAGCAATTGCTCTGGTATTTACAGAGAAAGAGAAGGAGAGAGGGAAAGAGGGAGAAAGATAGTTCAGGTATCCAACTATGCTCTTCTTTTGAGAAAAATATTTCAAAAAGGAGTTCGAAAGTCTAAATATGCCCTCGTGGCTCTTCAGGAAGTAGCAAAAGAACAGAAAGAAGCATGTTGATTTGACATCACTTCTTTTTAAATGATATATCAATTGTCCTTCTTTCTGCATCAGTGATGTAAAGCAAGACCAAATCAGAACATGCACTAGATACTTTTCTTCCTGGACTCGGGTCCAGACCAAAAATCAACGAAACTGTTCTCAAAGTAAAATACTAATCAGCAGGAGTTTAAATGTGTCAGAATATGATTGTAGATGGTCAGCAAATAAAGCATCAGATGTATCACTTTTCAAAACAAATTAATCATCTTTTTTTTTGAGTGTATTTATATCTTATGCACCAAGACAGCAAATAGAGCAGAAAACAAAATCTTTCATATTCAAATTTTACTGAACACAAGATGACACTTACAGCTACAGGGCCTGAATTTCATTTGCATGTACTTTTATATCCCACTTGCCTCTTTCTTGGATGGTACTTGGACATCCATACTGAATAAATACTGTGACAAACATTAACTATCTCTCCTGAAGATGAGGAGTTTAATTGTGGGGTAAAAGTGAACATGTAATGGTAGCAGTATCTGCTCCTTTAGATACAACTTGTTATAATTGTGTGAAACTTGGTACTGAATTGGTCTAGTTAGCATTTTTTAGAGGAAAACAAAGCATTCTTTTCCACTTCTAACTTCTAGATGATACCATATATTTATCCAATGAAGTAGTGAAACAATAGTCTTATGATTAATGAAGCGTTGGGATGCACTTTAAGCAGCAGAGCCACAGTTTAATCACACAGTACACTAAAACAACAACAGCAACAAAAGCAGTTTCTCACACAGAGAACATGCCGTACAAGGAGCAAATTCCTGATTGCCAAAATCTGAATTATTGAGCCCTCAAAGGAGTGACCTGAGGCCTTTCCAAGGAGACTTGGGGCAACTGAAGAGTGCCGCTGTACCTGTGGAAAATATGTATTTGTCTGTTCCTCTTCATTTTTCTAAAGCCACATTAGAATTTTAGTTACACATATTTATTCAGAATGCCCTAATCAGTGCTATTGTGCACTCTACTACAGCATAACACTGGAGATTTTTTGATCACCTGAAAAACACTAAGAAAAGTTAGTAATGCGTACTTGTACAGATCATATCCTCTTTGTGATGTTTTTAACTGTCTCACTTTTTATAATGATAATTAACCATTTGCAGAATGATGACATCTCTTTTAGGATAGAAGGGCAAATAATGAAAAAAAAAAAAATGGTATGGCTTGAGAAAACTGATTTCAAATGAACACAAAAGATCCAAATCCAACTTAATCATGTCTGGGGGAAAGAAAAAAAAAAAAAAAAGGCAAAGTTTTCTGCCTAGTTTGAATATTCCTACCTTTTCTTGTAGTTCCTGTTTTGCACTCATATGAGTTGTATGAGTACTGTATGAGTACTCAATTCAGCTTGTAGAGACAACAGTATCACCTTTCTTCTTGTCATTTGCAGAACTCAGATGGTGCCAATTGTGTGCAGCTTTCTGGTGACTACTGGGATGGACTGAACTATAGGATAAACGGAACTATAGGATAAAAGCAAGCTGAAAAAACAGGCTAATCCCCAGACTATGGCAAATATTGAAATTAATTACATAGTCAAAGAGGATCTGAAGTAAGAAGGAACGAGAAATAAAAATGGAAGCAGCTCTTAACAAAGGAAAGAGGAAACATGGAACTGTGACAGCATGGGAAAGCCTGTTTCCTGATGCAGTCAGGAGCTGTGAGTACTGAGCTACTACAGAAAATTTCTGCTAATTCTTTTTAAAACCAGAAATCTGCAGAAAAGGGCAATTTGGGCATATATAGAAAAGGTAGAAGAATTCAATATATTTTATTTTCTGTCTGGGTTATTTTAGTGTCATTTATTTTCAATAGTCTAATATGAATGAAGTATTTGCACCCAAAGCAGGACTTTTTTCCCATACATGCAAAATAAAAGCTTTTTATGTATCTTTGTGGCCACTGAAGAGTGCAGCTCCTGTTGCTCTGTGATGTTTTATTCCCTTAGGAAGATAGATTCTTAGTTTAGATGTGTGAAGAATTCTGTTCAACTTTAAACCAAATATCAGTCAAATATCTAGGGAGTTTTTTTCTTTCTTTTTCTATCCTGGGCATAAAGAGAGATGTTTTGAAGCTCTGAAGAAACATTGGAAAAAACACTCATATTTGGAATGTCTGAATGTCCGTGTAAATATTTCCTGCTTATGACTTCACTGAGACAAAAATTGAATTTATACTAGCAAAACTGACAAGAAAAAAAAAAAAAAAAAAAAAAAAAAAAAAAAAAATAATTAATACAGCATGCAAATAAAAAAAAAAAACAATAAAAATAATAAAAAAAAAAAAAAAAAAAAAAAGTGATCAAAAATAATATCATTCCAGCAAGAACGATGAAAGAAAATATAAATGCAAATGAAATAGTTAATGCTGGAAATTTTTAAGCCTGTAATTCAGCCAAAGTTTGTGACCTGTTAAGAAATGACCAGTGGTCTCAGAAATATATCTGTAAAATCAGCATTATAGCTATTACATTTCTTGTCACTACTTAATATCCCATGTCAAATGAGCAATGCTCAAAACCTAGAAAGTGTTAGATAAATCACAGAATCACAGAAAAGTCTAGGTTGGAAGAGACCTACAAGATCACCGAGTCCAACCTCTGACCTAATGCTAACAAGTCCTCCACTAAACCATATCCCTAAGCTCTACATCTAAACGTCTTTTAAAGACCTCCAGGGATGGTGACTCAACCACTTCCCCGGGCAGCCTATTCCAGTGACTAACAACCCTTTCAGTAAAGAAGTTCATCCTAATATCCAACCTAAACCTCCCCTGGCACAACTTTAGCCCATTTCCTGTCGTCCTGTCACCAGGCACGTGGGAGAACAGACCAACCGCCGCCTGGCTACAGCCTTCTTTCAGGTACCTGTAAAGTGCAATAAGGTCGCCCCTGAGCCTCCTCTTCTCCAGGCTAAGTAGTCCCAGCTCCCTCAGCCGCTCCTCGTAGGACTTGTTCTCCAAACCCTTCACCAGCTTTGTAGCCCTTCTCTGGACTCGCTCAAGCACCTCCATGTCCTTCTGGCAGTGAGGGGCCCAAAAGTGAACACAGTACTCGAGGTGCGGCCTCACCAGAGCCGAGTACAGGGGGACAATCACTTCCCTGGACCTGCTGGCCACACTGCTTCTTAAAGAAGCCAGGGTGCTGTTGGCCTTCTTGGCCACCTGAGCACACTGCAGGCTCATATTCAGCCGACTGTCAACCAATACTCCCAGGTCCTTCTCTGCCAGGCAGCTTTCTAACCACACATCTCCCAGCCTGTAGCTCTGTTTGGGGTTGTTGTGCCCCACGTTCAGGACCCGGCACTTGGCCTTGTTGAACTTCATAGAGTTGGCCTCGGCCCATCAGTCCAGCCTATCCAGATCTTCCTGCAGAGCCTTCCTACCCTCGAGCAGATCGACACACGCACCTGACTTGGTGTCGTCTGCAAACTTACTGAGGGTGCACTCGATCCCCTCATCCAGATCATCGATGAAGATGTTAAAGAGGACTGGCCCCATCCTGAGCCCTGGGGGACTCCACTAGTGACTGGCCTCCAACTGGATTTGACTCCATTCACTAAGACTCTCTGGGCCCGGCCATCCAGCCAGCTCTTAAGCCAATAAATCATGCACCAGTCCAAGCCATGGGCAGCCAGTTTCCTGAGGAGAATGCTGTGGGGAACGGTGTCAAATGCCTTACTGAAATCAAGGTAGACCACATCCACAGCCTTTCCCTCATCCACCAAGCGCATCACCTTGTCATAGAAGGAGATCAGGTTCGTCAAGCAGGACCTGCCCTTCATAAACCCATGCTGACTGGGCCTGATCGCCTGCTTGCCCTGCAACTGCCGCATGATTACACCCGGGATAATGTGCTCCATGAACTTCCCTGGCACTGATGTCAAACTAACAGGCCTGTAGTTCCCCAGGTCTACCCTCCGGCCCTTCTTGTAGATGGGCATCACGTTTGCTATCTGCCAGTCGATTGGGACCTCCCCCGATAGCCAGGACTGCTGATAAATGATGGAAAGCGGCTTGGCCAGCTCTTCCGCCAGTTCTCGCAGTACCCTCGGGTGGATCCCTTCCGGCCCCATCGACTTGCATACATCCAAATGCTGTAGCAGGTCGCCAACCATCTCCTCATGGATTGTGGGGGCCACATTCTGCTCCCCATCCCCTTCCACCAGCTCAGGGTACTGGGCGTCCAGAGAGCAACTGGTTTTGCTGCTAAAGACTGAGGCAAAGAAGGTGTTAAGCACCTCGGCTTTATCCTCATCTCTGGTAACTAAGTTTCCCCCCACATCCAATACAGGGTGGAGATTCTCCTTAGTCCTCCTTTTGGTATTGATGTATTTATAAAAACATTTTTTGTTGTCTTTAACAGCAGTAGCCAGATTGAGTTCCAGATGAGCTTTGGCCTTTCTAATTTTGTCCCTGCACTGCCTCGCAACATCCTTGTAGTCCCCTTGACTGGCCCACTGTCTTTTCCAAAGATTATAAACCCTCTTTTTTCTCCTAAGATCAAGCCACAATTCTCTGTTCAGCCAGGCCGGTCTTCTTCCGCGCCAGCTCGTCTTTGGGCATGTGGGGACAGACCGCTCCTAAGCCATTAGGATTTCTTTCTTGAAGAGCGCCCAGCCTTCCTGGGCTCCTCTGTCCTTCAGAACCACCTCCCAAGGGACTCTGCCAACCAGTGTCCTGAACAGCTCAAAAAGCTGGGAGGTGAATGAGAGAGAATGAGTCTTCTCTCCTGGAAGTGTAAGCAAGTAGTGTTATTTCCTCAAGTCATGCTATTAACAATAATAAATATTTAACAGTTGGAATATAGGCCTTGTCTAGGTATAAAATCTGCACTGAATTCAATAAAATTATGTCTTCTATCTTCAACTGAAACAAATCAAACACAAGATCATATAAAGGGCTTTTAATACTTCTAACTGTAGCATGACTGGATCTCAGAATAACTTTAGAAAGCAATCTGTAACAAAGAACTATACCTAAATTACAGAAGGAAAAGTATTTAAATGCTATAATGCAATTTTTTTTTTTTTCATGACTTCAGGAAAAAAAAATAAAAAATTAATGGGTTATGAGATGTACTTTTACATTTAAGTAAGTTTTGCTACTAAATATTTTGTGGTAAATTATTCTCTTGGTCATGTTGGCATACTTTAGAATTCAAACCAGGAATGCACATTTCATTCAGTGGGTAACTCCCTTACATTAAAAAAAGTTGCATTTGAAATAAATTTGGGCCCATGTGTTTATGCTTATGTGCAGCTGGAAGAAATACTTATAAATCCTAGTATCTTCTGCAATTCAAAAATCACAACAAGCTTCTTGTAAGTCTGTGGGAGTGATCTAAAATAGAAAACAGATATTTTAGTCACAGGAAAGCTGCTATTTGTTTTAAGAGTGAGTTGCTTTCTACACTGTTTCATGAATTGTACAAATGGCGTTATTTGGTTGTGTTCAGTTGGCATTTTTGTTCCTTTGGGGAATGTGAACAGTGAACAGTAGAAGAGATGAAAACAAAAAATCCTTTTATAATTTGTATAAGTTGTAAGAAATGTCCTATTATTATTTCGTTGTATTGGAAAGAGGAGATAAATTCTACTTAGACAGGACAATTTAGAGAACAGCAATCCAAAAATTCCAGTTCCAATTAAATGAGTTCTGCAGCTTTCACATACAAGACATTAACTATTTTTTCATTTTAATTATTATCTATTAATTTAATATAACTTAATATGTTTTATATTGTTTATATTTTGTATTGTTGTTGACAAATTCTGAATCAAGTTGAAGAGTTTGAAATAAAAGTCCTTTGAAATCCCTGCCCACCACAGGCCTAGGTTTAATTTCAATTTATGGTTGAGATTTACAAAATACTCAGGATCTAATTTAACTTTCAAAGTCCCTAGCTCCACCATTGCCACATTCTCCAGTATATATGTCAGTGAGCAGATGGAAAGGTATCTGAACACTGATGCTGTCCCACAGTGAATTAAATGAAATTGATGGCATAGCTCATGAAGATCAGAATCCTATCTTACATGGAGTTTCTATCAGACCTCTTATTCATGAAATGTAACATATACAACACAAAGCTGCTGGCTGAAGGTCTGCATCAGCTGTGAACTCATTTGAGATGAGAGATTTAGGATCAGATTCCTAGCCTGCATGATACAAATTAGTGACCTGAACCTATATTTTGGTCATACAGCTATAGGAACGTGAAGAATCTCAGTCCTCCTGATATTTTTCAATTTACTATAGCTAAAGCGGTATTCTCGGGGCTAGGTATATACATTAGAGGCTACAGTCCTCATCTTTGGTGTACATAACTGAGACATAAATACCTTTTGTGGATATAGGTATTTAAAAACACCAGAGGAATACAGGAACTCTGAGTAAGAGTTGTGCTCTTCAGAGCTCTGATGATTTCAGAACCATTTTGGGTGATGAAGTCATTGCTTGAGATTGGGACAAATAGGATTTTAACACTGACTTTCACATTACTTAGCTGGGCAGCTTTAACTGCTAAGATATTAGCTATTCAATTGCACATAATGTTCTTCTCTTAACAGAAAACTAATCTTTGGCCAATTAATGGGAAAGGAAAAAGAAATTGCCCACCTAGCTAGATTTAGACATCAATCTCTAATAAGAAGTAGGTGCTTAAGTTCCTCTCTGTTTTTCAGCATTTCAGTTCGTGATTGGCTTAGGCAAATGATACATTACTTCCACATTTTTCCTTTACACATGCTATTGCAAAATTTGGCAAGCCTGCTCACTTAAATCAGAAATGGCAATTCTGTGAGGTGGCAGGAGGTTTGAGATTATGGTACTCAGAACTGCAATAATTGCATTTGTTTGGGTATTTAACTGTAAGCTGTAAGTTTGTTTAATAGCAACCTTTTCCAGTTAAAGTTAGCTAATTTTTTAAGACAAAGCCTGAATCTTAGTCTGCTTTTACTAAAATTCAATAACCAGAACTAAAACCATATCTGAGGCAAGTTAAAGACATGCAGTCAGGCCGAATTGTAACTGGGGTACAAACAGGCCTGAAGACTTTAATTAGGTAGAAGTTCAATGCAAGTTTGCAAGATGCCTAACAATGACTCCATGTTCTACAATTTACTGTTATTACTGCGGTGCTGAATAATGTAGACTTGTTAGGTGAAAGTGTGAAAAATGATGAACTGCTAATGGAAGAAGTGTAAATCACATTAAAAAAATACACTCACAGTAGTATCATAGATTTCTGTAATACATTTTAACAGTTTCCATTTGCATAACTAACACATAGAGTTAAAATAGATATAATATATAAGTACATGTAATCAAAGATAATGTTTCTGAAATGAGTAATGAAAGAAGGAGTACAGACAGAAGTAACTCTGAAAACAAAATTTCTCAGCATAGTTGTACTGGGGCAAAAACTCTTCAAAATGAATCATAGAATCATAGAACTATGAGTAGCAGCGCTCATGACCAGACCTCCCCAGAGAAGCCACCTTTGCACACCTGATCCCTGGCAACTGCTCCTGACATCGCTGGGCTCACAATCATTGCTTCTACCATGCCCTAGCCAGGGGCAAGCAGAGCCATTTGGCCAGGAAGTTTCTGCCAAGGAGGAGGAGGCGGCTGAGGAGGAAGGGGCAGTGAAGTTGGAGGCAGTGGAAGAACAGAGGTTCTTGCAGTCTACCTCACTCTTCATTTTTTGTTTCACAAAGAGGACCTTTGAGGCTGAAGAGGCTGAATGCCATTTATAGCCACCTCACCTTCTCAGGACTTCTCAGTGTGTAAGAAATTTATATTGGGATTTAATCATATACTAAATCCTACCTAAATTACAAAATTGGTCCCTTCCAAAATTCTCTTAGTTCTAAACAGTAACACTGTCCATCTACTTTCTAGGATTCTCCATAATCCTTGTCACTTAATATTAGTTATTGATACTTAAAGGTGGCTGGTTTGAATGGAGTGGTTGCCTCACAAGTCTCAATCTCTGCTGAGATTTGGATTTAAGCAAAAACTGTGTTGATTGCATCTGCAGCATAGGCATTAAAGAAAAGAAAGAAGCTACATTACATCAAGTGGATTTTCCTATATAGGTCTTCAGAGATGCTTGTTTTTCTCTGTTGACTGAGAATTCAGGCAAACTGGATAAATACCTTCCTGAAGCAGTCATCTGTAATTCTGGTGAGACAGTACCTATGTTAGTTCCCATCTTAGATGGGAAGACTGTAGTGCATCTACACATACTGATAATTGATATCGGGTATTTTTCTCATGCGATTGTTATTGTGCATTTGTTATTGTGATTTTGTACCAAAAATTATTTTATTTCCAAAGCTTTTTTTAATTTGTGTGAGTAAGGTCCTCAGTAACCTTCCTGTTATATAAGTAAATTAAAAAAATAAAGTACCATAGTAAATTCTAAGAATTTGTTTAATAAGTGTAGTCAATGATAACTACAATCCGTTTTCAAGGATCTGGGCTGAAGTTATAGCGTAGGCTGAAGTCAAGGAAAAAAAAAATAAAGCTCACATTTATAGTAATTCACCAAGTAAAAGATATAACCCCACACAAACCAAACTCATCACATTTCATGCTGTTCACCTTCAGCCTCTGAAACAGCCAATATTTTCCGTGACATGTTCCAACAAATAAGGCATCAAAGGCTTATTCGTGTCTTAAGCTTTTATAGCAGCAGAGAATTTGCCAGCTTTGTCAAATGCTAGTAGTGAAAGTCAAGAGGATTTATCTGGGCATTCAAAGTGAGTCTTTCATGTGCTCTACTTTTGTTCAATTACAGCTCCAGTTGACTAATTTGTAGTGTTGTGCCATTTTTTCCATCCAAAATGAATCAGTCATGCTTAGAAGTAATGATCCAAACTGCGTGGGTGTGTCCTCACCAGCAGACAGGGCAGAAACCAAAATAAGCTTATCATAACATCAAAAATCCCATTTTACACATTTTCTGTCTTGCCAGCTACAAGTTTAAACAAACGGCATATAGATCTACTACTATAAAAATTATTGCTTGCATTTATTTCTCCTCTCATATCTTTTGGATTGCAGTACAAAATTCATGCATTTTTAAGAGCTGTTCCTAATGTGGAAGTAGTAGATTAGACTAGTATCTTTATAAATTTATGTATTTATAGTTATATTTCATCAGATTAGGTTATTACTCTTAAATTCCTTTTGACTTCATGGTGCTCAGTAGCAGAGCAGAAAATGCTTTGCTTGCAATCTACACCACAAGCCTATCCAGGTACTTCTGTAGCTTTTAGAACTAAAACGTATTTTTTTTAGTAATCTGATTGCTATATTAAAAGAAGAATGAAAGTGTTAAAGTTTCTGCTGCATTAGGCAAAAAAGTAAACTATGTCCTTAACTTGCTATAGTGCACTGATAAGCGTTATAATAAATAACTCTGCCTGAGGTGGGTGGAATCAATGCCAGGACTGCATGCAGTCAAATATTCCCACGGTGGCAGGATCTCCACTTATTCAAAAATATGTCATTTTTTAAAAATAGGTTGCCTACAGAATGGTTTAGATCTTCTGAGAGAACATCATCCTCCTTCCTTATAAGAGCACACTCACAATACACATAAATATTGATAATTTATTTTTAATGTATGAGTCATAGCTACAAGAGATTAAATGGCAACCTAAAAGAGGATAAGACAGCTTGGTCATTGTATTCTTCAGTAAAACAAAAATAAAGTGCAAACATGACACTTTGTGATGTTTAAATATATTCTTGGTTCAACCCAAAATTTAGAAACACTGCTTAAGAATCATAATACTACCCTTAATAAGAAGCATATTGTGAATAATAGAAAATATCTGTGATTCTTCAAACAGGTATCCTTGCTGTCATGCTAAATTAGAGACCATGAAAGACAGTATGCAGGAAAGGTGGAATAATAGCCTTGATAAGGAGCAGAACCCCAATGTTTCTTTTACATGTATATATTTTTTGCTTGGAAAAGGATCTATAGACCAGAAGAATCAATGGGAAAAAAAAAAAAAAAAAAAAAAGGATTCAACCTAAATAATAATAATAATAATAATAATAATAATTATAAGGAAAAGGACCAACAGATGTCCCAGTATAATATTTGGACTGTAGCAAAAATGCTGTCAATTCATCCTTATGACAACTGGAAACATCAAAATGAAATTCTGTTTATGTAAGGGCATGAGGGAAAGCTGACAGTAAGACACGCAGAGATCTGTTACTTTTAGTTCTTTTCTTTGAGTAAATCAGATACTTTTTGGAAGAAACGCTGTAGCATTGAGCCCTATTACTGTCTTAAGTCCCCAGGCAATTTCTGCAGGCATGAGGCTAGTATTTTGATGAGTGGCTAAAGAAACCATTGATGTGCAATCAAAGAGAATAAGGTGAATAAATGAGGAAGCATGCTCTGGAAGAAAGAATATATCTGAGGAACTGGAAAAAATAAAATAAATAAATAAAAAAATCAGTGTACTATATCCAGGAATATAAGAAACTTCGTCTGTTACATTTGGAAAGTCCAGAAGTCCAGATCATCAAATACATTTTGGTAAGTCAATGGTGTCTACACTTCAGAAATCTCAGTATTAGGGCACACAATTCTATATGTTCAAGATAACATTCAATAAAATTCTGTCAATTAGTACCAAGATCATAGGTGTTAATAGAAGATGAGTTTCTCAATGGAAGAGCTTGGATCAGTCACATATGGGAAGAAGGCTTTCACAGGAGGTTTCATTCAGAGGATGTTTTAAGAGAAGGGTTAGGAACCACTGAGTAGCTCTCTACATTAAATAAGCCTAGAGATTCTTGGACAGAACTAGTAGGACACAAGGCACATGAAGCTGAATAAGGGAGGCATTAATGTAGATGACACTGGGATTTGGAGGTTTGAACTTGGGGATAACTTCTGGAGCATGTCTGAAGATCTGGCAGAGCTGGAGGCCTTTGAGGCAGGAGGTACTAGAAGCTACTACACTTAGACCCTGCATGGGATCTGGGGATGAGGACATGCAGATACTCCCCCTGTCTTCCTTGAAACCCCCGTGTCCCTGCGTTGTCCTCTCTTTTGTTATTTGGGGTGAGCTCACTGGCTAAGGCACAAATCTGTGTTGTTGGTACTCCTTGGGCTTTCAGACCTTGCTGGTACAATCCAGCTGGCTCAGAGCATGTATGCAATGAGCCCTTCATGTTTTTCACCTACCTGCATAGACGTATACCCTTAAATTGAAACCAACACATGATATTCAGGCTGTTCATTTTCTCAAACTTCTTCGTTTTATTAAAGTTTGAAAATTTCACAGAGGACCTTGTCACATCCTCTGTGGAAACTGGGTTTCTTCATGAAATATCCACAGGCCACAGACATGATATTTTGGCATCAACATTTTCATATCTGCAACTCTTGCTAATATTCATCTCAGTGCCTCTTCCTGGAGCGTTGTGTTTACTGCTGGTACTTAGATTAAGCATTATGGTTTTTAAAAGAATCAACAATTCTAAAGGCATAGAGAGTTAAGAACAATATTTTACACATGCAAGATAGTGATGGTAACACCAGTACAATCTTAGCTGGTGTTTGAAATTACATGAAATGACACAAAATTGCTCACAAGTAGCTTTGAATAATTGTGGGGTTCTATTTGCTTTCAAAGAGCAGAGTGCTTCATACTAATTACATTTTTTAAATTATTATTATTTTTATCTTTATTTCTGCTAGTGAGGGGACTTTTTATGAATTTAACTGCTATGGAAAGTGACCTAATACAATATTAAAACATCCATAGTGCTCTGTGGGTCAAAAATAATACACTTGAGAAGTTCAAAGAACAAAACCAAAGTTGATAAAAAAGATGACTTTAGAACAGAAGAACAGACTCTTGCTAAACATGGCATAACAACATCTGTCACCTTGGGCATATGCAAGGAATAATTTTGTCTTGTTTATGTTATTCATTTTCTCTTATCACATAATTATTCTGTATCAAATAGTGTGTTAAAACATACCTCTAGGATCTAGATGCCTAATAAAGCTGAACAGCTGGGAAGAAGGGAGAGTGCATGTTGGATTTTAAACTGGATGAATGTACTCTTTAGATGACTTTTAACCAGAAGAGGAGACTCACAAAAGAGGCCACAAGGCTTTATAACATCAAGTTTTGAAATAAAATATAGGATGTTCTAGCTTAATCTATAAGAGAGGTAACATATCAGTCTTGTATGCCTCTACTGTATGAAGGTAGTATATATTAGCTAATAATTAGGAGCAGACTCAGTTATCAACTTTGGTTTTGTTCTTTGAACTTCTCAGGTGTATTCTGGCCTCACAATTTTATCTGTAGTAAATATGAGAAGATAAAAAATGTGTAAAACATTAAATTTATGTCATTTTATAACCTGTTACTGAAAACAGCGAAGAATTCTATTATATTCCATTGTAAGTTTTTATATTCATTACAGAAGGATCTTTGCATGTGTTGTATTGCTTTCTAAATAGGGTTAGGAAATGTGAAAAAGTTATTGTATTAATACCTGTTTGAAATTAAACCATTCAAATTAATGCGACTATAAACTTAATCATAGTGGAAGATGCGTTGATGCTTTTTGTGGCATGAGTAAAATCATTCAGATCTCTGTTGAGCACAAAAAAAATCCTCATCTGTCAAAGAAAGAAAAATGATTTTTTCCTAGCTCCCTTTTCAAGGTGAAATTCAAAACTGCACAGATGATTTGATCTGTGGTTGTCTGAAAGTGTTGTTTTAGATTAGTTGCTTGTTTTAGCATCTCTTTTTCTAATTTAAAATCACTTTTTATCCTTGTTTTCCCTTCTGCAGAGAGAACTGGTATAGCACAGCAGAAGAACTTATACCATGTTGAAGCAGCTGTCCTACTGTGCAAATTTTATTATTGTAAATTACGTGAAACATATCTGAGAAACCAAATGTATTTGACTTTCAGGCTTTGATTTCTCTGTCCACAGGAAGTCTTATGTCTACATTGCAACTGGGGATGTGATAGCAGTAACTATAACTATACTTAAACTTACTTTCATGTAGCTAGCTGAAGCATTCATAGCACAAAAGTCATAGCTGTAGTTAAGTTTCTGAGAGTAAGTTTTTCTCATAGGCATTACTGAAATGGGTATATACAGATCTGTGTATACACAGATCTAGAGAATACTCACCTCAGGGCAGCTTTACACAGTCTTATTTTATTGTGGTAGTACTTTGTTACCAACAGTGCTTGCCTAAATGAATGGAGGTAAGATGAGTAAGAGAGAATAATTGTAGCAAAGCAAAACTCACACTTCAGGAAAATATATTCTATGTCACTGCTATTATGATTATTATACTGCTATTGGAATAGCAGCTCTAGCAAAGACTTTTTATTTTTTTATTTTTTTATTTTGTTTTTATTTTTATTTTTTTTCAAACCAGTAAAAGGATGTTGAGGGAGTTGTCTGGAAAGGTTATTTGAGGAGGTGACGGTTTTTCAATTTCCACTCAAGTTTTAACATTGCTCCAAAGTATTACTTTCAAGAGGAATGACATGTAGTGATTACTGCAAAGGCTGTTTTCTCTAATGAAGATGCTTATTAAGACATGGTATGATATAAATAAGATAATTCCATATACTACATCAATCACATGTTAATATATTATGATCTATATTCTTCTTAAATCAGTAAATTTTGAGAGATCTATTTTCTCCATCAGAAATATTTGTCACTTTGAGTACCAAAACTAGGTTCCTTTATTATTTTTACTCTCAATAATGCATTTTTTTATGTTTCAAAATGTAAAATAAATATAAACAGAGAAATTGGAATAGAAAGGCCTTTTAAAAAGCCTTTTTTTTTTTTTTTTTCAACCTGACCACCTGACTTCTCATCATATTTAACATATTTATCATATTACTCCTTTCTATGAGCAATATACTTGTAAACCCAGGATTTTTCCTCTCAATGATCAGTGTAATAGGGAAAAAAAATAAAAATGTTTCTCAAATTTCCCCTTTTAGTATGTCAATAAGTCTTTTCATTCCAATATTTTAAATGTATTTATAAGTTAATTTGTTTACATTCAAATAATATTATTTTATAATTACCAATGAAGATTCTTTCTATAAATGAATCTTAGCAGTTCTTACTTGTTATTTAAACTTTATCTAGTTTGCAGAATGACACATCAATCTACACTATTGTTATAGTATAAAGAGCAACTAATAATAACAGCACAGAGAACTAGCAATTATTTTGATCTTATTCTATCTAGTTCTGCTATTATTAATAACTTTGTGTATTTGTGTGTGTAAACTAAAATTTCTCCAGGTAGTTGACTTCCTCTTGTTCAAATATTGTTGGAAGTGAGATCATGTCTTCACTACGTATTTTAAATATCAATTTATTAAACAGGTTTACTTTTACATAATATATACATTTAGTTTTACATAACTGTTACCATCAGTCCAGTCTATGTGGTTAGTGAATTATTTGATTTGCATGCACAGTACATAACTGGTAGGCACCACCAGTTCAGCTGCTGTCCCTGCCTCCTGGAGGGTGTCAATCTGCATTTGACCACCTGCCCACAAAAACCTCTGTTAAGCCACCCCCGTTTCCCCACGGAACCCGACTCCCTGACCATCTCCTTTCCAAATGTCTTTCCAGCTGCCACACCATCTTCCTTTCCTCCCAACCTCTTAAGAGAAGGAAGCAGAACAGCAATTCACCATTAGCAGAGTTATGCCCTCTGCAAATTTATTATTGCTCATCCATTTCATTACAAAACAGGCTCGCTTTGTGTGTGTGTGTGTGTGTGTGTCTGTGTGTGTCTGTGTGTGTCTGTGTGTGTGTGTGTGTGTGATGCTGTGCAGTCACTGTTGCCAGTGCATTTAGGGAGAGTATGCCTCGAGCCCTACACAATTCATTCCTGATGTAAATTAAGAAACTGCTTAATCTACTTGAGAGACAAAATAAAAATGTGTCAGGCCAGAAGATATACTTTGCCAGAGCCATGCAGTACTCAAAATGCCCTCTCAAATGTTTCACGTTTGTAGGTATCAGATGCAGAGATACTTGCAAAATTTCTCATGGGAAGACAAAGACAAACTTGAGAAAACAGAGACCTGTTTGTTTCTTCCTATGTATTTCCAGAAGCAGGACTTGGATGTTTCTATGAAAAGGAATCAGATGATTTTAGAAAATTATTGTTTTGAAAAGATGAAAGCTTAGAAAATCCAGAAAAAAAAAATTAAAGACCTTCATCAAAAAGTTTAGTAGGACAATAACCAAACAAACATACAAATCAATAAAGCTAATACAGTCTGAAATGGGAGCAACTATTAAAATTAACTTGTAAATTGTAGAAATTGCTTCTAAGGAGTCTCCTTGGGGAAATTAATGCTCAGTCTTGTCCTAGAATGAAAAAATGCTTGACTTCGTTCTTCCTCTTTTTGATGTTCCTAACATACTGTGAATTGAAGCCTATTTTTACACCAAAAATAAAAAAAAAAAAGAAAGAAAAAAGAATAAATTAAAAAATAAATGATTAAATGATCTTTATTTTGCATTGTTTCTGTGCATGCATTATTCTTGCATATATTCAAATTCAATACACCTTAAAACAAGCCCAATAGCTGCTTTTAATACCTAGCAAATTTAAAACAAAATTTCTTCTTTACTGATGGAAAAAAAAATAAATAAAATGAGTTGCTCTTTTCTCAAATGTAGATCTCACCTGAGGAAAAAAGAAGCTGTCTTTTCTCTGATAGTCAATTTACTATTTGCTGTTGAAATCCAGCACATAACTGTTAGCACTTGAGGTTACTGGCATGCTGTGTGTCTTCCAGGTAGTTAAACCAGTCAGTGTTTTGTCACCCACACTATTTGACATAAAGTCATAGAGAGTGTTTGACTCTTGTACCAATTAACTTAGCTGTAAACTGTCAACAGTGCATTTAGTTGTCAATGGAAAGTGATTCACTATTTGGTACTGGAAGATACTTTTTAGGAGCAGAAAAAGTTAAAAAAAAAATTACATCTCACATTAAGTAAAATTTCTAAGCATTATGTGTTATTTTTACTTGTATTTCTTGTTTAATTTAAACAAAAACAACAATAACCAAAAAGCCTACTTTTCTTTCTTCTTTAGCCCTAGAATGAGAGTTCAACTATCTCAATGGATCAGCAAAAGATTCATTCTGAGATTTCATGAATTAGTAGAAAGACTGCCATTTAACACACTCAAAGGGAAGCCATGAGGAAGAAAAAATAGCTCTTTTCATCTTTAAGCTACTTTGAAGTTTATTTGATTATACAACTTCATTGATGATAGTGGCAGATGTTCATATATTCTTTAGCATGGGACTTTACCTTCACTGCAGATCCAACTGAGTATGTAGCACACTCTCTCCCAGAGTGCTGCAAAAGTGCACAAAAAGTGCTACAAAGGCAGGAGTGAATCATATCAATCACTGGCAAGATCTTTTGAGGTAGGTTACCTCTTTGTAGTGTCCTTACAGAGTATCTTGTATATTGAAATACAGAAGGCATAGTAAGGCATTGATGTACAGCTGGGATCTCTATGTGCTGTGTGGTTTATGTGCTACAAAAATAACATTTTCAAGAAGACTTGGATAGGCAGTACGATGGCAGCATGAATAATTTCATGATTATGTTGTGAGCCATCATCGAACAGTTAGAAATCTCTAAATAAATGATGATGATAATCACTGGTATTCCTAACATGCAAATTACCCATCTGAAACCAAGGTAGCTTGCTTGGGCAAGAATAGTTAAATAAGATTTTTTTGTAGCTAGTGGTATATAAACAACATTCCAGTCATCCGTGTTTTCTCACCTGGTAACCTGCATCACTTACAGCTGGGCCACTGAAGGTTGACTGACACAAGGGTGAAGTGAGACTCAAGCGCAGACTTTTGGATACATAGCAAAATCCTCAATCCCACTATAACTTTATAAAGAAGTGATAAATGTATATTTGCCTTGCAATATGATTGGAAAAGCTGGAAGGAAATGATTTAAAACAGATACAGACTTCTGACTGCTAAATTCACTTTGCAAGCTCTTTTCATCAGCCTTATCTTAGTGAGTATCTGTTAAGAAACTAAAATTCCAATGTTTCCTGTTCTTTTCTGAGGAATACCCTATTGGAGTCCATGCCCAGCATAGGCATAGGTCTTTTATTATTCTCTGTCTTTGTATCTTTTATAAGCTTCAGTTATTTCCCATGTGTCCCTTTGAGGGTAGAGATGTGTGAAGTTTTATAGTGTGATTGCATTTCTGATCGCTTACTCATATTTTGATTGATTGAAAATGTCATAATGTAAAGTCAGAACCCAGAATGCATAGTTGAGTGACAGTCAATTTTATGTCATTCTTTCTATCCTGGCTTTGTGTATGTCTACGTGAGATACCTCTTCTGCCTTCACCCAGTATTTTCCATGTCACTGGCCAGTTTTGACTAAATTTGGCAATTTAAAATTTTGGGAATATATGATTTAAATATTTATGAAAGTAAATAATTGCATAAAGAAAAGATATTTTCTTAGTGTTCCCATGGAGAAAACAGCTAATAAGCTCACTTCTTAGTAGACACAAGGGAATCAAATGAAATATTTTTTTTTTGAATTAAGAACATATGAATAATACAATCCCTCCCTGGAGGCATTAATATATCTAAAGGTTCAAGAAGGTTATTTTTGCTTTGATTTTTTTGTGACATGGACTTTTTCATGAGGTGGATTTCAAATGATTTTTTTGGTTATAGTTTCACAGAGCTACTATCTGATTTTCTCACTAATTGCCAAGTAATTTAAGCAAGTCTGTGTTTTTGTTTTTGGTGGTGGTGGTGGTTTTTTACAATAATGACAGTAAAAACAGTTACTTCTACTGGTCTTGTCTAACTCCAGTTAATTCTAGTTCTGCAAAGCATAATCTTTCACTTTTTCTATTTTGGGGCTTTTCTAAATGAAAGGGTTGCACTGATATATTTTGAATTGGCTTTATTACCTATAGGGTTAATGTGTTTTTGTATTAGTTCATTTATTTAGGATACAATTTTATGTCAAAATGGGGAAAAAAATAAAATCAGAAGAATTCAGTAAATTATAACAGGATTTCTTCCCCATCTACTGATCTACTGTAATCCATCATTGCTAACTAATCTTGATTGTTTCAGTCAAAAACTCCAGACATAATTCATTGTGTTAACTACATCAACAAGATTTTACTGCTGCGATAATGAAATATAATTCATTTAAAATATCACCATAGATTTCATGATTACACACTGTATGTGGTATGTCTTTTTGTTTCCCCTAGAGGGGAGATATATCAAATATATTAAATTCCTACACGTTCCATGAAAACAGACAGCTGGATAGAAAAGAGATGCTATTAGTGAGGAACAATCTGTGCATGACTTATTGTAGGTCTGATTGTAATTTTTGCTCTCCAACTTATTTCACATGCACAAAACATAATTTTCTATGGGTGCAGTGTTTTAATGCATTATTTTCACTGTATTCAGTTGGTTTGTCCAGTCTTATATATATATATATTTATTATTATTTTCTTTCACTTTCTTGTTTTTCTCTATACTCTGCCCACAGTTTCATGGTTCATCTCTCCAAATAATTTTCGGACTTAAACCTTTCCACTTCAGTCTCAAATTAAAACAAATTAAAACTACTCATCTAGAGTTAGAGTTTCCTTAAACAAAGAAAAAAGGCTCTGTACCAAATACTATGTAATGTGGACACAAACACTGAGTGCTTCAGTGCTTCAGGGTAAAAGCCAGTCTGTAGGCCTTTTGGCATTACAGAATCCTTTTTAGGAATATGAAGATAGTTTTTGACTACAGTATTTCATCCACCATCTCTTGCATTTTGAAGTCTTCTTACTTTCATGCTAGGATCAACCATTCTTAGCCAGCAGGCGTGACTGTTCTTCCCTTTGAGAGATTGTAATTGGTCATGAACAAATTAAATGGGCAGCTTTCTACAAACAAAAACATTATTTAATCTTAATAACAGGCTCAAGCATTGTATTGAAGAAAAATGTATTTAAAACACAAGACTGTGTCTTGTATCTCAGTCACAGCTGAACTTTATCATTCACCCATCTTTTCTATTTCTTTATCAATCTTTTGAATGGTCTTTCCATTCCTTTTTCATTTTGAGCATCACTTCTGTTTGAATTTCTCTTTCTCAGTCTGTATTTTTTTTGTGTGTGTGTGTGTTTATTAGTTATTATTATTAGTTATTATTTTGTTCTATATTGAACAAGCCTTGAACAAGCCTCTCCAGTGACTCATCTTCAAACTACCCTCAAATGCTTGCTGTGGGATGTTATCCTGAGTCATTGTTTTGCCTTCCCACTTGCTTACCAATAGCTATCCTAATTTAACTCTTAATGAAAAATGACATTCTCCCTAGAGGAGAGAAGTTGGGAAATTAATTCAACTGGAGAACTTCAGCTAAAGATATATTTTTGTTAAATTTAACCAATGTGATCAACCCATATTCACCCAATCCAGATTTTTTTGCCTTCTCTTTTACTTCTACTTCTTTTATGATGACCTCATTACTTAACAAAAACAAGTTTTAAACAAGACAGTCTCTACAGTTCAGTGTCTATGGCAGAAAAACCTGTAGGCTATCACACCTCTACTGCAACAAGCCCTAACATTGGTTTTGTATTATCAGAAGTTACAGTTTTCCATAACAAAATAGTCTGGGTATTATTTATGCCTGTAAAAACATTTCTCATGTTCATATCCAATCCCGGGGTTCTACAAAAGCACTATCTCAAATGGTCCCTTTTACGTTGGCCTCCAATGTGTTTTTGCATGGGAAAAAACAATCTGTTCTATTTTACTATCTTTTCTTTTTTCATAAAATGTATCAAAACCTTACTGTCTAATACCTTCTTAGAGCTTTTATGTATATATATATATGTATATAAAGACACACACACACATATAAAATATTAATAACACTGCCTATCCTTCAATAACAATACTCTGTATGGGGAAGTTATTCCAAATCTGTTCTTCTCAAAGAACAGAAGTAGCATGCATGTAGCTGCTTGGTTATATGCTTTTATGGTATTTCTGTGCCATTGCCTATTTGGATGTAGTCAGAAGTACAAAAATTGTCTTTGCATATCTCAAGTTTCTTTACAGTTTGTTTCTCAAGTCTCTTTACAGCTTCGTATGGGTTTACCTCTTCAGTTCTGCTGTGACCTACAAATTTATTCAGAGTTGAATTTACACCAAAGGAAGCTCTGACAAAGAAAGAGAAGAAGCTGCAGGCATGCACAGAAGGCATGCTACAAAGTGTTTGCTACTTTACAGATGATTTGGCAAAAAATACTTTAGAAATCTTGAGAGACACAGCTTAAAGAATGACAGATGCTTGATTATTGCACACAAACTGGAAACATTTATTTGAAACAATTAAAAATTAATTGCCCTAATCAACTTATACAATGGTTGCAGTCTGAGTTGTATTTTTGAGTCCTTTTAGACATGCTCGATTACATTATTCTGGGGGAAGGTTAGACTACCTCCCCCTCATTTTCAGTGGAATATATTAGATGTCTTTCCTCCAGAATTACACAGAAATCAGGTAATTCAAATTGATGTCTTCAGAATGAAACATTGTTTAATGAAAGGTGTGCAGCTTCACAGACAGAAACTTGTCTTCTACCTAGGTTGAAATCTTCCTTGTAAGATTTAAGGAAACCTAAATTAGTCTAGTTTGGCTTATGTATGGATTGTGAGAAGCAGATTCACTTCTGATTTGTTAAGAATGTTTCTAAAATCACAGGGCAGATGCTGAATGAAGTGACATCTCATGATTTCCCATAATAAACATAGAGCATGTAGTGCAATTTGTGATATTGTGCTTGAGCTCTAACTGCCAATCCAAAAAGCTACAGGATTTCTTTAGGTGATGCATGGAGAACAACCCCGGGTGGGTGTTTCATGTATGAAAGAGTCTCAGAGGGTGACAGACACTTTAGGCATCTAAACTGACTGCCTTAGAATCAGTGGAAACTAAAGTACCATAAAACTAGTTATTATTTACTATGACTTGTGTTCTTGAGAAAAATAGAGAATCTCAAAATAGACAATCTGTTCTTCAGAGAATGGAAAACATGACAAAAAAAAAGGGGGGGGGGGGAAATATCCAAAGCCTCACTTATTAGTTTTTATAGTATGGTATTTGTAATATGGTTCTCTCAAATAGGCATAGAAGGTAGAAACATTTAAGATTAAGAGATACTGTGGGCCTAAATCTTCAGCTGTTACTTATGTGAATAACCACAGTGGAACTGCCAGTCCTCCACAACACTTTTAAAGGATTAATGTCATTTTAAACCACAGATATTTTGGAACAAATTTAAACTGTTCTCACAGAGAAACTGCTGAAATTTTCTTTTCAAAGTGCCATGCTTTTATTAATATGAATAAGGAATAACTCTCAAAGAGTTATAATGATGACAATTTTATGATCATTTTTCAAATATCTCCATCAAACTAATTCTGTTTATCACTTTGCATACCACAGCTCAGAGACAAACAAGTTTTATTTGTTACAGGATTTTAAAGTTGTTTTTTTTTTTTTTTTTTTTCACACAGTAAGAGAATAAAACCACAATGGCTAGACTAAGAAATGTGAGTAAACTAAAACAGTAAATTCTTTAAAATATAGGCACATAACCATGTGTAAAACATGCCTTAGATTTGATATTGTCTGAAGTTACACAAATACAAAACTTGTTTTCAAACTATGGAAATACTCAGAATTTTACCATATTTACTTTCAAGAGGATACATTATTTCCCATGCCTTTTTTTTTTTTTTTTCTTTTGTCTACAGTAGTCAATCCTCTTATCAAATACCTTAGCCTGAGGAGTAATTAAACAAGATTTTAACTGTCTCAGCTCCATTTTGCTTCTCTTTTAGTTTGACTTCTAGTTTGACAGTTAGTAGTATGATCCATCACTATATTTATTTCAGTTCCACAAAGAGTTTCCCTTCCTTTCATTCTATGTGCCATGAGAAACAACTGGTATCAAGCAATTTGATTATTTGAATATCTTCTCCAATACTGCTCAGTGACAGCAAACATGACATTTGTTGGCAAGTTTCAAGATGGATAAGCATTTACTGCTGTGGCAGTATTGTAATTAGACCTGTTGTATATAAATCATCTGAACTTTAATTTTGTTAGTAATAAAATTACAAATCTTAGAATTTTATAAAATCACAGGAATTGATGACTGTTACTTAGAGCTATGTTCCCAAAGTAGTAGAATGTACAACCTAATTTGCAGCTGAGATTTGGCTACTTCTGAGCATCTAGCAGCTCAATCGAGAATACATGGACATAAAGTCTCACTTAGGAAAAGCACAGCTATTTCAAATATTTCTGTAAATCCAAATTCTTTACTTCTGAGTTCATTGAATTCAAGCTTTAGAAAACCTGAATAGGAAGACCTCTGGTTGATGCCCACATTCTTTCTTTATCAATATCAAAATCATCATTCACAGTGGAGAATGTAACTGTCCATTTGAGTTCCACACCATTCCAACTGACACTGTTTCTAATATTGATTCTTTCCAAGTGTACTATTTAGCTACACTAAGGATTTGCATTTTCATGCCGGTAACAGGAAGCCTTTTCACACAGATTTAGAAAGTGCTCTTACCATTCCATTTCATTGCTGCCAAAGAAATCAACTTATAGGTATTAAAGATAGAACCTAATTTCTGCGACTTAATTCCAACAACATTATTTCTTAAAATGCTCGAGTTGAGGAGCTTCTCATTCTAATGGGAATTAGATTTGAAGGTTGCTTTTCAAAATCTAAGGATGGTGTTAAAATATGCTCTGTCTTTTGAGAGACATCCTTGATCTTGTTAAACAGCACATTATGTCTTCTCTTTGGCAAATGCTGCTTCTTGTAATGTAATCAACCTCTGCTATCATGTAAAAGTATCAAAGTAATCTGAACATTTAGAAAGTGAATCCTCATACATTTAATAAAGTTCCTAACTTTGCAGAAATTTCAGCAAGCAACAGAGGTGCAAAAAGCAGCAATCTAAAACTCAGAAAAGTTGCGGTATAATTTCTTCTTTATTTATTCACAAAGTGGATATTTATATGCACAAAGATATATTAGTGGGCCCCATAGATAATAACATAGCTTGACTGTAATGGTGGAACTTGATTTCTGTGGGGAAAAATAAAAAACCAACCAACCAACCAACAAACCAACCAAACAAAGAAAACAGAATAGCAGTGAAAGAGGAAGAAAAAAAAAAAAAAAAAAAAAATGAAAGGGAAAACTCTTCAGTGGCTGTCAAACAAGAAAAGTCACATTGCAGAGCTGCAGAAATAAGGTTTTTAACAGTATCAAGGGCTAAGGCACCTAAGACACTGCAAAACAATGGCATACTACAAACTGCCACAATTTATTTGCAATGTTTATTTACATTCAGCTTTCTCAAAATCCTAAATATGCTTGAGATTCAACTTTATTCCCAATATAAGAATTGCTGACCAGCTGTTCAGAAATGCTGTGGAAATAAGAGGTGACAAGGAGTACTAGAAAGAAGAGTAGTTACATAATTTCCAGGAAACACTTTAGGAATTGTTCATTTCCCTTCCTGAAAGAGCATTTAAGGAATAAGGAAAAGGCAAAATCTGAGGAGAAGATGGCATTGACAGAACACAGCTGTCAGCTGTTTGTGGATTGAGTTCTCAGAATTGTTCTAATTGCATGGTAGGTAAGAAGTTACTGTAAAGGAAAAATTAAGATGTTTATGAAATAGTGCAGGTAGATTCCTTATTTTTCCAAGGCTGTACTTCACAGAAATGACAGAACCTGAACTCTTTTAGGACTCAGTACACACAAATGAAGGTGCTGTTATGATAGCCATACTGAAGGTCTACATAGACCTTTAAAGGAAGATGCTTCCTGAAAGACAGGATAGTGTAGGATCATTTTATAGAGTTTTTTGACTCCTCCATAAACTATTAGATGTTCCTTGGTGTGCAAGACTCAACTGAAGCAGAAGGAAATTGAAGCACTAGCTGCATGTCCATGACAATAAAGTGATCAGAACTGGTCTGTGTTCTACCAGCTGTGGGGCAGTTATTGGCCTGACTGAGCAAAGTATTTGGTGAGAGCTTCTCTTTGTATGGAAAGCAAACATACATACATTTTGTATATAAAAATAACCATGCCGAAGTTGCAAATATAAAATATATATATATATTTTTTGCTTGTAGCAAAGTGCTTAAGAGATTCCCTGGATTTGGGCCCATGTAAGCATCTAGATCAAACAGAGACAGATTGGACAGAAAAGTCCTCCTACAGAGACAAGATAATAATGCCTGGAAAGACCGTAACATTTAAATAGCTTTTCCCTGATTCACCACGTAAACAATAATTACAGGGAAAGTCAGCTGCGTTAGACGCATAAATCTGTAACAGTTTGCAAGAGGGAACCATAGAATCTGGAGAAGTAGAAATTACTTACGCAGTTTGAGTAAAATAGACATTAATAGGAACCAGCAACAAAATTTGAAAGAATGTAAAACTCATTCTGAGATACTCAGAAGAGTTTGTATATGAGTATATACATATGGAATTGTGTACATATGAAGCTTTTCTATGTCCTGCCTGCACCCATACACCTGAGGTTCCAGATACTAATCAAAAATGACCACTGACTGTGTGACAGGCTCAGGTTGTCAGTCACTGTGATGAGATCCTAGCCAGGATCCTACCTGGAAGAACTTGTGCAGCTCCCTTATGGTCTGCACAATGCTCTTGCCTTTCCCTGGAAAACCAAGCATGGAGCACACTGCTCATGTAGTGTAGGTGTAGTGCTCAGCTGATAGCATGAGGCATGAGGATCCAGCTCAGCTGATAGCAAGATGGCATGAGGATCCAGGTAGGATGACTTCAGAGTCAAAACATGCTTGTGTCCTGCAGTGTAGAGATGCACAAAAAGAAAAAGCAGATGAAGATGTTAAGCAGATGAAAAGGATTCCTTCCAGTGACACTTCAACTGTCAACAAGAAGACTTCTGGAATTGTCCATCTTTCATATTTAGCTTAGAAATATATATATATATATATTTTTACATACAAACACATATACACATACATACATACACACACAAGTTTCACTATGACTGGATAAATGCTTCTTTTAGGAAAGAAAATGTTATCATTATCTCAAAATTTAAGATTAACCAATTTGCAGAATCCTTCAAATACTCTTCTGTGAATGAATTCAAACCTGGGTGATAAACATTTTGAAAAATTATGCAGCAATATCAAATTGTTTACAAAGAATTCTTCTTCAGACCTCCAGGGCACGATTTGCAAAGACTCTGCCTTGCATTAGCACTTCCCCTGGGTAATTGGCTGGAATTTTACTGCTGATTTCAGTGGAAGCAAAGTTGGGCTAAAGCTGAGCACTCATAAATCTCCTCATTGCTATATCCATGGGTATCTTAACTAGATTAGGCCCATTCTCTGAACTTTCTACATAGTCTGTATTTTCCTGCTCTAGATTGTAATTAATGCAGTTACTGATTTTTCTGGTGGCATTTCTCAGGAACTTAATTAATATTTCAACTGTACCATTCAGTTCCAAAGGCAGGAGAATTTTGGTTTTATTGGAATATGGAAGTTTGTTGCTCTGCCATGCCTGAAATATTATTAATAATATAAAATTTTACTGTAGCAGAAATGTATATCTCATTTCTAATCTATTTCTTTATTATTATTATTATTATATCTATTTATTATTATTATAATTACTTTCACATTTTTAGTTCATCAAAGCAAGACAACTAAGCAAAGAGGAAACAGGAATGCTATATGAGTTCTCTGCTGGTCATGGAGATTAGTATTTTTCTTCTCCAGCTGGTGATTGCTTACATAAGGCCATAAAGTGTTTAAGACCTATCTCCAAGTCTGAATTCGTATAACACCATTACAAAATGTCTCCTAACGTCATGCTGCATTGTTTCTACACTGCATTGGACAAGAAGTCTTCACATGCTTTCCCCCGTATGGAACTACTTCAAAATTAGTTAACATCACACCAAACAGTTCAGGACCCTCATGAATGTGAGCACATTTATCTTCTTCACTTTCTATTGTGTGTATAAATTACAAATCTTGCAATGGAAATAAACATGTTTAATTTTAGAAAAGCTACCTTTTTTATGTACATAGTTTGGGTGATTTATTGCATTTATTTATTCTTGGGGCTTCATTCAATATTTTATTATCTTAAGAGTAGTAACAACAATTTCATTCATGAAAGTTACATATGAAAGTTTTTACATGTAAAGATCTGTTCTTGAAGTAGAGAGTAGATTCTGTCCAGAATGAGGAACTATTCAGAACATATTTCTTAGCTGTTGCCCCTGTGTAGTCTCTGACTGAAATGTACCAGTTCATTAAAAAAACAAAGACAGAAGTCCGGTTATCCTAATGAAGAATGTAGCTCTAGAAAAAGGCAGTGAATAGTGCTCTGAATGCATACAACAGCAATAAGAAACTATGTATCTTTAAGAAGTTATAGCCAAGGATTTTGAAAAAATCTGTTCAAACTAAGAAAAACAGCATGTTAATTTTTCTTATTTCTTAAAACCTCTCAACACATGAGTAGATACCAAGGAGACTTTGGAGGTTCTCAACATTGTGCAAAGGGTAATTAAGGTATAACATCATATATGAATGAGTTCTCTGTGTCTATACAAATGTAGAGACAAAAGCAATTTTACCAAGGTTTGTGACCATAAGAACAAAATATTCTGAGTTGCAGTGAGGATCCCTGTTACTTAACAAATTATCTAAAATAATACAGAACTGTGGATGCTTATAGGAGAGTATAAAACACATTTTTTTTTCTGAAATCCATTTCCAGATTCAGTAGATTAATATCTTCCTGAGCTAGGAGTGCATGTAAACTGTCATATCAATCAGACAGAAATGAACATAACTTCCATTAATTAGTCCAGCTGTTTTTAATGTATTTCCAGTTTTGAGTTCTGCAATATTCTTCAGAGATGATTTCCACAAACTACTATATTCTGTATAAAAATGCATTTCCTTTAATTTTGTTATAAACCTGTTTCCCTGATAATTTCATTCCCTGACTTTTTCTTAGATAACATATGTTCTGTTTATATTTACATATGAAGTCAATAAATAACATTGTGCATTTCTCTTTAACACTGTTTTTGTCTTTTGATTTCCACTTCAGGTTTTCAGCTAAATAAGAGATTTCTTTTAATTTCTCTTCACAATGAAAATCTTTCTGTTCATTAAATGACATTAATACGAAAAAGTGTTAGAATTAATTTTCTCTACCTCTTTGGGATCATACTATAAAATTATGTGATGGAAATTTAATTCTCAACATTTAAGATTTGATAGAGTCATTGCAGAGGTTTCTTCATAAAAAGTGGGAAGTATTGGCTAAGCTACATAAATATTTGATTGTTCTCTATTGATTAACATGAAGAACTAGAGTAAATATTCATTATGGACATTCATGAGAAACCTATTTTAAAAAGTGCAGACAAAATTGTTTCCAGGAGAATTTGGATTAGGTTTATAGTATCCCTCTCTATCCAGTTCACCAGTATAAAATTCATTTTACCTATATGATGGCCAAAATTTCCTCCTTGGAGTAACAGGAATAATGAAGGTATTATTTATTATTTATTTATTATTTATGATCATTTTTACTAGGAATATTTAATTAGTTCAGAAGGATTGAATAACTTTAAGTTCTTTGTTGTTGCTTTTTTTTTTTTTTTTTTTTTTTTTTTTCCTGTTAAAGAATGACAGACGTATATTGTACTCTCAGAGTGTGTGGGGGTGTACTTAGTTTTGTTTTACATTATCTACATTATTTACACGTATCTTTTAGGTGCTGAGAAGACCTATCAAAGAACATGATTTGGAAAGGATTATGAGATTAGGAAATCCTCCTGAAAAGCTAACTTGTTTTATAATTTAGAATAGCTTGAGTTGTCAAGAAAGTGTTTTGTAAATGTCTTCCAGATTTTTTTACAGTTGGAAATGTTATAAGCCAGGAACTGAAGCTTCATTTCATTTTCATTTTTAATTTTTCCAGTAAGAAAATTCTAATTTCTTGTTGGGTTTTGAATTTCTATAAAGCTGTTTGTATAGAGTTCTACACTTACCCTACAAACAGTACAACATCAACCTAACATAGTTTTGGTGATTTATTTTAGTTCCTTATTTTGAATTTAGGCTGGTATAATTTGTAAGATAAAAATAATCAGATTAGATTTAATCAGAATGTTGAACATTGACATTTGTATCTTTTGATATTTTGATTGGTGTTATTACTGCTTACAAGACTCATTCCTTCAGAAACCATTCATTAATTTACACTGTCACACTATGTTTTGTGAAAAAGACACCTGTGGCAGTTATTCACAACCTCTATATAAAATGACATCTTATACAGATGTATAAGATGTGTAAGAGGGCAACATGTCTTCAGTTTTCTTAGATGATGCATTCTGTTTCAAAGTCCTTAAAAAATCAGCATGGTATAAAAAAGCAATGAATACAAGTACATATCTGTATCTAGTCTGTGTAGTCATATCCATGAAACTATTCAAAATACAAATCTGAGTTTACATAATCTTTATGAACAAGTAATAAGTGGCTCAGAGGTAAACTTTCCTAAACTGTCTCATGGCTAAACTGAACAGACACAATGAGCTAATCTCTGTTTTCTGAGCTCTTTTTCACTTACCGTAATAATGAAGTAGGACATGGAAAGCAAATAAGAAATTATTGCCTTTTTATTGAAATCTATTACTCTTTCCACCTAAAAAGTCAGGTTGGCAGTACCATTTGAAGTATTAATTATTATAATATAATAACATAATAATATAATATATAATATATATTATATAATAATTATATAATTATATAATATATTAATATAATATATTATATGCAATTTTTATGTATTATGTGTTCACTGCTGATTCTGTGTGATGACTGTCCAACAATATGCTCTGAGCCACTTTGTGATTTAAAAATGAAAGAAGCACAGTAATTCCTGTGTGCTTGACAGTGATCATTACGTTCAGAAAGGTTTTAATGATACGGCTGACTACGTCACTCTTTTGCTTCATGAGTGTATTATTTTACATAAGCTGCCCTTAAAGATTAGAGTATAAACTTTAATTTGTAACAAAGGATCATGGTGAAACTGCCAAGTAGAGAAGCTAAATTCAAGAGATTTATTACATTCATTGGAACTTTAAAGTACATATAAATTCTGTTAAATCTGTTTTGAGGAAAGTTGTATGTCTAATGCTAAGAAAAAATTATGAGAACACAGATTCATGTTAACTTATTTTCCTTATGCTGAGGTGATATATTTCAAGATATGATTGTTATCTGAGATGGAATGTCTAAAAGTAACGTTTTTTAGAAGAGAAAAATTGGAAAGTGTGCCAAAGATACACACAGATGATGCTATTAATTTAAAACACCATAAAATGTATACAGAACGGTAGAGTTCAAAAGTCAGACTTTTGATCAAATAGTCATAATGACAGAAAATTCAGCTGAATGCTGTACATTTAGTGTCATAAAGTACATAAAGTTTCAGAGATGGGAAGACTGAAGCTGTTTACTATGAAAAACTTCAGTTTCAGAGCTTTACATGAATACTTTACATCTAGCTGAGTAGAGGTCCAAAGCATTCTCTTTTACTGACAGTATCTACCAAGAAAAAACTTCCTGGAACCACATGCTACTTTCACACAGGAGAATTAAGTAGTGATTGAAATCTCCAGTATTATATAATAACACATTTCCTCCTGCTCCTGAAATCCAAACCAAAACTGCAAAACTGGCTCAGGCTACATTAACTGGGCTTCCTGTATCTCAAGATATACAGTTTTGGTTGATACATTTAGTTTTTATTATTATTATTTTTTTTTTTTTTTTTTTTCAGAAGCCTGGCTGCTGATGAATGGAGAGTATTCCTTGAAAGGGTAACTGGATGATATTTTGTTTGTTTATTCTTCATTATTTTAGGTGTATGGATGTATTCATTATTTACTGAACCCATTCTGAACACACAATTGTTCATTCTCTCGTGAGCTTTTCTAAATGCTTGACAGTGCATCCAGTGCATTTTTTAAAGATGCTAATGAAATCATCTACCCAGTCCTTCTGTGAGGTAACTCTATTTCACAGATGGAGAATTATCATAAATAGATTAAGGTCAAAATTATCCAGTGTCCATTCTTCAGGGTGCTAATCTGAAACACACTGAAGCAAGTTTTTCAAAAATACTTAGTACTTCGATAGCATTTGTATGCATCTTATATCTTCAAATATTGGAAACAGAACGCCTTGCTCATTCTAGCAAACCTGAGCTAAGGTGTCTTCTTGACAAGAAGACATATTAACAGTCTGATTTAAATGAGCTGTCCAGCTTCTTACAAAGCTTCTTACACTCAGTAGCAGAAACAAGGAAATCCTCCAGTTCTTTAGAACATCATTCATTATATTATTTTTTTTTTTCTCCTTCTTTTTCATTGACCTCCTGAATAAGTGCAACAGAGATACTCAGATTGATAACCTATTGCCTCCTATTACCCTGGTCATCAGTTTTTTTTTTTTCTTTTTTTTTTTTTTTTTTTTTTTTTTTTTTTTTTTTTTTTTTTTTCATACTTAAAAACCTCAGGATCTTGTGAAAAGGGGTGACTGTGCTTATGATCACATAATTATATATTATGTGATAAACACTTCTGCAATAATTTGTTTGACACATTCTGTGGGTGTGTAGCCTCATGCTTATTCTTGAGGGACAAAAATCTCTGGAGCTGTCTATATCCTAGGCTGTACTTTTTGCCTCTCTTGTCCTTCCCGGAATGTATATTAGCCTCTCTCCCTTTCAGGCTCTAACCTTCTTGACTCCATCCCTCCTGCATCACTTTAACCTCCTTCTTTTCATGTTTCTTCTTTGGAACTTCCACCTTATGCTTTTCCTCCCTCAACCTCCAAACCACCATAGTACCTTTTCTCTCTTTGTTGTCGTCCAAAATTCTCCTTTCATTTCTTAGCTTTCCAACTCTTCTTCTTTCACCTTGGCTAAGTTCTTTGCATTCAGCGTGCCACTCTTTTGGGAGGGTGCCATGTCCCATCTCAGCACCCTGCTAATCTGTGGCATGCTTCTCAGTCAAACAGTGTAGAGAGCCCTCAGGAGGTAGAACATCAAGCTCTTTACAAAAGAAAAAGGCACTGAGCTCTGTCCCGTCAGAGAACTTGGTGGCAGAGCCACTCTTACCCTCACAGCCTCACATGTTCTCCAGCAACTCTCTCTTCCCTTTCCACTTAGTGACTTAAAAGGACTGCCATATCACACAAGCTGCACCTCTTTTCATTTCCCTGGGAAAAAAAAAAAAAAAAATACAGTCTGCTTTCCAACAGTGGTTGGCCTCTGTGAGGCCAAGCGGCGCTGCAGACTTTCTGGAATGGGATGCTTCTTGCATTCCTCCTGTTGCTCTGTCAACAACCTAGGTATAATCTGCAATCCTAGTCCAAATTTTCTCACACAAATGAGCTGAGAGTGGGCCACTGCAGACAGAGAAAGAACATATATTGCCAACTGCATATCGTGAGTATTTTATGACTTATCTGCTGGATGAGTTTGGGAGAACACTAATGAAAATGATAATTTATGATTACTTTATTATACTTAATAAAATAAGAAGGCATGACAGCTTTAAAAAAAATGCTATAGAAGTTTTATTAACATAAGCTCTTCCTGGGAAATGGCTGAAGTATGTTAACTGGTATTTCCTCAGCAAATCAGCAAATTCTTTCTTTAGTAGGCATAACATGGAAAATTCCAATCTGAGAGGTACATTAAGTCTGACAAGATTAAAAGTAATTACAGACTGTGTCTTTTAATGGAAACTAGTAGGCACCCTTAAGTACAGGCTTCACTGTGACACCACCTGTGACAAACAATTTCATTGTATAAGCATAAAAAGCAAGTCTGCTGCTGATTTGTACCACTAGAACACTTTGAACCTTTATATTCTTGTAAAATAACATGCACATATAAGACTCTAAGTATACCTATTATGAAACCTCTTTAAGGAAACTTTTTTTTTTTTTTTAATTATTTACAAAATATATGTTTTTAGTAATAAATGAAAAAAAAAGTTAGAAATGTTCTGATAGTGTTTTTTTTGTTTGTTTGTTTGTTTGTTTTGTATGCTATTTTTAATAAGATATATTACATTAAAATCACACAAACAGAAATGGAAAACTGGTCAGTAAGCACTAATGGAACTATTCCCAACTAAGAATATTGTAGTTGTTAGTTCCACAATGGTCAGATAAATACTATTCAAGTATTATTAGAAGCAGAATGAGCTCTCATGATGAGAAGAATTTAGGTAAAGTCAGTTTTCTCTTGAATCTTGTTCCCTTGGTGTGAAAGGAATCCACAATCCTATAGGACAAGTATATAAGTATCAGAAGATGCTGACTACTTCAAAAAGATGATGAGGATAGCTTTGGCTAAAATTGTTATTTTTTTAACCAAACTATGAATTGATACTGTATGATCCTGTGACCATTTCAAGGTTACGAAATTCTGTCAAAGCATAAATTCAGATCCTATCCGGAATTATGGAACATGTCTTTACCTGAGTTGCCTTGAAAATCTGGGAGGCTGGAAGTTACCTTTATGAGCACTGTGGACAGGATTCAAAACCATTTTAAACTTCCCAAAATCACTTCCTAAAAAAGCAGAGATGCTTTCAAGAGAGAGGCTGTCCTGGAGTCACCTCTTTGCTGACAGGTGTTCATCAACTCTCACCACACAGCCACCCCCAAAAAGTGGCTTAATTTTTACACTGCTCTTCTGCCTCTGTTTTCATTCACAGTAAAATGTGTGACTATAAAATTCTGTTAGCCAGTAATGCTTTACAACCATTTTGCAAAGACGGTATAAAAGAATATGCAAGATACAGGCACGTAGAGAATCATATTCCTCTTTTATTCACTTGAAAAATTCAAATTCATAGAATTCAATATAATAAGGAAACCATGTTTAAAGAAAATGACACAGAGAATACTGCCATTATTCAATTTGCACTCGTTCAGCTTTGTTAAAGACAAGAATATGGAAATGTTAGTTCATGTTCATACATTCAAAACAGAGAAAATTTTATATTATGCTTGTACTGGTATGTTAGATTTCCTCTCCAGTGAATAATAGGGAAGATAAAGACAATGCTTTAAACTGAAAAAAACGCAGACCTATCCAATACTCTAATTTTCAATAAAATATACATGTACCAGAACAAATATAGTTAACTATGCTATTTTACATTTTTTCTATCTGTTGTTGTTGTTGTTTCGTTTTTTCAATCTGGAGTCATCAGCAACCTATAGGACAAGTAGTTAGGTTATTATGTTTTTAACTGTTTTGTATAGATGAATAGACAAATATAAACAAGAATATTAAAAAAAATCTTCAAAAACAAATGTCACAAAACACACACTTAAAGAGTTCTTCAAGATTTTACCTTCCCTTCTGCACAGCTATATAATACTTAAGGACATTGTGCTTCTTTGGTAGTCTGTGCATGATCCTGGGCTATGAGGGCTACATAAGGAAGAAGGCTTTTGGTAGACAATTGCCTGCATAAATGTTCGTCACAATAGACCTACTAGCAATCCCTCACCCTGCTGTTATGGGAAGGAGCCAGGACTGTAATTCCTAAAAAAAAAGAAAAAAAAAAAAAAAAAAAAAAAAGCTTATACACACTACTTCACTGCTTCCACTGGTCTGAAGAGTTCAGCTTGTTCATTATATTGCATTGCTAATAGAAGCTCTTGGAATTCCTTTGAATGAACAAGAGCTCAGGTTTTGAATAAGTTTCTCTTCACAAGCAATGATATGATATGTGAGAAACCAGACTTGCATTTTTGAGATCCACATATCTGCTGGATATACGTGTGTGTTTCTCACTCTTAATTCCATATGCATCTTTATTCAATATAAAATAAAAGCATATTTTGTCTGAATCTTCTGTATAACACACATATATCGATGTTATCATTTTACCTAATAACTTCAATAGAAGTCATTCTTTCATCTCAGCTGTCTCTCCTGGTGTGATGGTTTTACTCGGGTGGGCAGCCGAGTTCCACCACAACCGCTCTCTCACTCCCCCTCCTCAAAGAGGAGTGAGGAGAAAATACGATGAAAGGGGCTCAAGGGTTGAGATAGGGACTAGGAGATCGCGCAATAATTATCATGACGGGCAAAACAGACTCAGCATAGAGAGAAAGTAAGATTTATTGCTTATTACTAACAAGCTAGAGAAGTAAGAAACAAAGGAAAGAAACCAAAAGCACCTTCCCGCCCCCCCATCCACCCTCTTCCACCTCCTCCCCCCGAGCGGCACAGGGGAACGGGGGAATGGGGGTTATGGTCAGTCTACAGCACTTCTTCTCTGCCGCTCCTTCTCGGTCACTCTTGTCCCCTGTGCTGTGGGGTCCCACCCACGGGATGCAGTCCTTGCTGAACTGATCCAGCATGGGCTGTCCACAGGCAGCAGCTCTTCAAGAACTGCTCCATATATGGGTCTGTACCACGGGGTCCATCCCTTGGGAGCAAACTGCTCCAACCTGGGTCCCCCACGGGCAGCAGCTCCTGCCGGGTCACCTGCTCCTGCGTGGTCTCCTCTCCACGGGCTGCAGGTCCGGCCCGGAATCTGCTCCAGCAGGGGTCTTCCACAGGCTGCAGTCTCCTTCGGGGCACAGGCTCCACCGTGGTCTCCTCCACGGGCTGCAGCGTGGAACCCTGCTCCACCGTGGTACTCCATGGGCTGCAGGGGGACATCCTGCTTCACCATGGTCCTCACCACAGGCCGCAGGGGACTTCTGCTCTGGCGCCTGGAGCACCTCTCCCCCTCCTTCTTCACTGACCTTGGCGCCTGCAAGGCTGTTTCTCACTCCTCTCACCCTCCCAGCTGCTGTGTGGCGCAGCATTTTTTCCCTGTCTTAAATATGCTCTCACAGAGGCGCAAAACAACATCGCTTATTGGCTCAGCTCTGGTCAGCAGTGGGGCCCTTACCAAACATGGGGCAGCTTCTAGATCCTTCTCACAGAAGCCACCCCTATGGCCCCCCTGCTATGTAAACCCACTACACCTGGATAAACCTGGTGTTTTGCACTCATACCTCACATTTCCTGGGCAGTGGTCAGTCCCAAGATACTGGGTTGTGTTTGGGCCAGTTTGGGTTATAATATCACTGCGCAAAAGATCTGATTTTCTCATTGTCCTTAAGTCATCAGAATACTGTTCTGAAGGTAAATTGCATTCTGCAGATAAGACTGCATTTCAGATAATTAAAGGGTGTTGAAATTTTATCTGTTTACAATTGTAATAAATGCATCAGGCATCAGGCATCACTTGTGTGAATTCATGTATTCTGAGGCCAATCAGTTCTTAAAAGTACCTCATTTGGACCAACACCTCTAGCAACATGCAGAAGTTTAGATTTAAATTTTCACTTTCATATGTAATTAATATTTTCTGTTATTTTGATTAATATCATTTATTATTATTATTATTATTAATTGAAAGTTCTATTCTACTCTCTCTGCCCTTTCATGTTTCACATTTCATAGTAGAGCTTGTGGGTGGACTTACTAAAAGAAGACAATGGTCTGAATGAAAACAATCAAAGCAGTTTTTTTTATTTCAGTAAACAGCAAGTTTCACTTCTTGTTCTTGAGGACATACTGGGTTTGTTTTATTTTATTTTTTTGCTAAGGAGCTCCAAAAGGAACAGTAATTATAGTTTTCAGTTACAAAACAGGATATTGCAAAGATCATGCAAAGACTTTCCTTTTAAAACGTAACTAAGCTCTGCTTGAGTCCTGTGGAGTGAGTAGTCCATAAAACAAAATCTCAGTACTGTGTCAGATCCCCACATTCCACCCAAACTCTGTCCTGTCTCCAAATCTAGTCAGTAATTATAGAATCATGTAAATTTTGGGTTGGAAAGGACATTAAGAACCATCTAATTTCAAACCCACTGCCATGGGCAGGGACACATCCCACTAGACCAGGTTGCTCAAAGTCCTATCCAGCCTGGCCTTGAACACTTCCAGGGATGGGGCATCCACAGCTTCTCTGGGCAGTCTGTTCCAGGCTGTTTCTTCCTTATATAAAAAACCTACCGTCTTTTAGTTTAAAGTCATTACCCCTCGTCCTATCAGTACGCTCCCTATCAGTACGATCCTTCAGAAAGAAAAATAAATAAATAATAAAAAAGAAAAACAAACAAACAAACAAACCCACTACTACAGTATTTTCTCCTTTGAGGAGTTCTCCATTTAAAAGAAAGAAATACAGGTAGGTAATGTTTTAGAAGTAGATTCATGATGAATACATTCACCCATGTCTTGGGGTACATCCAGGCTTGTGGATGTACAATCCCAACACAACCCTGAGATTTTGTTCACATCTGCATGTAGACAGCTGCAAACACCACCCTTCCAGACTCAAAATAATAATAATAAAAAAGGTTAAAAAGCCCATCAATCCATTTGTCGTTGTGGACAACAATGCAAAAACAAAGAGGAAAATTAAAAAAAAAAAAAAAAAAAATGAGATAAGGGTGACAAAAACAGATAAGCACACCTGCCTACCCAGCTAAATCCTTACACACCTAGATCTATGTTAATGAAACAACCTATGGTGTAGATGCTGGCATTTTTTCACGTTCACCTGTACAATTTAGTTGTGAACACTCTCAACACAGCTTTGGCCTGTGACAACCAGAAGTAGACTGAGCAGTGCCCAGGCCAAGGCACTGAGACTGCATAGGTAAAGGACTTGCTGGAGGAGGCAGTGTGGATAAGGCTGGTCTTCCTATTGTCTTTATTTGCTTAGGGAGGCCTTTTTAACCTTTTTTTTTTTTTTTTTTTTTTTTTTTTTTTAATTTTTTGAGGTGGAGGAGGAGGAGGAGATGTGTTGTGCTGCCTGCTTTGGTTGTTTTATTGCACAAGCTGTGAGGCTGGTGCGCTCCTGCGGGTCTTACTTGGCTCTCTCACTGGGCAAAACGAGGACTCTCCAGGGGTGTTGAAGGCTGCAGCAGCAGTCCAGGAACCCAAGTGCCATGCACCCCTGGGGTGAGAGTTACAGCACAGCCACAGCCATCCCCAACATGGGGGCCCACCCATGGGGGCTGGAAAAAGAGCCTGGTAATCAAATGAGAAAGCTTGTGAAAAGGAAAGGGGCAGACTGGTGTGGTAGAAGCTTTCTGCACAATACAACCTGACCTACATTTGGCACAGCAGTTCATTAAGCCATCCTTGCTAATGTCACAGGCTTCACTCTCTGAAGTGATGTTGCCATGACCACTTCTCTTGATAATTTATTCCACGGTCCAGTTGCTTCTGCTGTTTGTCAAAACAGAACTGTAAATTAGAGAATGTTAAAACACAATGACTTATCTGCACTTCTTTTAAAGTGGAGATTTCTAACCATGGTGGTATGGGTTTTGTATTAGAGTCAGAGTACAAGTTCCATAATGAAACACTAATTTCTGACAGCTAGAAAATATTTGGTGGATTCATTTCTGTATGATATATATAATTATGCATTTTCTTTCTTTGCAAATGACTGACAAGTATATTTCTGGTTATTATTCAGAACCCTCAATTGGTTTTACCAATAATTATTTTTGATTTTGAAACAATAATATTAAAAGACCTATCTGAGATTTAATAACAGTGTATGCCTCATTTTAGACATCACTAGGGACAACTGCTTCCATGGGCTTACTGGTCAATGATATTTAAAAGACTTCTAGGTAAAGAAAATCAATTGAAGAATTATTTAATATTGAACTTTGTAACGATGCATAAAAGTGTGAGTGTGCATGTATGTGCACACATATAATTCACATGAATCACATATGTGCACATGCATGTGATTAAAATTTTACCTTATTAATATTTCTTCTCATGCACCAGGATTCATTTGGTTTTTAAGTAAATAAAAACAAACTCTATGCTTAGGTTTTGTCCTGGTTCACTAGAATCAAGAGTAATTATTCAGACAGGTATATCTCAAAAGACGTGGGATGGGAACAAAACCCCAAAAGCTAATATATTTTAGCAGCTTGATGAGGCTGGAAAGAAATGACTCCTGAGTCAACTACTCCTAGAAAAAATTAAGGTTATATGACCTTCTTTCACAAAGCAATGATAATCAGTTTGGTGGGCCCATTACTTCCATTTTAGGTGTGTTCCAAAACTGAGACCTTTTGGTTTTCTTTATCTAATTTCTGGAGCAATTTATTCTGGTTAATTTTCTTTTGTGTTAGTCCTGGCTTTTAGTGTTAGTTTTTTTTTGTTTGTTTGTTTGTTTGTTTGTTTTTTTTTTTGTTGTTGTTTGTTTGTTTGTTTTGTCTCTTCCTGTTATTTTATTTTCCATGTATATTTTCTGTAATATTGATTTCTTCTTACAACCTTCATTTGATAAATCAAATCTTGATAATCTTTGTTTATTAAATTTTTATTAAAATTTTTAGTCTTCCTACAGAAATTTCATTCTTCTTAACAGCCTAGCAATCTTCTATTACTATGCAATTCTAAGATCTTTCTTGATCAGAACTATACACTGAGACATCTTGAGAGCACTGTTATTTTCATGAGTTCAAATCATGCTGTAGTAAGGTAGCACTGAGATGCATTTCTGCTTAGATCCAATTGGGCTCCTGACATAAAGAAGAATTTCTAGTTTTAATTTTCCAGAAATAGAAACTTTTTTTTTTTTTTTTTTCCTCAATTTCATCTGAGAAATAATAAAGAATTTGGCTCAAAAAACACTGAGAACTCTGATTCTTGCTAAGGCTTACAGTTAAACAAGAGATTACACACCTGGCAGAAATTAGGAACCAATATATTGATTTCATGGGGGATGTAAAAATTACATGAGCTTTAATTGCTTGACTGAATTACCTTTCAAATTTGATTTATGATGAGTTTTCAATGTTGAAAACATCCACCTTTGTCTTTTACCTGACAATAGCTCCATGATGAGCAATCTGTCTGTAAACAATCTCTCTCAGTCCATTTACGATACTCATTCTGACTATATTCCCGTGCAAGAAGCCCTAGGCAGTAAATCATACTTAAGTTTCACATTTGCCCCTAAACAAAATGACAGAGGCATCTGGGAATAGATACAACATGCAGTCTAATTATGAAACAATTTTGATTCATATAGAATGCTGTGTATCCAAAGGAATATGTTATTGACACTCCATCTATTCTCTACCACAAACAAGTCTTTCTTTAGGAGAAAACATGCATCTTTGGTACCTTCAAGGTTCAAAGTTTGAGCCTAAGATTTAGCCATGGTAAGTAAGGAAAAAGAGCGATGTTGCAGTTACTTTCCTACAGCAGTGACCACAGTTACAGAGCTCGTGGGGAAAAAAAATAAAGTACAAATTTCTGCTAAGTCTCAGAAAGGAATTCTGTCCTAAAGGAGAAATGAGAAGTAAAATTGTTATAATTTTGATATGCTTGGTATTCAAATACAAAGCATAAAATGAAAGCTTAGATTGAAATATTCTTTTACAGTCTTCTCCTTTTTTTGTTATCATGTTGTTTTTCTTGTTGTAATTGTCATATTACTTCCTGATCACAACTGGAAAATAAAATCCAATGGTGCATATTATGCCATATAATTTACTCACCCATTGTTATCAATGTTAATATTTTTCTATTTGTTTTAATATAAAAATAGTGTCTTAGTTCAAGCTGAAGTAGCAGGTAGCTTCAACATGCAGCTACAGCAGAAGCAACATGCTTCTGTTACAGGAATGTACATACATGACTTGCATGAGCCTACACAAGAAGACATGCATAGTTTATTAGATTAAAAAGACTATAAGGATTGGATGAAGTCCAAAACAGTACCACATCCTTTGGAATTACTTCCTGCATAGAATTTCCTGAAACTATGACATGAAATTGTATACTGTGGAGCCAGGGTTCAGAATAAGGGAAGCCATTACAAACTAGTAATCCTGGGAAAACCTCAGCAGACATGAACATACAGAAAGACTTTTCAAAGGTCTCCTCTAGAAAACTAATTGCATCTTCTTTAAAGTGAGAGAAAAACAAACAAACAAAAAACCAACAACAACAAAAAATGAATAAACAAACAAAAAGGCTCTCAGTTGTAAGAAATGACAAAAATTTAGGGCATTCAGTGTATTGTTAAACACTTTCCCATGTAAAAAAAAAATAAACTTTATTCTTTTCAATGTACTGATAAAGCTTTATGTGATGTAGTTTTTCTAGGAAAATAAATAAGGACTACCTGGAATAAAAGCTAACTGTGTCTGAATTGCATGATATTACATCATTAAAATTATTCTGAATTTCCCCCATCTTGCTCAACAGGCAGTTCTTTCTATCTGAAAGGAATGTTTACAACTTCAAGGCTTTTCATCTTTCCTTCCTGCCAGATTTTCTATCAGGGGACATCAGCTGAAATTCTCCTAGGAGCCAGTACTTGTCAACGCGAAAGAATAACAGAATGGAATCACACCCATCTAATCAAGAAGTGAAAATAATTTACATAAACAGTCAAACACAGAAAAGTTCAAATTTCAGATATTACCAGGGAAGTAGCCTGAAGATACAAGGAATAATCTTTTTTCTTCTCTCACCTTTTTCCCATGTCATCACCATCTCAATAAATAAATAAATAAATAAATAATAAAAAATTATTATATATTTGAGAAAATATTTATAATCTCACCTAAACTGTTTGAAGAGATACACTGGAATGTCTTATTCATCACATTGCTGTGCTTTTTTTTTTTTTCTTTTTTTTTTTCTGCAAACAAAACAACACCAAAAAAATCCCAAAAAATCATATTCTCCTTCTCTGTTTAAAAGCTAGTCTCAAGACAAAGACACCTGAGGCAATTTAATGTCTTTCCAAGCAAGTCAAAATTCATAAGTTGAAAATATAATCATATCCAGATAATCATATCCAGTTGTTGTTTAATTATGGTTCTGGCTAGTGCATTGCAAAAAGGATTGACTTAAAAAACAAAGACATTTGGTAAGGCTATCTCACTCAGTTTAGATAATTTTAAATCTCTGTTTGGCTGAAATGTCATATCTTTAGATAGATATCAGGTAATTATAGTCATTAATCAGCATTTCTTGATAGTACTGGAAAATATTATTATTATTATTATTTTTTGCTAACACGTCCCTTGAACAGATTTCTCAATTTCTGAGTTACCTGTGACCTAGGTCATGCCTTTTACTGCAAGAAGTGATCTGCTTTTCTCCCCTTTACCATAGCTATGCACCAGAGAGAGCAAAACCATGTTGCTGCCCAGTAGCCACCAGCTCCCTGCAGAGCTTACTGGATGCTCAAACTTTTATTTATGCTATGTATGCAGTGTATGGTAAGCACTGTGCTCCTGTACCTTAAATTTCACCTCAGTCATACCACAAGATGTTTTCTACAGAAAAAAAGTAACATTCTTCAGAGAGTGGCAGATCCATAGTTGTGTTCAAAACTCTATATCAAATATTCTCTGGCATAATCATGAGCATGCAAAGTGATGACAGATGCATCTGCAGCAGCATGCATTCTCTATGTTCACAGCAACAAAAGACAGCATTAGGTTTTGGAGGGGTATGAGCAAAGGCTACAAATACATGTAGGGCCTTGGCCCTACAAAATTTTGTTGAAGATTATGTTTCTCATAGAGCAGATGTATTGTGTATAAGTATGTGGGGCATGAGCAAACTCAAAAGGCTGTGAGTTACGTATTCAGCTATGGCAAGCTCCAGATGACATGGGAAGGGGTGTTACTGCCTTCTTTAGAAGAATGATATATTTGAGCAATGTGGATGTAATCGGGGGGGGGGGCGGGTCCCCACACACACACAAACACACACTCAGCCTTGAGATCACAGAGTGCCTCATGAGTTCTGTCCATCTTCAAAGTGGATGTGTGTATTTTTAACTAATTTTCTACACTTACCCTAAGATGTGTGACTTGTTTTGATTATAAGAATGGTTTGGGGTCTACTAAGCTACTGGGAACCCAGTATCTTTAAAAACTTAATTTGAAGATCCAAATGTATCTTCAACACATGATACAGCTAAGTCCACTTTCTTTTCCTGAACACTTGGATTCCAGCATTTTGCTGATCTTCACATTTCTGCTGCATGTCATCGCACATTCAGTTTCTACATGTTCAGCCTATACTGAAGCCACCAAAGGTAAAGATATTTTAGACTAGCTCAGAGAGTGAGGTCTTATCCAAATGACATATAACAGTACACTCCATCGTTGTACAGAAGCTCTTGAAAGACAGTGAATTTATCCCCACATAAGCTTTTTTTAAACAACTTACAGTATTATTTCTGTACTAAGTTGTAGAAGTTGAGATACATTAGGATTATGTGTCTTTCTCAAGGTCAGACAAAATCTGCCAAACTGGAAATTTCACCCACATTTTCTGAGTCACATCTCAGTGCTTAACAACAAGGTCTTCTTTTGCATCTCGTGGGGATACACTGATGTGACTGGTCTGAAACTGGAATGAAGCTTTTTTTTTTTTTTTTTTTTTTTTTTTTCCCCTCCCTGTTTTACCGTTCAATGCATTATTCAGGAATAACTGGAGGCACTGACTGGCACCAGTTTATCAGGTTTTATCCCAGGAAGCTGCAGAGTAGGTCAACAACCAGTGACATGCTAAAGGACACCAAAAGCATTTCTACCAAAACAAATTGTTCACCCTCTGACCCTTCAATTCTCATGAACATCAGTGCAGTTTTTGCTTCCATCCACATTGATATCTGACAAATACAAGACAACATCATTATTCTGCAGAGACTGAAACAGTTAAAAATGTGTTTCAGTGAACAGTGTAAAGGAAACCAGGCATTTTTATCTATTCTGGGTTCATGGTTCTTTTCAATGCTTCTTTACAGAAATAGCTTGAAAATACCTTGAAGCAGAAATCTTGTTTACTAGTGATGCAATAAACCCTGTAGATGTTGAACTGCAAAACAAACAAGTTTTAATCCTTGTCCAGATAACTTTGATTTACAGCTCCAGAAGGCCACAAAATTGTGGTGATTTCCACTACTAGGCCACTGATCTCAGAGGAAAGGTAGAAATGCTCAAAAGAAAAACTATCCTACTAGAAGAGGAAATTTTACCAATGTATTTTATAGCCACTCTTCTCATTGAATATGCTGTTTTTTTGAAGCAAGGTGGATGCCACTGTAAAAACAAAGAGCTACCATAACCAATAACTAATAAAATGGTAGCTGCCGTATAAGAAATGTATAGTTTAAGGTTAAAGCAGCATACATTTTCTTCAAGGTTCTTCCAGTCATTACAGAAAATGACTATGGATTAAATAATAATAATAATTAATAAATGCCCTATTGCTACTGAAACTTATTTATGGCTTTTCTTCTACTTGTGACAACCCCAAATCATTTTTTACAATCTAAGCATAAGAACATGTTTATGCATTGCAATTATTTCTCCATTTTTTATTACTTGTGCTCTGGATAAACTAGCTCACTGCTAGGGTATCAGGCATGGTATTCTAAGAGAAAAAAATAAATCTGTGTTTGACAAACATCTTTGTAGGTGTTCTTTAGATTTTATATTTTATAGTACCATTGCACCTTTTACTGTCTTTGAGCTACCTGTATTATTTCTCTATCTTTGATAACAAGATTTTGCAGGTTTAATAGGTGCCTCTGTGTTTGCCATGTAGTCTATGAAATGTCTGGCACACTAGACATCGCAGCTCAAATAATACACACTATTAATACATTTTATGTGTTTCAGATAACTTCATGAAAGTAGAGTTGGGAATTATTAAAAAATTTGAAGAGAAATTACAAAAAAACAACAACAACAACAAAAAAGTTTACAAACAAGTCTACAAACCCCAGTCAACTTCCATTATAAAGGCTCAAACATTTTTCCTTTTTTTTTTTTTCCCCCCACTTGCATTCCTCAGAGCTCCTGTAATCTTTCAGAAGGAAAGGCCTGAGCAGTGCAAGTTCAGAGTGACAGGCAATGTTAGCATGCACTACATCAAGAACCACAGACTCCAGCTACTTCTAAAACAGGGATGTGAGAGAAATATAAGACTCAAGTTCCCATTAGAGGACCCACAAGTTTTCTTTCACTTAGTTCTCATTGTTCTAGACTTTCCTGTCTTTGAAAATATATTTATCAAACCTAATGTACCAAAAGAAGTTAAAATAATGTAAAAATACATTGCAGCACATGCTGTCATTTTTTTCTTTATAGCATTTTTTCAGGACTGGGATTTCATGATTCATTAACTGAAAGAAAACTTGAGTAATCTTTGCTTCCTATATAAAAAAAATCCATAGATAATTTCCATTACATAATTGCTATTGGAGATTATTATTTTAGAAGACATTTCTTCAAATATGAGAACTTTATGATCAAAATGAAATGAAGAATTTGGTAGAGAACCAAAACATGAAACTCATTGCTTAAAACTAATATTTTTAGAGGTGGAATTAATACTTTTTCATAACTACAAGTTTTAAATGTCTTCACTGAGAAGCTTGAAATATGAGGATACAAGATGAAAACATAAAAGGTGAGATCAGTTCTCTCTGTCTTCTATATTTATCTCACTACTGTAGATATTTGTGGTAGCAGAATGACAAGCACTGTTTGGACTACAATGAGGTAAATAAACATTTACATTAGAAAAATCTTAAATTTCTAGTCCTAGTATCCCTTAATTTAATTTATGTTTTTAGTAAACAGACATAGTTTTCTATCAGGTTTAATAATGTATAATTTGAAACAAAGTCCATTTAAAAGTTTTACTAACTCGTAGCAAAGCACGACAGACACTGCATTGGAACTTGTGTGGAAAATTTGCCCTTGACACCTCCCCTTGTGAAAGTGCACTTCTGAACTGCACACCTTCAAGCCTTAAGATACTTTAAACCCCCTGTGCCTTGCAGAGGGAGGTTGCTTGGTTCAGATCTCTTAAGTAGCATGTGAAATTATCAAACAATTGACTAGTAATTTTTTTTTATTATTATTATTTTCAGAGAAAGTTATAAACAAAACAGAAGTGTCTTAGAATCCCAGGGATTAGTCTCAGTAATGGGGAAGAAAATAATGGTGAAATGATTGCCATACAAAATCACTAAGCTCAGCAGAATTACAAAAAATGCAGGGCATTGAATTTGTAAGGATAGCAAATTTAGCGTGCAAAGAAATTAAAAGTTAAAAGATATACAGGCACTACTGTATCATGGCATTCTCCAGTCTTGAAGTGCGGGGCTGGGGAAGGTGCAGCTGTTTTGGAGCACAGCCGTGTTCAGGTGGATCTCACAGCTTCTGCAGCACTGACATTGGTTATTGACTCACTAATCTCATCATGTACAGTAATTTTCATTCAAGCCTTGCCAAGGAATTCCGTCTTGAAAATGTTGCTACTGCAATGTTAATCCTGCAAAGTGAAGTGCTCAGAAGTTAAGGAATGTTAACAGTAAGAGAACATTTGCTGTCCTAACATTGAGTCATTGTCTCCATGATGATACTCTTTGATATTCTTTAATTAGGCAATATGCATTATGATTTCTGCTGGAGTTCTGCCTTAGGTTATTGTATTAAATAATAACCCAACATATGTGTTTTGACTGGCTGACAGCCACCACTTGTAGTAGTAAATCCAGTAATTATAGTTCATACTTTGTAATATTTCTGTGCCACAATCAGCAAATTTATTTATTAGAAGTAAAGTAATACCAACAGATACTATTGGACCTATTAATTCTTCAAAGCTTGAGTATATAAATCAGCAGGAAAACATTGTCTCTTTTAAGTACTTCATATTTATTAATTCCCTGCAGAATTTTACAGATACTCTATTCCATTATCAAATTTAATTGTTGATTCACTGTGTCTCAGTTCCAAGAAAATGCTACATCTTCTGCGCATCTGAATGGTTTTACACTTTCTCCCAGTGCTTTAAGTATTCCATAACACATTATGCACACTGTAGGTGCTCTCTAGGATAAGTGCTTTCTTCCTTGGTTTGGAGTGTTGTAGCTTCCAGTTATTTGTCACCCACAATATTTATCAGAGGGGAAAATGGCTTATTGATTAATAGGTCAATTAAGGATTTAGAATGTTTATGACAGGCACTAATGCTTTTATATCCCTCCTCTCTTAGTTCTTTTTTTTTTAAATAAAGAGTTCAAAACACATTTTCTATCAATTTTAGTGAGAGAGCTGTTTTGTTCTGACATTGTTTCACTATAACTACCATTTAAATTAATAAGTATACTTTTAAATGATATGTCAGAATCTTAACATTTCTTAGAGGAAATTTAAGACACTCAGGAGCATGTAAAATATTTCTGAAAACAAAGTCTGAAAGATTGAGAGACCATAAAATGAGAAAAAGTAACTGTTTTAAATAAGAAAGTGACAGACACAGCCATGAATGTCTTTTCAGATATGTTGGAATAACAGTGAATGGAAATGAATGTGAAGCAAATGCCATGATAATAGTTATTCTTATTTTCTCCTTATACATAAACAATAATGTTTATAAACTATAAAAACATGGAACAGCATATTAGACTGGAAGCATGACAGCTTCCAGAATACTACAGGGACACACAACTAAGAAACCTTCTCATTATTAATAAATAAACAACTACTAGCAACTGCAAAGTAATTAGTATTTGCAAGGAGCATTGCAATTTCTTGGGGACTGAGCCTACAAATGGCAGAGCCCTCTGTCCTTTATCAAGTATTTTAGTTTTACACATGCATTGGGGTTTAATTAAAATTGTATTGAACAAGTGACAGCTCGTAAGAGAAAAATAGAGATAACAGAGCAAAACTACAATACACAACATGCTCAGGTTCCAGAAATGAATTTCTTTGCAACGTGTTTTTTGTTTGCTAAATATCATATATTGAATGTTATAATGATGACACACAAATGCGATGAAAAAAGAACTCTTGTTTTTCAAGTTGGGAAGATACAGAACTCTGTACTTCACAAAATTTCAATATTCAGTATATGAAGAGACAGGGATGAAAAAGCTGTTTTCTGAAAGAGTTTGTATGCAGATGACAGCCCCATGCATTGAAAACCAATTGAAAATAATAATAAAATAATAAAAAAACTTTAAAAAGGGTTTAACTGGTATTTTAACACACAGTTATGAGTGAATGAACACAGCAGTTCTGGCGTTCCTGCTGGGCTGAATGCAGACCAGAGAAGGACCATACTGTGCTACCATCAGCCTGCTATTTTTTCTTCAACAAAACCTTCATTCCCCACTGCTGCTAAATACCCACTTCCAAATAAGTATAACACAAGCAGGGTGAAAGCTCATTCTGCCCAGGAAATTTAAGGCAAAATCCACTAAAGACTGTTTTTCTGGCTCAGACCTCAGATGTACATATTGCTCACAATACGTAGCAATTCTTCTGAATAAAGCAAAAGAGGTAAATTTTTCAGTTTTAGATCTCTTCCCAGCTTTGACAGCAATGACTCGAGCAAGTCATTTCTGAACACACATTTCTCTGTTTATAAAATGGAGATAATGAGCTCTCAAATTTAAAGGATTCATAGATTCATCACTGAAAAGCTTTGACAGAAACTAGGTCTTATTCTTAACTACAGCAGTGGACATCAGACGATAATAAATCCCTTCACAGTGCATCAATTATTGTGCAGCACTCTTGAATAGAATAGACATATAAATACATCATTATTCAAAGGAGTTGTGAGAAAAATTACTGAAAACTCAGTTTTCTCTCTCATCTGCATTTCTCTCATACTTGCCATAAGAGAGGAGAGGATGTTTAAGCTGTGCCTCTCACCCAGGAAACACTTGCTGGTTAATTCAAAGGCCCCCAGCTGTACAGGAACTGTAGCTGTTTGGTATGGCTGCACACTCCTGTTAGGCAAATTTGCTGCTTTGAGGGATGAATGACTTGCATTTGCTAGCAGGGACTAATCAACTTCAGCTGCTAATTCCTAGTGACTTTAATGAGAGCATGAACATAGGCAATCCTTATCTATGCAATGTTGGCTGGGCTAGCAGATAAGAAGATATAGCTAATGGCCATGAAATTATGTCTTCTCTAATTTTGTAAGCTTTTATGGTTATTATTATTGCTTCAAAACATTTTTGGTAATAACAGACTGAAAAAGAAAATTTTTCCTTAATTCTGAGTAAGAATAAATTGTAATAAGCTAAGGGGGGGAAACATGCAAATTTACAATAAATAGATTATATCAATTAAAAAATCTTTTGTCTTATTTTAAAATTAGTATAGAAATTACAATTTCTTTGCCTGGTTCTTGATTATGTCGTTATTATTAGACATGCCGGTACTTTTCAAGATCAGAAGCTCTCAGCTGTTCTACATTTTAGGTAACATTGTAGCTTACCAAGCATCACATAATATATGCTGCAACACACAGAAGATGAACTTAAAGAAGTGAACTTAAACTTGCAGGAGTTGCTTTTATATTCATATTTCCTGACTTCTAACAATTACAAGTACAGGATCTTCCTGTTGCATCAATAGAAAGATATTGGTTGCACCGAGGTCTTTTGCAGCTCAATATTTCTATAAATCTCATATCTTGTAATCAGACTTCTGGATCAGCAATAGCCATTTTTTGCAGGTATCCACTCTTGGAGTACTAGTAAAGATATTTTTCACTATTTTTATGGTAAAAGTTATAAGAAATTTCCCATGCCACATTGCATAGCAACCTTACCTTCCTCATCTTTATTTCATAAGTCAAAGAGACATGGAAAAAACAAACAAACTCTATTTCTGATTGTAAGGAATCAGGAATATTTGAAACATATCTGAGAAATAGTGTAGATAATTAACTCAATTTTCTTTTCAGATGTTTTGCAATAGTCTATTCAATTGTAACAGCAAGGATAGTACTACTTGTACTAGTTTTATCTATTGCATGATAGCATGAGGAAAGGGACTGTCATGTTCTCTGTTGAAGCTCCTGTCACTGCTAAAAGGAAAAAGCCATTGGGGTGCCTGCTCCTGGGTCTCTGCAATCATCAAAGTTTATTAAAGTGTTGGGAAAGTTAAACTCAACCTATCTCTATGCCTAGATTAGCACAATAGGAAAATATCTGCAGACTGAAGTGGCTGAAGCTCAGGCTACTCCCACTCCCATCATATGATAGTCCAGGTTTTATTTCTGGTTGCATCCAGTCTTGATTGAATGATTCAACCCATTCTTTGCTCATGTGGTTGGAAGCTTTTTGTAAGGAAAAATGTTAAGTGCGTGGTTGAAGATTTTGTGGGGTTTCAACCTGCACATCAGCTTAGAGCATTATGTCCCCATCAAGAACTGAAGCACTTAGAGAAAAAAGCTGGCAATTCAGTTTCCTCTGGAAAAAAAAAAAAAAAAAAAAAAATCTATTTCATGAACAGCAAAACTGCTCTCAGCAGTAAAGCAACACATGGTAAATGGAGACAAGAGACAAGCAGGGGATTAGCTTCAAAACTGTACTTCTGCTTTGAGTAAAACCAGTGAAGTAGATGTAGCTGTTAGCACTGTGCAGGCCAGTTAGAGCAGACAAAGAATTCAGTTTTTTTGAAATGAACTTTGCACTTCTGCTATCCCGTGCAAGTGCGAAGTGTACTGTGATTTCCTAACTATGCAGGTCAAATTACATCTTTCCTTCAATCTTCTGAAACCTTATTGAATTACACACGTTACTCAATGGTGAGAATAAAATAAATGTATCTATTGTAGCCATTTGGATCTCTGGCTTTGGTTATATACATCCATGTAAGGTTTATTAGCATCCAAATACACTTGATAATATCTGCAACTGTGACTAAAAAAATAAAAGTAAGCAAATACATTATCAAGAGAAACAAAGATGGAGGCACCATATGCCCTTTAGAGACGGGTCTTCCATTTCCAAGAGTGGCAGAACTCACAATAGTTAGGACTGTGCGACTGATCTTTTCATTTACACTAGCATAAATCAGTGTTATGAGCTCAACACAGTTACCCAGATGGAAGTGAGAAAAATCTCATCTTCCATGTGCTAGGTTTTTAGGGGAACTCAGAAAGATCTCTGGACCAGTTTACTCATGCAAGTATTATTGTCTGGTGCTGTTCTAAGTGCCCAGCACTATCCAAGTGCTTCAGGCTGACACAATGCCTGTGGGCAACCTGTGTTCTTTGCAAGTGTCCTGTGTGTAGTTATCAGGCTTAATAAAATACTCACTCGTTACAAAATAAATGTTAATTTCAATCTTACTGTGCTACCTTTGTTGTAGGTTGGCCATTGGAATTGAGAAGCAGAAGTCCAGAGGGAGAAGCAAAGAGGCTGTCACAGTATGTTCAAGAGCCAGGAACTTCCATATGAAGAAAAGTATATTCTGCTGTCACTGATGGGCTTGTTTCTAAGTACATAGACAGGTTGCTCATTCCTCATTACTGAGGTATATAATACATTTGTTGTGTTTATTGACTACACTAATTTTCAGCATTGTGCCAGGAAGTTTGATTTCTTAAGGGAAATACATTTTCATATACAGATGGTTGGTAGAAAATGCAATCAATTACCTAAGGAGTTAGGAGTGAATGATTTGAATAATGCATTGTATAGGATATACAATGGATAAGTTTGTCTCTTTGCCAATGGACTGTGAATTTCTGAAAGTAAATTCCTTTAGCCTATGAAGTAGCTTAACCAGGTTCTTCCTACACATGAACAGACCTCAGATTTTAAAGGTGAATTTTAAAGGGTGAACTACCCATTCAAATAAAAGTGATTATCAGAGAAAATTTAGAAGAAATTAAGGATAGAAGATTAAATTATTTTTTTTTTCCTGATATTTAAAATATTTTATTTTGCTGAGTCTAGTCTGGAAAAACAAACAAATAAGAAACTCCAAACAGTAATCGCTGAAGGAGTTGTGTGGAGATAATACTAAATAAATATTTGTAGATTCTCATGATTAATTAATAAATTGTTGATTTATGCTGTCACACATTGTTCAAATCCTGGCAGTATTTTACAGAATATTTTAATTAACTTTGGTTTTCATGTGAATGCCTGAATCTTGGTGAGGCTGTCAGATGTTGTCTCCTGACTGACTGGTAAGCAGCATGTCTTTTTACAGCCAGGCAAAATATCAATTTTCTACATTTTCAACTTTTCAGGCACCCTCAGGAGTATAGCACAGCTTGAAGAAATTGTGCTGCTATGAGATTTATAGCCAAGCAGCACCAACTTACTCAATATAAGTGGAAATAATTGCTCTCTAAAATATAAGAATATTACATAAAAGATTACCTATTCTGAAAGAACTTTGTGATCTTTAAGTACTGGATCAAACAGCCAAATTTTAAGAAGCACGTAATTTCTGTTCCTGTCTATATAACATTAATTTGGGTCCTTTGTGATTATAGAAAGCAGACTTCATGTACAAGCTCACATTCTGTTCTTTTGTTATAGCATCCCTACTTTCTTTACCAAATGCAGTTACTCAGTATTACTTTTCACAAATATCAAACAGTTCTTGGCTAAATGCCCTTTTCACTGCATGTTCTCCAAGTCCTGAACAGAAAACAACTTGGTGTGCTTGTTTAGTTTTTAATTTTTTTTTTCCATTCTATATGAACAACGTATATTATGTTAAAAAACATGTCTTCTATCTTATTTTTCACCATTATAAAAAAAAAAAAAAAAAAAAAAAAAAAAAAAAAGGTGGAATTATACCTACTTGCACACCTGGCATTATATAACATATATACAGACAGCATTCAAATTTTGAAGCAAGAACTAATTATGGATGCTAATTGCAGAAGCCCAAGGTATTCTTATTTATTTATTTATTTTCCAGAGGATTTGGCTGCATGTAGCTTTCTTATGTTCAAAATAGAGCTTCCACTAATTGTATTTTTTGTCCTGAGCACATCTGCAAAACAGGTTGGGAGTATCTGCACCTGCAGAGTAGAAAATGAGGAAGAGGGGAGTTTCTCTCTCCATTCCCTTATTGCTTGCAACTGCAGTAATGTCCACTTTGCCTGTGACTTTTATTCTCTCCCTTGCTTTCTTTTTCACCTTTCATTTCTGTATTCCTGAGTTCAGCATCTTCCTTATTTATTCACATGTGAGAATTCATTCTTTTTCTTGCATACTACCTTATCTGATAAGGGAGGCCAGGCTCTCAGTTCTGGTGGCTTGTAGCATAATGCTTCCCAGAGCAGAGAAGAAAAAATTCAGGAAAGCTCAGCCTCATTGTCTGCATTTCTGGGAAGTACGGGCTTCTGGGAAGTATAGCAGAAGTGGAACCTTTAGTGGAACCTTCTCAACCACAGGAAACCCAAGAAGGTAGTTTTTTGTTGTTTTTGTTTGTTTATTTGTTTGTTTTTTTTATAGAAACTCAGTAATCCACCAAATCTGGGGTCCTTTTCAGAATTATTTTTCAGCATGTCCTTGGCACTAGGATGGATTTTTGTTTGTCATTTTTTTGTTGATTCCGAAAGTAAAGGGGAACTAATGTTTTCTAAGCAACATGTTTGTTTTCTAAAAAACAAAGCTTTTTCCTTATTGCTTTCTCCAAAGAGATATACACTTTGCACTGAAATATATATATATATACACACACACACAAATCTGTGTATTTTTATATATGTATATGCATATAAATAAACTATTAGGGGTAGATTCTTATCAAAGGAATCCCAGCCTGGCAGAAACATTTACCAGTGCTAAAAGTAAGTGAAAAAATGTAAGAAAAGATTTATGTCAAGTTTTACTGTGGTGAGGTTCAAGTTTGCAAAACAGAAACCTTTGATTTTCAGTCATGTCCCTATAGGATTAATTTTCTCAAACTTAAATAACAAATGCAACATTATGGATGCTTCAGAAAACAAACAAACAAAACAAAACAACAGATAAACACAAAGCATTCATCTGTGTTGGAAGGGACAGACATTCCTTTATGAAAAACTCCTGATGGAGATTTGGTCTCAGGAGGTAAAATGAGAAAGGTATGTGTAGTGGGTTTACGTGGCAAGGTTTTGGTAGCAGGGGGGCCATAGGCGTGGCTTCTGTGAGAAGGATCTAGAAGCTGCCCCATGTTTGGTAAGGGCCCCACTGCTGACCAGAGCTGAGCCAATAAGCGATGTTGTTTTGCACCTCTGTGAGAGCATATTTAAGATAGGGAAAAAAATGCTGCGCCACACAGCAGCTGGGAGGGTGAGAGGAGTGAGAAACAGCCTTGCAGGCGCCAAGGTCAGTGAAGAAGGAGGGAGAGAGGTGCTCCAGGCGCCAGAGCAGAAGTCCCCTGCGGCCTGTGGTGAGGACCATGGTGAAGCAGGATGTCCCCCTGCAGCCCATGGAGTACCACGGTGGAGCAGGGTTCCACGCTGCAGCCCGTGGAGGAGACCACGGTGGAGCCTGTGCCCCGAAGGAGACTGCGGCCTGTGGAAGACCCCTGCCGGAGCAGATTCCGGGCCGGACCTGCAGCCCGTGGAGAGGAGACCACGCAGGAGCAGGTGACCCGGCAGGAGCTGCTGCCCGTGGGGGACCCAGGTTGGAGCAGTTTGCTCCCAAGGGATGGACCCCGTGGTACGGACCCATATATGGAGCAGTTCTTGAAGAGCTGCTGCCTATGGACAGCCCATGCTGGATCAGTTCAGCAAGGACTGCATCCCGTGGGTGGGACCCCACAGCACAGGGGACAAGAGTGACCGAGAAGGAGCGGCAGAGAAGAAGTGCTGTAGACTGACCATAACCCCCATTCCCCCGTTCCCCTGTGCCGCTCGGGGGGAGGAGGTGGAAGAGGGTGGATGGGGGGGGGGGAAGGTGCTTTTGGTTTCTTTCCTTTGTTTCTCACTTCTCTAGCTTGTTAGTAATAAGCAATAAATCTTACTTTCTCTCTATGCTGAGTCTGTTTTGCCCGTCACGATAATTATTGCGCGATCTCCTAGTCCTTATCTCAACCCTTGAGCCCCTTTCATCGTATTTTCTCCTCACTCCTCTTTGAGGAGGGGGAGTGAGAGAGCGGTTGTGGTGGAACTCGGCTGCCCACCCGAGTAAAACCACCACAGTATGTTCCCCTCTACCATACACTGTGTATATATGGCTGGAAGTCCTTATACAGGACTCACTAAATTCCCATATTTCTGGGCTTACAAGCCTGCTGCAGCCTACATCTTCATTTTGCAGGGAGTAGGGTCACTTCCATTTTCTTTGTCACTGAACTGCAAGCCCAAAAATGTGTTTGAAAGAAATTTTAATGCTCCAGTAGGGAAGAGATTTTCGCTTCTCAGCTGTTTCCAAGATTGGTAGCTTATCTCCAAATTTTATTTGGCTCTGTGAGTCAAAACCACGTTTACTCAGCAATACTATATGCAAGAATTCTAAAGTTAAAAAACTAGCCAGTGTGTTCCAGCATCTTTGTATGTTCTGGGAGGACTTTGTTGTGATATGTTGTATTAGTTTGTTTACTCAAAAGTTTCATGAATTTGATAATCGTCTGATTTATTAGAGCAGTGTTAGTGGTCTTTGAGTCCACAAAGCCTGGGAATTACTAGTTTGTGTTTATGTCTTACAGGTTTTGGAGGAGAATCCTGAATATTTGTATCTATGTAAGATCACGAATAATTTTATGTGGGAACATGAATTATCTCATAATGCAGGTAGCATTTTTCCATGTCAGTTACCTGAGAACTGCAATAACATATTTTGATGGATGTATGTGTTAGTAAAACCACAATCTTTGATTGTTCTGGGATTTTTTATATTTGTGTTAGACAGAGTACACATATAGACATTTATTTATTTATTTATTTTTGGTGACAAGCTTTTATGAAAGTAACTTATAGAAATTCCAGCTGAATTCATAAATTATATTCATAAAGCTGAATTCAGATCTTTTCATTAAGGTGTTGTCCACATAGTAGGGACTGGTGGTTTCTTTTGTGTTTTCTTATTTGTTTGTTTATCATAGATACTATTATAAACATGTAATGAAACATGGAATGGATTATCTCTCCCCGTATCCCCCCTTTTTTACATCCCCATGCTATCTACAGCAACTTGAAAGAAGTTGAGGCTGAATTAAAATAAGTTGAGTTACCTTAGAATATCACACCTTGGAAGCACCTTTCTTGAAATATCTGCATTTCTTGTCTAGCTGGCAGCTGTGGAGAAAGGAAAATTTTTAGCAGATCTGGTTTGGCTTGTAATGCTGTTGGGGTGGGGTTGTATTTAACTAAAAATTTGTTTTGAGGGCATCTTTCTAAATACAGATTTCAGATTGCTGCCCTGAGGCCACTGGCAGTTATAGTGACAGTAATTTAAACTGGTATTTGAAATAGAACCTCTATAAATATTAAGCATTGGTATTCCATTAACAGGATCTTTAATGTCTGTAATCTGTTTAAAAAGATGATACCTCTTTGTTCAGTTTTAGTGGAGCTACTGAACAGAGAATTTAATGTTCAGAATGCCAGTCCTTTCTTTGCTTCAAAGCAACATGCTGCAATTGCTGTGTGATGTAGTATAATATTGCTCTGGGTTATCTGATGCAAAATTGTATGACCTTCTGAAGAAGCTTCATTAGCCTGCTTAAACAAGATCAGCCTTCCTTCTTAGCAAAGAATAAAACCAGCAGAAAGTGGAAAACCTTATAGGATGTTGCACCTTTAATATTGTGTTCAGTTTCAGGCCCTTCACTACAAGAAGGATATTGAGTTGCTCTAGCCCATGTAAAGAAGAGCAATGAAGCTGTGAAACAGTTTTTTCTAGAAGCCCTTTTGGGGTAGCTCCACCTTCTTGGTAAGGCTGAAGACGTATGCTGGCTCTGATTTTCCTGAGTGGTTTCTAACTGAAATAACTGCTATATGACATTTGATTTGGTTACAGAACTGAAGCTGTTGTGCATAAATCAGTTGATGAGCATGTCACTTTGGTACAGTCTCAGAACCGATTTTCAGCTGAAACAAGGAGAGGCTTCAAGCAGCTCTTTGATCTTTCCTTTTGTACTTGCCTGCTCCATCATCGCTAGAAAAATGTAGCTATCATCTTCCATGTTTCATACTACATCAGAAAGAAGAATGGATCAGATTCCTTCTCTTGTTTAACAATACCTGCATAATGACATTTATAAAAGATACACTTGAAATGAGACATGTCAGCAAGCAGTGGTTATAAAATTACACAATATATGATTATATAATCATGTGTAACATGGTTATATATATTGCCAAATTCAAAACTATATCTGACAGTGTCATTTTTACACTGAATCATTCTTCAGAAAAGTACTCTTTATAGTTCATACACTTCACAAATATTTTTACAAATATAATTACACTTGACAAATATTTCAGATATTACAGTACTATGCATATATTGTTTTTTGTCATATGAACAAAACACCTGCCATTGAAAGAAAGTGTGTTTTTATGAAATATTTGGTTGGGGCACACAACATCTAACATCTAATATCTAATATCTAATATCTAACATCTTTTTAAATATTAGGTACTGAGAATGAAGAATCCTTTCAAACTAAAAAAAAAAAGACAAAGCCAAAACTAGATCTTTAAATTGTCGTGACTAATATTTTTAATTTTAAAGCATATCTGAAGCACTGCTGTTCACGGAGAATGAGAAAACCTTCACTGGATCACTACTGCCAGAGGTAAAAGAGAGAGTAGGTCTTTGGTAAATTTGTCAAGTTAATTGTAAATTTTAATAGCTTTTTGAAATGAGAATGCTACAGTTTGTGGCACTTATTATGTATTCATACAGACTGTGTTTGGAGTATAAATATTTAACACTGGGATCTACAATTTGGAGTCTCTGTAGGCTATACCAGTGTCTTCTGTGAGGTGATTTATCAGGAAGCATGCAGCTAGGGAAACGTACAACAGTGCATTCCCACTTTTGATATTTGGAGTTCAGGGTATGAGTCATCTTCCCCCACCCCCCAAAAAAAGAAAAAATAAAATAAAGGGATTTCTGATTTTCAAGATCACTGGTATTTGGGTAACAAAAGAAACTTGCAATAAAAATATTGTAAGGTTGTAAGACAAGCTATGCCAGCATGCAAGCAACTGCCAGCCCCTGCAGGGTATGTTTCTTGGGCAAAAACTCAGCAAAATCCCAAGGCATAGCTTAATGTGTAGAATTGCACATGGTCTCCAGTGAGCTATCCATTGTGGAAACACAATCTATTCTTTTAGTATACACAGTAAAAATGTAGTCCCACCTTGTGCAGGTGTATTCTACTATCACTCAAAAAAAAGAAGAAAAGAAGAAAAAAAGAGGAAGAAAAAACAGTCCAACATTCAAGAGGAGACCTGAGACAGTAGCTCAGATGAGTAGGGCTCAGAGGGAACCACATCCAACACAAGTAGGTACATTAGACTCAGAAAGTTTGGGGAGTGTGCCCTGACCTTGGAGCATGAACTAGGGTCTGGAGTCCAGCTAGACATAAGACATCCAGTGATGCTGACCTTTATTTATTATTATTATTATTATTTTAATATATCACTGTTCTGAGCCAAAATTAAAATGCATTTCTCCAGTAAACATCTTTTATTTGAAAGATTTCTTGTCATTTTATATATAAATTTGAATTATTTGCATTTGGGGATCTTCAAATTTGGGCATATTTTATTACTCTGCTCTGTGGTAAAGCTTCCAAATGGTCCTTCTTGTCACTGTGAATGCTGATATTTACAGCAGTTACTTTAGTTATTTAAAGGGGAAGTAGTAAGTGTCTTTGAAGAGGCAATGGATACATTCAGATAACCTAATCATTTATTATGAGTTGTTCTTGTTCAATTTTAATTTTTCCATAAGTTAAAAATGTAACATCACTTTTAGGAGGTCTGGATTCTTTCTCCAAAACATGTCACTGCATGTACAGAATCTAGGTGGATTTGAAGTTTCACCCACTCTTAAGGATCTCTGCTTTTCTCATGCTCTCAGTCATAAGAAAACAAAAACAAAAACAAAACAAAACAAAAAAACCTTCTGTATTATTTAGTTATGAGGTATGGGATTTTTTGTAATACCCAGCACTTCATTTGGAACAAAAAAAACTAATTAAAAACAGACAGATTTTGTCTACTTATGTTCTTATACCATATTAATAGTTTCAAATCAAAAGTTCCCCGCAGAATCACAAAACTTCAAAAGCAAGCTCAAGAGACGAAGCTCAAAGTCTAAGAGTCCATTACTTAAGACATGCTCAGTATGATAACTGCAGCATTCAGCTTCAAGGTAAGCGTATGTGAGTTTTTTCTGTGCTAAAACAGCTCTTCCACGAACAATTAAAATAACTTTTCATTTTTTGCTTTCCACCTGCCAGAGCTACCAGTTTTAGAGGTATTGCCCAGCTGAGCTTTGCAACATCTACTTGTAGAACTATAATGTTATAGATTAAGGTTTAGCTAGAGAAATAATCTGTTTTGCTCAGTTTTGGACTGGAAGTGTCATGGCTGCTGTCTCCTGTCCTTATAAAGATTTTAATCCATCCTCAATTCAAAAAAATGATGAAGCACCTGCCTCATCATTTGAATTACTTGTTTCAAGAGAATAAAGCTTAATCTGTTGCTAGAGTATTTTTTAACACAAAAGTATGCTGAGTCAAATCTAATTATGGCATGGCCAATTATTCAGTATTATTAGGTTTTATTAGCCCTGATTATACACTGAATGAAACATCTGTAGCCTAAACAGCAAAATTTTCTTGAACAATTACATTGTTTAGAGAATGTGCTACAGTGTACAATATAATCAACTACTTGTAAAGCTTTCAGGAAAAATAGCCAATGACAGTGTGTTGGCATTTAACTAGGTCCTTAGCCTCTTCCCTTTTACATTCAGCATTATTCCTAAAAAGGTTGAAACTTTGTTAGTGAGTTTTCAAACACACTTTTCCAAAGCATCAGATAATCAGATAATCAAATCTCCCATCTCTGCTGGTCAGTCCAGTTTATCTGATGTTTTGATGTGTAAATACAGAGAAGAACAATCCACACAGCTGAAGGAACCTGGTATCTAACTGTCTCTGTTAAGAGCCACAGAAGTGCAGAAATAGCGAGTGTGAAGCCAAGAAGAATGGATTATGAAGATAATGGTAAATCATCTTCACTGCTTCTGGAAACAGGATGTTTGTGTTCATTTAATAACTCCCCATGTTATTTCTAGCAGAGAACAGCAATGTTGGAACTAACTTCCATCAGTATTTAGATTACTATAATCCAAACATTTTTGACATTTAATATAATTCTGCAAGAGATAGAAAAAAATCAGTTCTTTCTACTTATAGGTGTTTGTTGTTGTTGTTGTTGTTGTTATTGGCTTTTTTTGTTATTGTTGTTTTGTTTTCTACTCGGTTAAACTTCAGCAAATTTGAACTACATCTACTGTTTCAAATACTCATGTGACTCTTCCCTCATAATAGACATGATATTCATGGGAATTGCTGAAATTTAAGTGGAGAGTAAAGGAAAGATATTCAAATCAAGTTATGGCAGAGTAGAATTACATATGTACATTGTGATCCATAACTTTTTATTAAGTGCTTTTTTTCAGTTTTTCTGAAGCAGAGACAACAAATGTGTCTAATATACCCAGTATTTACTGTTCAGTTTTATTATTAAATGTGCTGTTTACAAGATAAATCCTTGGACAATGTTTCTGTTTTTGTCGTTTCTGCTTTAAGTAGAAGCTGTTTGCCATCCAAATGCAAGAAACTTTGAATATAGAAGATTATTCCCAAATTTCTACAATTTCACATAAAGTAAAAAAAGCTCAGGTACTCCTGTGTCATTGAAATAAATTTTCTCATTAAAACTAGCACCAAATAAGAATGTAATTCACCAATTCACCACTAAAAATAGCATAGAAATCCTAAGTAGGTGTCAAGGGTCAAAGCCACCAATAAGCCATTTGTATAATCTAAAACTTTTTTTTTTTTTTTTAAAGTGACTCAATTTAAAGTGCATGGATACTTATTTCTTTTTCAGATTTCAGTTTGAGGAATACATAGCAATTCAAAAATTACACAAAAAAGCCAGTAGAAGAGTTATATGAGTGTAGTGGTCATCCATACAGGATTATTTAGGAAAATAGTTCTGTATAAAATATGAACGTGTGCCTAAATGAGCTATGTCTATACTACTTTTTGTTGGAGAAAAGTCCTCCTTTTCTGCCTATTGACATTTAGTGATGATAATATAGATGAATTTTCATTTGTTATACCAAACAAACTAGCACAACAAATACCACGATCTATGTATCACAATTTTGTGGAATTATTTGAACCTGCAAGACAAGTGCCCTGCAGTACTGAAATTATGCACAATAACTGCTTGTACAGAATGATGAAAAGACATATTCCGAACTTTAGCTTGTTACTCAACTTCTATGCTTGTTATGCTATTTCATTAACTAATTGTGGCCAAATCTCACATGGAAAATCTGAAGGGAATAAATTACATTGGATGAGAAACTGTCAGGGAAAACCCACAGTAGGAATGGTATAGTAACAGTTATCATTTTAAAAAAATGGTGATTACAACTGTTTAGAAAGGGTGCCCCAGCATTTACAGAATCACAGAATCGTAGGGGTTGGAAGGGACCTCTGGAGATCATCAAGTCCTACTTAAAAATCCAGCTAAAAACTAAAACTAAAAGCAATTTCCCTACAGCAGGTTGATCAGGAAAGCATCCAGGTGGGTTTTAAATACTCCAGAGAAGGAGACTCCACAACCTTTCTGGGCAGCCTGTTCTGGTGTTCTGTGACCTTCAATGTAAAGAAGGACTTACTCACGTATGTGCAGAACTTTCTGTGTTCCAGTTTTTAGCCATTGCCCCTTGTCCTATTGCTTCACACCACTGAAAAGAGCCTGCCCTGTCTGTTTGTCTCCCACTCTTTAGACATTTTTAAACATTGATCAGATCCCCTCTCAGACTTCTCTTCTTGAAGCTGAACAGAACCAGGTCTCTCAGCCTTACCTCGTACAGGAGATGCCCCAGGCCCTTTGTTATTTTTGTGGCCCTCCTCTAGACTCTCTCTAGAAGATCCCTATATTTTTTGAACTGGGGAGCCCAGAACTAGACACAGTATTCCAGATGTTGGCTCACTAGTGTAGAGTAGAGGGGGAGGATCACCTCCCTCAACCTGCTGGCCACATTCTTTTTAATGCATCCCGGGATGCCATCGGCCTTCTTGGCCACAAGGGCACAGTGCTGGCTCATTGCCAACCTGTTGTCCACCGGGACCCCTAGGACCTTTTCTGCAGAGCTCCTTACCAGCAGGTCAGCCTGTACAGGTTAGTACCTGTACTGATGCATGCAGTTATTCCTCCACAGGTGCTAGACTCTACACTTGCTCTTGTTGAACCTTATCAGGTTCCTCTCTGCCCAAATCTACAGCCTGTCCAGGCCTTGCTAAATGGCACCACAGCCTTCTGGCATGTCAGCCGTTCCTCCCAGCTTTGTATCATCAGCAGATTTGCTGAGGGTGGACTCTATCCCATCATCTAGGTCACTAATGAAGATGTTGAACAAAACCAGACCCTGTATCAACGCCTCAGAAACACCACTAGTTACAGGCCTCCAACTGGACCGGGCCTCAGATCATAACCCTCTGAGCTCTGCTGGTCTCCCAGTTCTCAATCTACTTCACTGTCCACTCATCTATCCTACATTTTTCAAGAAAGCATGTTGTGGGAGACATTGTTAAAAGCCTTGCTGAAGTCAATGTATACAACATTTATGCTAACAGAAAGTTTCTATTTTAGGACCTTGATTTAATATTAAGTGTAAAACTAAAATCCCATTCATCTTTAACAATAAAAGATTCTTCTAATAGTTTATTCCTTTCTTGGTGAAACCTGTATTCAGAAAATGATTTTCTTTACAGTATTGTAATTTAATGTCTGGATGACACTTTACTTTTCCTTCCTTCCTTCCTTCCTTCCTTCCTTCCTTCCTTCCTTCCTTC
>CM021765.1:52063052-52178559 GCA_011076525.1 Nettapus auritus | reverse complement strand
TTCCTTCCTTCCTTCCTTCCTTCCTTCCTTCCTTCCTTCCTTCCTTCCTTCCTTCCTTCCATCCATCATGCTGCCTCCCAGTTCCCCTTTCTCCTGTGCATTAGGATCAAGATGATGACCAGAAGGACTGGTATGGTAGCAACTGAGTGATCAGCTACTCATTAGGGGGTCAGATGGGGAGAAATCAGTCATATTGAGTAACACCTGCTTCTGCGAGTGAGCATCAGCTTCATAATGTACAAAGCAACATTCATCACCTGTATAGTCAGAATCTATCCCAGTACAAGCACTATAAATCTTCAAGTACATTTAAATAAACTTTAACTTAGTGCTTCTGAAAATTAGATTGATTAAATAATGAAATTGTCCTGAGTACAGGCTGTACATGAGAACAGGTATCTTATTACAGGATCCAGGTCTTTAATATTACAGTGTCATTAGATAGACATAGATGTTTAGATCCATGTTAATATAGTTGGAAGTGTGAAATAGATTAATGCATAGTCTGAGATAGAAATGGTTGGCTGACTGAATAAAGTACTTGCCCATCTAGGGAGGAAAAATTTATTTCAGAACTGTCAAAGTATGCACAAGTGTTGCACACATAATTGATTGTCCTTTGCTTGTATCCAACCTTTTATCTTAATTTTTTTTACAGGAATCAAATACTTTAAATGGCCCCCAAAATCAGTTGTGAAGGAAATAGAACCGGAATCAAGAACAATAGTTATCAGACACATAATTTTAGCAATGAATAAAAGTGACTACAGAAAGTTAGGAATCTAGTCCGAAATAAGGCTGAGCTTTGGATATATGCTTAGTGTATTTCTTTGTGTCCTTCCTCTGTGAACACCGTGCCATCCAACAGGAAATAGACACAGGTAATCATATAATCTTATGTGAGCTGAATACAAAACTCAGGCTTAATTTTTAAATTGGCATGGACAGCTTTGGGAGTTGCCAAATACTCAACACTTCATAAAATACTTAATTTAAATGCCTGTGTGCTGGGTCTGTCTGGGATGGAGTTAACTCTCTTCACAACAGCCCATATGGTGCTGTGCTTTGCATTTGTGAACAAGACAGTGTTGATAACACGCTGATGTTTTGGCTATGGCTGAACAGCATAACATCAAGGCTGTTTCTTTTTCCCGCTCTGTGTCCCCCTCCCCCCCCCCAGTGAATAGCCTTGAGGGTAGGCAAGACCTTGCAGATAGGACAGCTGATCCAAACTGGCCAAAGGGATACTCCATACCATATCATAATGTCATAACTCAGCAACAAGAATTAGGCTAGAGGAAGAAGAAGGTGCCATGAGTTTTCTTACATTTGTTCTTCCTATTGTCTCCCCTGTCCCATGCCTTCTGTACCCCACTGGGCATTCTTCCATGTCATGTTTCTTCCTCTATGGAATTTTATATCCTGTTTTCATTTTTTAGTATTTTATTTTTATTTGTTAGTTTTGCAGTCATGAAGCAGATGCAGTGGAAACCTATCTTCCTTTTTTTTGGATAATAATCAATATCTATTCTCTATCTTCCATATAAACACTTAAAAATAACTGTTACTAACCTAGTACTATAGTTTAATCTATTTTTATAAAGCTGTAAGTTTTCTTAAGATAACTTTACAATAGAAAGTTAGTGGCTGGATTTCTGTCCTGTATCATCCTGCAGTAAGGAATGGGGAAACATGGGCTCTCCTGAAAGACAGCAGATTGGTGAATCTTATAAAATCTTGTTTGAATCTTTTCTTTTGTTTGTTTGTTTTTACAAATATAAACCAGATATCCAAGGAAGAATAAATCCTGTTGATAGCAGTTCTTCTCTCTCTCCCTTGCTTCCCACCATGTATCCTAGAAGACCGCTTTTAATTCTGGCAGAAAAAGTCATTTCAATGACATTTTTGAGGTAAAATGTGTCCAAAAAAAAAAAAAAAAAAAAAAAAAAAAGTTGTCCCTCCTCCCACCAAAGAGAAGAAAATGTATTGCAAAATGTCTTTAACAAAAACTCCATTCAGACTTATTCAGCTAAAGCACATTGAAGCAAATGTGCTTTAGCTGAAAAAATAAAAGAAATAAAACACAAAAAACTAACAAAATTAACAAATTAAAACACAAACTTTGTTACTTTTAAGAAATCTAGTATTAAAGTTATAGCCAAGGTCATTTTTTCTTTGGTCTTTATATGGTCTGCACTAAGTCCTGGTCCTTAGTACATGTACATAACTCATATATGATGAGGAGTCAAAAAACTCTGCATCACTTGCTGCATCACAGTACCTCATGATAAATAAATTAAGCTTAAAATACCACTATTAATAAAATCTCAGTTTTAGAAGCAAACATCAGCTCAGAGCTCTGCAAATTGCGACATAAAGTTATTTCACTAGACCAAAATTTAAACAGATCAGCCAAGGGCAGATGTTTTTTAACACTTAATTGCTTCAGGACATACATTTATTTTGAATCTAAGTGTCAGAACGGTTAACTTTTGTATTTTGTCAAAACAGAAGGAGTAGCACTGTTAATTTGCCTTTTTTTTTTTTTTAATACTATTTTATTGGAAACAAATACAGACATCATGCACAGAAAAATAGTTTTACTACAAATACTAACGCTTTTTTTTTTTAATCTTGTGAAATGTTATGAAAAATCAGCATCTGTCATTTTTATGATGTCTTTTTAGTGAAAATAAGATGAAAAAAAGCCCTTTCTGCACATCTCCTGGACCCAAAACTACTTTCAAAAATATAAATTTTAATAAAAATATATATATTGAAAAGCTTTTATAATTTCTGGATGAGGACACCTGAAAGGACTCTAATAAAAATAAAGTTAAAAGGCTTGCTCCTTCAGGTGTTCCTCCAGGACTGTTGGAAAAGAATTGAAGTTTGTGTCTTTCCTAAGAATTTGGATGTATGTATATTTTTAGTAGGAGTTTTTTTAGATTCTGAAGATACGATAACCCATACTTAAGTATTGGTAGTAAATTAGCTTTGAAATACTACAGCAAAGTGTTTTGTCTTGTACACTTATTTATCTAACACTAATAAAAAATTTAGAGCTGTTGGTAATATGAGAAATGAAGATGAAACAGTGACAAACAGTAAAGGTGAGGGGAAAAAATCAGAAATAGGGATTTCTAATGTAATTTCAGTTATTACTAATGTTAATAAGACTTTTTTGCACTGACTTCACAGTACTGTGAAGCACCTTAATTACCAAGAAAAGAAATTGAGGATAAAGATTAGATAAAAGATGGTTCTTAGAAAAAGATAATTGAAATTGGTGTAACAAAGGACCGATGCAGTTTAAATTACATAAATTTTCAGGAAATGCAGAAAACTTGATTCTTCCAGAAAGAAAGAAAGTTATTAAAACCTTACCCGATATGCGTGATATAGGAAGCAGATTTTTGCAAGAATATTTATCTAGGACTCCTACTCACTATATTATTTTTCACACAGCAGTTGCTAGGTGAATACAAAATTGTTAAAAACAATACAAAATTACTATACAAATCTGGTGTGTTGTTCTGCTATCTGGAAGTACAGCTAACCAATCTATGCCATAAGGATACATAATGTATACTTTATTTCTTAATCATAAGTTTTGAAAATATTTAGATACAGTTTCTCAGTTCTTGACTGTACTGTTACACAAACAATTTTGCTTTAAGTTGGGCCATTTTCTCTATGATATTTTCTGTACTATTTAATCTCTTTACTCAGGTTTGCAAACAATTTTGACAACTGCTTTACCTGCTCTCTGAAGAAGGAGAAATCTCTGAAGCCGAATCTCCATAGTACTAGGGACTGACTCAAATAATGAATCATATTATTGTGTTTCCTTAACACTATTTGATCTTCTGAAGAACTCTTACCTTAGAAGTTATGTCCACCCTCACTGCACTCACCCCCAAATATTTTCTCTAACAGAAAAATGAAACTGTGGCAGCAAAATAGTCACCCAAATAGTAGTTCCTCCTGTCCTAATTGCAATTAATTATAATGTATATAAAGTTAAGCACGGCTCACCATGTCAGCGAAGAGTACAGTAAAATTGTGATTTGGCCTAATAATGCTGAATGGGGAAAAAAAAAAAAAAAAAAAAAAAAAAGCTCCTTAAAGAAAAAATAAGCAAAATTGCTTGATTACTGGATCAGTCACTAAGCAGCATAATAAACATTATTTCACCTTATATAAAAATCGTGATTAGAACAAAATTGCTTAGAATACTGTTTTGTCCCAAACAGCAATGAAGTCCTTAGACTACATTCCCTCTACGTGGAATTCCCTCTAGAGGGACTACAGTCACTCTACATTTGTTGGAGATAGTTTGATTCCAGGAGAAAGCTGTTCAAAACTGAAATGTGATTCTGGAAATCTGTTGCTACTTTTGCTGATCAGGGAAACAGACAAAAAAATCATGTCACAGGTGAATTTTGATACTGCAATAATATCTGGGTATCCCCTTCCAGGGAATTTAAGACAGAGAAACCCCTTCCAGCTTCCACTGAAGACAATGGGTATTTGTCTGTGACCCAGTTGGGAATAGCAGTGGACCCTATATATACAAAACATAGTATGTTCTGGACTTTTACGCCACTTCTAATGATCTATGGCAACAAAACAGATTGAATACCTCAACTGTCTAAATTAACATGAGGAAGCTAGAGCCTCCATACATGATTGGCTTATTTCCTAGCTTCTCAAAAAAAAACTAACAATTAAAAACAACGTGGAGAAGAAGTAATTTAAAAGTGCACATAAATATTTAACAACTTGGGAGACATAATGGGAGAATTATAATTTTTGATTGCCAGTACCATCTATCATTGCTCCTTTAGAAAATACATGTTATCTGTAATTCTGGTACTTTTTATTAATACCATTTTTACATGAGGTTCCCTGGGAAACTGGAAAGCTATTCAGCAAAGGCTAATATAAAATATAGAAATTCTTATTCTATCTCAAGTTGACAAGAAAACTCTATTTAGTCTTTATTAATTTGCTCCAATTTCTACTGCAATTTCAGAATTTTTGAAGAATTCTGTATCTTCATCTCATTGCTTCCTGTTACCATTAATTGGAATATTTAGATGTAACTATAATAGAATGACATAATACACTGAAGATGACACAACACTGAAGATGAACACACTCACATGACACTGAATAAAAAGGTGTCAAGTTTTTGTTATAATACGTTTTTTTTATTGTGCATCAGAGTGAAAACATGAATAGACTGAACTGGTACTGACACCAGTATATTACATAGCAGTGTTTGTATCACCATAAATCACTAAGTCCCTTAGTTTGTTAGAATAAAAACTTAAAATTTGAGCTGCCAAATTTGTAGCATAGAAGGACTTAATGCTTTAAAATAATATACAGTTGCCAAGAAACAGGAGTGAAAATAACAGAGTTTAGTGATGACTAATCTCAGAAAGGTTTTTGGTCCCTAAAAGGATGTTCACAGAGAAGGCAGAATTCTGCCATATTCTATGTGTCCAGAAGCCATCATAGGAGAATGTGGAACATGATCAGTTATTTGAAAAGAGAGAGGAAAGAGTTGATTTGCCTACTACGGTTTAAGGGAAATAAAGCATAACTCTCTTCTTTACTATGCCATGTGAAGGGATACACTAGAAGATGATGTTGCCACCTAAATGGTTATAGTCTTTTTGTCCAAGAGCTGTCTGATTTTTTTGAAGGGGGATATACTATGGATGAGCATTATGTCTGTGCTACTGAATACCCATGACTTATTCAGAATTTCTTGAAGGCTCTGGATAAATACACAATTGATTTTCTTTGGATGTTTAGATTTATAAATTTGTCTGAACTTCTGTAACATGTAAATTTACTTAAATATATACTTGCTTTCTTATATACAAGTTATTAATTTATTTCAATAATCCATGTAAACAGGGCTAGATTGCAGGTCAGTAGTGAGGGACAAGTCAATAATATTTTTTAAGGTTTACTTAATTTTGTTTTTTAGTAGTGGGAAGGAAAGGAGGAAGAACATGTGAGCAGAATGATATGATCATAATGAACATGTGAAACAATAAAGCAAAGATTTTCAACTGCATTTTCAATAGTAAGTGATAATTACAAACTGCTAACAGCTATAGCTATAGCATTAATTTTCCAACTAAGTGACCAGATTGTTCCGACGTGAGTGGAAGCAATGGAGCTTTTAAATACAACTGTCTTTAATATTTTCAATGTTATATAGTTACATTTATGTAACCATCACTAGCAAATTTCATAGAATCATAGAATCGTTAAGGTTGGAAAAAACCTTTAAGATCATCTGGTCCAACCATCACCCTATTGCCAATATCACCCACTAAGCCATGTCCCTAATTTGTCTAATATATTATCCCTTAAATGTGACTGTACTTGTGCACTGTTGTATGCAGTTCCATAGTTTCATGACATGAGAGGAATGTCTCTTGGACAATGAACAACTTCCTTTTTACCATGTTCTTAATGAGAGTAAATGCTCTTATTCCTCTCACAAACACTAGGGTTTGATTTCAGGATTCATCTTTCTTCTGCTGTTTCACCATATACATTGCTAAGAAGGGTTTTCAATTATATTCAAATGAAGAATTATTTATTTATTTATTTATTTATTTATTTTACTCTCTGATATATAGGGAAAGATTTTATCATTATTCTCAAAATATCTGCTTTTACATTTTTCATGCAGTAAATTTCTTTTAAGTTTGCATCTGGATTTGAATATAATGTACATCAAAGAACTTCCAAGCTAAAGAGGTTACTCAGTCCAGACTACATACTCTCAGCTCTAAGCTGCAATTTCTGACTTATGCCCAGAAGACTTTTCCACGGGATACATACCCAACTACTCCTGATAATGCTGATTATTTTGTGTTCTTAGCACTTATATGCCTTGTTTCCTAAGATTAATGTGATTCAAATGGAGAAATGAGGTTGATATTCAAATGAATCCATCTATATCTCCTCATATGGTGTCTGGTGTGTCTGTACTGACAAGCAGTTTTTCCTGAGCCACACTAAAGGATAGTTAGATAATGCTGTGAGTGGTTCCCCCAAGAGTGATTGGGTAAGGACCAACATTTTTATACAGTGTGCTGCTATGTTTGCAAGTTGAAAGCAAAGCAAGAGTTGCTCCAGGAAACACGTGAAATTCAGTGATTAATGAGCCAAAACAGAGATTTCCTTTAAAGTGTAAAGGTATTTGGCAAACCAGATGTTATTCCATTCTCCTTTCTGTTTCAGGTAATAAAAGATCAGAATACAGAGGATCGAGTATTTCAAAGGCTGTAAATTGTCTCAACATTTTTTTCACCCACAGACTTGTTTTGAAGGGGTTTTAGTGGTTGCTTTTAGAAGTATTTAAAACATCACTTGTAGAAAAAAAATAAATAAAGGCTCTCTTTGCGATTCTCCCAGAAGAGACTGTCAATAAATCCATGAAATTTATTTTTATATTCTGCAGTTTTTGGAAGAGAGAGCTGTAATGACAGATCTCAGTCATAGATTCTGAAATCTTTGTCTGCCCACTGACTTGTAGGTGGAGACTTGAAAGCTAAAATGATTACTACACATTGCTTCCTTTTATACCATGAAGAATCCAGTACCTGTACCAGTTATACAATTTTTGGAATAAGATTGTATATGAGTTGGACAGATAATTCCCTTTATACATCAATTTTATGAACCAAATGAGAAAACTGATGTAATCTCCCTCACATACTCAGTATTTCCAATTAATAACTGAATTTGCATTTCCGTTATGTTGTTTCTCTTTCTTAACACATAAGTAGCAGACTGTGCCAGCAGCGCAAGTGGACTCTTTATTCTTAGAATTGGGAAGGGGAGGCATAGCAGTAAGAATATCTAGAGCAAAATGATCCTTAGTAGAAAATTTATTCTCATAATACATCTGTGGTCTTGGAGGTAAAATAGCTCACAGAAGGAGGGACATTACACAGCTTCCTCTTATAGTGGTTATGAACAAGACATGTCTTCTTCCTGGCAATTTGCCAGGAGTGGGAGGAGGGCATTGAAAAAATTACCCTCAATTCTTGTCAACTTATTTTGCCTGATTTCAGTGAAGGAGACAGCAAAATTGACTTTATCTGGGTCTTGTTCACACATAAAATGGGAGCTGGTTTTCACTGTATGTTCAGTTGCCTGTGTGAACTTGAAATGTTGTCTGACAGTAGGGTGCATGAAATTTCTTTATTTGCCATCTCTGATGGAAGAGAAAAAGTGAAGATATGGTCCTTCAAGTGTGGTTCAGACTTACAATAAGGTAAAGGTTTAACAGCTTTTAGATGAAAAGTGTTGAAGTTAATTGGTGAAACCAAACTATATTCTATATATATGAGCTTTATCTCTGTTGATCTTCAGATCCTGTAAAATCTCCTGTTTATTCAAACTCCAGAGTTTGCTGTACATGGAGGCAGGTAACAGTAGTGAATCATTTCTGGAGAATGGATTCAAACCTTGGAAGTGTCCACAGCAGTTATGGAGACTGGGGAATGCCCCCTGTCTTGTGTGAGAAAACTGTTTTGTTTGATGGTATTTTTTGTGTGTTTGCTTATTTTTAAATGGTGAAATTTGTGGTATATTTTTTACACTTTCATTATTGTAAAAAAAATAGAAAAAATTTTTAAAGAATAGCCAACTGCTACATTTTATTTCAAAACAGTTCCATTCATGTATTTAGAATAAAATCACAGTCTAGAGTTGTTTATGTAATAGCTTCTTTACAACTCAGTTAAATTATTTTTTTGGTAAGTGTGCCATATCCAACTGTTTTCAAAAAGTTTCCCCTTTCTTCTCCTCCATCCGTTTCAGACATTCACATTTCAATGTTGAGAAACACTTTCTAAGAAACCACACAGTAACAAGTGGAAGGAATCCATTTAACCTAGCAAAAGATGTCAACAAGGCAGCATTTACATTCGAGCTATTTTTTCACATTATCTTCAAAGTGACGGCAGTCAATAAGAGCTTCTAGAGTATTTTTCACTTGATCTGCTTTAGATATAAGGGTGGAGTGAGTAACACCTTTGAAGTATCTTTTCATTTTTTATTATTATTATTATTATTATTATTTTCACTCAGCTACAATTAAATAAGAAAAAACAAGAGGAATCCTCTCCTTTCCTGCCTAAACCACCAGGATCAACTTTGGTTGGATACTGTTCTTCCAATATTTAAGAAGTATCTGACCATCATTTTTACTTTTTTTTTTTTTTTTTTTTTTTTTTTTTCTCTTAAACTTACTGTTCCTTGCTGGAATTACTTCTCGTTTTAATTATTATTATTATTATTTTTAATCAGATTGCTTTTATTCAATACAGTTGTAGTGAAGTGCAACTTTTTCTATCTCTGTTCTACAAAAAACATCTGATTTATCTCACAAATGCTGATATCTTGAAAGTCAAGCATGTCTTTAATGGTTTGCCATTATTTAGGACCTTAAAGAAAGTGTCAGATGCAACATGCCAATAAAACATTTAACTGTATGCTCACTTAAAAATATATTTAAATACATTCCTATGAAATTGCTTCAACATACAATTCTTCTTAACTATGATATTTAGTACTAAAGATGGACTTGAAAAACATCTATGTGCTTTGTAAAACTAACTAGCTATGACCTAGAACATATACTGAGAAAAAATATATATGAAAGATAATATAAAATTCTTAGTTTTAGGTTGACAAGTAGTTCAACAACATATATTTCATACCTTACTTTCTTTAAAAATTTGAAAATATTTCTTAACAAAAACATATCTGTATTTGCAAAAAGAAAAATAAAGAAAAATAAAGAAAAAATGGGAGATAGGTTTAGTGCAGTGATACTTATCCTTTCAAATAAATACCTTACTTGTAAGGAACTCACTGAATTTTCTGCTTTTAAGTGATATGTATCTATGGTGAAAATCCCAAATAGTAAAATTGTCAAAACTGGCAAAAACAAAACAAAACAAAACAAACAAACAAACAAAAACTTATACTCTCTTAAAAGGGAAAATTAGTGCAAGTTCACTCATTATAAAATGAGACCTAATAGCATCTCTTAGAGGTAACAGTTATTTTTACAATATTGGATCTCATTACTATGTGCATTTAAACAACTTTACAGCACTTTAATTCTATAAAGGAAGAATTATACTTATTTTATGGCTTTTATACGTGGCCAAAAAAATGGTCACTGCAGCATAAAGAATTATATCCTGTTACTGGACCATATTTTAATCAGATAAATTAAAGATTTTTTTAAATTCTACTTATAAAAAAGTAGTTTTGTGGTGAGGTGGATTTCATCCTAATAGAATCTGCCTGTTATTTTCTGCTTAAGGAGGAAGAAAAAACAAGTTACATCATATGAAAAGTAAAAAGAGAATGCATGCCAGAAAAGTGGTGGAACTGTTATAGTATGGTGAAGGCTGAAAGATAACTATTATTTCTGAATTTTATAGCTTAGCAGAAACAAAAATAAACTTTAAAAAAATAAAGTGCTACAGACTATTGTTTGTGGAATCATTAAGTCATTATTTGACTTCTAAAAACATTTACAGTAGTCTACAAGTTCTTTGTTTGTTTGTTTGTTTGTTTTTCCTTCTCTTAAGACTTAATATCACATTTATTGTGAAGTCTTTGTTGAAAAGCATAGAGAGATCAGTTTTGTGTATGCCTGCAATGTACAGGTTGCAGGGATGGGTAAAATGATGTTTAGCAATATTTTATTGTTTAAATATATATAAATTCTGGAAGACATAAGACAAAGATATCAGTACTAATTGCAAAATATAGTAACAATACAGCTGCACTAAAATGAATTAAGTTTAGGGTCAGGAATCATGGAGTAGAATAATGCAAAAAATAAAATATTTATTTTACCTCAGTAGCCAGTCAATTTCAAATTAAAGGTAAAATTTATTACTATTATTATTTAATTTAGGGTCATGAAAAACTATTTTCCAGTGTAATCATTGCTCATTGCTGAAAATATTTTTTTCTGCATTCATTCTTACCCAGTAGCCCTTCTGTAGTTATTTCCTGACTCTTAAAAAATCCATTTCAAATTTAGCTTCATGAAGAATCATTTCAGTGCAATCAGTAGATGTTGTTGAATATAATTGTCCTTCAGTCAGTTTTATTTCTGACCCTTCACAGATATTTCTTGGTCCTGTCTGCTAAATCCAGCCTTTCTACTTTTTGTTCCAGAACTAGTATTGTAAAAAGTAATTACATTTCCATGAGGAACTACATATGTTTTAGGAAAACACATTTCCAAAATGCAGATTTTAAAGGGTAAGTAATTGAGCAATGCCATGAGAAAAGAAGCAATTGTAATGATATTTTGCATTTTTTGAGATCTTCCTTCTTGATCCTACATAGATTTATCTTTATACAGTAAAACATTGCTAATCAGGACTTCAATCAACCTTATACCCTGCTGATTGCAAACACACCCAGAAATGACTTCATTTTTTCAACAAAAAATAATAATGCAAAAATATTTAGTAATTTTGCACAGAAAAACACATACACAAAACTTTTATATACTAAGTCATTTCATGAGGGATTTATTGTTTCTTAAGATAGTTATTTCTTAATTTTAATTTTCTTACACAAATAGACCTAGTTGTATCATCTTACGATCGAAGCTGGTAATCATCCACACAATTAAAATTAGTTGCCATTTCTAACATTCCCTATGGCTTCAAGCTTAAGACTTTCAACAGTTGTCATATCTAATAATGATCGTAATAATGTGATAAGTTTAACGAGTCCATCAGCATGTTGTCTCACAGAGGCAACCTATATTAGAGTTAAAATAATATTGTCAGTACATTTTCTGGTGAGGTCTATGCAGAACTGGACATGTTGCCATGATAGAAAGATCCAAGATCTTTCTAGGATCAGCAGAATTTTAATATCATTTCCTTTTGTGAAAAAGAAAGCTTAAGAATCAAAGACCTTTAAGCATCTAAAAACCTCCCATAAGGTATAAAATCCAAATCAAAAATTAGAAGGAAAATGTTTGGACTAAGAGTATTAGAAAAACTATTTTTCATGTTGTACTAACTAGTCATGGGATAAAATACATGAAATATTTGAGCAACTGGGGACGTAACCCTGAATTCATTAATTTTAAGTGAGTGGCCAAATCATGAAATCACAAAATTATATTTCCTCAAGTCACGTGACTTTTCCATTTCTTTGTTCCCCAGTGGCCCAGCATCAGGGACATAGACATTTTCCGATACAGCCAGGTTTCACTTGGAAAATTCATTCACTCAAAAAAGTGAATGAATTTATATATAAATAAATGATAGTATTCACTTTTATTTATATATATATAAATTAAAAAAAAATAAAGTGAAAAAAAAAGTGTGTGCTAAATGGGGCATGGAATCATAAGTCAAATGAGGAGTGTAAAAACAGATAATGAGTAACTATTCTATTATCAGGAAAAATTTCTTTACTGAAAGGGTGGTCAGGCACAGGAACAGGCTCCCCAGGGAAGAGGTCATGGCATTAAGCCTGATAGAGTTCAAGAAGCATTTGGACAATGCTCTGAGACATAGTGTCTGATTTTTGGGTGGTCCTTTGTGGACCCAGGAGTTGGATTTGATGATCCTTGTGAGACTCTTCCAACTCAGGATATTCTATGATTCTAACTAGTTATTTAACAAATGATGCAGGCAGCCATCCAAATCAGATATCATGTGACCTAATAATTAAAGACTGAATCATCATAAGTGTGTGCAAAAGAGACAGTTAATAATAGGAATTAATAACTTAGCATTTTTCTAATATTTGTGTGATTACCTTTGTGATTACCTCTGAATATTCTCTTAGAATAGGGTCCTTTAAGTAATACTTATGTGTGAAAAAAAAAAAGAGGTGTCATGTCTTTTAAGGCATCTCTTGACTGACTCCCAAACATTTGACCTTTCCTAGTGCACATATTTGTATCATTCATATTGTCATGTGATGCAGGCACATCAGCTCCATACCAAGAAAGTGTGAAGTGTGACCCATTTTATCCAATACTAAATGAGAGGAATATGAAGCTGTGGTTGTAACTACAATACCTTAATTTTTTAACTGGAAGCTTAAATAAACAAACTTAGCCTTGTTTCATTGGTGCTCCTCACTCCCCCTTAGTATTTCATTTCCAGGAAGCACAGTTATGAAAGTCTTCCCCTGGTAGTGCAGCAATGCCAAGGAGGAAAATGATGGCTGTACTGCAGTGATACATGTGTGTATATGTACACAAACACAGTTTTATTTTATTCAATATTAAGTGGCTGGAGATTAAAGAAAAAGGAGGTCTGAGACTGTTATTCCCATAACTATTATATAGATCAACTGAAATAAATTCTTTCTTTGCACTTCAGTATTCCTCTAACATTGCTTGTTTCCATGTATCCTCAGGAACTGTTAATGTTACTGCTTGCTCTTAAGAATGTGTACATAAATATTCATCAAAATTATTATTATTATTATATTAGATTCTGTGTTTTTTAGCAATGAAGGCACTGGGATTTGTTAGTTTTGACATGTTTACTTTGCTCTGAGGCTAAATGTGGAACATAATACATTTACTTATGTTACACATAAGTATTTATTTTGTAATGCTGAAGGAGTGGATTATAACTGTAAAACATGTCACAGTAAGAATATGAATTAAATTATTTTTACGTTAAATTTCATTGTAATTCAGAGAAATTTCATTTCTACCAATGTAACAGTAGGAAAAAAAAAATATGATTTTTTTTTTGGAAGTTTTTGGTCAACAAAGTTAAGAAAGGCTGCACAATAAAATTTTCCATTGTAAATATCACAGGGGCCAAGCTGCAACCTAACATCTCCTGTGGTCCCATCTAGGGACTTATAGTCCCCTCTGCACCATGTCAGTTACAGTAAGTAGGATATTGGCAATGGCATGTGGGACTTTGTGTTGCTATTACAGCAATGCTTAAGAGCCTTTCAGCAAAATAAAAGAGTCCAGTTATGTTTAGAAATAACTGGAATAACTGTTGCCCCAAAGATCTTCTAATCTACTTTCCCAGTTCCAGAAGGGAGTTAACATATGCTACTTCCATTATGGCAGGTATTAGTAGTCTGAAGTAAGACACTAAAAATGATAATTAGTACTAATGGAAATCAGTATTAATGCAAGGAAAGGCAATGAGAACCATGCAGGACTGCAGGTTCCAACGACACCCTTAAGACAAAAGGGTATTCATAAACATTACAAGAAGGGTAACATGGTCCTTTATGGTGATGGTTCTAAGTGCTTTACATGTTTCTGAAATGCAGTAAATTTGCTTTGTTTTTAAATATTCAACTGAAATATTGTAAAGTTAGCCCTTTATTCTGTACTGTACTACACAACACTTCAGTTTTGATCACTACAGCCATTTAGACCCTGTATGTTTGAATAAATGCAGATTTTTTCTCAAAAAGTCCTCTTCCCACGTTCCCATTCTCAGCCATTACACCAATTCCATGAGCATTTTATAGAGCCTGATAGCAGGAATGCAATAACATGGACTTTTACACTGGAAAAGTTGTAACACTTCATAAACAAGAAAAATGTACAAATAAATTTAAAAATCCTCCCTTTAAATTTGGTTTCTTAGCAAGGAGAGAGTGACCACAATAGATTGAAACCACTATGCATACTCAGTCATACATTAATTTTTTCTTCATCTCACAGGAAAGGATCACTGACATTCTTTTTGTTCTCATAGTGTTTTAACAGAGATAACATTGGGCAATATATAACAACGTGAATAAGAGATGAGTGAAACAGAAGACAAAAAGCAGTGCATAACCATGTAATAAATGTACAATAATGAAACTTTAAACTGTTTTCTGCAGAGCATGAATTTATTTAGAAAAATCAAAGAAAATCAGACATAATATTCTTTAGCATGGTTCAGAAGCCTTCAGTTTACATTCCCATTTCTGAAATAAGGTTAGAAATTAACTGTCTTTGGTTTTCTGCAAAGCTTGCTCTAACACCTAGGATCTCACCCCCTGTGTTCACTGCTTGGCTGCACAAGTGGCACAAAGAAGGCAAGAGCACAAAAACACTGTCAGGAGGGCAGGAGCACTTTCTGCAAGTCCACACTGCCTCCAGCACAGGTAAAAACATAGCTCAGAGGAAAGGCTTTGCCATTGGCTCAGTGTGGCTGATTTCTTAAATACTGCCAAGGGGTGAGGAAAAATGGTGTCCCCTGGACATGTCTCTGGCTGACAACAGACCTGAGCTGGTCCTGTCATGTGCTGCTCTGCTCCTGCTGAGGTTGTGTATGTTGGTGGTCTACACCTCTGCCAAAGCATTTATTCCCTCCAAGTTTTTCATGCAAATACATTTTATAACGCTAGGTTTAGGTGTTGGGTTTACAGGTTGGTTCTTTTTGTGGGATTGGGAGCACTTCTATTTTTATGAAAATGTTATCTTTACATTTGACAATAGCTGTTGAACAAGATTTTTGTCAGGAAAACATATATGTACAAGGGATAAAAATACACAAATTGTCATGTTTGTGTATTAGTGAAAGTAAAGTTATTTTAAGAGTTCACAAAGTCTATTAAATATAGCACACTACTTCTTTTTCAGAGTTGGAAAGCTTTGGTGCCAACTGAATTTAAATTGCTCCACTGACATGGGAAGGCAGAAATTGCTGGGTGATCTCTGTTAAGAGAGTACTCTAGGAAGGAGCAAAAACATTCTGGCAGTCCGATAAAAACATATTTCTTTCCAGGGACATGTATCCACTGTTATAAGTACTTTAAGCAAAATATATTCTCACTGGGGTGGAATCTGACTGCCAATATTTCAAACTAAAATTTGTTTTTAAAATACAATTGATTTTTTAAGCCAATTATGCCTTAGGTTTTAAAATGATGCATCTGTCCTTTCTTAATTAAGCAGGTTTATCAATGACAGTAACAGTAGAGCACTCAGAGTAACACTTAATGATTAATGGCACTTCCATGTCTTTTTGAAGTTTTGCAGTATACCTGACAAAGTAGTCATGTAGGTAGCTGGAATATTGTACACTGTGTGCTTAGCAAATCATGTGACAACACAGGTAAAATTGTGTTTGTGAACACTTTAGAAATCTTCAGAGAATAAAAATTGTTTTCCTTTTTGATAGCAGTCCTACAAGAGAATACAATATGTCTTGCACTTGCTGTAGCTAGGGTAATTCTAGTATAAAATATTATAATAATGTAAACTATTTTTTGTTAAAAATTATAGTTGGATAAAGTTGCTCTCAGTCACCAGTGACTGGTTTGAGAGGGCTGGGTTCAAACCCTTGCTATCTGGTTGATAAGAATCCTGGCCATGCCTGTGGCCTGAAGGCTGCTCTGAGCACATCTGCATCCATAACGTAGAGTGAGGTAAAGGTGCACCAACTGGGCCGGCACATCCACATGGGTGAGGTGGCACATGGCAGGTCTGCTATCTCCAGAACAAAAACCACACCGCTGTCCTTGTTCAGCTGAAGCAGTGCATATACACACAGATAAAATCCGTCACTGCAGCATTCCGCCTCCACTTGGTATTGAAGATGTGTTGGGTTTATGTGGCGACGGGGCTGAAGGGGTGTTCTCTAAGCAGAGCCCAACAGCTGCCTGCCCCATGTCAGATCAGAAGCAACTCCAGCTGGCTCCAAAAGGGACCTGCTGCTGGTCAGAGCCAAGCCAGTGAGCAATATTGGTTAGGCCCCTGGGAGAGGCAGATTTAAGGAAGGGAAAAAAAAACCTGCTGCACCACAGCAGCTGGGAGAGATAAGTGAGAACCAGCCCTGCAGACACCAAGGTCAGTGCAGAAGGAGGGCAGGAGGTGCTCCAGCCATGGAGTAGAAGTTCCCCTGCAGCCTGTGGAGAGGCCCCTGGTGGAGCAGTGCAGCCCATGGGTCCCACATGGAGCAGATCTCCATGCTGCAACCCGTGGAGGAGCCCCCGGTGGAGCAGGTGGATGTGGCCTGGAGGAGGTTGCGGCCCATGGAGAGCCCCCGCAGGAGCAGGCCATGGGCCAGAGCTGCAGCCCATGCAGAGGAGCCCACACAGGAGCAGAGGGTCTGGGGGGAGCTGCTGCCTGTGGGAGACCCGTGCTGGAGCAGTTTGCTCCTGACAGATTGATCCCATGGTATGGAGCCATGTGGGAGCAGTTCTTGAAGAGCTGCTGCCTGTGGGAAGCCCCCGCAGGCTCAGATCAGGAAGGATGGCATACAATGGGAGGGACCCCACGCAGGGGCAGAGAGCGATCATGAAGGAGCAGCAGAGATAAAGTGTTAGGAACTGACCACAGCCCCCATTGCCTGTTCCCCGAGCTGCTCATGGGGAGGATTTTGAAGCGTGGGGATGGGGGGAAGGTGCTTTTAGCTTGCTTTTAGTGGTCACTGTTCTAGTCTGCTACTGATAGGCAATATATTATATGAGTCACCCTATGTTGAGTCAGTTTAGCCTGTGATGGTAACCGTTAAATGATCTCCCTGTCCTTATCTCAGCCCTTGAGCTCTTTCTTTCTTGTATTTTCTCCTCTTCTTCTTTGGGGAGGGGGAGTGAGAGAATGGCTATGGTGGAGTTCAGCTGCCCAGCAGAGTAAAACCACAAGAGATTAAGTTTTTTTCCTAATCTGTGGATCATCAAAATAATTTAATAAATTGATATTTTAAATGTTTTGAAAGAGTCAGTTTTGATAATCAATCATTAGATAAAAAGACTGAGATTAGAAAATTAGAAAGAATGTAGACCGTGCCTATTCTCAGACACACACACTATTATCTCCTGAAGAGAGATAAGATAAAGAAAAGAGGATCCCAAAGGATATGCATGATCTATTGACTTGGTAGTGAAAGATGGTGAAATGCAGGAAGAGGCTGCTCAGATGATGCTGGACTCATCTTTCTCCTAGAAGAAGGTATCTCACAAAGTACAAGCTTTGCCTTGAAGTTACCCACAGAGAGTCTACCATCAACCTCATTAAAATAAGGCAAGTCAGAGTGCTATAGCAAATGCGTCTTGCATATCCATTAAGTGCAGTTTTATCCTTTCTGTGTCAAGTTTCTACACTAAAGCAAATGACAGATAGACTGACTTCCTTCTGTTCTCTGTAGTAGGCATACCTATCTTAGGCATTCTCTATTTCCTTTTAATACATAAAAAATAATGATAATAATAATAATAACTTCACAACAGCTTTATTATTCAATTGATCTCTCTGCCTGCTTTTGCTCTCCAAGCAGGGCGCCTCCATGGCAACTCTCTGTAAAGAAACTCTTTATAGCCTGGATTTTTTGTGGTCTGGGTTTGGACTTTTTAACAGACATTTGCTGCTCCACCACAGACTCGGTCTCTACATTCAGTACAGTTTGAGAAAGGAGGATCAGTCTCTCATCCCTTTCCCTGCTTTCCCACTCCCCACACCGGCACTGGTTGCTGGCACTTGTATTGTGCTGATCTCTGTATGTCCAGGAGGCAATAACAGTCTTAAATTCTCCACAGTCTTAAATTCTTCACAGTCTTAAATTCTGCCTGGGAATTTGAAGTAGCTGGCCCTAGACTGGAAATGCATAGGAGTGACAAAATGCAATATACTTTTAAGAGTTGTCTTAAGCCACTAGCCTTCGCCCTCATCCCCAAGACAGATTCCATCTTTACTGTGCTCACTCAGCTTTTCTTCAGTTCACTGATTTGCACATCAGTTCACATGAAGAAATGAACATTTTTAATGCTTGGTTTGAATTTAACCAATGAACTAAGCAGTGAAGAGAAATTGCCTGTATGCTCTTTGTATGCACATATGGAAAACAATTGTCTTTCCAAGCTAGACTTCTACTTACATGGTCTTTTAAAACCAAAACTAATCAAAAAGTTGTATTTATTGTATCTTGTTTTATTTTATTTTAATTTACTTTTTATCAGAGTTTACTGATCCATCAGTTATATTTACTATTTGGCTCAGTTTTATTTTAAATATCTGGGTACTGTATGTCCCCAGGAATAAATAGGAATTTTATTGCCAGAGAAAAATAAACATCAGCTTTTAAAGAGGCTGTCTCTTTTCATATAAATTACTGTTGTAAATACCATATTCTTCAAATAAATGAAAAGATTACACATTGAAAGTGAGTTCCTGTCATGATCTGAGGCATAAGATGAATATATTTCTATTCATCTGTTAGAAATCCTACTTCAAAATACATAAAGGCTTTTGTTAAAATTTCCAGCCTTGGTTCTCCACAATTTTTCAGTGTACACATCGACATGAACTCATAGATTAGCTACAGGGTCACTCAGGAAAGGAATTTAAAAGAAGAGCCCTGTTTCAGAATTAAACTAAATGTATTAGCAGTTAAATCAGTTAGGCTGTGTACTGAAATTCTGCTCATTTCAGAGTTAGAAAACTACAACTACAACCTGAAAACTAGTTACTGACAATAAGATATCTTGCATGTAAAAACACTTTGTTTTATCAGCAAATTATAATAAAGTGAGATTGGTCCTTTTGGCAAAAAATAAAAAATAAATATTGGTGAGGACAACAACAAAAGTTGTGGAGTTAAGACTCATATTTTACTTGGTGTGTAAATTATGAAAAATTTTAAAATGCTATTTATGTAAGATCAGTTTATATAAGCACATTAGGTTAGCAATACTTGCATAAATGGCCACAGATACGATATTTTTTTAATAAAGGTTTTACAATCCTAATTTTCCTACTTCCATCAGTATAATTTATCTCACATAAAGGAGAACAGCAGTGAAAAGACAACATACATTAATGAAAACAAACCACAGAATTCAACCTAGAATTCAAATCTAAGAATAGGAATTATAGTTTCACATTGCCATGGCACTCAAAGTTATGACAATTACCGATCTTAAATGGAATAATAAATACAGTAATGAGAGTAGGATGAAATTTAATAGACTCTTTCCATACTTTGTTGGGAGCAGATTCAAAATTAAATGTCAGGTAATTGTTTATTTGTAATCAGAATGCATTATGTATCAACTAATAACATAAAAGCATAGTTTTACTACTAAAGTTGCAATATTTATGTGAAAGACATTTTGTAATTTTATAAACTAAACATTTGAATAATGTAACTTTGAAAACAGTACTAATCTATGAACTTGGCTTTAACCTTTATCACTAATTTCCTAATTATTTAAATATATTTTTAATTTTTGTTTGATAACTACTAAGTTCAATTTTTGGATGACATTATTTGAAGCCTGGGATTTGTAATTTTTCTAATTCCAGTACTCTGAACTGATTAGCATAGCAGTATGGTGTGTCCTTCACTGTAAAATTATTGTTTAAATATATATTCTTGAAAAAAATTGCAACTCTATTTCAAATATTTGTGTTGTGGACCAGTTCATTTCAGGTTTCCAAACAATTATTTCCTTGTCTGAATTTGTTTGCAAGGTCACTAATACTGTATCTGCCAGATATTTTGAGAAGAAAACAGTTTTGAAACTCTCTTTTTATCAAAGAGGATGCAATAATTTAAAATAGCACAGTATACCAGCCATGTTGTAACTTTGTTCAGTTTTCTAAGAATACAACATTTACCCATTTGTGCAAATTCCAATGTTCTCTAAGACACCAGCAGGTGTTTAAAAGAAGTAGCATTTCTTATTAAGTGTGTATTTTATTATTCAAAGTAAACAATACAAAGATTTATAATACTAGCCTTACTCAAATATTAAGAGCAATTCATATGTAAGGAATAAAATATCCATAAAAGCATAAAGCATATTTTGCACATGTGAGACCAAATGAAAAAGATACTTTTTTTTTTTTTATTTTATTTTCAAATGCCTTTCCTTGATCAGAAACTCTAAACTTCTTCCATAAGATGAGAAATTTCTCAGCCTATTTTGCTCTTACCAGATAAGTTGTATGCCTAAGACTGCTCTGTCTATATGATATTTCAGACATGTCAGAGGCAAGGGGAGTTCTGTCCTTGGTTTTTCACTAAAACCTAAAAATCTACTGGCTTTGCAATCTGTCACATTATATGGGTTAATGTAGCACTAGGAGTTGACAGCAATTGTTGCCAGTTTCAGCAACAAAGATGCTCAAGATTCACAGGGCGTCCAGACCATAGTTGCAAGGATGCTAGAATTTCTTACCAAATATTAAAAAAAAAAAAAAAAAAAAAAAAAAAAAAAAAAAAGATGTTTGTATTTCAGAGGATTAATAAGCAGCAGTGGTAAGTAAAAACTTGTTTCACTTACTTGTTTCACTTTTCAGAAGAAAATGAAATTATAGAAAATGAAGGTTAAAAGAGCCACTACCTTGCTAGTAAAGAAGAAAATGCACTCCTAATAAGCTCAACATCAATTTAAACCAAGCTTTGGGCAACGTACTTTTTGTAAGAAACTACAAAAATGCTTGCTTCCCTTTGCCAAAAATGCTTGCTTCCCTTTGCCAGGTGTCAAGAAGGAAATAGGCTTAATTAAAAATACAAAAATAATGAAACAAAATAATGAAACTAAAATAATGAAAATGTTTATTGTCTTTTGTATGGAAGTTGTTGGTGGGGGTAGAGAAGTATATGGAAATCAGCCTTTCAGTTACCCTGTGTTTAAGCACAGCCACCCCATGGCAGTGTTTCTTCCCACCCTTGACTAACAGATGCCTGTCAGATTCATTTCTGGTGCACCCAGTGTAAGAAAGTAGAGGAAAAATTGTATTTGAAACACATGAAGCAAGTACAGGGACTTGCTACAAGGTAAGGACTTACAAAGTCTTACCTTAAGGACTTTTAGTAAGGACTTGTAGTAAGGACTTTGTAAGTAGGGACTTACAAGGACGGAGCTAATTTGAAGTAGGAAACTCAAACTGTTGCTCTGTTGTCTTTAATTAAACTTTCTTGATCCTTTGCCTATTAGCTCATATAAAAAAAAAAATTAAAAAAAAGTAAAATAAAAACAACAACTAAAAAACACCTGCAGCTAGCAGTCAGGAATATTTAAACACAGTCTAGAGAAAAAGGGAAAATGATATTTTTAACTCTCTTCTGCTTTGGTTAATCTGAATGAAACTTCTCAGTAACAAAATATTAACAATGCCTGTTTCTAACATTGCCATAAATAGCTTATAAAACATTGTCTATCGATTCCAGTTTTTGTAGGGAATATATATTACCTTCAAAAGGATTTGAAACTTCAATTAATCTTTTCAATAGCACCTCCACATTCCTCTTTCAATATTATAATTATGAATAGTACAAACTAGAGAGAATAGATTAGGAGGAATCATATTTGATAAACTCCTTTGTCCACTATATGTCACTATTTTCAATGCGGATATTTTAATGGGAAATTTCTGCTGAAAGTTTGCTATGGGGAGAATATGATAAAATAATTAATGCTTCCTTTAAGGGCTCTCAAAACCTGTTGCTTCCATATTTCATAATAAATATTTAGAAATATAGTAAATATTTCATACTTCTAATAAAAATAGAAAAATATTTGCTTTTTCCATATTTTAACATAATTAATCTTTGTATGGAACAGCAAGTTTTTTTGACATTTAAAAATAATTATTCTAAATCTTTTTCTGTTAATAATTGCAAATGCACTATTATGTTCAGCCATTTCTGACTTAAAAGACTTTTCACTTACTTGTTGAATCAAACTGGTCTACCTTAACCCTGATGTTCAAACAGCACCTTTCCAAGGGGCTACTATGCAGATGATCTAGGCTGGCAATCTGCACAATACAGTCTGTATAATCAAACCTGGGCAGAGGACTCCATTCCTTAAAATGAGGCACAGAAACTAAGACTCCCACAAATGGCACAGTTAGCATGTGCTAACCTTAATTTCTATCCAATTAAATTTAAATGAATATACTTTGAAAAGATGAATGTTTCATTCCTCTCATAAAAGTATTGGGAAAATATACAAAATATATATCCAAAGTAAAGCGATGTAAGGTATGACAGTAAAAAGAAAAAAAGCTTTTTGGTCAATAAACAAAAGAAATCAGTTAGTTATCAGTTATCAGGGTGTTCGTTATTTTTCTAGAAATAAAATGAATTGTTTATTAAGATTCTGTTTTTCCTCTCATATTTTTATTTCTTCACATTTTTATTAGTATTCTGTATGGAAGTGATTTCTGCTTAGCTCTGGGAAAGCTGTTATGTATCATCAGATGTCCTTTTGCGTAGCCCCCAGCAAAATATGGTGGGAAAGCTTTACCATCGTAGTAGTTTCACATTCATAAAACACCTTTGCTTCCTTATCACTTCAGACTCTTGACTTTTACTGCCATTAATTGTGATGCTTTCCTCAGGTCATCTGCACCATCCAGCACTCTGGGGACACAGAAGGTTGACACTATCCATTCCTCACCCTCCTGTTGCTGCATATTTTGCTTAAAAATGAGCAGTTATTTCAGATGTACCTATCTCTGCAGAATAAGACTGAGGCACCGCAGAAAGCTGTATCTTCCTCTTCCTCTTCTGCTTGTGTAGGGTTACAATCTGAACTACAACTTTATCCCAAAGGTTCTGAAATAATTGTGAGGTCCTTTGTAATTTTGGAAAGCCTGAAACTCTTAAGGGGTTGTAGAGTGGGGGTTCTGCACAATGGTCATACACTCTGCCCAGAGAGAGGGGCTGCACAGTGATGAATATTCTTGCCTGGCCCACCTTGTACTCTGCTGTCCAAGTATGCTTCAGTGAAACAACAGAGAATTAAACTGGCAAGATTTCTGTTTTCTGAAGTGCCCAGAAGGCATATTTGTCCATATAATGCCAGTACCAATTTAAAAACTAAAAAAAAAAAAAAAAAAAAAAAAATGCATAAGGATTAAGGTGCTGATCTTCTGGTTGCTTACAATAAAACCATCCCCTGAATTTGCTGAATGTTTCCCTTTCCACCCCAAAGGAGCTAGGTATATTGATAAAAATTTACTGAAGTTGCTTCTGGGAAAAAAAAAAAAAAAAAAAAAAAAAAAAAAGAGGAAAATAATAGAATATGCATTTTCAAGACTGGAACATACTTTGAACCTGTTGGCTTTGACAGCCTGTGGTTAAAACATAGTGCAACAGGAGACAATGAATTTCCAACCCTTAGAATGCTGCTTGAGACGTGAAGCAGAAACAAGCAAGTCTGCATAGTGACTGATAAGCTTCCCAAATCCTTCAGGGTTCCTTGTACATCACTATCTTTTTAAAAGGTTCATTTAAGCAAGTAATCCAGGGTTGTGAGCTTTTTTTTTTTTTTTTTTTTTTTTTTCTCTCTCTCTGTGGTCTGATGAGATTAAACTGTGCTTTATGTCTTTAGCCACACCAGCTTAATTCCTCGACTCATAAACACACATGATTCATCCAATGTTGGCACACTTTGTTTTTTAATAATATTCAGGGAGCATTAACAGGAATTTTTTTTTTGTTAACCTCTCTTCACCTTCTCTTTGACCCTTATATTAATTTTGTCTTTCACCTGACACTAAGATAGCTAGGTTGGGAACCATTTTCTTTGTTAATATTCCCTGTATAGTACTTAGTTTGTTGCTAAATCTGGAACTGCTTCTTTTTGAGACTGTACTCTCACAGTCCTAGCTATGAGCCACACGACACTGATGTCAGTATCACAAGGCAGGCCTGAGGCTAAACAACCTGCTTATCAACCTGGCCTTTGGGACTATATGCAGACTACTCTATATTTTGGGAAGGAAACATTGGGTACAGATAGTGCCTAAAGTATCCTCCAAAGCATATTTATCTGCTGCATGAGTATACCTGGACTCTGTGAAACCTCTAGCTGCCAAATCATTCTTGTAACTGATGATGTCAGGGAGATGTTGGGGTTGTCCTGCAGAAGCCCAGTGCCCTGAGGGCATTTGTAGCAAGAGCAGGGCAGCATCTAAGTGACGTGAAGCCAGGTCGAATGCAGGCAGTTTTTAAAAGCTTTGGAAATGCCTGAGTTTTGTTCTCAATAGTTGCCAAAAATAATTGCTCCTAAGAGTGCTTTGTCTTGTGTGGTGACAGGATTGGTATTGGTTACAAATCAGATTCTCCCCTTGGATGCTGGACAATCATCACTGCCTAGACCAATTCAAAAGAAACTGTAGAATTAGCTCAGTCCTGCACTGACACATTCCCACAGGAGTATATTATAACACATTATCAGAAAGGAAATAGGTGAATGAGCTTAAAATGCACCCAATACTAGGTTTCTAGGGCATAAGATACCACAGAAATATTGTTTTTATTACATTATGTACATTTAGACAGGAAGATAGAGTCCTCATGGACTGGATTATATATATATTCATGTATGCTTGTACAAACTGTAAGCATGGGTGCTTTCTACCACTTTGCACTTGCAGTGTTGAAGGGGCCTGTTCCTGGCAACTCAGGTGCAGGAAGCTCCAAACTCTTGCACTTGGAACAAAGCACATATTTTACAGAGGCTGTCTAAACTAATGATCAGCTAAAAGAACCATTGTAGTAACTTGAAGTAACTGCAAAGGTGTATTGCTATCTTCTGAAAGTCTCATCAACTTATAAAAACATATTTGAATTGTAGTTCAAGGTCAGTATCAATATGTGGTTGTTTATTAGCAACTAATTGATCTTCTTGCTACCTTCTGTGCTCTGAATTAGGCTTTACCTAGACAAAAACAGGACTCATTAACTGTCATATTGTGCAATCAAAGTGTGCTTTTGTAATACTTCCCCGGCTATCCTACTAGGCATTGGATTTTTCTGTACCTGATTTATATAGAAAGGACAATACATGCAATGAAGTACTGCCTTGGTATTTTGTATGGTGAGCTAATATTTAGACTTCTATCAATCATTTTGTCATATATAAAAGAGTAATGCCAAGCTGAGCTTTTGTATCTCAAATATTTGAAAATGTTCTTATAGGTCATCTAATGAAAGATCATGACAGATCACCTGTCAAACAAAAAGAACCATTCTTAATTTAGTAGTGAGGCATCATTTATTTTATATGCATAGTGTAGGCATACGGTGAGTATTACTGGCCCAGACTCTGTACAACTGTAAGCCAAGCCTCTGGGAAAATTACTTGTCCAGGCTCAAGAAAAAGGTGTAAATATTTTCCATTCCATCTGTCAAAAATATCAACCCATGGCAACAAGTGTGAAATCTTAGAAACTGTCATCCTGAAAAGTCACTGCCTAATGCCACATGGTATTTTGATGCAGCAAAAATGAATCCTTTCAATCCACTCTGCAAAACTCATAATAGTAGACTGTTTGTTCTGAATAGTATGTTCTTTTGTCAAAACAGAGATTTCAGAGGCTGGTCATGATCCTCTAAAGGATGTCAAAACTCTAAGCAGAGTTAGGTTGCCAAAATCATGAGTCCAGTCCACTCTACCAGACTTTTTAACATAGTTTTGTGCTGAAGCAAGAAGTGGGAGAGAACAGCTCCAAGAGCTGCTGTTTTCCACTGTCACCTGCAAGCATCCAGGACCATAAGTCCCCAAAGTGCAGCTTTGTCCATCACTGTGCAGAGCAGCCTACAGAAAGACCAGAGGGCCTTGACTAACTACATTTACCAAGACCCAGAAGCATTGTAGAAACAGAGTCCCTGTACACAGGACAGAGACTCAGAAGGCAATTATTACCAGTTCTGAGGTGGAAAAATATCAGTTCTGAGGTGCAAAGTATTTTGCTTTTGGGAAATGAGTAAACATCCATGCATCAGCATGAGACCTGCATCATGTTTTTGATGGTATCAGTCACAAGATGCTAATGATTTGAAAAAAGCAAGCTGGCAGGAAAAGACGGGAGGAGACAGAAAAGACAGCATATGGAGCTGAGCGTCTCTGTGTCTCGTATAAATCCCAGGGATTAGTGAGAGTGAGCTACTCCTTTTCGTGTAGTGAATCATGTGAATCATTAGTATTCTGTGCTTTAAGGGACAGTGTTAAACTTTAGGTAAATAATGTCGATATGTATGGTGGTAATAATTGTGTTTTATACATAAAGCTCCTTTTACCTTTTTCTTAGAAGCTTGAGGAAATATTTTTCACTATTCTTATTCCATTTACAAGATTAGTCCTTATGAGCCACCACTGCCAAGCGCAATTATTTGCTGAGACAGGTAACTCATTTTAAAAATATAATGAAACCTTCAGATTGAGATTGTCCACCAGACAAATAAACTGCCCTTCATGTACAATGAGTGCAAACTCTGTAATTCTACACTACAAATTTATTTAGACTACTACAAACATTGGTGAACAAGACCAAAGAGGAATTTGACCATACCATAGAAAAGTGTTTGCAATTTACAGGAGCTAGAAGCAATTAATGAAAAAAGGTGAAGTGACATCTAAAATTTATAGGAAAAAAAATAGTATTCTACAAAATGACATGTGCAGAAGCACTGAAAAACACCAGGACTGATATTTATTGCCAAATTATATGAAAGTATAAAAACATTCAATTAACAGCTATAAAATCCTACTATAATAAACCTGAGAATTATGATATGGACTCAGCTTTTGTAGGTCATGACTACTGTAGCAACAGTGTTGCATTACTTCTTGTCAGCATTTAGTTCTGAAAAATCTTTCAACTTTTTTTGTTCTCAGAAAACAAAAAGCATTTAATTCAGCTGGACTAGTGGAAAAATACATTTGTATTTTTATCATCAAAAATATTGGTAAGAGCTTCCTGCCAAATCAGGAACTCACTTATACTGCATAATCTCATAAACAATTAGTTGTAAAATTAATTTTGTTTTATCTCTGATTTTGTTTTCAGATAAAGTTTAGATTCTTACTATTTCTTTATGTAAAAGCTACATAAAGGATATGGCAGAGAATAATAATGTCTTTAAAAGTCAGTAGACAAGGTATGAAAACTGAACAATACATACAAGATACCTGAGTCTTATATGATACTGCTGTCTCAAGCAGGTTCATCCTTCTCAGATGACAGCTTCTTCAGGGCTGTCTGGTTGAGCTATTGGAGCTTAGGTAAGTGAGCACAGCTGTCATTCAGAGTTTCATCCCCATAGAGACACTGTACAGCTTCCCAAACTTTCAGTTCAGTCTTTTCTGTATTCCAGCGGTGACACTAGCAGGTAGCTGGGCTCCAATTCAGCAAAGAATTGAGCCCTTAACACAAAGGTGCTGGTAATTGCCCCTTCAATCAGCAATCAGCATCATAGCCAATGAATAAATGAAGAAAATAAAAAGAAAGAAACAAACAAACAAAAAACAAAACAAAGCAAAACAAAAAAAAAAAAAAAAAACAAACAAACAAAAAAACAAAAAACCACCACCACCACCAAAAAAAACTTGTAAAAGTCAACACGTTGTTTTCTCAAGAGAGTTTGTAATAGAAAGGCTACAATTTTAGACAGATTTTTTTGTACCTCCTATAAACTCTCACTCCTGGGACTTGCACACATTCTTAGTTCAGATCAGTACAGATAGCTGCAGCTCTTACTTCAGTAATGTGCTCTTCTTAAGACTTTAAAACATGATCTTTCTGACTTGTTGAGGTTAGAGGGTACTAGTTGGAAGGCAATAAGAGGGATGCCTCCTCAGTGTCTGATCTCGTGATGCCTAATCCCATCAGCTCTTAGTGGGCATGTCTCCTGCTGCTGGCAGCATGCTGCCTTTGCTGTGATCTTTGCTGGAGTTCCTGCAGATACCCATATGGCTTGGACTGCTGTTGTATGCTGCTCCTTTGTGCAGCCATGGGATGAAAAGATGAAGAAATGTTCAGCTCTATTTTGTAGTGCCAGGTCTTATATGCCTTTGGTTTTGTCCCACTACCTGCTTAGACTGGCATCCTTCCTCCCCATATCACTTGTGACACAGCCTCATGTTCCCTCTTCTTTGGCTGTTGCTCTGAACAAACCTGTTCCAACATAGGGTTTTATGTAAAACTACTTTACCTAGAATGTTGAATTTTAGTACTTTCAATTATTCTTTTGAAAACAAAAATGCCACTGAAGGAAATGGGAAATAATACTTAACATAAAATTTCATCACAGCAGAATGAAAAATAGTAGCTATTCCTGACAAATGCATGCATGGTTCATTATTCATCAAAGCAACACATCTGAGGTAGGTAGATGAGCAAACTGAGTTTACCTAGCATCATAATTCTAGACACACTAAATACTATTTTAGAAGCACATAAATAACCTTTCATGATATCTAGAGAGTTTAATATCTTGCCATTGTTTGATTAATATAAAGCTGCTGCATTTATTAATCATGAGGCTTGGATGAGTTCCACATCAAATTCAAGTAGTTAAAAGCTGAGAGCCATCATGAAGCAAAGTAACGTGTAAATTATGAATTCTACATAGTAATAGTTAGAAGGAAAAAAACTCACTTATCTTTTAAGAGCAATAGGTTTCCCAGAGAGTCCAGAATAACCCTACATGTAAATCTGTTAAAGGATCTGCCATATAATGATAGAAAAGCTTGGATTGGAAGAGACCCTAAAGACCACCTAGTTCCAACCCCTTGCCATGGACAGGGATACTATCCACTAGATCATGTTGTCCTGGGCATCAGAATAGGTACAAATCACAACATTTCAATTATTCTGGCATGCCAACATTTTAAAGTCCTGTTCTCAATCTCTCTCTCTATATATACACACACGTGTATACATAAAATTAAAACCTTTTTAAAAAAGTCATTTACTTCTCTAAATTTTCCTTCATAATGTAATTCTTTGAGGCAGAATAAGGCAGCTGCACAAAGTCTTCATACCATGTTGGAAGCAATTTCGAGGCATGGGGGGGCGGCGCGGCCGCGCGCCGCGGGGGGGCGGAAGGATGTAATTGGTTTATGGCTTTGGTTTGGTTTTTACTTAAGGAATATGTATGTCTGTATGCGCCCATGAGACTGAAAGCTCAATAGCTGGAGTTCACAAACAATTTTAAAATCAAAATATTGAGAAAAAGTGCAAGAACATATTAGCTCCTTTGTCATTCTGCATGTACATTCAAATAGGCTTTCTATACTGTAAAATGCAAAATTGGATATTAATTACCTATTATCATCATATCTTGCCTGTGGGATTTTATTCTGTGTCCAATTATGATGATTAAATACTGGTAGTATAAAATGTAGACATTCTATTTTTCCTTTCAAGGCCAACACATCAAACATTTCTAGATATACTATTGTCTTAAGCAAGTGAAAGAGAAGACAATATTTCCCTATGGTGAAATGATAGTATTTAGGTGTATTTGAACCTCTAGGATGAAAAGGAAGAAAAATAACAGCTTTGAATGACAGAAAATAAGAGAAAGTATCAAAAATCAGGTGATTATGGCTAAGAACTGATTTCCCACCTTATTTCCAGGTGAGAAAGGAGTAACAAAATGACACCTTCCAGGTAGCTTAAAATTGCGAAAGGATTCTGTACATAGAAACAAACAAACAAACAAACAAACAAAAACAGTAAACATTACTTTTAACATTCTGTGCTTCAAAATAAATTCATTTTACAATGCTTCTTTAATAACTCTGTTGGCTTCACATCGTGCAGCTGTTTAATGAGTGATAACTTCCATAATGTTGCTTATTGCAATACAGTTATCAGCCTGTAACAAAGAGCTATGGAGAATAAAATTAAAGTCACAGAAAACCAAATAACATAAAAAGTTTTTGAAGGACAACATTAGGGAAAAAAAATATATATTGACGTATAGATTATATCAGTAGGTGTCATACCCTCCTTTTTCTTTCTTTCCTTTATTTTTTTTAATTTTTACTACCTCATTTAAATTAAAACAATCAAAAACAAACAAATAATAATAAAAAAGCTTAATAGCAAGTAGACCAACTGGTCTATTCCAGAGATCTGTGTGTGCTTAAAATGATCTTAGAAACTGGTGAATTTCTGCAATTTTTGATTTCTTGAAATCCATTAGAAAGAAACTCAAAGTGAGGTCCTCAGTCAAGTAGCCTGGAATATTTCCAATGGCTTTTTGTCTTTGTTCTATGAACAATCTGAACAATTACCTGCTATGAGTCCAGGACATCAGTTGTTTAGTGTACTTTCATGGTGAATTGCATAATTATTTCATTCCTTCCCACCAAAACTATGTATACATATGTGCATAGTAAGGTGTGCATGGCTGTCACAGCTAGTTGGAAGGAATTCAGATATCTAAGCAAAGTGCATCTTCTCTTTGTGTGAATTTTCTCTCTTTTCTTCTAACAGACAAAGGCATATCTTCAATAAATGTGAATGTGAATGAATAATTGAATTTTCTTCCTTTTATTCTGCTCATGCTTCCAGAATTTTCTATGAGATAAAAAGCTGCATTCAAACTCCTATTTTCTTAAAATAAAACACAACATGGACAGCAGTAGCAAATATGTGTGAGTGGGTAGAGTGTCATGCACACATGATAAGTATCAGAAAGGATATAGGGTGGGTATTACTGCTGCTTTTTTCTGTCCCCAGGATTGTGTATATTAAACATATGTTTTTGTCTTAAATATTCTCTTCTACCAGAGAACTGATTAAAAAAAAAAAAAGTTTGTGACTACACAGTGATATTTTACTAGTGTTTTAACCAATCCATCAATTATATTTTAATATTTGTTATAAATTTGTTTCTCATAATTGTGATCAATTAATAATCAATAAGTTAATATCAAACATCATTTAGTTGTTTAAACAATGCAAAATTTTCCTCCAAAAGAAAACATAAGAACAGATGGGGAGAAGAAGTTAAGAATTATTATTGACAAGAGTCCAAGCTTTTGAATTTTCTGTGTTATTTACCTGTGATTTTTCATTTCTAATAACAAGGAAGCAATATTACTATGGAGACTAAATATCTTTGCAATTAATCTGCTTTCCTCAGAAATTTTTAGACTCTATCCATTTTACCCACTGAAGAGTGAAACTGGGAAGTGAAGATAGTGCAGTCTAGATCAAAAAAATAATGGGGAAAAAATTATTCTCTTTGTCCTGTGGTATTCCTTGAAGCATGCGTGCTCATTGTAAAGCAAGATAAATCAGAGAGAGAGAGAGAAAAAAAAAAAAAAAAAAAAAAAAAGGAAAAATGAAAAGTAAAAAACTGGCCTCAGGCAGCCTTATGATTTATATAGGTTTTATATATGGCTATATTTTGTTCTGTTTGATGAAAGATAAAGAGAGTACAAAGCACTTGGCATTTCAGTTGGTTGTTCTTTGTATGATTGCTCCCCACCACCATTCTCCACTCAAGAGAAAGAAGCAAAGGCTGGACTTGTGGAGGTGTAACTCCAGATAAGAGACACTGAAGGCTAATCTGAAGAGGAATTTGAACAGAATTATTCTGAAGAGAGTTCAGTGCTACTTTTTCTATAAGAAATTCTAGTACAAAGATGAGGAAGAAATCTTCCTCTTTGTACCCAGAGAAGTCACAATCTGATCATTATGCCAGTGCTCAAAAATCATCAGAAAAAATTTAAACTGATAGCTACACAGTTTAACATACAATTTTTTTTAATTTTTTTTTTTTTTTTTTTTTTTTTTGGACTGATGGGATTTGATCATTCAAAACTGAATATTTTTCTTATAGGATGACTTATATGATGAGAAAAATAAAATAAAATATGGAAACCATTTTGCTGTCATAGTCTCTCGATCCCTCTATTTAGGGTGTTAAAAAAAATTACCACCTTGATAAAGCTCATTAAAAAATACAGGCAGAAGGGAAGGACAACACAAGTCACGAGGTCACACGCTATTTTCTTCACTGGGGTCGCAGTTGTGCCAATAGCTACCCTTGTTTCATTAGTACATCAGATAAAAGAGCTGGAAAGAAATCTCTTTCCATGTCTACAGATGAGGATATCTGAAGACCTTTGCTTGCTTGTGTGTACCTCTAAGGTTTTATCAAACTTAAATTACCATGTAGAAAATACCATGCTAAAATCTAACTTCTTTTTCTGCTGTTCATTATACAACTAAGGAAGTAATTCGGCCCAGAAGCTTTCATCCAGCTCTTTCAAAAGGGGATGCTTGGCAAACCTCTGTAAAGGGAATAACGTAAGATAGTATCCACTCTGTTCAGGGAAAAAAGCCGTAATGTTATAATAACTGGCATAACTGTTTCTGTTTGGGCACCAATGGAAAATACTATTAATTCTGCCTAGATAAAAGATGCAATAAGTATTTTTCCTTCATGCTTTCTTTTTATCTTCTGAATCTATCACTCCTGAAAGCTAGCAGTCCTGCAGAGTTGGATCCAATAGTTTTGCCTATGTGCCTGTTTTCCAGCAACTGAGAGTTGTTTGGAGAGAAGCACATAATCCAAATCAGTAGCATCCTAATGGGAGCTGATTTCATCAAGGGATCAAATTAATTCCAAGCAACATAAGCTACTAGCAGGAACAGCAAACTCCCTATATCTTGATGGTTGCTATAATTCAAAACAAGATAGACTGCAAAAATTCAGAATAGCATAAAGGAAAACAGAAGTTCTCTCTACTTAACTACTAAACTCTCAGCAAAACTGATAGGGTCACCTTAGAAAATCAGACAGATAGAAATGGACAATAAACTAGTTTTTTGTAAAATGGAGACACATGATTATGGACAGAAAGGAGAAAAAGAACTTTATATAACCCTATGCTAAGAAACTAATAAATGTTTAAATTGACCTTGACTGAAAGATCAGAGTGGTACCAGCATCTCGTCATGATGTTAAAACCATGAAAAATGTTAAAAACAAAAACAACAACAACAACAACAACAACAAGTTGTGGATGGAACTACTTTAAAACAAAAGAGCACAGGAGGTCAGTTAGGACCAGACATAGATATGCTGGTCTGAGCTAGTTGTGACTTCTGTAATTGGTGTTGAGAGACCTAACACACAGAAATCTCTAAGGAAGCCCCACAATAAGGGCATTCACAGCCTAAAGATCCCTGTGGTGTTTATGCAATACCTGTACACCTTGATGGTTAGTAGCCATAGGTATATGAACAAATGAGCTGCTCTTGATTGGGTGACAATATAACACCTTTCAGTTTCTGTTAGCATGCTGTATAGCAGCTCTCAGTCTCTTCCTACTGCCTTTTCTGCTTCAGTAGACAATGCTTATGAAAAAATTCTACCTTTTGGATTACTGCTATTCAGACTTCAGTCCTTTGCCTCATCAGCTTTTTCTGAAAAAAAAATAATAATAATAATAATTAAAAAAATTGCTGACGTCTATATTAAGCTTTCTTCTTTCCATGCAGTTCTTGTTAATTATGGGACACCGGAGCCAAACACTGCCACATAAATGTTCACTCCTCTAAAAAATCACTTGTATCTACACTGGAACTACTGCTACTGACCTGGATTCTTTGAAGTACCCCGCTTAGATGTACTAATTTACTGTTATGTTGCCTTGCTCCTGTTTTGGGGTCCAAGATGCCCCATTGTTAACAACAACTAATCATTTGTAGTCAATTCTGATTTGAAATGAACCACTTTGCTGGAAAATCTGCCATAGAAGGAAGAAAATGTCTGTTAGGTTCTGCATTCTACAACAGGTATTGATGTAGATCAGTTCATGTATTGATGTAAACACAGCTCATCTGTGCTGATGATCTTAGAACCAAGTCTTATTCCCTGGGATGCACAAGTAAGATGGTACATATGTTTTGTTTGGAATGAGCCTCTAACACAAATATATATATGTACAGATCTGTACTTACATATATATATGGATTTTCTTTCCAAATTCCATATCTTTCTGAGACTAATTCTTTCCATGAACCCTTCTTTATAGCCTTCCCTTATTTCCAGTGCCCTGATTCTCCAGTTTTCCAAATCTGAATAATCTATGTACAGAAGCATAATGGACAGTCACCACCACCTCAATGGTGGTTCTGTCTCATCTCTCTATATGTGTTGGAAGATTCAAGACATTCAGGTTTAGTCCAGATGTTACTAAAATTTACAAACAGACAGTAAAATTGGCAGATAACAAATATCAGGCTTCTATTCAAGGGGTCAACTTTGGTTTCAGACTTTCTCCCCTTCCTCCCAATCATCTGCTGTCTGTCAACACTCACAGTTTAACTTACTATTTTCACCTATGAAAAATGTTGATGTCATGAAGTCTTCTGCATGACAGCCGTCTCCGCAGATTCTTTTAGAGATTTACAGTCAATCCACTTCTCCTGATGTTCCTCACTGGAGTCCAGCTCACCTGCTCTACATTTCAGATGTGTTGAATTTGTGAGGGGTTCAGTCGGAGATCAAAATTAAACACAGATGTCAACAAATGAGCTAGAAGTCATGTTACAAGCAAAGGGGATCAATATGGGCATTCAATAGATTAAATGGAACCTAAAGAATCATTCAGCTGATCAACTATCAGACACCTATTGATCACTCTAAAACTCTATTCATTGCATTATTTTTTTGTAAGTGTCTCACTCTGAGCTGCCAGTAAGTGACCCAAAGCTTTTTCCGCAGTAGCACCATTGTCATGCTTCCCTAATCGTATCCTTCAGACTCTCTTTAGGAGGTAATGATCACATACATTCATTGTCACTTCTCACTAATCAAAACCGTACTCAAATTTCTGCCCTAATCTAAACATTTCTGTGAATCACAACACCTTATTTTCTGCTCTACTGGTTTTCATCTTAAATGTATTACTCTCCCTTCCTCAGTTCTTTGCAGCAGTTTTCTGATGTAGAGTGGTCATTTCTTCTAAAATGACCTCCAACACAAAACATTTGGAAAGTTGGTATAAAAACTGGGATCTTCACAGTCCAGTCAAAGGAAAAGAGAATGCGCAAGACAAATGTGCCATCTACCCTGGCAATTTTGGACATTTTGTAACACAGAACCTCCACATAACTGTGGTGGCTAAATCGGGTGGGATTTGGATATAATCCATGGTGTAAAACAGCCGTGAGAAAGCCATCTTGCTAGAAGCAATGTACTTATAATATATTCTAAGGCAAGAACAATTACAAAAATCCCCCCAGTATAAATATAGCCAGAAAGTATAGATCATGAAAGGTCAGTTGTGGTTCTGCCCACAGTGTTATCCTGGTACATATAGCAGAATCTGTACCACTACGGGGAAAATGGCTGAGGTTTTACTGAAGACTTTAAAGACAACTTCCACTCTACCTTTGTTGCTGCTGTGATCTGGGACTCATCCTGAATTAATAAGAACAGATGCATTATCTGTATTGCAAGTGTTAATATATTCTATTTGTCAGCCAGCTAATATAAAACCCGACCTTTCTGTCACCAAGAGCTGATCACCTGAAGCCCTGTTCTAAGATTTCTCCTCTCAACCAAAGTTATTTCTTGACTATCACTGATTTTCCCTTTATACCCCTACCAGAAATTTCACTTTTCCTTCAAAATGTTGTGCGTCTTCTCATCTGTATCCAAATCTGCTATCATGTCTTCATCTGCTCTTTCTATGTTTGTCTTGTGTTTCCTTGTAGCCCAAACATCTTTTGTTTGGAGCAACTATACAGAAGATGTTCTTCAGGAACCTACCTTCAGGAACCTACCAACCTACCTTGGATAAAAAAGGTCAATGCAAGGTATTTTCTGATATGGTCTAAAAAATCATATCCTTCTAGCAAAACTTAGAAAAGAATACTACTAGTAAGTGAAAGGTTTTTTACCTGCCTGTTTGGCAACATTACTGTTCAGTGCTGTATCCAGATGCAGAACTTTACCATCACAGACACAAATGTAATGTTTGACACCAAAGAACACAAACAAATTTTGACAACCTTAAACTTCAGTGAAATATTTTTTCAACTAAGGCTTCAGCCATACTAAATAACAAAATCAGACCTTAACTGTTTGTACATTTTAAAATGTTTATGCTTTTTTTTTTTTTTTGTTAACATACATACTAGTTAGCATATGCAGAGTATATTTGAACAGGAAGATGACATGTTTTTATTTTTTTTAATTATGTAACTATATATGTATAATTATATAATAATTATATATTATTATACATATTAAATATATTTATATATTTGTATATATTTGTAATATATGTTATGTATATTACTATACAGATTAAATATGTATAATTATAATATATGACTATATATATGTATAAAATGTTTTTAATTATATAATTATATTTAAAGCCATCGGTGTTTCTTCAAGGATATATTTAATATTCAGTTACTTTATGCATAGATCTCAGTTCTATATTCCACATTCCACATAAATTTCTTCAGATTTACATTAGAAATAACAGATTTACGTTTGATTTGTCTGGTATATACAGAAGAGGTAAAATCAAAGGCAGTTAATATCCCACAATTCTATGTACAATATACAGTGAAGACTGTCTTTTGAGCCATTCTCCCCAGACCTACCTTGGAATTCAATCTAGTGTATATTTCCTATGTGTTTAGTCCTGCTTGTTTGTATGCACCTTCATAGAAAATTCATAGAAGTTAGGATATGGACAATGATTTTTATCACATAAAGTCCTTCAGCATGTAGTAGCACATGCATTAGAAGGATAGTTCATGAGATCTACTAATGAAAAGAGAGGACCGGGTACCATTATCTCTTGTTCCTATTCTTGTCTCCATTAATTACACGCTATGTAACCTTAGGGAAGCCTCTGTATCTTCTTTCAGTTTTACCTATCTGTGTAAAATTACAGAAGTGCATTCAATGACTTTTAGTGTCATCAGAACATTCATATCCTGCATCTTTATTTGTAATTAGGGTGAGTGCATGGAACCCTAAAATTTTCTAAATAATATGAAAATAACATAACAGTGTTATGCAGTGGCAATTGTAATGAATTGTTTTGTTTAACGATTGAGTCATCATAGAGTGTACTTGCCCTGTGATTATTCTTCTTGGTGCTTGCCTTAAAAAGATAAATTAACTTCCTCACTTTGTTTCACTAGAAGTCTGATTAATTTTGTATTTAAGATGCCCTCTGCTCCTATTAATTCATAAGGAATGATGTAAATAAATAAATATATAATTAATGCTGAGGTCACCTTCATTTGGCCAAAGCATGTGATATGCCTTTTCCTACCCAAGTTTTTGGCTTATATTCTGTGCAAAATTCTAATTGCTGGATCTGAGAGTTTGAAAAAAATGGAGGAACTACTCCTGATAATAACATATAAATTATGTATGTGTGTGTTTGTCATTCTCTGGGCATATTTGCTTTTTATTTCTATTGGCAATTGTACCAGGTTTAAGCACTCTTCAGGTCTGCCATCCTCTGTATCATGCATCAGCTGTGAGTTTGCTTGCAGAGCTGTGGTAAAATGTTTCAGATTATCAGGAGATACCAGCACAACAAGCATCTTCTGTACACCTAAAAATATACATGTCCTCTTTATTCCCAACAGAGACTGCAATAGATTTCTTAAATATGTGTAAGAATTTGAAAAGCTAACTTAAATGCATCTAAGCAACATTTTATAGCCAAGCCAGTAATGTGGAATAGATATCCTATTCCCGGGCTGTGTTATTTATTATTATACTCTCTTGGGCAATTAGTTGAAGGTCCACATTTGACATATATGATCTGAATACTCAAACAGCTCATTACAGGTACTGTTATTTGTTTTTGAAATGGATTGGATTCTTGTAGGTGCAAATGACAGATATATATATATATATATACTTATTTATTTCTCCATTACAAACCTTGCAGATGCAAGTACTTTCTTCAAAAAGAAACTGGATTATATTATACTTAAATGTACATGTAAACTATGCAAATATTTAAGGCTAAATTGTTCATCACTTTTTTTCATAGACCCATAGATTTCCTCTTTTCATAACAATGAAATTAGCATACAAGTGACCAACTCTTTATTATTCTCTTAATGACTATTAATGATTATTAGCTATATTATTTTTAAATAATTTATTATGTTTCTTTCCCTTTCCACACTAATATATCTAGTATCTAAAGTAGTTGTGCTTTTTTTTTCTTTTCTTTCTTTCTTTCTTTTTTTTTTTTAATATTACAGTTGATCAGGTTGTTACTCTGTAATGTAAACTGGCATTTCAAGTTCTTTATAGGGGAATATGAGAGGAAAAGAGCATTTTTTTTTTTTTCTATTTACATACATGATAAACACCTTCCTGTTTTATTGACACATTCTAAAGACTGACATCCAGACATTTTGTACAAACAAAGGGAAGAAAGAAAGAATTTAGTTTGAGGTCACCTTATCAGATTTAACCTTCAAATAGCTCAGTTATAGTACATAAGTCAGTTATTTACTGCATTCATGATGTTTCAACATAAAATTAAGAGTTAAAACATATAAGCATAATAAACATATTCATCTATTTAAAAGAATATAAAAATCAGAAGTAGCAAGCAAAATATTTATACAGTACAATTTTAAGTTAAGAAAGAGAATGCCTATGTATTATTCAGGTTGATTAGCAGAGATACAATCAATCTCGCAAATCAGGAGACCTAAGAAAAAATCTGCTCTATTTATAGCAAGTGCTCCAGAGCAAGCTCTGCTCTTTTATATGAAGCAGCAATATTACAACTGCAGAACAAGCACTTTGTGGGACTTACGGCTCTTGGCAGGACACAGAAACTGGTTCAAGGCCAAAGAAATAACACCAAAGATGCTGCTGTTGAGGAGAAAATGCAGAAAGCAAAAGGTACAAATACATAAGAAGTGTAAAAGCATGGGTAACATCTGAAATCAAGTTTAACCCAAAGCACAGAGAAGGAAGTTTAGATGAAAATGAAGTAAAAATGGGCAGGCACAGGGACTGGTTTGGGGATAAACAACAGACAACCAAATAGGCATGGAGAGTATTCCCAGCAGCAAGCAAATAAAATTTTCCTGGGCAAACTGTATATTCTGCATACAGATGAGGGATGCTGCTCTATAAAATTCTCATTTCCAGGTGTTGTTTTTCAAGAAATAACACGCTAATGAAATGGGTGGCTGCTGGCTGGGTTGTAAGCAATTCTCAGACAATCCATATGCATACAGCAAAGGTTATTGCTTCTTCCACTGCATTTCAGAGGTTAAAAGTAAAACAGAAAGAGCTTGAAACTGCTAGATGAACAGGAAGCCACCCCATCTGCTAATGTTCTAGTACTAACTTTTTCACTGCAGAAGAAACCATATAAATCTGCCCTCTCCACCTCCTTCCCACAAGGGGTTAACTGACTGAATAACAATAGCATCTTAATTGCAATTGTTGTGGGATCTAGAAATGCTCCTCAATATGAGTGAGCATACTATTGTTGCCACTGCCCTCTTTGAGTCCCAAATACAAAGTGTATCAATTAAAATTGAAAGGAGAATACATGATTTGTTATGATATCCAATCCAGCATTGTGGGATACTAAAGGTATTAGATGACACTAGAATAATTAGATTATATTACTATATAATAGTTTCTATGTAACTATATAATAGTTTCTATATTACTATATAATAATCTAATAGATTATATTAGATTATATTACTATACTATATTAGAGTATTTAAGAGTAATTGTCAGGAAACTGTTGCTGTGTTGTGGGTTTCTGTGAAAGATCAAAAGTGTTGTTGAAGAGGCTCTTATGTCAAAAAGTTTTCATTTCTGATGAGAAAAGTTTTGTTTTACAGCTAGGCCCAGCTGTTTTTTGCTGGTATTCTTTCTGTTGTGAGGCAAGCATTCTTAGGAACATGTTTTTATATTTGGGTTCCCTAAGATGCAAAAATAGAATTCCTAAATTCCAGTGAGCTAACCCCAGAAACTGTTCATTTTTGTCTGTCAGCTCAGAAAAACATACGGACTTTCATACAATGCATGCTCTCATCAGCCAGCTGAAATATGCACAGAATTTTGCAAATCTAGCTCCCTCAGGCTGTTTCAACATAAATGATTTTATTTTATTCCATCCTTATTATGGAAAATTTGTGTGGCTCTGGTGATAGAAACAATCAGTTCTATAGCTCCGCTAAGAAACTCTAAACCTGGCAAAACAGTTTCCATTACTCATGCTTTTGTGAAAGTTTAATGAGTCAAATTAAAAAAAAAAAGTAATAGTAAAAAAAAGTGGAGACAAATTTACATTGTACTAACATCAAAAGGGCAAACGACTTTCAAGTTTTATCATCAATATTAAAATAGAAAGTAGAACTCTGATTTGCTCCCCCGCAAGAGTAGCCTTGGCTCCCCAGGCCACATTTTAAAACTGTGGATCATATGATGAATTTTACTGGTTTTACCTAAGCCTCAAAAGGGAGCTAGCAAGTTCTTCAGGCTTCAAGGAGGAATTGAACATATCAAGTGCATATATCCCCTTTAAAACTATAGATTGTTTTGGCTTAATGCCTTAATGGCAGAAAATTACTCTTTTTAATCCCCCATTAATGAGTGTTTTTATTTCTTGTGTGCTGTGTGCTTGCTGTATTTGAACAGAAGGGAAGCAAGTTTCATGACCAGAGAAATGTACTGCTCTCCCAGTGCATGTGAATATTACTAGCATATAAATTACATCGCTGCTTGTTAGACAGGTCAGACTGTCAGTTGGGCCAGCGCTATGCAGATTAAGCATGCATCAGTGTGGTACAATATTGAAACACTATGGAACAAAGTCTGTATGCAAAAAAATATTTTTCTGACTGGATTTGTAGCTGTTGTTCAAAAATGTCCCTTAAGCTGTAAGCTTCATTTAAAGATCACTGAAGTATTGAATCATGATTAACCAACCTGACAGGACAAGTGGCTGGAGAGATGAGGGGAGAGCAGTGGATGTTGTCTACTTGGACATTGGCAAGGCTTTCAACACTGCCTCCTGTGATATTCTCATATGCAAACTCAGGAAAGGCAATCTGGATGAGTGGACACTGAGGTGGATTGAGAACTGGCTGAATGGAACGTCTCACAGGGTTGTGATGAGTGGCGAAGAGTGTAGTGGAAGGCCTGTAGCTAGCAGTGTCCTTCAGAAGCCAATACCAGGTCCAAACCTGTTTAACTTATTCATCAATGACCTGGATAAATGGACAGAATGCACCTTCAGCAAGTCTGCTTATGACACAAAACTGGGAGGAGTGGTTGATAACCAAGAGAAGGAAGAAGAATTTCCATTCAGAAGGATCTCCACAGACTGGAGAGCTGGGCAGAGGAACTTCTTGAAATTCCACAAAGGCAAGGGCAGGGTCCTGGACCCGGGAAGGCATAACAGGCTGGGGGCTGTCCTCCTTGAAAGCATCTCTGCAGAGGACTTGAGGTTCCTGGTGGACAACAACTTAATCATGACCTAACGACGTAGTCTTGTGACCAAGAAGACCAATGGGCTAAGCTGTGTTAGGAAGAGCATTGCCAGCTGTTCAAGGGATGTAATGCTGCCTTCAGCTCAGCCCTGTTGGGGCCACACCTGGAGTGCTATGTCCAGTTCTGGGCTCCAAAGTAGAAGAGAGACCTGTAGCTCCTGGAGAGAGTCTAGTGAAGGGCTACTAAAATTGTTAAGGGACTGGTACATCTCTCATATGTGGAAAGACTCAGGGAGCTGGGCCTATTCAGTCTGGAGAAGAGAAGACTCAGGGGGGCTCTGATCAACATGTGTAAGTATCTGAAGGGAGGGTGTCAAGAGAATGGAGCTAGACTCTTAGTGGTGACCATCAGTACGACAAGAGGCAATGGGCACAAACAGCAACACAGAAAATTCTGCCTGTATATGAGGACAAACTTATTTACTGTGAGGGCAACTGAGCACTGGAACAGGTTTCCCAGAGAGGTTGTAACTTCTTCCATGGAGGTATTCAAAAGCTGTCTAGACTCAATACTGCATAATGTTTTCTACGGGACCTTGAGCAGTGAGGTTGGACCAGATAATCTCTAGACGTGCCTACTAACCTCAACCATTCTGTGCTTCTGTGATTCTATGAATTAATAGAACTAAATACATGCTTAAGTGTATGAACTCATTAAAGGGTCGCTGAATTTATAACTTTAATGACTTTTTTTTAAAGGGAACGTCAGGGAAGAACTTTTATATTTCAAGTGTGTAGAGTGTACAAAAATGATAAAAGATACTGTGAATAAGACATGAAGGTTTTTGCACAGCAGTGTAATTAGAAAACATATATGATCAATGACAGGAATAACTTTTCAAGTAATTGATAGTAAATCCTGAATTTGACATGGCATACCAAACCACTGTCAAGATTAAGAGTGATATACTCAGCTAATCTGAAGAACATGTCATTTTTTTATGTAGATTGTGATTTGTTTCTGTGTCATCTAATGAAACAGAGAACATAAAACAAGCTCCGCCATCATTGTCTATCTTAGGATGATCTTCTACACCAAATTGTGTAGGTCAACCTTTGTGTGCTCCTCAATGTTCGGTGCACATCTGTCTCAGAGATTGCCTGGATTTCTTACTAAGATATGGCTAGTTAGTTCTAGTTTCCAGAAAAGGTTGGTGGAAAAAGTATTTTCAGTCCTTTGCTTAAAAATTGACGCATTTTTTTTAATGTTGACTAGATAGTGTTTTCAGTTATACATATATTTTATCCTTTGTTTTATTTTGTTTTGCTTTAAGTTGTAGATTTTCAATGATCAACTCAAACTGCTGCTTTGGCAATTCAGAAAATATTTTCCTTTAGTTATTAATTAAAATTAGCTAATAGAATTCACATTACCAGTGAAGAAAATGAGTGCTCTAGTGCCATGTATCCTTTTGCCTTATGCCATTTCTATCGTGCCTTTCAGCATACTGAAATCAAGAGCAACTCACAGATGTAAGAGTATAAATTCTCACTGACATAATTTTCTGATACTATAGACTTATGCAGTTTGACCTTAATCTTAATGTAAAACCTTTTCAAAGCTAATTATTTATGTTAGTAGACCTTAAACTTCAAGATGTTCCTGTGTGAATTGTGGCATTGAATGCCAAAAGCTTCATTATGATCTAAAAGCTGCATACTAAGTTTGTTGTTGTTGTTTGTTTGTTTGTTTGTTGTTTTGTTTTGTTTTCCTGGTTGTTTTTTCCTGATTTTCTTCTTTTCTTTTTTTTTTCTTTTATTTCTTTTTTTTTTTTTTTCTTTTTTTCTTCTTTTCTTTTTTAATGTGTGGTCCTCTTTTACATCTACGATTATGCTGAAAATCTGGTGAATGTGTGTGTGATCTTTTAGGCTAAAATCCAGTTTTGTATTTTTAATCAGTTACCTTCTTTTCGATAGTTAATCTGGTATTATGGCTAACTGGTTACCACTGAAAGAAATAATATATCTCACTAACTATTGGAGTACTTTAATAGTTCTTCTTTGACATGTATTCCATAATGCCATCTTTCTGAGGGCTTTTATTAGTCCCATACTTCATTAGCAAGAATTTCTTATATTTAAGAAAGTGTTTATGAGGGTTTTTATTTGTTTATACATCATAGGTACTGTTATTGGTGTGAACTTGCTGCTTAGGAACTACAGAGGATGCAGGATTTCACTGACATTTCTTTCAGCTTTTTTTTTTTATTTTTATTTTTTTCAGATTTTTTTTTGCCACTGTTATCCATGTATCTAATGTTGTTTCTATCCTAAATTCTTTTTGTATACATTTTACATTTTGGTTTATGTCTTTTCGTATGATTCTATGTTTCTTCACCCACACAGTGAAGTTTATCTGACAATCAGCTACTCTAACCGTACCATCTGTGATACTACTGTGCCAAAAAGATTTTTTCAGTTTAACATTGATCTTCTGTATTGAAACCAAATTTTATGTATTCTTCAATCAGATTCAAAGTTTTTAGTGTAAGATCTTGTATACTAGTTCTTTGCTATCCATTTTTTTGATTTTCCTCTGCGGGTTTCTTTGCATGTGTTTGTGTTTTTATTTGTTTGTTTGTTTGTTGTAATTGTTTTCATTTATTTTAGTTTTGTTTTTTAAATAATTGATTTTCAGTTTAACCACATACAATTTATGTTAATTCTGATTTCAGATCTTCTATGCCCTAGAGCATGAATGTGTATGTCTTTCACAGATGGTGATAAATGGTCTTTCTTGTTATTTTCATGTCATTTTGGTGAATTCAAAATGATTTGAGATAGCTTTATGTAGGAATACAGTTCTATTAGTTGTACCCTGATGCACTGAAGAAGTTTATTAGTGTTTCTTTCACTACTGTGCTGTGATGGAACAAAGGCCTCTGAAATCATACATTTATAAGCATATGTGAAACAACTGAATACTGTTATCTAATATTCATAAGTAATTATGAGTTTGATCATAGTAGTCTTTGAGTTTGTATGTACATTACTAGAAATGTTGTTTGAGGTTTAAACTGTTGTTTGATTCATAGTCTGTGGTTATGTCTACACTGTTGAGAGCAATATGGTGTTGAGACACTCCATATGTTGAGGCTTTGAATGAGCAAGATGGTGGAAACTGTCTAGCTGTAGTAGCAGAGAGATCTGTACTGGCTCTTTCAACTTGCTTAAAAAAAAAATGTAAAATTGCTAGGGCAGAGGTATGACTTTCCAGTAGCTGAAATAATGGTATTTCTATATCAGACCACAGTATACAATAAAATGGTACCCTTTCTCTGATTCAGAGATTTTCTTTTGTCATAGCTCTGAGGCCTTTCATCCCATTACCGCTATATTATTTACTCATTTTAATTTCGAATTGTTTGGGGGAGTCTTCTGACAATAATGTTCCAAGGGCTTAAAAGTTGCATGTGATCAGTATGTTTCTTTCACAAATCGTCGCTATACCAGAAATACATCTGCACAGACTGATTCTTTTCTCCCATCCCCTTCCTTTCCCCCACCTAGAAAACAAAGCCCTGATAGGGTTCCCAGGGGTAGTGAAGGGGTAGTCCCCATCCAGTCCCCATCTAGTCCCCAGTAGTGAGGGACTGAAGAAATAAAAAGGCTAAAGAGAACAAGATTTTTTATTATTATTATTCTTTAATCTTTCCTTTTTCTCCTCATAAGGCTCTTTGTATCTTACAAACAGTGTTTGCAATATAAATGACCAACCAGTTACCAAGGAAACAGCTAAAGTAGCCAAAGTTCTGATCAGAAGAAAAGAACCAAACAAAAATCTTTAAATTAGGAAATAACTGAGAGTAGTTTCTCTGATCAACATAATTAAATGGGCTACATTCATAAGATACCTGATAACGCTGTTAAATATGAAGGGGTTGTTTGTTTCCATATCACCCAAGAAGAGAAGAGGTAACTGCTGATTCCCTCACTGAACATTCAGTAGACTAGTGACACTAACACATGTTTAACTGACTTAAAATAGTTACTTTAAAAAGATTTTTTTTTTTTTTTTCCCACTCATTCATCTAACTTTTTTGGTTTCTAACAGATAGGAATAGTCAGAGTTCCAGCTTTGCTGCTTGCTTCCCCTCCTGGCTGTCATCTTTAGATATTATGACCAATGTACCTTTTCCAGTCTTTAACATCCAAATCTCTCACCTTTACCTCTGGCACTGGTTAGGAGTGCTGCAGGCAGGAGTGCTGCATTGGTCTGTATCTACCTGGACTAGAAATCAGACATGCTGTGAACATACAAACAGATAATTTTCTCCCATATATTGTTGTCTCCTGATAGATCTGTCATCAGTCAAACATTCTGGCATAGCTGACCTCCAGTCTCTTCACCTTTACGAGACTCTACTGCCAATTCAGTCAGTTGAGAAGCTGTACCAAAACTTGAACACAACAGTCAAATATAGCTAAATCCTTGTTCTTAATCTGTAGCCTGATAACACCTCTGTGAAATACAGAGTAATAGCTATGCATTAACATTTTATATGATAGCTAATTCTCAGTATTGTTCCCATTTTATTGTTTCTGGGGTGTTTTAATGCAGCTTGTTTTACCTGGTAGAATAAAGAGGGTCTGCTAGCCAAAGAACATAGCAGATCACAAAAGACTGAAACATACTTGTGCACTCTAAAAACAATGCCAGAGTTGCACTGAGAGAGGCAGAAGTAAAAATGGCTGGATAAGAATGGCTCTTAATCTTGTATTTTCTCCTTTTGTATAAGCATCCCAAATACTTCTCCTAGCCTGACTACCCAACATTTTAGGAAGTGACTTAAAAGTGTTTAAATGTTGATGAGGTCTTACCTTATAGCAGCAGGCATAGTAATCTTTGATTGCAAAGTTTTTTGTTGTTGTTGTTTGGGGAGGGGAGGTTACCACATATTTGGTTTTATTAAATTAACATCTCAAATTATTTGCTAGAAACAAAAGCACATTTTGCTGTCCTGTACCAAGTCCAATCTTTTTATGCTTCTTTCTTTGCTTATCTAAGACATACATTTCTTTATCCACTGCTGTTTCCTAATATAAATTTAATTCCTGTACAATAATTTGCATTAGTTAAACATACATTTTTTAAGTTGATATTCCATTAAAATTTATTAGTATATTAAAGATTAAAAATATGGTCTGAAAGAGACTAAAATCAGTGAAATGACAAGCTTCAGTGTTCAGTGACACGTGGATGACAACCCAACACCGCAGTTTCTTAAGAAGGACCAGGAAAAGTGTGGGTTGCATCAGTTCAAATTTGTTTAGCCCCTCTGAATCTGAGCATATTTCATACATCTCACATGGACAAGGAAGTGACGGGTAACAGTTGGTAATTAAAACAATTTAAACTGGAAGGGAACATTAGAGTTGAGATAGTTTGTTATTTTCCATGAAAGCTGTGCTCTGCCTGAAGCATATTTCCATAAAATAATCCCACCTCCTCACCCACCCCCCTTCTGCTTTTGTTCTGAATGTCTCTGATATGGTTTCTGCCTTTTTATGGAGAGGATGGTTTGCAAGCACAGGGCTGAAAGCAAGAAGTCACAAACCTGAAAGAGAAGTCCTTGAATGTGGTGCTGTGAGTGACAGTTACAATAGGAAGCCTTTAAAGAAGTAACATTCCTACTTGTTTAAAATCTTGTAAGTGGAATGCATAAAAGGATGTGTCAAAATCAGCGATCCCATTTCAGGGCAGACATTAAAAGCTGAATATGTGAAAACATGCCATCAATTGAAGTGATGGAAAGATCAGCACAGGTTTGTTGTGTGTTAAATCACACAGCCCTTTCTTGTACTACAGCAAGTGATATTGGGCAACTGTAGAACGGCCATAAACGCTTTGGGATTAGATCTATCATTCCACATTTTTGTTTGAAATTGAATTAGTTTTTGTTTGTTTGTTTGTTTTGTTGTTGTTGTTTTGCTTTGTTTTTCTTTAACCTTGAAAAGCTTTTAAAAAGGAGCTCTATGAAGGTTCCCTTTCATCAGTTCCAGAAATTAAATGAATTAAACTACTATTGCTGGTCTTTCATTGGTAAAAGTATCTGGGTAGCTATCTGCTCTGTAAGTTTTACTATAAGACTCAAGCAAAAAATATTTACTATTCTCTTTCACCGAAAGAAAAATGAGCTTGTATTCAGTCTGTCAAATATTAATGGCTTAATTAACATTTACTGAGTTACCTTTCCTTGTAAACATTTCCCAGGCACACTAATAAATTTAAGTACTTTAAAAAAAAAAAAAAAAAAAAGTTTTCTAAGTGCAGTACTGAATAATAATTACCAACGTAGTATTTGAAAATGCATTTAACACACACACAAACAAACAAACAAACAAAAAATTAAAAAAAAAAAAAAGTAAAGTTTACCTAAATTTAGGTTATTGTTAGATCTGTCAGAAGCTGAGGTTAATATGATGGCAGAATTATTTTGGAAGTGTACAAAATAGCACACAAACAGCAGAAACCACTCATCAGTAATAAATACCTGGGTACATGCAGAGTAGAGCCCTCTGCAGTTTTGCAAAATTTTGCAGGATGATCTCAGGTGTTCTCAAGTAGTTAAGCTTATCCTAAACTTTATTTCTTCTCATACCTGATTTCTCATCTTTGAGGTCACCATTTCCACTGTGGATTATTTTGAAGCAAGTCATTGACCAGCATGAATTAATAAGAAGATCCAAGCAAAGAAGATGTACTAATAACTTCATGTTGTATAAACTGAATTTTGTTCTTCTCTAGAACCCTCAGAACTTCCAGTGAACTCTCCTGTCAAGGTTCCTGCAAATTTGAATTTCAATAACAGCGTTGATACAAACTGAGCAGTTTATAGATTTGTTTACTTTTAATAAAAGATTACATTTTTTATCTAGAAAAGGGGATAGTGATTTAATATTTTGAGGGGTGTGAACTTTGCTTCTACAATTGCTGTCTCCCTGCTGTTAAGATTTTATAACAATTTATTCTGTTTTAGAAGAAAACAAGGTCGTAAACTGCAGTTTCACTGCAACAAATTTGTTAAATGAAACTAATAGAAAAGGAGTATAATTAGCTAAAAGCTTTAAATCAAATTTTGGAACTTGGCAGACGTCCCATTACCCAAAAACAAGCGCTGAGCTGAGAAGAATTCATTACCAAATTTGACAAGGACCTCAGGATGATTGCTAGCACATAGCTAATAAATGATTTGATACCAATTCCACAGACACACAGAGGAAAAAAAAAAAAAACTGTATACATATTACAAATTACTGAAATTAAAATATAAGACACTGCTTTTCTGTAGCTGTGATGCTATACACTCTAATGCTGTAATAGCTCACTGCTTGAGCAACCTCATGGGGATGGAGTGCCAACTGCTTCTGGTATTAAGCCTGCTTTCTTTGGCAGTCTTCATTTATAAGGGCTGGTTACTTCGTACACACAGGTTTTTTTTTCATTTCTGTATATATGTGCATATATATATAATTGTTTGTATATAGTTATATGTGTCTATAAGGAGTGTTTTTAATTTAAAAAAAAAAAAAAAAAGCGTAAAGTGTCCTAGTCTAATTAAAACAAAAGAAACTGCCATTTCCAAAAATGCTAGAGGTAAGGACAGAGAGATTTATCCAAGTCCTTAGTGAAAGAAGTTAATGTGGCATCTGGCATGGGTTGGGCCTGGTTGGTGGCAGAGTTACCTTGTGAGCTTTGGTGAATCCTGTGGGATCTTGAAGCAGCCAAGTCATCAGAGCAAAGGAGCAGCATGAAGGCACATGTCCAGCTGATGGCTAAGTGCTGTGGGCACATGGAAAACCTGGCACACAGGGCAGACTGCAAGCACACGTGGTGGCAACCCCCTGCCGTCAGCACTGAGCAGTTCTGAAGGGGCTGATGCAGTACTGGGTGTTTGCTACCCCAGCCCACCACCCAGGCATTGTCTGGGGCCATGTGTGAGGGCTGAGTAAAGAACATGAGGGCCAGGAGAGGTGCAATGAAAAATAATAATAATTTTAAAAAATGCAGAAGGGAAGGGAAGCCAGCTGCAAAAAGGTGATGAAGAAGAATACTAGAAAAATTCAAAGCTGGATTGGAGGCACAGGTGAGATTTTGTAGTAATATGGAAATGAAGGTTGAAAGCCTTGTACTTATTACACAAGATAGGGAGTCAAAGGGGGAATGAGGGATAAATGTGCTGTGGTGAGAATGCTGCAGGGACAGGTACTGTGGTGATACACTGGGAATGTCACCCAGAGAGGAGCCAACAGGCACATTCCCAGTTCAAAGAGCAACCAGCATGTGGTCCCTTGGTAGTTGTGCTGACAGTGAGAAAAAAATTATGTTTTGAGGAAGAGAGACAGGAGATTAGAAATGGACTGGAAATGGAAAAGAACTGAGGAGCATGCTGATCTTGCAAGCCAAAATAAGGCAAATGTACTTGAGCTATTGGTAAATTTGTAGAAAACAGGAGATGGATGTCCTTCCTCTCAGACTTATCAATAAACATGATACACAGGTGAGGTAGTTGGAGTGATAAAAGACAAATCAAGGAAGGATGCAGGAAAGGCAGCTGGAGGTGTAATGCTTCATGAATTTAAATTGAACGTGTCTGAGAATCATCATCACCAGAAAAGACTGTGAAAACAGGAGGAAATGAAAATGAAACATAAACAGTAATAGATGTTAGGGTCCTGAGTATACCAGCAGTCTCTGCAATGTTTCCCATCCACAAAGGTTTGGCTGCCTGTGCTCATGGCCAACGTTTTTGAGCTGCTATGCCACCACAGACCAGGCTGCAGGAAGTAGAGATGTGTGGGAGCCCAGCGGGGCCATCTGCTGCATGGAAGATTAGTGTGAGCAGACCTTCCTGCTGTTGGGTGTGCTGGCGGTGTCCTAAAAGGGACTTTTTCCTTTTATTCCAGCAGTCTGCTCCATGGCTGCACTGCTCTGTCACCTCCCATCCAGCCTCCAACACGGGCAGCCATGCTGCTGCTACAGGAATGCTGGCATCATCCTCCATACCCCAGATGTCAGGGATAAGAGCAAGAAGCATTCAGCAGTGCAGCATTTTCATATGCTAAGACAGTAAATGAGAGTCTCTAAGTGAAACTAAACCTTTGTTTCACTTTCGTCTTCACCTTGGCTGAAGAAATCTCAAATCTTCAATTCCAAAGATGTGGCTGTTTAGCATAACGTCGCATAGGTAACAAAACGACACAGTGCTGTTCTGACTGGAGTGTATCAAATGGAACCAAAGCAGTATCATTTCCTTCTACCTGAATGCCAGCAAACTGAGGAGTAAATCCAGAGAACTAGAACAATTCTACCCCTAAACTAAGACATTACTTTGCTAGCTACTTAAAACAGTTCATGGGACATTGTAATACTCAGGATAAAAACACTCAGGACAGGTAGGATAAATTCCATTGGTCAAAGAACAGGATTATTTATTAAGATATTCAATCCAGTCAATGAACCAAAGGTGTCAGTGAGTAACAGGGAGTATCAGTACCCTGTTACCCTGTTATGGACAACTCTCAGCCCTGGGGCTCCAGGGCCTGCCTATTACAGGATGTCTCTTTTTCAGCTCGGTCCCACTGGCAAAGCTCTTGTGAAGGTGTAAGAAAGTATGTGACCTAAAGCACACAAGAAGAAAAAGCAGAAAAGAGACACTGAAGACAGCAACAAGACAGTATGGAGGTTCAGCTGAAGGACTGAGAAGCAGCTGTAGATAACCCTTTTGCTCTGACTGGCAATTGTCTGGCTAGGAAAGGCTCTACCGCTACTTCTTTGAAGTGAGGGTGAGCATGTTAACACATAGCCTAGTAGCTCACCAGTCTTAGTTTCCCTGTCATGTGTAATAGCAAATAAATAATTGCTTACTGATAATTGGTGAATATCCTGCTTCCTTCTATGCAAGACCAAAGTCCAATGAAAGTGACTTAGAGAGGGAAGGTTATATGTGAATTAGTGTTGCAGTCCTAACAGTAAGAATATAGTATTGGATCAATATTATCAGTGACTCAACTAGGAGAGCAACATTGACAGGAATATGCTGAAAGAGATCAGAGAAGCAGGAAATACAACTGCAACGCGAGACTTTAATTACTCTCAGATAGACTAGACAAATGTCATATCCGGATGTGAAATGGAGAATTTTTAGATACCATCAGTAACTCCTGAGAGAAATACAGAAACAGCTGATTAGGGAGCCCACAATAGGAAATGCAGCCCTGGGCTTGGTTGTGGGTAATGCATGGGTTTTGTTTAAAAGTTCTTCAGGCAGAGAGCTGCTCTCTAAAGCTGGCCACTGGGAATTGGGAAGTAGGAAATGGAAATCCCTACAACATTAATAAAGACCGATAGTCTGTTAGACTGAGGGTTAAGCTTCAAAAATAAACCAGGTAAAAAAAGAGGAAAGAAGAAAATTATTAAAAAAAATAAAAGTTGTCAAAACTGTTAAACATTGTTATTCATTTAAACCCTTACAATTAATAAGAATAAAAAGTTTTACTATAAGCACAGCAGCAGTGCATATCCCTATTAAGAAGATCTTGAATAAGCAGAAATGAAGCTGAAGGAATATACAAATGAGGAAGAAAATAAATAAATAAAAAAAAAAGTTGCAAGTTCTGATAAAGTAAATATAAATATACAAGAACAAAAACTGAGGAATGACAAGCAAAAGACTCAAAATTATTAAAGCCTTCCTCAATATGATCAGGATGTATAAAAGGAAAGCATATGGAGGACAAAGCCATTAGAGGGAATCAAAATGGAGAATTATTGAGCAACGTCTTCTGCTGAGGACCATGGAAAGGTTCCCATGACCTGACTCTTTCCTTTGCAGGGAGGTTTGTCTGCAATTTAAGTGGCTCTTGATGAGTCTGTGAAAACTAGCAAATTAGCAAAATTAGCAAAAGGAACATTAAGATATGCTCAGACCAGACAATAATCACCCACATGTTTTAAGACTTCTCCAGGAGGAAAGCTAAATTACTAATAGTGTATTTGGTAAATCAGAAGTAGTGTGTAACCGCTACTTGAAACATTTCCTGGTCTATAAGAAATGAAGGATGCCAAATCAGGTGTTATTTTCGTACACCGTTGGGGAGAAGTCTCATTATTGTCTTTCTTTCCTTCTGCTTTCCTTTGTCTTGACAAATTAATTTCCTTTTTTTCAGATAGGTCCATTCCCAACTGTGTCATATTAATGGTATACAGTAGATAAAAGTACGGAAGTACTACTTGACTGGTATTTTAGTATATTAATACAAAGTACAGTTTTCAATCAGTAGTGTACATTATAATCCTTAACACCAATTTAGTCAATGACAAAAGAATTTCCAGGCTCAAAATCAGAAGGTTAAAATGTACAACTTTCAAAGAGTTTAGATACAAAGAGAATAAGAGTGAAATCTTAACCATTGGAATTAGGAACTTTATTTCTTCTTTAATTGTTTCTCAATGTAGGTACATCAATATTTTGAGAAATTTTTGGAGAAATATTTTTATATGAATTATTTTGCATCTCATGCATAGTTTGCTTCCAATGTTCTGGATCAGTAATACAGTTTTCCAGAGAAAAGCTCTAAATTCTTATCACTTCCAGGGAAGTGGTGGAGTCACCATCCCTGGAGGTCTTTAAAAGACGTTTAGATGTAGAGCTTAGGGATATGGCTTAGTGGGGACTGTTAGTGTTAGGTCAGAGGTTGGACTCGATGATCTTGAGGTCTCTTCCAACCTAGAAATTCTGTGATTCTGTGATCTCAGTCCATTCTACAGAATGGCAGTGATTAAGTTCTTTACCCTTTATTTTTGTAATTAGTAACTGTGTATGCCATTCATCTTCACTTGTTCCCCCTGAGCTTTGATATCAGATCTAATCAAAAGTCTTTGTTTCATGTGGTTATAGTTTTTTAAACCTTTGCTTTAGTTCCCTTTCTTTCTTTGTGTAAACCAGTACCCAAATCAATTCATCTCATGAAAATGTTAGACAATATTTGTAAAATATCTGATCATGTTCAAAAGCCACAGTGTACAGAAGATATAAAGTTTGTGTTATATGTCTCAATGCTACTACAGCAGCCTATTGCCCACTTGATGTCATAACAGAAAAACACTGTTTAGCAGCTATCAAAACCAATGAAGTTACCTACCGCAGACATCAGTGGGAATTGAATTTATCCAGTATGGACTGTTTCAACTCTCACTGGTTTCCCCACCTAAAGTCTTCCATTGGTTGAAGCTGGACTTGAGAGGACCCAAAGAGGCTTAGTCAGTCTCTAGGTCAGGAAAAATTTTATCATGGAATATGCTGAATAAATGTCAGGTCTGTCATTAGGGTTCCCTGTGCCTTTGGGAATGTATGGACTGTGGGATGCCTTGACTTTGAAAAATATTGGTTTCAATAAAGAGCAGGAGAAAGTACTTAAACTGATAAGAAATTGGGCAGATAAGAATAAAGAAGCACCCTGCTCATCCATTATGTTAAAATAAGGCTGTTTGTTTTGTTGTTGTTGCTGTTGTTGTTGTTTATTATTGTTTTGTTTGTTTGTTAGTTTTAAAAAAGGGTAATCTCTACAAGCGAAATTTTTAAAGGTCAAATGTGATTGTTCTCAGGCAGATTTTTCATCGTACCATTCTGTTTTATAACAGAGAGCTAATGTTACATTTCAGCTTTAAGGCAGTATCACTGGTTTCCTTGGATTCATTCGCTTCCAGACCCTGCTGAGCAACCAATGCACTGAGCATAATCCAGCAGTACCCTGCTGTAGTCATCTTTGCTGCTGCTGAGCTGCATGTTGCAGTGATCCCACAGCTTTTCTACCACCTCCTTCCCAAGTGTTATGCTGCAGTTCCTCCTCACAGACCTAATTTCTCCTTCCAGTGATACAGAGTCAACAGAAGTTAGAGGAAAAGAAGAGGGGAAAAAGAAGAGTACAGGAAAAGTCTAAAGAGGTATTAAAAAAATACCACAATTGTTCCAAATACACATGAAAACAGTTCTAATATAGTGTGGGCTTAGGCATTCATTATTTGTTTGGACTCATTTGCAGGATGGGTCTTACTGAATGCGGTATAATTTCTTATATATTTTGTATCTCTACAGGGTTTCTAGAAATAAATAATAGGAAAAAAGCCAAAAAATATAAGCACAGAGAGAGAAGAATTTGGGTGGGTGAGTAGGCAGGGAAAGAAGAGGTACATTTTTCAGATTAAATTTGAAATTTGATTTGATGAGGCAGAGAAATGCTTTCTGCAGTATATTTCTATCACACAGAACAAGTGTTTATACATAAGTTTTGTGTTTGTTTGTTTTTTTTCTTTTTGTGATGTGACAGTCATCATGCTCTCTTAGCATGAGAATCTAGACCACTTGGAAGCAGAAAAAAGTGCTAAGTGAACTTGCAGAAAGTTTTGCAGTGTAATCTGTTCTGCATCATCTCTGTTTACTTTACTTGGACTACTGTATTTTGGAATGGCATATATCTTCACATATCACAGATATTAGTTTATTCTTGCATTTCAATTTTCTCTCAATTAAATAATTCCTTTCCCATTGGTTTACCACAGATTACTATATTACAAAGCCAAGTAGAAGTGCTGTTGAGAAATCTTCTCTGAAATGATATTAAAGAGTTCTAGTAATAACCATATATATTCTCTGCCATTCATCAGAAAAGATTATTTGCTAATGTTATCTATTTTCAATCATTTCACGCACAGCCACTCATTTATTCAGGAACTACTTGACATTTCTAAGCTCCTTTATACTGTGTGTTTTACATCTGGGTAGCTGTGGCTGAAAGCTGTATTCAGTTGTATTAAAATGAGGCCAACCCCTTCCCTAGATTTATGTACTGATACATAACTAACTCTACTACTAATTTTCTGAAGTCTGACCAAGTGCTGTTAGAAAGTCTTTAAAGCTTTGGATCTGAACAGACTACATTGAACAAGCCTCTGATTTATTTTATTTTATTTTATTTTATTTTTTTTTATTTTATTTTATTTTATTTTATTTTATTTTATTTTATTTTATTTTATTTTATTTTATTTTATTTTATTTTATTTTCCTTTACTGGGTAAGGAGCCCAACATATGTATGAACTCTGATAAAGTCACTAAATGGGGACAAGTATGGAGCTGCAATGTGTGCTTTTTAATCAGGTTTTCCTTGAACAAGAAACCTCTGGACAGCAAATCTCCTCATGGCAGGGCAGCAATACAACTGCTTTTGTGTTCCATTATGCTATGACAACCTGGCTGCTCAGCGGATTGCAGGTTAGGGCAAACAGCAGTGTTTCATATGGGGAAAGGCAGGAGGAGACGGGAGTTGTGCTCTGAATTTAGATCTTGATGCAGCAGTTTATGAACATGGTAGAGGAGCCAGTGAGGGTGTTGTATACTCAGGAAGTGAGACTAGGCAGACCTGCATTTAAATTTGTTCTGAGTGCAGCTGAATATTTCAGGTGTTATTCAATTTTCAGGATTTCACTGTTAGGAATCTTGGAAAATTTTACACTTTCAACTCTTCAACTTTCTTCTTCAACTTTCTATTAAGTCTTGCATATTTAATTTACTGATGCAGATAATCTTCTACAGTCAGAAGTCAGGCTGCAGCTCACCCAGACATAGATGAGCAATTTTAAACCCTCTTTAGGGAATTGGTAGATGTGCAGACTTCAAGTTCTGTGCAGGTTAACCAACAGAGTATGCACTCAGGACCTGGGTGGGCTTGGCAATTCATGCTCAGGTCTGCATTGTAGCAGAATTGCTCTTTCTCTATCTGAGCTAGTGAGTTTTCGTCTAGTATCAATATAATCACCTCTGTAATTATACTTATTGCTGATTTATAATGGAAATGATCCTTCATGATACTTCCACTTGTTTTTTTGTTTGTTTGTTTTTGTTTGTTTGTTTGTTTGTTTCCTCCTAGCTTTCAAGGCAGTTTGCAAAGGAAATAAAGTGATGTCACTTCTATTTTATCGGAAAGGAAACTGAGGCCAAGAGCTAATGCCTTTAGTCATACAGAAAGTCACTGCCTGAACTAGAAATAGCACCCTGAAATCTTGCTTGCGGACCTGGTCCAATCTTCTGAACCATGCCACCACCACACATAGATTAAAGCTGTAGATTCTTACAAAAATTAAAGGCTAAATATTCAACAGTAGATCTAGTTATATTCAAAATCTTCACCTGCCGATAAAATAAATTAATGGTATGCCAAAGCTATGTATAATAGCTAAGTCACAAATTCTCTGCTTCAGTATATCAAAATTGAAGACAGCAAATAAAAATAACCAAATCTTTACCTTTATTCCAGAGAGGCTTAATAAAATTGGAAGCATGAACACTGTGTTTCATGTGTAATCAATCTTAATGTCCTCTAAACAGAATCTATATTACAGAAGAAAAATATAGCATTTTATCACAGAATGAAAAACACATATACTGAAAAACTTACTTGCCTCTACTCTGACTTAGCCTCCAGAATGACATGCCTGAGGCACTATTCCTATCTCTGTTTCCTTGTAGTTCAAGAAAATCAAAATACATATTTGAAAAAAAGAAACAAATCTGTCTTACAGGATCTTAGTTCAAGGTTCAGTGTTCTTCCTGAGGAGCCTCATACACCTCAAGGCAAAGCACAGAGTTGCATTTTTAATGGTGCTTTTGATACTAAGGAAAAAACATAGAACTTTGAGCACTGTTCCTATTTCACTGTAATTGTTGAAAAATATTTAATTGTCCTCTTAACACTGCACTTGCATTGGAAGAAATTAACATTTTAAAGCAGTACTATTTTGTTTTGTTGTGTTTTTTTTGTTTGTTTGTTTTGTTTTTTTTCAAATATTTTCTGTTGGCTTTTAATGATTTTGAATGAAAAATAAATGTACTGTAACGTTGAATGTTAATTTGAATTCAACATATGAAAACAGCCAGGATAGGTAACATGGAGGTTAAACAGTTATCCAGCTTTGGGGTATCAACTTTGGAGGAAGAAACTGTCAACACAGTGGATTATTTCCCCACACAAAGCTTGTTTACACCTGCTCTTTTGGGGGTAAGAGATGAAAAGAAAAGTATTTCTTTCCCTTAAGGGAACACATGCATCTTGCCAAACAACCTTCACTGAACAGTATGCTCGTAAGTGTACAGAGAAACAGTTCCCATGATGAGCTATTATGATGAATCAAAAGAAACTGCAGAGGCAGTACAATGGCAATTGAAGGTTTTTCAGTGGTGTCTCATATATTTGCACTTCAGAACAGAAATGAAAAACATGAAGTGACGCACAGAAGTGCAGTGAAGTGTCTAAAATATGCACTGACGTTTTAAGAATATGCCCACAGAATATTAAGTAAAGTCCCAGGTTCATATTGCTGCTGACTTGAACTAACTGCTATTTTACTGTAGATGCAACGAATGTCATGAAGGTTTTGAGGCACTGAAGCACACACATGGCAAAAGATGATTCCTGCAGAGAGTTATAGAAACATAAAAAATGCCAAGAGTTCAGTTTTGGGAACTGGTGTGCATATACTTTTAATATCGCCCAGTAAACCATATACAGCACAACAGACAGGGATGTTGCTGGGTATCTGAAACTTCAGATCCTGCTGTGCTAAAACACTGATATTTAATCCCATTTTTTTCACTATATTTTTTTTCCTGTTTTGATTTTTCCTTCAGAGTTTCACTGTCATTCATCTCTACAATTGTAGTGGGAAGCCTCCATTTGTATTTGATTGCTCCTGTCCCTTCAATCTCTCCACCAAATAGTCATCCTTTACAGTATCTTCAGAGCACAGCCCTTTCTCTCCCCACAGTGGTCAAATTTACTCCTACGGCTGAAGGGCAACCTCACTCATGCTCTATAGATATTATCCTGGACTCACTGGCTGCACCTATGCAAGTAAATTCAAGTAAGCCTGGAAACATTGCTTCCCACTGGACCAGAACCTTTCATGATAATAAGCTGAGTGTTTTTTTTGGTGTGGATATATCCAAAACCAGATACTGCTCTCCCAAACAATTCCTTGCCACAGATCAGAAGCTGGGATGCCCAAGGGATCACCCCAAGTTTGCAAGCCATTCACTTACTTGGGTCTGTGCTAAGATGCAGCCACTGGGTCTGATTTGTATGTTGGTACCAGAATGGTCCCTTTTAACAGTTACACCACCTGCATTTTTTAATAATTTAACATTTTGTGTCATGTTGCACATCTTATTCTATATTTCTGTCTGCATTTTCTGTCACCTACAATTACCTATGAGTACAAACAGAGAAATTATTAACTTCAGAAGTTAAACCTTCCTTTACATATCTCCCCATCTTTGCTTGTATCATTTTTTAATTCCATTTCTCATTTCTCATGTTCATCTTTGTTTCATTTTATTCTTTCTCTTCCTCTGATTTCCATGATTTTGTTTACTAGTTCATTTTTTAATATCTATAACATGACTTTTTTTGTTTGTTTGTTTGTTTGTTTGTTTTGTCTCTTTTGCATGTATCACTTGCCCTCTGGTGTGACCTCTCAGCCCAAACTGTGGCTCTTTGGCCACAAAACAATTTCCTCCTTCTGGGGTGAAAGTAACCCGTTCCTTAGAAACTATGAGACTTAGCTAGGAGTACATCTCATGAGACCCACTCTTCTCCCCACTCTGTAATAATTAGGGTCTTGTTTGCCTTCCTCTGCCCCCATAACTGCCTTCTATCTACTCAGCAACTGTGTTTCCATTTCCTGTGAACTGTCCCCCTTTGCCCATTTTTCATTTTTACTTTAGCTGAAGAAGTGCAGTAATATAAGCTCCTGTTTTATGTAGGCTACTTCTCATAATTATTCCTTCTGTCGTTTTCTCCTGATAGTCTGGAGTTGTCACAACCAAGGTCTGGAGACACCTGGATCTGGTCATTGCAAGCTGGATCTGGAGCAGCTGGAACAGCGACATCCCATCGACTTTGGCTGGCAGTTCTGCTGCTGCAGCCTGTGCCAGGCTTGGCTGCTACCTCATTTTACAACTGAAAATCTGGCTGGGAACTGAGCTACCAGGAGTGGCACTTAAAAGTCTGAATGCATATCTGTGATTTCCAATCTGTAAGGATTTTCATGTTGCTAAAAAAATCAGAATGTCCAGAAAGGACTGTTAGATGGTTTAAGCAAACCTGGTCTATGTTTAGGGCTGGTAGGCCTTCCAGAAATGCTACTGAAGAGTGAAAATAACATATTCTGTCCTTCTCCACAGTACAGAACAACACATTACACTCGTTTACTCTACATTAAGCCTGATGCTTATGTTTGGCTACACTATAGAAAGACATCTGATGTGGTTTTTGAAGACATAAAGAGCTAAGAGGTTTTCACTCCTCCAGTAGTTTGCTTCAGTGGTTAATGACAGATAATAGTGGCTCTAAAAATTTAAGCTTGATTCAGCTTTCAGTCACTGGTTTTGCAATACTTTCACCTGCTGTCTGAAAGAGATGGCTCTGATTTACTTATTTTATTTATTTAGATTTTGTACTCCATAAACATGTTATATAGATGATGGAAAGTCTTTCTGACAATCTGAAAAAAAAAAAAAAAAAAAAAAAAAAAGGTCTCAGTAATTGCTTTCACTATGATATCACTATGAAAGCTCATTTTCAGTTGCCTGTCCAGCATAAATAACTCATGAGTTATTTCCAGTCACTGACTTTCAGAGTGAATATTTTCTGGCAAATTCTTTTAAGAGATAAGTAAATAATTTGATTAGCAGGTGCACAAAATCTTTTAAGATTCTACAGATTAGTAGGACATTGTAGTAATGATAAAAAATGATATGTAATGAAAAAAATACTTCTAAAACAGGTATACTGTATATTTGCAATGCTCAGAAATTACAAATAATAAAATAATAATAATAATTATAAAAATGAAAAAATATTTATTGTGCAAATTAAAACCATTATTTTTCTGCTGCTTTCCCAAAGGTCAGTTGATACTCCAAAGCATTTTTTGCAGTATTGCCTGTATACATCAGTGTATACAAAAATGTATCTAAAAATGAATAAAGCTTCATTTGAAAAAAAAAAAAAAAAAAGGCAGAGCTGGGAGGTTAAAATGACTAATTTGCAAACATTTGTTTCAATACCTGTGATTTTAGGCCAGCCCTACAGGCAGTTGAGAATGTATTATTCATAATTTTTGACTATGTTATGAAGCTACTTAAATAAATGAGTATAAAGCCAGGTTAAAGTGTATCCATTAACTAAAATATGTTAGATTTGGTACTTCAAACACCCACAATTAACATTAAGATCATTGAAAACAAAAAGTTTAATTTGACCAAAATTAACTGGAAAAAAAATGAATTTAAAAAAGCCTGTAGAAGTCTCATAGTAGGCAGTGAAACTTAGGGGACACATCTCCCTCTGGAAATGGAAAAGACAACTTCCATCAACTCACTAGTGTATTATTAACTATTGTTATCAGTTACTGTTGTGATTAAAATAATGCTGAGTGGATAGAAATAGGACACATTATTGATAAAATGAGACATTTAATTCTTCATTTACATACCACCACCCAGTCCATTCTCTGACAGCAAAGAACTTAGTTTATATTATTTATTTATTTAAAAAAAAATGTCAGGGAGCCATTACCATACTTCTGAAAGCTTGATTTCACAATCACGAACTTGTAATATAGATTTAAAATAGTAATAGGATTAATTTTATTTAAAAGCAGATGCTGTTTTGAAAAGGTTGTATGGGCTGGTTCTTACATCAAATAATGTGTTCATTTTTTTGTGTGTCTATAAATATTAGACAGAGCCTAATAATCAGATCATCAGAGCCTAACAATAAGATCATCAATAGATGCTACTAGATGCATTCAGTTTGCCAAGAAGTACTCAGCTGAAACTCTATAAAGGCAAAAGCAAAACCTTTTTGAAGAAAGCAACTAAGTCAATGAAAAATAAATAAATAAATAAATAAAAAATAATAATAATAATAATAAAAATAAAATATGTATTTTACATCGTGAATCCTACTACCAAGAGCAACAATTAAATAAATTGTAAATTTGTAAATATATGCCTTTTACAGAGGGTTACCCAATGATCAATATTTAAATGAATTTTAGATTGTAATAGTGTTTACTTCTAAGTAGCTTTGAACACTGTAGGTTAAAATAGCCTTATTGCAGATCTATTACAGATCTTTCAAGATCACTGTGTTAGCCTGTAAAAAATCTGTAACTCATTGCACTGATATGCTTAGAGTAATACAATGTAAATAATTTATCAAAAATCAAAGATCTATCTGAGCTTTGCTGGTTCCTTTAGAGAAAGTTTTGCTGTAGCTACAGCTCATATGGCTAGTATCACATCTATAATAGCTTTGGGGTGCCTAAATAAAATGACCATGAACCAGATTTCAGTTTAAATAATCAGGATCAGCCTGTATCAGAGGTCCAAAGAGTGGTTCATGCTGAGGCTTCTGAAACTAAAGTGAGATTCCGCAGCAGCTCAGCCACAATAAGCCCATGTTATGCACTCAGAGCTGGTATTAATAATTTATTAACTATTTATAAATTATGTATAAGTGTCCTCTTAATACAGTGTAATCTTTATGGATATAATGAATTTCATGTATATTTTGAACTGCAGATTGGACATTCTGCAAAAAGGCGAAGTGTACAAATACTAAAATGGCTATTACCCGGCAGCATATTCAGTCAGTACCACCTGCGCATCCTCGCAGGGAGCACCGGGGATGCACTCCATCACAGCCTCATAACGGAGGGTAACCGCTCAGACAGTCTGCCTATGCACGCTACATGCTCAAGTGCTGGTACAGTGCAGGGCTGTCCCTGACCTGAACAAATCATGCAAGCACACAAGTGCAACTGAAGTGTTTTCCTGTCACAGAGGCACCGCCTTATTCTGCACATCACATCTGCAATGTAAATAGCTGTGACTTCACAGGATTTTTCATTGAATATTTCACAATGACTGTTTACAAGACCCAATCTAAATATATTTTGGTTGAAGATTTACCAAGATTTTAAATTCAAAAGGGTTGTAAAGTGAGCCAGCTGTGTGCCCTGACAGCAAGGAACCTTCTCGAAGTCTGCAATGGCAGCAGTGCAACCAGGAGGTTGAGGGGAGTGATCTTTCTCTTTCATTCAGCTCTCATGACAGCACTCTCTGGAGTGCTGTGTCTGGGGCTCCTTGGCAAAAAAAAAAAAAAAAGGACACTGACAGACTGGAGCAGGTCTAGTAAGGAGAGGCTGAGAGAGGGGTCTCTTCAGCCTTAAAAAGAGAGACCTTCTTACTGCTATCTTCTGCTGCTTAATGGTAGGGTGTAGAAAAGAGGGAGTCAAATGCTTCTCAAAGGTGCACAGTGGAAAGATAAGAGGCAATATACACAAGTGCAGCATGTGAAAGAAACTATTTTCCTAGAAGAGTGGTCAAGCACTGGAACAGGTTGCTCAGGGAGGTTGCAGACACTTAATCCTTGGACATAATCCAGCTTTGCTGGACAAAATCCTGAGCAACCTCACCTACCTGAAGCTGCTTGAGAAGAAGGTTGGAGTAGATCTTCAGTTTTCTTCTGTAAAAAATGATTCTAAATTCAAAAGATTACAATTACATTCAAAGTAATTTTTTCAAATACAGAGAAAGGGTCTCAAAACTACACAAAATATCTATGTATACAGACAAAAAGAATAAGTAGAAATAAAAATGCCAACTACATGCCATAGGTAAAATATCTACTTCATTGCCTCATTTCCACTGAAAACAGATAATGTTTGTCTAAAATTTTACATAATACTAGCACAGTAGAATAAATAAAAGAAACATCAACATATATCATTAATATTTTGAAAATATACAGATTTCCTCTGAATCTCTTTGCTACAAAATTGAAAATTAGGTCAGTCTGTAAATTCCACAGCTAATTTAAAGTACTAGAATCTAAAGCAAATCCTTCTTAATCATCTTAAAATGTTGAACAAATAAGTGTATTATAAACATCTGTCATATCATTTCTGAGCCAGATGTATTATAATCTTGCAGCTAACGAGGAATCCTGTAGAATTTTTCCTCCACTAGTTATAAGATACAAACTACTTGGAACTGAATATCTCCAGTGTATAGACACTATATATATATAGACACTATATATATCGACATATAAAATCATTTACACTGATAGAGATATATCTTTCTGAGAAAAGTTTTGAACTGGAAAACAAATTGCTTGCAACCAGTGTTTCATATAAAGCTTGGAGCCATACTCAGAGGGCAAATTTCTTTCAAGAGATAAATTGTCCACAGTTATTCAAAAGTTCTGGAATTACATATATTCATTAAAGACATTATTCATAAGACACTAAACAAGAATAAACAGTGAGAGATTTGGCAGTCACTCGTAGTTTTGTCATTTGCTTTTCAATGACACTCATGGAAAGGTGGGTTAACAGACAGCCCACACCCCAGTGGCGCTGAGCCCGGTGCTGTCCCATGCAATGACACATCACAACTCACTCCAAGGCTGGAGCAGATCTATGTCACTTTTCAGCTATGCTCTTAACCCCTGGCTGGTTTGGATGTTGGCATGATCCTTTCCCAAATCAAGTGCCCGGAAGTTATTACATACCAGCACTAAGAGGCTATCCAGTGTTGAACAGACCTCTCGTGTGTAGTGTTGCAGCTCCTTTTGTAACAACTTTCTAAATTATGTCATGTTCCCTAACATGGGATTTGTTAAAAGGAGATTGGAAAGGAAAATTACACTGCATCCCCAACCTAATAGGCTGTCTAGAAGACTGAGTCCCAGTTATCACATTCACAGGATGGAAGTACAGAGTGGGAGTCTAAAAAGTCTCTTTTCAATCTTAGTATTTAATTTTAAAGCTTTTTTTTTTTTTTTTTTTTTTTTTTTTTTTCCTGTTATGTGCTTTCTGTTAAATTTATGAACTGGACAAAGATGTAGCTAGCTTCTGAATGTAGAGATAAATGTATAACTAGCTCAATCTGTCCTAAAAGGAATTTGCAGATTTTTCCTACTTTTCCACAGAATTGGAAGCCAGTCTATAAGTAGCTATGCAAATCTTTAAAGAATATATCAGTATCCAAAGCTCAAGAAATACTCAGACGCTTAAGTGCCTAAAAAAAAATTTCAGAAACCAAGTTCTGTGAAACAGAAACCACATGCAGTAAGTGAAGAGTGGCATTTTCTAGGCCTTTCATTAAATTTCCATGTCTATGAACTGCCCTGAAAAAGTGATGTCTTTTTTCCTCACCTTCAGTTTGGTGAGGGAGTACCATAAACTGTCTTAATGATTTCCAAAAACAGCTTCTTCAGCTCTGTAATGGGATAGATATGCCACATCCCTAAGGAAACAATGCCAGGATTTAGTTGGTCTTCTAAAAAATTTCTCAGCTGTCCAGCTTAATATAGAGAGATCTGCAAAAGATAGAGAGAGGTCTGCAAAAGAGTGCAGTTGGGCTTGCTGAAGGGAATTCAGACTGCTACTAGTGCCCTTTAATAGAATAAGCGTATCTCAAATGAAAATGTGCACACAAATAAGCAAAAAATTGGCTTGGTCTCTTTCCTACAATAATCCCGTGGTATGCAGCGTGTATTACTGATTGACCTGACACAGTCAAAAGAGACTAGAAAAATGAAGTCAGACACCAGTAGCAGGCTCAGGACTAATGTTCAGCACCTACATCTTGTTAATGTGTGGGTAAAGCTTTATTGAAGCCAATGTGCTGCCTGAAAAATGTGCTGCATTGTGAAGGCTTTTTCCTGTTTAAAACCAAAGGCAGTGGAAACCAATGGATGGATGTCTGTATAGCTGAAAATATAAAACAAACATGAATTTGGAAAACTGCATTTCTCTTCAGTAAAAGATAGGCTTGGAGTGGCACAGCAGAGTGTGGAAAAAAAAAAAAAAAAAAAAAAAAAAAAGGTTCTATGAGGTATAGATTGTCTCAGGAAACTAATTTAATCTTAATATGAGCCATAGACATCTGTCAAGCCTGTAAAATTGGAAACAGACATACGCTTTAAAAAATCCACTGTTGGATGAACAGCTGGCTTACATGACATTGCTCCAAACACACAAAATGAAAAGCAAAAGGTAATCAAATAAATGAAATGGGTGGATTCGGAACAAGGAAAAGTCTTACTTCCCAACATAGCTGAAAAAAGCATAAGCTTGAGAGAAATGAGATAAAATGGAAAACAAAATTCCATGGGTTGTAAGACATTTCATTAACACCAACATTATTTCTCCACCAGTGGAAATACTAAGGCAAGCCTCAGATAAAAGCGTGCTTTTTTTTTTTTCTTTTTCAAATGGGTACAGTTTTTTTTTCAGATGGTGAGATTCAAAACAGGTCTGTAATGCCTCCATTAAATAAAACATATATGATACCCTGACGCTTTTTTCATATGCTCAAGTGAAAAAGCAGACCAAAAAAATGAAAAGGATAGGGTGGCTCAGGACCAAGGAGTTTATTTAAAAAATCATTAATTTGGATCTCCACATGTCTAATTTACTAAATTTCCATCCCATGCTGGTTATGTTTACTTCCATGCATTCATGCGCACTGATTTTCCTACTTTACAGTCTTTTACAGAAAACAGAATATTTTGGATCTATTCTATAAATGGACCATACAATTTTTCATTTCTTTACATCTTACTTCTAAATAAGTCATGGAGCAGACATACAGACAGGTCCAGTTACCAGGACATAATGTTCATTTAAAAATAGTGTTCTGTTTCCATTAATTTGCTTCAAAAAGTAAGGAAAAACAAAAACAAAAAAAAAGTAAGGGAAAACAAACAAACAAACAGACAAAAACAAACAAACAAAAAGGGGGGGGGAATTGAATTCGGGGGACATGCAAGTTCTATGGTACATCCTCATTTGTCTTCATCCTGACTTTATGCTATCCTTTCATTCTTCCACAGGTTCTTGATTTGTGTTTACCTCAAAGTTGCCGCTACTCTTTCAGCCATGTGTTAGCGTGCATAAAATTTGGCCTGCTTATTCCAGTTACTTCAGTTAAGCTAAACTAGGTATTAATTTGTCCCATGTCTAAATATATCTGACATTTCATAATTTTTGGCTGTTTTAGTCTGTAATTTTAATAACCTTCTTTAAGTCAGAGTTCCATGAGCAATAATTATATTCACCAGCTGAAATTCACGTTAACAATTTAGTTAGCCATTACAATACCACTGTAAAGCTATAATTCTATGGGTTGCATAAGAATGTAATGCAAAAGCAAGTCCTTGTTTTTACCATTGAGTGCTCTCTAAAGATTTTATGACTGCATATTTGCTTTGGCACCTGTGCTTGGATGTCATCCTACAACATTGCTACCCGGAGCTCCTAAAAAATAAAGGACTATTGGCAGACAAACTGAAGTTGATATTTTTTTACACTGTAGTTTGTGAAAGGATAGCTACAATAAAAGCAAGCCTTTCCTCAGTAGACCTAAAGTTTATACTAGAGTCTGCAGCTCCTCCAGGAACATTCTATAACTCAAAACATTTTGAAGAAAAAAACAAAATATTATATAGTATCCCACAGAGCTATAATCTTTGCTAAAACTAAATAAAGATTTAAAGTACACCTTAATAATTAATAAGTTAAAGAATATGACAAATATGCTGTAATTATGCAAAAGGTAGCATTAGAAAGCCCCAAATCTCAAAAGTTTACACACAGTTGTTATTTACTCTGAGATGGATTAACTCCACAATGGGGAAAGTGTTTCTAAAATCCATTGTGTTTTTTGTTTGTTTAAATTCATTTAATCAACATCATAACTATCTACAGAAGATGTAAATAATTGATTTAAGACATTATATGCTGTCATTAGATTAAAAATTTATGGAAACTGGATGCGTTATCAAACTGATATAATGATTTCTTTCTTATATAAATTCTGTCTTTAGAATTACTTTTTGTCTAAAGATATACTCATTAATAACTTGTAAAAGAATAGTGACAAGGAAGGGTGGTGCCTAGTCCCAGGACAAGAGGTAAGGGGTACAAACTGGAACACAGGAAGTTCTGCTCACTGTAACTCAGAACTAACTTCTGGTATCTTTTCTCTTATAACTTTATTTTTAATGTGTTTTCTCATCTGCTTTTTGCAATCAGCTTTAAGGCAGCAGGATTGGGTATATCTACAGTTCACCACTGTCTCCCTTCCCTGGGGTTCATATCCAGCAGCACATTGATGTGAAATATGTGGGTAGTCCTGGGAGCCAAACCCACATAACTCTCTCTTTTGGGACCAATCAACCATCCTGGATCAAGGGAGTCATGCTCTGTCTCTTCCCCTTCTTCTGGCTTAACATAGCTCTTTCCTGCAACTTAAGACTTTCCACAGGGAGGCTGAAGCATCCGTTCCCTGTCTCTTCCCTCAGTGGTTATGGTGCTTCATCAGAAGTGGAAAAATATGGATTCAAATTCCTGAAGCTCAGAGGCTATAAAATCAAAGTGAAGTTTGCTGCAGCCTCTAGAGCACAGTAATTATAGACAAGGAGCAAAAAGAATTAGATGAGCCCGTTTGCTAGTCTTTCCCACAGGAGACTCATATGCTACTTGTATTTGCAGTACTGCAGCTTTTCTCTGACTCCCAGGCCTCATTTACCAGATTAACAGAACCAGAGAAAAAATGTGGAAGTGCTCTGGAGACATAAATGGGGCTGTAATGTGGCAGGGACGTTTAAGGTGGAAAGAGCAGAAGACTCCCCAGAGAAATGCCCCCTGCCACCCACCAAAATGCCAGCCTCCTGCTAGGTGCCCAGAGTGAAATGGGGAGGGAAGGAAAAGCAAGAAGCAAGCTCAGCACCTTCATCCCTCCTTCTCCATTAATATCAGGATATTTTCATGCCCATAGCTGTGTTACTATACTTGCTCTTTCTTGTGTTGAGTCTAGTGAGAGTTACATCTCCCAGGGCATGGGGAATTTGTCATGTACAATCAGCAGGGGCATCAAAAATTGAAGTATCCTGATTTGAGAAACCACAGAGCTTAAACTACTTGGTTTTCAAAAAGAAATGTAAACAAGATGTCACATAGCTAATTTTCAGTAAATGTCCTCAGGCTAGACCTCAGTACTAAATCATTTTCTTTTACACAAATTTATTTTCACAGTAAATGGGAAGGACATCTTCCAACAAATACCTTTATTCCTTACATATTATTTTCTTCACTACAGATTTCACTCAGAAAATCCACACTATGTTTTGACATCTGTATCAGTGAAGATCTTTATGACAGTATTAACAACACTAAGTATCAGACACATCTGGGAAGTATACCAGTATTTTCTGGTTTACGGTACCAGGAAATATGTATCATTTTAAGTTGCAAGTTCTCTTTCTCTCGTCCTAAATATTGATTATCATCAAACTGAAGTACTGATGTATGTCCTTAGTACACATACAGATGCTATCAGTTTGCTAAATGAAGGAAATACAGGACTGTCTTCTTCAACAATACCTGTGTACACCTGTCTCCAGATTCTTTTCATATATCTATATTTATATTTACAGCTTTGTATCTGTCCTGGTTTTGGCTGGGATAGAGTTAATTTTTGCTATAGAAGTTGGTATGGTGCTGTTTTGGATTTGTGATAAAAACAGTGGTGATAACACACTGATATTTCAGTTGTTACAGAGTAGTGCTTGCACAGTGCCAAGGACTTTTCAGCTTCTCACACTGCCCTGCCTGTGAGGAGGCTGAGGAGGGGACAAATTGCTGGGAGGGGACACACCAACCAAAAGGGTTTATCATACCATATGGCATTGTGCTCACCAATAAATGCTGAGGGACAGAGGGTGTAGGTGGGGACATTTGGAGTGATGGTGTTTCCCTTCCAAATTAACTATTATGCATCGTGATCCCTGCTTTCCTGGAAGAGGCTGAACACCTGCCTCCTTACTGGAAGTAGCAAATTAATTCTTTGTTTTGTTATGCTTGCATGCACAGCTTTTGCTTTACCTAGTGAACTCTCTTTATCTCAGCCCATGAGTTCTCACACTTTTACCTTTCCATTTCTCTCCCCCATTATACTGGGAGGGAGAGAGAGACTGTGCGGGGCTCAGCTGCCTACTCGGGTTAAACCACAAATCTTGCTTTCAAATTGTGTTGTACATAATTATGTTGTACATTTAAAGTACTTTTCATATAGTTGTTAAGACTTGTTGCTACTCACAGAATGAGAAATCCTCAAGAAAAGTCCCCACATAGCTTAACCATTGACTAGAAGGTTCGGTATTCACAGGTGGGAAGGGCAAACACAAAATAGAGTGGAATGAGAATTTATACCAATAGCAATAAACAGGGATGCAAGTCTCAAGATTATGCCTAGATTATGCTCATGCATATATATATATATATATAAACACACATGTTTATATGTAAAGAATATAATATGTAAGAATATAATCATTTTAGAGCTTAAATTAATGGCTTTAGTAATTAAAGGGCTGTTATGATTGAACATTCTTACATTTAACCATACAGAACACATTTAAGAAAAAAAAAATCTGTGGAAGGTAATGAAAGCTACTACTACATGGAAACAACAATATGAAAGGAATCTTTGATTTTCTGTGTGATAACATCCTTTGTCTTCAGTTGAACCAACCTTCAATTCATGCTTGACCCATTTTTGAAAGAATTTCACATCCTGGTATATTTAAAAGTGCTACAGCCCTGAAAGGCTGCAAAATCTGTATCACGAGGCATTTCTATAGTATTATAAAAATATTAATAAAATGTTTATATAAATAAACAAAATGAAGCTAAATGTTTGTCACTTATCTACAATATTTTTGTCCTATAGAATTTGGAATCTTTTTTTGCATTTTGACAGTCATTCAGATTCTGTGAGAGCAGGGAATAGGTTTGCTGCAATAGCTAGGACCACTTCTGCCTTACACATGTAAAAATCCTTGTAAAAAACATAGGGAATATCAATTCATTGCGCTGAAGCACTGATGAGAGTTTTAAAATGTCTGATTATGCTTTTGTCAAGGTCAATCTTTTGTTATCTTATAGAGAATGCTAAATTTAATGTTTCATGTCAAAGCTGTGTATTTCTGAATGCATTGCAGTGTCTGCTTTGCACAAACACTTTGCCAAGTTCAAGCAACCTGTCACACAAAGAGCAGCACAAAGGAGTAAGGAGGCCTTTCATTTCCCATCTAGTTGAATCTTCATTCTGCTTACCTGTCTTCAGTTCAGCCAGCTTCTAAGTTATTTTCTAAAGCAAATTGATTCAGTTCCAGGTTTTCTGATGAGAACATTTTAGGATGAGATGTTCTTACTTTAAGTTGGAAATTCATTTTTCTATTAAAAATGAGAGCAGGCATTGAAGCATTTTGTCTTTCCTCTATTTATAATTTTTTCAGCTTGAATTATCCCTTTCTGAAAGAGAGAAATAGAAAACATGGACTCTTGATACTAATAAATATTTCACATCACTATTGGCTTTATGTTAACCAAAATTTCCTTTACTCCATTTCTCTTTTTAACTGCATTACTCCCGGTTGGATAACGAAAGTAAAAATGCCTTTGAAGTGTGAGTATAATACTGCTCCATATTATTGCTCTAAAATATTAATTAAATATTTTTAAATATCATAGAGTGACTCAAAGAATATTCCTGTAATATATTCACTTCTGTGATTCTTTGAAACCGTGCTGTAATATATTCACTTCTGAAATTCTGTGAAACCGTGCTTGTAATTTCTACTTTCGAAACTGAGGGGTGAGTTAATGCAACTTTCATTTAAATGAATGACTAATCAATCAATTATCCTTCCTTACAATTACCAGTGACATGAAGTGTGTTTTAACATTTAAGTCAACAGAATCAACTAAGCACATTGAGATAAAGACTGGAAAAGTCATGACTGAATAAGTTATTACTCTGCAAGTTTTCAGTTTGGAAGGAAAAGTAGTGAGACCCTCATTTTGCCAACAGATTGCTCAAGCACAGTATGTGGTACAAAGTGTATTTCATTTTCATGAAGGATTCTTGGTATCTTATTTTAGGATATCAGTTTGGGTTTTCATAAGAGCCACTAATTTTCATGAAGTTTAATCTGGGATGTAAGGACTGTCTTTTAACTAATCACTCATTAATAGTTTTTCCAAGTCATGTCAGTAGCATTTTTGATGGTCTCAACAGGGGGAACAAGCTGTAACATGCCTATCTCCTAAGACTTCTTCCATCAGCTTCTATGAAGACTTCTGCAATAGAGATTCACTGCAGGCTGTAGGGGCTGTGAGCTGGGGCCTGTGCCACCTCTGCTAAGCCTGGCTTTTTTTTGTGGTGAAAACCACAAACATGGGATGACGGATGCTGTCCTCACTGTGCAGAGACATTTGATCAGACATATTTTAGGCCTGATTTAGTGTGTCTGCTATATATGTTAGCCAAAAATATATTAGCAAGCTACCCACTATTTGAGCCACCAGCTCATTTAGCAGCCTGCAAGCAAATCTGACTAAAAAGCTAAATTTTGAAAGTTCTCAGAGAAAAAAAGCCCCCATCTCTGAGCTTCCTCATGTGAACTCTAAGATCTCTTAATTTTTGTTTTGTGATTAAAAGAACATTAAATTTAAAATGGTAAAGCTAACGGTATCAAATTTATTAGAAATTTTAAAATACATATCATAAAGTCAAATTATTTTGATTTTCTTCCAGATATAGACAATAGAAACCAAGCAAGAGCTGCACAATAACTTAAGCCAAATGCTGACAGTATTTTGTGTCTGTCCTACTCCCTGATATAAATATTTCAGGTGGAGAATTAAATGTAAAATAAATACTGTCTATATCTTCATTTCAGAGCTTTCAGAATTGCAGATTGGACAGAATTTAATAGGCTTTAAAAGCCAACTTAATAGGTTCCTAACTTTCTCTATAACATGCTAAAATGGATTAATCCTCTCTAATGTTAACCATCAGAAAGTATGGTCCTAATTATATGTATGTGTATACATATATATATATATTTAAAACTAACAGGCTTTTTTCTAGACTCTTAGATAGTCACAGAATCACAGAATCACAGAATTTCTAGGTTGGAAGAGACCTCAAGATCATCGAGTCCAACCTCTGACCTTACACTAACAGTCCCCACTAAACCATATCCCTAAGCCCTACATCTAAACATCTTTAAAAGACCTCCAGGGATGGTGACTCCACCACTTCCCTGGGCAGCCCGTTCCAATGTCTAACAACCCTTTCAGTAAAGAAGTTAAATGAGAGTAAAATGAGTAATGAGTAGTTAATGAGAGGACTAGGTACTTCTGAAGGCAACGAATCTCATCCCAAGATATATAAGATATATTGCCCTCTGGAGGTGTTTTTATGCTTCATTGCAAAAATTTTTCAATTTTTCATTTACTGGAAGCCTAACTGGAATTAGTTTGGGTTTGATGAAGCATGAACCTCATACAGTGTGTTTTGAAATTCTCTTTTAATAAACATATACATACTACATGTATTAAATGCAATGACTTTCATATCATCTTAAGCAATTCATTGGTGGCTGATTTGAGGCTGTAGTATAAAAGTTTTTCTTGAAATGTTTGTATTTTGCAGTATGCCACATTGTCATAGAGCATGAAAGCTTCATCACAATAACAAAGAAAGTTCAATGAAGAAAGCATTTAGTATATGTTCTTCCATATCATTAGCTAATCATAATTCAGTAATTTAATTGTCTCTGGTCTCATGGGGTAAAAGTGAAACAGTCAGTAATAAAAATAGTCTTCTGGTGACAGTATGGATTAACTGATGTTAAAGAACAGAAAACTTACCTTTTTACATAACAAAAGTTCTAAAAATATATAAATCGTGCCACTAGTAACTCCAAAAGTATTACTTCTAAGTATATATATATATATATCTATACTACCTAAGTATATTTCTTACATAAGTCCTGTGCCCACTGAACTTAAAACCATAAAGCAGAAGCCTCATCAGTGGTGTGCATATGCACGTGTAGATTTACCTTATATTCTTTTTTCAGGAGCAGCCATCTTATTCTGTGAACTTTGTTGCCATTCTTTAGATTACAATTTATGGATCCAACAAATTCTACACACAAAATAAAACTTTTTTTTTTACATAAGTCATGACAAGAAATTTAAAAAATAATAAAAAAGAAAGAAATCTTTCTCCTGACAAACTGATGTTAAAATAAAATGAGAGCAGTGATGGTCATTTATTTTAATGCTATATGATTAAGTAATCCCAGAAACTGTGACAAAAATGAAAACCATAACTAGCAGTTTCCAAGATAACTGTTATTTCATTTCAATGCAGTCTGAGTCCTATGCATGACGGAACTGCCTTATCACGCCTGCAGGAAAAGCTGAAGAGACCATTCCAACACAGCTGAAATGAACACTGAAGAAATTATAAAAGCTCTCTGTTTAAAGATCCAAAGTAATTTACTTGTTCATTCAATAGTCATTAAAAAAATCAGGTAAAGACTTAGCTTTAATTAACACTGGTGAAATAGTCAGGACCTTATTAGTATGTCAGGGGAATATTACTGGTAGGGTAATGCCTCTATCTAGAAGTCATAAGCAGATAAAATGTTATTATAATTAACCAGTTCTTTCTTTGTATTAACCCAACAACACTACAGTAAGTAAGTAATGACATTGTTGACAGAGTAATATGGAACTGCATTGGTGACACAATCTCATTAATATTTCTTTATTTAAGTTATAAAACAACATAGCTGCTTGTTTTCATCTAAGCTGGTACACACAACCTTTATATTACACATGGAATATGCACATATATATATGTACAGGTGCTATACAATTTGGCATGCAAAATTTGTTTTATTTTTTATCAATAATAAACATGTTCAGTGAAATAAAGGAAATGTTATTCTGAAAAAGAAATTCTGCATGCAAAGAAATCATTAAGAAGTTTTTGTTTAGCGCCACAAGGAACTGCAGGGATTTTTTAGTATCCTCAGAATTTCCAGATAGACTCTGTGTAGCTTCATGGTAGAGGTGTTAGGAAATTAAAGAACTGTGAAGTGCCACTAAGAAGTGGAAATACTAAGGAACTGATGGATAAAATTACTTTTTAGTACCTCAGCCTTGTCCCATGTAAAAGATTTAAAGGTTGAGGGGAATCCTATTGGTATGTTGAAGATAATTGGTCCCCAGAGACAGATTTTATGATTCCTTTACAAAATGGTCCAATTTCATGGTCTTCTTACTGTACTTAAATGAGAAATGTCTGTTACTTTACATTAATAATATTACAGGCTGCTGTGTAAAATCCATCCCCTTGTCTACCTTCAGTAACACATTAAGTTCATTTCAGAACTGCTTTAAGTGCCTATTTTGATTTAGACTAATTTATCTATTTTAGAAGATGTTTAGGTAAAATGAAATGTGTTTAAGATAATTTGTTTAATGTCTTTTTCCTGGAATAATCTGCTTGGTAACAGAGCTTTTTGTTGTATTATATATGAATGTGTTAGTCAGTTAATTTCCTGTTCTAGAGTATTTGAAATGGCATATTTATCGTGTCCTATATTTCCTAGTTCTGTGTTTAGACTTTGTGTAAAACAAAGCAGTAAATCCATTAAGGAGATGATTGTAATTATGTGCAGGTAAAAACAGGGCTTTAATTTACTGGTGAAGACACATGCCATGCACATTGGAAGATATACTGCACATTTATTTATGAAGTACATATTAATGTGCATACTATTGGTGTGATAAGAAACTTTGTATTAAAAATGCTTACAATAATCCTTTAACTCAACATCAACATAGTGCCACAATGAACGCATATGTACATGGTGCCCATGTAAGTGAAGTTGCATATCATGGGTTTTTAACTTCATAGCACACATGTAGTAGCCTTTAAAGGAAAACTCAGATGAATAACTGTAGTTTCTAAATGCCCATCATTGTCTAATAATAGCTTGAAGTTACAGAGTGGGACTACACAGTAAAACTGACAGTGAAGTTGCTGGGAGACTACCCTAAAATAGTGCACTGTGTTAGCCAAGGAACCACTGGTGTATGCCATGGGATGGGAACATTGTCTCTGAAAACAATTAACTTGTGCAATGATGACCAGAAAATCAAAAGCCTTCTTTGTCACATTGTGTTTATTTTCAGCTGCTCTCTATGCTGGTCCTTTACAGCCTCCTAATGGATTTTGTATCTTGTCAACAGGCTGAGTTCATATGTTTTTTTGTTTTCACGGAAATTGTATTTGTTCCTTACATGAATAATTCCTGGAATTCTGGTACATTAGATGAACAGGAAAATACATTTAATATTTCAATTTTCAATTGAAAGCTCTTTTTTTTTTTTTTTTTTTTTTTTTTTTAATTCTATAAAATATGGATAAGTATTCTATGACTACAGTTGTTTCCCAAGAAAATTTCCACACAGATACAAAGACATTTTCTTCTGTAAACCTCTCCCTAAATTTTCTACAAGTCTTAAGCTTTATGAAATTTATGCAGTAAGATACATATTCAGACAAAAATATGCCTAAAGGTAAGTCTTCATGTTTATCTGAATGAAGAAAAATTGTGTATTAATTTTATTGAAAGGATAGCAATACTGATCATGCTGTAAAGCTACTGAGGAAGCAGAATGTCTATTGACAATTTATTCTTTGAGCTTCTGATGGATTGTGAAGGATGAATTTCCAGACTGTCTGGAAATGGCTTAAACGTTATGCCTGCTGCTGAAAAGTAAATCGAATAAAAGAATGTAGGAGTTCCAGTTACAAAGATGCATTCAGGTAGCTCAAGATTTACTGCACAAGATGTAGGAAGGAGGTAGCATCACCTATTTGCCAGCAATTGTGTTTATATCATTCCACACTTCTTCCAACCCTTACCACTCTGCCTCCTCGTTGTTCCTCAATGTAGTGTACACAGAGCATCTTATATCACTTTAACTGTAATGATATGCACAAAGAAATACATTCCTCCTTGCTTTCATCACAGACTCAACTCCACTTATATTAGAATAACAACCTTGGCATAGTTTATTGCCTTATATGAACTGTTATACTAATACATAAAGGATCTATTAATGTAACTACATTATTAAATATACAAAAGCAATAAATAGTTCCAGTAGTTAAATGGTCCAAAATTACTACACAGACAAAGGCAAACCTCAGGAATTGCTCTGGATTAGTGCCTGACTGCAAGGAGGAGGAGAAAAGGTGGCAGAAAGGGGAGTACCTCCTGCTTCTCCACTAGAAAATGAAAGAAGCCATAGGTTTCCAGCTCTGTGGGCAGGTTGTGTGGCACAGCTTGTATCAATGCAGACAAATTTATTTTTTGACCCTAAACAGGTTGGTTCCTCCACGCTGCCTGAGCTGTCCTCCAAACCATGTCCAAAACAATGCCAGCATTGCTGGCAGGCCTGGGTAGAGGCAGGCTGGGCAGTGCTGAACCACACAAGTGACAACAGGAATCATCCCTGCCTGAGCTACAGTCCTGCTTAGTTTGAACTGAAACTAGCATGAGCCTCATTTACTGCCATAGAGGAGCCAACAGTTACAAATTCTTAGACACAAAATTGCATTTATACAATTAAAATCATTTCAAAAATCATGTAATTCATCTTTATGTGACATTTTTAAAATCAATACAGCCTAAATAAAAAGGATTTAGGGATATTTCACATTGCTTTATTTTGACTATCCAGCTTAGGGGCAAAATTATGTGCTTAGAATTAAGCAGTGTAACTTGTTTAAAGTGTCTGAGCAGGAGATTGCTTTGATTTAAATTAAGTCTATTTAAGAACAAACAAGCACAATGACCCTGTGCAGGGGTCACCTTAGATTCTTAACTCCCTATATAAAGGACCATTTTATTATTATTATTATTATTATTATTATTATTATTATTATTATTATTATTAGCATTCTGAGCACTCACCGCTTCCTTGCACATCAAATAAAGTAATAATGATTGGAACCTGACATGTTGCTATTCCTACACCTGCCTTCAGAGATGTGGTGCCAGCTGCAGCTGAAAAGACCGTTACCCTCTCCCCTTCTTCACTGTACACCTAAGAACAAACCAGATTCCTCACGTCTTCATACTTCTATTTTAATTTTCTTTTCAGCATGTGGTTCATCTGAAATTGTGTCTTTGGGAGTCCCTCAGGCCAGATGTTATTTTCCTCTCTCTTATGGGTGATGTATTTAGGCTCTGTGATGCACAGCACTCATCCTTGCACAAACTGACCAATATGAACTATCAGGGCAACGACTAGTAAGCCTGGAAATCCCAAATACAAAACCAGTGCAGACATCACCCTAATTTCCTGAAGGTGTAAACAGAAGAGACTGCGAGAAGGAATAAGAGGTTCATAAATGAAAATTCTTTTGTATATTGCTTTAATCACTGATTTAATCATTTAATCTATTGCTTTAATCCAAACTTCTCCTCTTAAATAGCAAGAAAACAACTTTTGTTGAATTACTCACTTAGCAGCAGTGATAATAGGTTAAACAAGCATTGATTATCTTTCCCTAATGATAAATTATTGCATATATGCTAGGATTTGCAATGCTTACACCTCATTCAGACCTAATGTTATAAAAGCTAGCATATTTTAAAGCTTAAATGAAAATTGTACTAGGTATACTGAATAATTGATACAATGATTAAGTGAAAAAAAAAATGTCTTGCATTCTTTCACATGCACTGAAAACCCATACTTCTGTGGATATTAGAAAATGTAGACAACAATGCTGCAATTAAGTACTGCAATGAAAAAGAAATCACAGTATGTAGTTCAGAAAATAGAACTGTGGGCTGAGAGAGCAACACTGCCTCTGCTCCAGAGGAAACTGTATCCTCTGGATAATTTGGATACAAAGTATCCTTGCTGCCTCCTCCAATCTTTGTCTTCCATATACACATAGATATGCTCTCGTATACCATACTATATAGAGACACAACCAGCAGCAGAGCTTTGAGACATTTTTGAAAGCACCAAAATAAATACGGCCTAAAAACAACAAGATCCATTTTCTGCAACATTTTTAAGGTATTTCTGCCCCTTTCCACCTGTCACAACTGCTTCAGGATGATGCTCCATCAGGGACCACAGCACAAGTTTGTGGGGTTAAAATCTTCTTTCTCAACCAAACTTTAAATCCAAGCCATCTGACTAAATTGACTGAAACAGCTTAGCAAAACTACATTTTTAACTTTCCTTAATAATATTTTGGCTTTGAAAAGGGTTTTTTTTGGAAGGCAGGAGGAATGAAACATCTTTAAAACAGTACTGCCACTTAAAAATTGCATGTGTAGCTCTACTGCAGTCCTCTCTTACAACATGCACAGTTCAGAATCAACTCTTAGAGGCATTTGGTCAGCTGGAGGTGAAACTTTTCAAAGCGGTATTAGGCATCCATCGACATTTGCAGATTATAAAGTACCTTTTATAAATATACACTGTTGAAGTATTGGAAGTAAATCACACTTAAACTCCCCAATCAAGAATTGTTGAAAATTTTAGTTTTGGTATAATAACTTATGAATAGTCAGGTATCTTCTGCTTATTTAAGATGGTTTTATATCAGGAATGCTTTTTATTGGCAAATGTGATTTTGCTGGCTAAGTAGAAGTTAGCCATTCAAATTATGGAGTCAGCCTTTGTCCCAAAGAAGTCAGCAAATGTTAGACTTGCACCATAAATCTGTCATTTTGAAAATTATGGCACTAGCACTGCATAGTCTTTAATGTCCTCATGAAAAAAATGGATACTTCTGCAATAAAAATCTTCTTTCAAAGCGTTACTTTTCATAACCTTAAGAATCTTTCAAATGTGGATAGAGTTACTGATGAAAAAAATAATTAAGTATTATTATTGGTAGTGGTTATACAAAATGAAATACATCTAAAATTTAAGGAAAACACCCATCAGTTAGTTTGATAGTATCTTAATAGGTTTTAAACGCACTCAGGATATCTAATATTTTGGTACAGTGGTGGGAAGCAACCTACAAGTTCTGCTGGAATTATTTGTTACACACGGTTATGGAGCTGTACTGGAATTAGGTGAGGGGATGGCGTGGTTCACAGAATCACAGAATCACAGAAAGTCTAGGTTGGAAGAGATCTACAAGATCGCCGAGTCCAACCTCTGACTTAACACTAACAAATCATCCCCTAAACCATATCCCTAAGCTCTACATCTAAACGTCTTTTAAAGACCTGCAGGGATGGGGACTCAACCACTTCCCTAGGCAGCCTATTCCAGTGACTAACAACCCGTTCAGTAAAGAAGTTCAGTAAAGAAGGGGTTGCCACCCCTGCTTTGCAGGGTACACTGGAGAGCAGTCTGAGCCTCCTACAGGAGCACGTTGGCCATTCCTGACATTCTGCGATACTTTGCTCTGCATCCCCCCAGTTCACATGGTGTCCAGCTTGTCAGGATGCTGTGGGCCTGGTGATTGCAGCCAGCATCCTCCATCAGCCACACTGTCATCATGCAGGATGTGAGTCCCTAAGTCACCAGCTGCCAGTGTGCTTAATACCCTCACTTTTTTTGTGATGAGTAAGGAGTGATTCATTGTCCCCTGCCATGTGTCTGAGTCGACAGTGCAGCCCAGAGTGAATTGCTTAGGGCCAGCCCCTGGGATCCACAGTGCAATGTGCATATTGTAACAGGACCCTGGGAACTGTCCTTCTCCTGGCCTGCTCCTGGCAGGTAGACATGGATCATGGTGCGTTGGAGATACCAGCAGCCTTCCAAAAAGAACTGTACAACCAAACCTGCCTGGGCCACAGCTGCTCACCTCAGCATAGTGTTGAGGGGAAAGAGCCTGTCATCATTGCAACCATAAGATATGGCCTATCTTCGGTAGAGGAATATAAAATTGTGTTAAATAAAACATGTTCTTAGATGGTGACGTAAGTAATTGAACTATATCAAAAAGGCATTGTACTTTTAGCCAGAAAAAAATATTTTATGCCCTATGTTTAGGCAAGAATGTTTAATCATATAATGTATTTCTGTGTGGTTTGCTATTAGTGATCTCAAAAATGAATTGCTGGAGAAAGCAATCAATTCCCTCTTTTATTTGACAACTTTCAATTAGTTAGTTTCTCTGCTTAAGAAAATTAAGAATAAATCCTTCAGCATCATATATATTCTTTGTTAAGTACCCACTGACATTACTTTGGTAGATACTTCTGTTCATAGTGACACACTAGAGTGAATTATGAACTTTTTGCAGTTCTATCCTGCAATCACCTTAAAATTGTCTTCATAATCTCCCACAAGCCTGTGCTTCAGGTGCTTCCTGAATTTATGAAATTTGAGTCTGAAGCACTTTCTGAACACTTAACCCATGTATTCGTCTACATTTTGATATAAAATACAGTTCCACATACAGTTCTTTAAATCTTGACTTCTGGGCTCTGAGATGTTTAAAGAAAATTTGTTGATTCCACTGACTAAAGAAATTCTGTTTTATCCGAGTTAGCAGAATATACCAGAACAGTGGGAATAAAAATATTATTTTTAAAAATACATTTTTCTTTAATCTTAGAAAGCACTTGGTGCTGGTGTTTGAATGGATATGCTTTCCTCTCGGTTCACTGTTTTGTTTAACATATGACCTGCAACACACTAATTGTAAGTGTCAATATATAATATGTATATAAACTGTTTTTGATGTCTAGCTTAGAATGTACAGTCATAACCAGACATAAAAAATATGCATGATTGCCCCCAAAAGCTGTTAAGTCTTGTTCAGAGGAAGAAACAGACTGAAAAGCTTTTCAATGGCATCATTCTATCGTTCTATTTTTGTATTAAAATTGCTTGTACAACTGCATTTTCTATTTATCCCTGCTCTAGCTCATATAATTTCCAAACAAAGTCCTTTGTGGTTAGGAATAGCATTGCAGTCATCACTCACGAGCCAACAGTGCAAGTTTCCACATCACAACATTCTTTCTTAATGGGTTGCAGATGGAATACAATGCAATAAATTAATTATGAGACATTACTTTTGGGACTAAAACCCAAAGTTTCCCAAATAACTCCATTAGCTGGAGCCAGTAATGTGTCTTTGTAATATTCAATTAATGCAGACTTCCTTTTATTCTGTTTCCTCTTTTCTGTCAGTGTAATTGATAACCACTACACTTTGTAGTTAGATATACTCCTTCTTTATCTGTTGTGTATTTTGCAGCACCCTTGCAGTTCTTTTAGAGTATGGAAGCAACTGAAAGCAGAAATAAGCATGAATATCTACAAAAGTTTTGTTAGCATTTCAGACAGGGTAGTCTGAAAATCTTTTGTCTGTGATGTTGTTTTCTTCTCCCTTGCTCTTTGTGGACAGCAGGACACACATCTTCACAGTCATTGCTGCATGCACAGGCTTACCCAAGAGGGCTGAACTGTTTCATGATGTTTGCCACTATGTACCTGCAGCTTTCATCTATGGAAAGCACCTTACTCCACAAAGCACAAATTTATTTATTTTTTATTTATTTTTTACCAGGCAAGCTCTGAAATTTAATTTATCAAACACCAAATATTACCTAACTCTTCTATGCTTATAACAAAATAAATTTTACTTACCTTTTTCCTTCTTGAGTGAGACTATCTTCTTTGTCTAGCAATAGAAATGTCTCTCACATTAGTGGAATTTATATAAGTGATTGTATGTGACATCTCTAGAGGTAAGAACATTTGCTATTTGCTAAGAACTATTCTTAAGACTCACCAGATCATAAGATGTGTTCCTTAAAACTGTCAGAAGGCTATAACATGATAGTGCATTTCTCTTTCTTGCAATATAAAGAACCTGGATAGGCAATTTGGGCCGAAAATCTAACTTTTAAATAGGTGAAATTACATGTAGTTCCCTCTCCCTTCTGTTCAAAGATATAAATCCAAAGTGTACTGAAGCTAATGCACTTGCAGCTGTGAAAAGTACCTGCATGGCAAGGGATTACAAGGAGAAAAAAACAGGCAGTCGCATATTTGACGCAGGTTCAAGAATCCATCTAAATAGGAAAACTTGCAATATTGCAGACTCAAATGTCATTGAATTGAGTAGCATTTTATATTTATGGATTCTGTGGACTCACTGCACACTTTTGATCTGACAAAAAAGATGCAACCAGAGAACAAGAATCTCTGTTTCTTAGACTTTGTTGCTGCTTTATTGGTCCTGCAAACTACATTTCACACCATCCTAGTTTTGAATAGGTTTTTATTGTATACATATATATATATATATATTTTTTTTTGGCAGTTGACCCTTGGTAATTAACAGTAAATTGCTTCTAACTAGCACCTCAGTTTCATTAACTCAGCTGGAATTAATGCAATCTCTCTGTTACTTAACCTGAACCTCCTCCTGCTAGCACAGATGTAAGATTAGTTTTATTAACTGGATTTATTACATACCGAAAACAAAAGGCAAAGTTTATTTCATTTTGCAATTATGTGAGTGTAATAGAAATTATTTTATAGGGAAAAATATTGAATACCTATCACACAAAAATGCAATTTTGTAGACAATGGAAAACTAGAAAAGGTGAGCTAATTTTCATGTTCCAGTAAAGCCTGCAAGAGAAAATTCATGAGGGCTGAAGACACACAAAAACACACTTCACAAGTATTGCATCAATCAGGTTTTCTACAATTAGAGATTTTTTCAGGTGAAAGTTGCTATCTCTTTTTCTTGAAAAATGATACATAAGGAATAACAGTTCACATACTTGAAACACGTTAGGGCAAATTATGTAGTGACCAGGTAATGCTTTGTGACATGATTTACTGGTGGACTTGGAAGGGCCGGGTTAAAGGTTGGACCAGATGATCTAGAGATCTTTTCCTACCTATATGATTCTATGATTCTATATTTTAGTTACTGCTTGGAGCATCAGAGGCTTCACTGTTCAGATCTATTTGCTACTTGTCACATTCTCTATTTGGTAGCTATCATATTAACCCAGAGCTTACTTTTGCATTTACATTTCATTTTGGTTCAGCTATTGTATTTCTTCACCTCCTGTTAATATTTATAAGAGGATTCTAATTATAGCCACACATCTCTACATTTTTTTTTTTTCTTTCTTTCTTGAGTTGTTTCATGTCATGCCACACCAGTATTTTCATTGTACTCTATTTTGGTAGCTATTTCAAGCAAGCAGTTCTCATTCTTTCAAATTGTTTCGAAGCTGAATGTTCTGATCCTGCTCTTAGCTCGTATATATGACCGTATTTGACATTGATGGGTAATAGCAATTTTTGACAGCTGACAGCAGCAGCTTTTATATGTTGAAAACTATGGTTGATTTATAAGAGAATCCCATATTCCTAGTGTTTAGAAAATGGGCTTATCCCTCAGACTAATACATGACTCACTAAAAGAGTATTATCATTGCATATATTTATATCTGTTCATAAACAAGGACAAATGAAATGGCTAACTATAAAGTCTAGTTATCCACACTTAATGGTACAAAGACCACTTTCTAAGCAAACATAAGATAACTTTTTAGAGTGAATTGCTGTTTCACTTTTAACAATAAAATGTGATTAGAGTTGTTTCTAGCATACTTAATAGTATGCTAGAAACAAAAAAAAAAAGGCTAGAAAGTAGTACGTTGTTTTAAGATTCAGAATTTCAGTAATGTTTTTGAGCATTTCTGCATTGAAAGTTGGTTTTTGGTTTCTTTTTTTAAAATTCCAAATGAGCTTTTGAAATCAAATTTTTATTGAAAACTCTTAAAGCCTGAAATCCCAAAATAAACATTTATGTATTATGTTTGGTTTTTGTATGTTTGTTTCCTGTATTTTGTTTCACAAGAAATTCCTCAAAATATTTACTTTTTTCAGGTTGAACATCCTTGTTCCCATCCATATCTATAAACAAATATAATTTACCCATCTCAACTATGCCTCTCTGTACAAATTTTTGCTATGTGTCTGCAAATACATGAAAAATCTGTCTCCCAAGCTACGGCCAGTAAAATAAATTTTCATGAACATCAGAACTTTGTAATTCTGGTAAGAGTATATTGTCAATATCTGGTGTCCTCTACTCATTTGACTAATACCAAGCCCTTTTAATAGTATGTTGCTATTTTCCACTTTCACATCCATGAGCACCAACCAACAGTAAATGACTCTGTAGTGGGCAAAGTCCGTTTTTCAATCAGCATCTGCTCCCTCTCCCAGCCCCAGACACATCCCTAGGTGGCAGAGGTCTAGCTTCTGTAAAAGAAGCTAGATTCTTCTCATTAAATACTCGGGGACAAAGCACTTCAGAGCACACAAGCCAAATTAAGCAGGCAAAATACTGCAGCTGAGAAATGCTGAAGGAAACTGCAGGTGTCTGGTTACTGTTCTCCCGAGTATTTCTCTTACACTCTTACTCAGATCTGTTTCTGCTCATGCAAAACTTGATGGCAAAATTGACACTGACCTCGATGGAAGCAGAATAGAGTCCACAGTGTTTTATAGAAAGCAAACAATCTATATTTAGACTCTCCCATAAGTAACACTCTACACCATGAAGTTGTATACGCATGCATGTAAAACACCAAGGAACCTCAAAGCCTGAGCAACAGTTTGCGGGCAAAGCTTCATGATGAACACTTAAAACATCACAGTGAAAAAAAAAAAAAAAAAAAAAAAAAAGTTATTTATTGTTACTGCCTACTACCCATAAAGCTCTTCACTGTGAAGAACAAAAGAAGTATGCTCATCCTTTTATTGCAGGGAGAATACTTAACAGGGTAGATAAGCAGAGTGAAAACTCCTGAAAGGTAACAGGAACAATTTATGTTCTTCTTCCTCTGGGAAAGCAACTGCTAGGCCAGCTGGTTCCTGTAGTTAAAACTGTTAAGTGTTGCTGGGAAGGAATTTGTGGTAGGAATAAGTTGGGGCGAACTGTTCTGCATAGCTCCTGTTTTGTTGGCTGTTCGTCACTCAGCCAGCACTGGGCTTCACACCACGTTCTGCTCTTGTCAGTTGATCCTGCAGCAGTGACTTACATGCTTCTTTGTTTTCTTGGCAACATCATGTCCCGCTCCTCTGACTTGCTTTGTCAGGCACTGCCAAGGATGGACTCTAAACCACTCTGTGCCCCATAACCCGCTTCAGTGGTGTGGTCTGTGCTCTGTGTGGTGGTTTTACACTATTGTCTAGCTAAACCTGACCACACCGCTCACTCCTTCTCTTCAAAAGAACATGGGGGAAATATAATGAAAAAGGGTTCAAGGGTTAAAATAAGGTTAGGGAGTTACCAACAACAGTTACCATCATGGGCTAAACTGATGAAACGTAGGGAGATTAATCAAATTTATTGCCTATTGCTAATAGACTACAGCAGTGAGAAACAAAAAGGAAATTTAAAACACCTCCCCCCCGCTGCCCCCCCCCAACCCTGTTCTACACCCTCCCCACCAGTGATGCAGGAAAATAGGGAGTGGGGGCTGCAGTCAGTCCCTGATGCTTCATCCCCACTGCTCCTTCATGGTCACTCTCTGCCCCTGCTCCAACAGGGGGTCCCTCCCACGAGATGCCATCCTTCCCAAACTGAGCCTGCAGGGGCTTCCTACAGGCAGCAGCTCTTCAAGAGCAGCTCCAACATGGGTCCATACCATGGAGTCCATCTGTCAGGGCCAAACTGCTCCAGCACAGATCCCCCACGGGCGGCAGCTCCCCCCAGACTCCCTGCTCCTGCATGGGCTCCTCTCCACGGGCTGCAGCTCCAGCCCAGGGCCTGCTCCTGCGGGGGCTTCTCCATGGGTTGCAGCCTCCTCCAGGCCACATCCACCTTCTCCACCGGGGGCTCCTCCATGGGCTGCAGCGTGGAGATCTGCTCCATGTGGGACCCATGGGTAGCAGGGGGACAGCCTGCTCCACCAGGGGCCTCTCCATAGGCCGCAGGGGAACCTCTGCTGTGTGCCTGGAGCACCTCTTGCCCTCCTGCTGCACTGACCTTGGCGTCTGCAGGGCTGGTTCTCACTCCTCTCTCCCAGCTGCTGTGGTGCAGCAATTTGTTGTTGTTGTTATTGTTGTTTTTGTTTTTCCTTTCTTAAATCTGCTCTCACCACCAACATTGCTCACTGGCTCTGGCCAGAAGCCATCCCTTTTGGAGCCAGCTGGAGCTGGCTCTGATCTGACATGGGGCAGCTGCTGGGCTCTGCTCACAGACGCCACCTCTGCAGCCCTCCTGCTACCAAATGCTGACACCTTAAGACCAATACACTCTGCTGAGTGGTCCTTCCTGTCTGCTTGTGCTTTGCATCATACCCTCCCTTGTCCTGCTAACCATTCCTCACTCCTCTTCCTGTTCCATTACTTACAGAAACAGAAATTAATTCCTTTTCAAATAATATGCACATACTGTTTTTGACCCTTGTGAAGAATCTTTGTTTGAAAAAGAGCCTTGATATGTATGTATTTCGCCATTAAGGGTCGCAGGACAGTGAATGTGCATTTTCTTAACTGTTTTTTTTTTTTTTTTTTTTTTTTTTTTTGGTTGGTTGTTTGGTTGGTTGGTTTTTGTTTTTGTTTTTGTGCGTGTCTGTGTGTCCATACCCAACAGATGTAACACAGCTAAAACAATACGTTTTACAGTATTTTTTTATTCACTTTTTTTTTCTGTTGGCTAAGCTGTTTACCGTCTGAGCAGTAAGTGAGCACTCTCATTCTTTGCTAAGGTTTCATCTCAAGTATGCGGTGCCACCAGCTTTGTGTCTTGGTGGTGCAAGTGTGATTACCATCAGGTTTGTGGTATAAGAGAAACAAATTCCTACTGAGCATGATCCAAATTTACTTAGTTCCTGGACAAAGCACATGTTAGATGTCATCTCCACAGTGTACAAAAGCAGTCGTAATTATGTTTTCCAACAAGCCATGGTGTTCAGAAGGCATCATTTTGGAACCTTCTCAAATGGACAACTTCTGTGATTCTGTGAAAGGCAGACAGGAACCAGCTTACTCATAATTCCATTTGCTCTGTTCAGATACGGATAGATAGGTGTTTAGGGTTGTGTGTGTCCCAAATATTCTCCACTTTTCAATCCTTTTTTCTTTCATTTTTCTGTCATCTTTATCTGATCATGCCCCACCATTACGCAGTGGAAAACAAGTTTTGAAAAAATTAAAAAATATAGTTATGATACAGCTTATGTTAACTAGCAATTGTTAAAAGAACACCTATAACATATATAACTCATATCCCATCTAAAATCAAAGAGTTCTTTTAAGCAAAATTGATAGTTAAATTGGTGTTGAGTTTTAATATGACAAGTAATATACTATATAATTTAACAAACCTGTAGTGAAAGACTGTAGCTAGAGCCTGGAAAGTGCAGTTTAATAATGAGTGCATAGTCTATGTTCTGTCTAGTTGTGGGAGATTTGCTGGAAAAACAGAAGGAAATCTCAATCTTCCTTCTTTTATTCTAATGGGAGCCTTGTAAAGCAAGCTACATAAGGATAATCGAGTTTGCTGCATATTAAGAGACAAATCTTTGTGGCTGATGTACTAAAACACAATGATCAAAAGTATTTCACTGCATTTTTAGTCTAAAAATTCTCACTACATGCATTTGTTTTTTGTCAGCTTATTTTAACTATGTCACTCGATATTGTTAGCAAAAATACAAAGGTTACATATGGCCAAGAGAGAAATATTTTCTCTTTCAGCTGTAAAATAAATAGGTCTGTCTTTCTTTTGTGTGTCTGTTAAGATAATTAAAATAGTAGGAGGCATTTATCTGGCTCTAATGTTCATGGTTGTATGCATTATCGCTAATTAATAGCATTAAGTGTGTGAGCAGTAAAATTGCTTCTGCAGTGCAAAGTAAACAGAACTCTAAAATCACTAAATCAGGGAATTGAACACATCCAAGCAGAATGCAAATAACACGTAGAAGCTGTTGTTTTTCTGTTGTGAAGTGTTATTCTGTAAAACAGATTTTTGAGTACTAGGGATACAAATTTTTAGGACTATATTCCAGTGTAATGGCCTCAGTGGTTTAGTTAGATGCTACATTGTTAGGAAGAAAGCAGTCTGAGCTGTCTTCAGAGAGGCTAAAATGATCCCAAGTGGATTAGATAAGGAGCTACCAAAATCAGGTTCCTAGGGATAAATCAGACATCGAAATGCAAGGCAGCAGCTGAGATTTGTACTCAGCAATTTAAAAAATAAAAATAAAAAATGGGGCCACAAACATTAGCTGTAAAATATATTCATAGAAATAGATGTTTTACAAGAATAAAAAGGGGAAAAATTGAGAAGAGTTAATGCTATACCAAACCAATCCATCAAACTGAATATAATTAATTATTGAAGATTATCTTCAACTTCAGTCAAACTTGCTATTTTTCATATCTTAGATTTATACAAATGTATCTTAGCAACATCTTCGGTTTGCATATCCATAATGCACATTAAGTTTGTGTCTTCTGCGTATGAGAAAATAACAAGCAAGGCTCCTAGGATAACTAGGTCTCTCCTTTCCTCAAACTACTCTAACAAGAAGTTCTGTGTTATCTTCTGAAAATTTTGGTACTGTCTATAAGAGAGTTCTAAGCAATACTCCACTGGGAATTCCTGGTGCTTTTGATATTAAATTTCAGGAATATTAGATCAAACAAACTGATTGTGACTGCTGTGATAGATTAAGGCTATCAAAGAATTGGTGATAAAAATTCATAGCCCAGGAAATATTAGAACAAGTTTAACATACTTGCTTTGTGATGTTTCATTGAGAGTATTGCTTTTAAAATTAATTGGGAGTTCTGAGCTGTGTTGCAGCCCAGATGTACATATAAAAATTGCCTATTTTGACACCTAGCTAAAATTTTCTAAATTATATCTTACTCTTTTTTGACTTTTCTCTCTGAAAGATTTTACTATCTCTACCTCAAGAACCCCGGTTAGAATACCAAATATTATCAACGCTACGTACTTCAAGTGGCTCATCAGCTTCTATCTTTGAAGTCATCAGAATAACTTTTAAGAGCCAGCCTGTGGATATTAAGAACCAGTTAAATCACAAAGTATAAAAGGCTTCATACCCAATGCCAGATTTAATTAACTGAACAACCAGCCCCTTCCAGAGAACTTACACTTAGCAGCAATGTAACCAAGACTCTGTCTCTTAAGGGCACGTTGACTTTTGAATTCTGGAACAATATATTCTCAACTTAAGGCACAAAATGCACCTTTTATTTATTGTTAATAATATATTTATTTGTAAGAACAAGTTTCCCACAAAGGCTATACAGCTTGGATTGTATTTATTGATCAGCAGGAACATTTCTTGTCTCTCATAAAGCACTGTTTAAGTGCACAAACAAATTTCTATGGCTTTCCCTGTGGACCGATGTCTATCACATAGCAACATCTGCTAAGGAATATGCTGTGAAGCTATCATCATATTTTTCCTCTCTTCCTGGGGATGAATTTGTCCACTTCAGGGAAATGCATCCAACATCTTCACAACTGCTGTTATACACACAATAAACATTTGAAAATGTCATGTTACAAACAGGCAACTGACAGGTATTTTGTACAGTTCCCTGACTAAAATAAGAGAAATGCAGACAGTACTGAATGTAAATTCTCTATTATTTGCAAGTACAGAACTGAACAGGAACAACCTTAGAGCAGAATTCTTAAAAGTTCTAGCGCTGGTAAATTCAAAATTAGAAGCCCAAGGTATTAGGAACTTAAAAGAAAGTACTTAGTACCTAGTAACTGTCATTACCTTACAGAATGTGGAAAACCATATTTAAGACAAGAGCAACAACAACAAACCAACAGTGGAGTTAAACTAATTTGTCACTTTGTCTTGTGTTTTGCTTATTGAACAGCCCTCAGCACAGGAACTTTAGTAAAGGCCACCTTTTCATTTTCACCTTAAGCCTGATATTGCATTCATTGAATGTTTAGTATAGGATTATTCCTCTGAGCTCAGTTCCTTTCTCCTGTGTGCCAGTTGTGCAATTCTAGTGTCCTCAGGGGAGCTTTTTGTGGTATATACACATTAATGGGAGCAAAGAGAATCCTGATTTCAGAGTGCTTGCTATTAGAAGACAGATTTGTTTGTAATTGCTTTCCTACTTCAAATAAACACTTCTCTCCTCTGTTGAGAATTCAATGTAGACAGGAAAATGACCATTAGGTTGAGTTGGGCATCGCAATAAACATTTCAGAATTTTTGAACTTTCTGTCATCTACAGAACTACCAAAGTGGTTAAATGAGCTTGCATGTGTAATGGGAGGGCTACCTGTTTTACTGCAATATCTACTACCTGAATTAATACACTAATGAATTTGCATTCATATACGCATTGTTTAGCAGCCCATCCACTTTATCATCAATAAAAGAAGGCAGAAGTCATGAGCTACAATATTCTCATATAAAAACATATTTTGTATTGCCATTTAACACCTTGATACTTTGTAAGGTGGGGAGTAATGAAAAATAACTGCCAACAGTTAAAGCACCATATCCAACAATTGTAATTTTTTTCCTAAATATGTTATATATTTAGAACTTATATCTTTAAGAGAACATTGAGCTCTACCTTATCTGACCATAGTGCACCATCTCTCAATAGATGTTTAAGGAACAATTAATATTCCAAGTGCCAGCTATCTAAAGACCAAAGTCTAGTCTGTGAATTAGCAAGACAGTTCAGCTCCCCTGTAACACCTCAACTCAACAAGTCCATACGATAGCTGCTAACAAAGTGTTCTTGACTAAGATGACTTCCTCAACCCAAGCAGGTCAAAACTAAAAGATTTTAGTGTCTACTTACACCGTAGAATTCTGAAAAATAAATAAATAAATAAATAAATAAATAAATTTGTCTATGAGGTCTATTGAGTTTAACTGGAAAGTGGAAAACATTAAAGAGGGTGAACAATGATATGGCAGTCATTGGCTTATTACCTTGTAGTCTGATTTCAATTTTATGAAAAAAAAAAAAAAAATAGGAAAGCAAGTAAAACTAATACCTGCAGGGAAAAAAAAAAAAAATGCAAAAGAGGATAAGCAGAATTAAGTTACATTGAATGAAGCTGTGATCTTTCTTTGAGGTAACTGTTATTGTTGTTGTTGTTGTTGTTCTTTTTAAACAAAATAAATTAAATTAATCTCTCCTGTCAGAAGTAAACCATGGTAAAAAAAAATAATTAAAAAAAAATACTTTTTAAACAGAAGATTGTACAGAGTACTGTAAAAGTCGTGAAACAGTTATGATATTAGTTTAAAAGAAGACTGCAAGTTGTGCTAAAAGCAGAATTTTCCAGGTTTAGAATGTTTAGGAGATACAACACACAATATTGACAAGTCCCATTGAGTATGCCCTGAATTTCTAAGATTTAGGTAGAAACTTTCAAATGAAAGAAGATTAATCTAAAGCACTATACTTTGCAGAAAAAAAATAATACAAAAACCTTCCTTGATAAAGCCTTTCAAAGACAGCAAGAAATAGTTTTTGCAACATGAACGTCTTGTATATTCTACCTGCTAAATCTGAAAAAAAAAAAAAAAGAAAAAAAAAAATACAAACCTAGTAATAAAAACATAACAAATCAATCAAAGTAAACATAATCCTAATCTGAGAAGAGTACTTATGCCTGGGAAAAGAGACAAACTCAAATATAAATACAGACCAAATGCTGACTTATGATGGGAGATAAAGCAAAATATGGTAGCATAGAAAAGCGGAATCAACTATAAAAATGTATTTCTATTTATAATTGAACAAAAAATAGTAGAAAAAATAATTTGCCTTCATTTCTGAAGGAACAAAACAGTCTCGTTCCTTTCAAGAAAAACTGGAACAAGAAATGGATGATGTTTTTCTACAATACATCACTGTTAGAGCCAAACTGAAATGCAATCAATGCAAGTTAAAAAAATGGAAGCCCCAAACCATGTCATTTTACCATTGCCACCTTCACTAACAGCAGTAAACCACTTCAGGGTTGCATAAAGCTCAGTAATTTAGGACTATTTACAGCATAGGAACATTCTGCTCACGTGCATCTTTACTCCAGCCATATTCCCTTTCCCAGGTGCTGACAGATGAAGGAGAGTTTTGTGTTTAAATATTGGCTTTGAAGTATCAAAACTTAATTGATTTGAAAGTGACGTCATTCTGTCATCATTTCAGTTTTGTGCCTGGCCAGATTCAAGAGGCAGCTTAGAGCACAAGAATAGGAACTTGTCTTCCTGCATATGAAAACAATTAACTCACTTTGAAGATTAAACAGAGCTATATCACCTTCAGGAAGTCCTTGGAAGGAATTCTGACTTCAGCAGTTATTATTTCTTCAAGAATTACTATATATAAACTGCCCTTGCCTAAATGGCACATTCCCTTCCCAGATATAATTTTCCCTGGTGACAGCATTTCTCACTGTCCCACCTGAGGAAGTGAACATCCTAACATATATATATGTACAACAAATTGTGTAGTAAAAGTGCATAGAGCTGTGCTGAATACCTTTTAAACCAAGAAAAATATAATTCAAAACAAAAACAACAAAATGTAAATACTTCCATTTGATCAGTCTTTCTTTTATGGAGTGGTTTGTGGTTTTTTGTTGTTGTTTTTTGTTTGTTTGTTTAAAACATATGTTCAAAATGTAATAATAAAGAATTGGTCACCAGAATTCTAAAATGTCATCACTGAAGAACATTAAATACTGCAGCAGTGTAGCACACTATTTATTTAGAGACTTTATAATTGTCCAGGACCAAGATGAAAAAAAATAAAACCTAATAAACAACCTAATAAACAATAATAATCCTAATAAACAAAACAACCAACAACAGCCAAAAACAATGACAAAAAAATAATATCAAAGTATGCTTCTGAAAGCTAAATAGTTCCAGTGAACCGCTAAAAATAAAACTATAAAGAAATGGTGTCAGTTTGCAGCCAAGGTAAACAATGAAAGTCGCATTAGATGATCAGCCAGAAACTGACAGCGCTACTCACACTGAGGAGATTGCAATGTGATCCTTCAGCTGATTAAGGAATGCTTTGCATACAAGTTTATGCAGAAGCTATTATATTTCACTGCACCATATGGCAGTAAGAGTATAACATACGGAAATCCAGCCAGGCAAAGAGAAACATTAAAGAAGGAATGGGAAGTGCATGGTGGCACTGTGAATACCTGCATGTATGGGGTGATATTGAGTGGCTTGCTGTCCATTAAAACCAGTGCATGGGTAGGTCAGCACTGCTCTCACATTTGATGGATTTTTTTGTACGTCTGTCAAGTCACAGTTTCTTGTGGCACTCAGGCCATTCATTATCAGTGCTCTGAAGATTCTAATGCAATGCTATTTGATTGGGATATTCCCCTATCCTTTCTCTCTTTTTCTGCCTGCAAAGTGGATCAGTTAGATATTTTCCAGGTGTTTCTTACTCAGTCACTGTTCCAATAAAATTGATTTGATTTACAAATTACACTTTCAAGTATTGAAGTCTCGACCAAACACACATATATTGGATCCACAGCCAAAAACTGCTGTTTGAATACTTGTGAATATGAATTTTATTGCAGAAAATGGCAGAATTTACATTCACAGTATTAAGGAAGTTTACTAATATACTGAATATAACATGTATTTGAGTTCAGTTCTTGCAGCTATACTTACTGACCTGGCACTTCATACAGATGGAAAAAAAAACGTTAATAGATCCCTGTATAAGATTAAAGTTATTTTTCTGTGGTGCAACATTCTCTGTTGATGGCATTGCAATGAATAAGTATGTTATTCTTATTACAATAGCTTTGAAAAATCAGAAGTCCATCCACAGCCAACAAAGCTTCAGTTTGTGCTGAAGGATTTAATCATGTGCACTCATGTGGAGGATGAAAGAAAAATGACATAACATATAAGCATAGTGTCAGTGATGTCAAAATGAATATATTTTCTCATTTCTCATATTGCTCAAATTTCTTTAAGTACAGTTCTAACAAGAAAAAGAGAAACTGGAAGAATTAGGAAGTAAGGAAAAATTATATTGAGAAAGAACAAGTTAAACAGATTGAACACAGAAAATATTGTCATAAAGTAATCAGATGATCTATATCATAATAAATCAAGAAAATGCTGTACCAGACTGATTTTGGCACTGAAAATTACACCCCTGATTCATTCAAATATGTAAACATTTCAGCAGTTTCACAGAAATCATTCCATGACATATGATAAAATAGAGAAGCTTGGGTATAAGAAAGAGGATAGGAAGGAGGGAAGGGCAGAAGAGACTGAAGGATTGTGTGAGAGCAGAGAGGAGGGAGGGAAGGAGATAAACAGATAGCTAGGTATGCATTACTGGTCCTGATAAATACTCCTTTTAGGTTTCACTTCTTTAGTAGCAGAACATGTGTGTGGAACATGATCTTTTAGTCATAAAACTATTCAAAGTTGGCACAATTCATAGGTGGCACAATTTATATTTTTCCCACGGACGATTTACCAGAACAAGATTTCAAAGCCTATTTCAACAGCCTAACCTATTCATTTTTACAGTTTGGAAATTAGCCAGTTCCTAAAACTGAACATTATATGCAGGGATTACCTCACCCATGTTGACGAGCAGCCAGCACTGTTGGTAAGGAGCCACTTTATGACTGCAAAATATTTTTAAGATGGGAAAGGAAAGTGACTTGAAATGTGAAACAAGCAATTCCTTTTTCATATTGGCAAAACATAAGTACCTGAGTTTGAATTTTGGCCATAACATCTGTGGTTCAAAAAGAAAAGTTAATTGTTATTGCCAGGTTCATTTTAAAGAAATAAGGGGGAAAAAAAGTCCATGATTTCTCAGTGATTTCTTTAAATTTCTGTTTTTTTGTTTGTTTGTTTGTTTGTTTGTTTTATATAAGCATTCAAATCCTTTTTCAGAACTGGGAAGATTTCACCTGAAAATATGTACGCACAGCAGCCATTGGTGTGACGGCATAGTATATGTGTAATCATATACCCGTATACGTAGCAAAGCTCACTTTACAAAAAAAAAAAAAAAAAAAAAAAAAAAAAAAAAAAAAAAGAAGCAATAATATTGATAGCAAGGATTTCACCATACCTCAAATTGTGAAATAAGAGTTTTGGATCCATGACAGCTTTTTACTGCCCCTTCTTCAGACTGCTCACTTTTCATTTATGTTGGTGTACAAATTCATTAGATCAAAATTAGTCCAGTTATGTCAACACAGACTACAATTACATTTCCCATGTCCATAAAAGAGTTTGAGCATCTGACTGACAAATATTAATAAATAAATAAATAGTTCATGGACTATTGATAATTGGGGAATGGGAAGAACTGAGACAGCTATAGCCCAAGAGAATGTTTATCTACTCTCAGATCTCTGAAAGGATGCAATAGAGTCTGGAGGTAGCCTGCACAGAGTGATTGCTCCTGGCTTTCTGAAGCTGGTGTGTCAGCTTCGCCTGGCTGGGTTCTGGCCAACCATCTGTCAACAGAGCTTGCCTTGTTTAGCCTAGCAAAACAAAAGCTGAGAGTCACTCTATAAACACTTTGGGGATAAACAAGAGAGAGGAATAAGAGCTATTTAATCTAAAGAACAATGTTGGCATAAAAACAAATACAAACAAACTGGGCATGAATAAATTTTGGTTAGAATTTAGAAGGCCTCTCAGAGAAGCACAGTTCCAGAATTGCCTTTCCATGGCTGTAATGGGAGTCCAACAAATTCAGGATTTTTTAAATTGCAGATTACTCCATTTATGAAGAAAATTTTAAAACATCATCTCCAAAGCCAAAATACAATGCAGGGACTTCTTTCTAGGTCATTCCTTCAGTAACACTGGTTACAAATGCATGCTTATTAAAAAGGAGGTTATTCGTACCATCATCTTTGCCATCCAATCATTACTTCAATTCATATGGTAACAAAACAATTGAGGTTGCAAAGCCATATGAATATTATTTTCATAAGACTTTTAACTGGATACATTTCTAACATACAGCTTTTAATTTTGCATAATCTATTTGTTTTAACATAAATAGAGCAGAGAGTAAATGAAGCAAATTAAAATAAGCTTGGCTGCAAGTATGAACAGGGTCAGGTAAGTGGTATTCCAGTTCTCTTCACACAATTAGTGATGCCATCACAAGAAAATGAATACCAATTTTAATGCACATCTTGTGGAGCTTCTCTGTCATGTGACAAATATTTGCAGCATGATGCAAAATAATGACTGAAGGGAAGATGTACATTCCATTAACTTTCTAGGTAAATCCTAACTTAGCTATGTGAAACCTTGATCTAACTCAGTAGGAAAATCCATGCTTGGATAAATCTGCAAGTAAGGCAGAACTCCAGCATTCTCTTCACAGGATTCTTCAGCAAGACTGCTGGAGGACTCACATTACAGAGTTGAATGGATCTATCAGTTTACCGCTGTAGCACTGGTGTTGCTGTGGTATAGATTGTTGCTGTTCTGAAGATTTAACAAGGTTTTGAGATTATTTTATCTATATTTTGTTTCATCATTTTTAATATAGTTGGACTTGATCATCTTAGAGGTCTTTTCCAACTGAAATGACTCTATGATTCTATATTGATTTATTGTATTTGTACTATTTGTATTATATCTGTATCCCTGTTACTTTCTGGAGAAGTATCTCCAGACCTTTCTTTGCTGTTAAGAAAGCAGCTTAGTACACAGGTAACTGCACACAAGTCACTGCACAAAAAAAATCACAGGATAAGACCAACATGTCAGCATAAAAGATTATGTTGTTAGTTCAGCACTCATGCCCTTTTTCACCAGAAATATTTTGTCATAATATTAATTTAGTTTAATTAATTTATGTCCATATTTTACTTTCATTATGTATGATTTGTTGTTTTTCTCTAACAAAAAGTAGTTGTACCAATACAGTTATTGCTAGCTGTTACTGTTATTGTAATAGATTAACTCTGAAATTTATTTTCTGAATTTGTTCTATCCAATTCTGCTTTTCTGTCCTATTATTTCCAGAGCATGACAGAATTATTATATATATAAAATATACACAACCATATGTATATATAAATCCAAGTACACATGCAGGTTATATTTGTATTTATGTAAGGCTGAGCACATAACACCCTTGATGCTAAGAAATGCAATCAATAGCCAAAATGGCCAGGGAACAAAACGTTTATACCAAGTTATTCCATTTGATAACCTGTGTCATTTAGTCCTACTCATCTTACCTCCATTCATACCTTGAATTCAGAACTGTTTAGGTGAAGCAAAATGGCTGTTTAGAAAAGTCTTCTACTATACCTGCACTTATACTACAACATCCCAAGTATGCTAAAGAAGAAAAAAAAATAAACCACAGGAAAACCATATTTATTTTTTAGGGATAATTAAATAGGAACATTTAAAGAGTCATTTTAAACTAGGTATTTTCATACTCCTCACCATAAAAAATCATTTTCCTTAATAGTTAGGACTTCAAGCAGCATGCATTAAAACAGAACCATATTCCTTGAAGTAATATAAAATGGCTCTTCACACACAGGACGTCTGTCATCTTACAATAAAACACGGACATTATTGGGTAGACTGGAATTTCTACTTCAAGTTAGCAACTTCCTCCAGAAGATACTCTGCGTGTGTTCTCTTTGCTTGAAAGAAAATGATAACAGATGAAGACCTAAATCTTACCTGTTCTTGGCATTGAGCCAGAAAAAGAGAGAAGGGTATTTTAGAATCAGTGATATACGTCTGAACCAGTTTGAAGAGCTGGGGTGCTATGATGCATCCAGAGAAGATATGTTTGTATCCAGAAAAGGGCTGAGAAAGTCAGATATACATAATTAACTTACTTGTGGTAAGTGTCTGCAAGCTTTCATGTAGAAATCATCTTCATGTGGGAAATTCTTTTTTTTTTTTTTTTTTTTTTTTTTTTTTTTTTTCATTTATGCAATCTGGAAGCATGGAAGAACAGCAGCTTTCAAGCTTAACTAAAAACTAAAAAATGTTCTTTGTTTGTTTAACCACTGCCTTATACTTGTCCTCTGTAATCTCTTGTTCTGATCCTGAAAATGATTTTTTCATACAGAGACCTTGCAGATGATTAGATTTCTTCTCTTGCTTTACTTACTGTGAGTCTTCCTACTGAATCATCCTGTAATGTAAGATTTCATGTCCATATAAATGACTAGACATTAGGAGGAAATTCTGAACTGTAAGGATGGTGAGGCACTGGAACAAGTTGCCAAGAGAAGTTGTGGATGCCCCATCCTGAGGTGTTCAAGGCCAGGCTGGATGGGGCCTTGGCCAACCTGATCTAGTGGGTGGTATCCCTGCCTATGGCAGGGTTGTTGGATTTAGATGATCTTTAAGGTCCCTTCCAACCCGAGCCATTTTATAATTCTATTATTTTATGATATAACAATATACCTTCTTCTATGTAGTGAAAACCCTGGTAAGTATTTGCTGGGCCAGCCTTATCTCTTAATGGAAATCTGCTATAGGTTTTCAGAATTAAGCTTCAGACAATCCAATACCTAGAAAAGTTTTCATCAGCTGTACAGCTGCCAATCACTTTTTCAGATGGCAGTCAAAAGTTACATTGCTGGCACCAGTAAGATTCCAGATAGAACTAGTAGTATAAAAAAGATGAATCAGCATTTGACCAAAACCACTCTTAGATATGAGTAACTCAATTCAATGTGACTGTTTCTCAATGAGCTTAAAATGTCTGCTGCACGACTTCATCAGTGAGACATAAAAACATTCTAATTAAACACTGTGAATCTCATTGAAGCTGAAAGAGTTGGAAGCTGGGTTCACCTATAACTTCCTACTTGAACACAAATGACCTTGAATTTACCTTTGGGTTTCCATTTGGAAATATGAGGGAAATCACTTTTTGTTGTGTTATTTAACACAGCTATTTGAACTTAATATTAAAATTTAAAATATCAGATAGAAAACAGGTGGTTAATGTATCTAAAGGTGCTGTGTGAAGTCAGTTGAAAACTTCTGACATTTCAAAGTGACTGATGAAAAGGTCAACGTAATTTTAGCACTGCCATGTGAATCCCAGTTTCACCTAACTGTGGATCTTACAAAAATGCTCTCACTTTCCTGTGGTGGTGACATGCTGCTGACAGCCCAAGTTTTGAAAAACAGTTTCACTGTTAACGAATACTATTTTTTTTGCTTGCACAGTCATTACAGATTTAAAAAATAAATAATAATAAACAAATTATGCTACCTAAAATGTAGTAAAAAGTCTTAATGTTTTATCCAGAAGGTCAGCATTACAAAATAATCCAGACACACGTGACTCTCACTACAGATGTTTGCCAACCACATTGCCAGTGCCCTGTGGGCACCACCAGCCCGGATTATCCTTGGCTCCCTGACCTGCCCCATGCCCTGGACCCCCTGTTACGCTGAGGGCCAGCAGCCCCTGCCCCAGCCAGGCCACTGCAGGGCTGGACTCCAGCTCCCTGGAGCCATGCGCTGCCGGGCCATGGGCTGCACCCAGGTGGGCCCACCCAGAAGTCCAGAGCTCCCCTGGCCTTGGCCTGCTAACGCCTGTGGCCTGGCAACCTGTATGGGTACATTGCTTTATGACCTGTGCCCTTGGTTGGGCCTGAGCACCAACTGTTGGTCAGCCACATGACTTCCTTGGGTGCTGTTGGGCTGAGCCCTGGATTTGATTCCCTGCCCGGCTGGCACAAGTACTCCTTGGCTCTCTGCTCTCCATCCCTCAGAGGGCAGCCCTGCCTCTATCTGCTCCCTGTCAGCTATGTTGTATACATAGCCAACGCTGTACAAGAGAATCTTGAAAATGTACTGCTTGGCAGCCCTTACTTTCTAAATGGAGAGGATATTTTATATGGTCATTAAATAGTTAAGGCAGTTTTCATTCTACATTCAGTTTAATCCATATGTACAAGCTACATACACACAAGAAACTGGAAGGGACAAATGCCGTTGCTCAGCAACAAGGAACTGGCAAAAGCTCAAATACTCCACATTTTCAGCAGACAATGGCCCTCTGAGCTCAGCAATCAATAGCATTTGATGCAAAGGAAATGCCCGGTTTATCACACTTGCCATCTAATAACACCTCAAGTGTATTTGTGCCCAACATACATAAAAACATATCTGAACTCCAGCTGTTTGAATAATGTATTGAAAAATTCACCATTTTTTTTTTTGCTTGAAAGCCAGTTACAACAAATGAGTTTGTTATTTGTAGGTATTCAGTGAATAATTTATGGAAACAAATGTCACTCTATAGGTTATTCAAGAGAACCAGTTTAACCATTCACTAGCCAGGCTGTGCTGAACGGTTTTTATGAGAGATCATTCAAGTCTCTCATAAAAATAAAACCTGAATTATGTCTCCTCTGTCTGTCTTTCAACAGCCTCTTCCACCATGGTTCTTTATAAATCACCTTATTTTACACCTACACAACATTAAGTCCTACTTTTTGTTTCTTCTGCTGCAACCGTTCTTGTTGTTTTTCTCCATTTCCCTTGAGGCTTTTTCCTTCAAGTTCTTTCTTGGCACCTCCATAATTTCACCTCTCCCGTTAGGGAAAGTTAATATCTGCTCAGAAGGAGAATGGTCTATTGTCCCACTGCCATACATATTCAGGAATTTGCTCCTTTGATGAATTTTTTTACTTGGCAGCCAGCAGAGGCAGGCATGACCCCATGGCAGAAGTGGAGCTGGGTGCGGCTGGCCTAAAGGGGAGGACAGCAGGTAGCAGGGCCAGAGGAGAGAAGCACTGAAACACACAATCACAGAATGGTTGAGATTGGAAGAGATCTCCAGAGATCATCTAGTCCAACCCCCCTGCTCAAGCAGGGTCACCTAGAGCATGTTACACAGGATTGCATCCAGGTGGGTTTTGAATATCTCTAAAGAAGGAGGCTCCACAAACTCTGGGCAGCCTGTTCCAGTGTTCTGTCACCCAAATCATAAAGAGGTTCTTCCTCATATGGTGATGAAATCTCCTGTGGTTCAATTTATATCCATTACCCCAAGTCCTGTTACTGGCCACCACTGAGAAGAGTTTGCCCTCATCCTCTTTACGTTGTCCCCTCAGATATTAATAGAGGTTTATAAGATCCCTTCTAAATCTCCCCTTCTGTAAGCTAAACAGGCCCAGCTCACTTAATCTTTCCTCATAGGACAGATGCTCCGATCCCTTCATAATCTTTGTGGCTCTGTGCTGGACCCTCTCCAGAAATTCTACATTCCTCTTGTGCTGGGGAGCCCAGAACTGCACACATTATTCCAGGTGTGTCTCCCCAGAGCTAAGTAGAGGGGCAGGATCACCTCTTTCGACCTGCTGTCCACATTCCTCCTGATGCAGGCTAGGATCCCATTGGTCATCTTGGCCACAAGGGCAAACTACTAGCTCATGGTTAACTTGTCCACCATGGCTCCCAGTTCACTCTCCACAGAGTTACTCTCCAGCAGGTGAGCCCTCAACCTGTACTGGTGCCTATGGTTGTTCCTCCCCAGGTGCAGGACCCTGCACTTGCCCTTGTTGAATCTCATGAGGTTCCTCTCCACCAACTCTCCAGCCAGTCCCGGTCCCTCTGAATGGTCACATGGGCCTCTGGTCTGTCAGTCACTCCACCAAGCTTTGTATCATCTGCATACTTGCTAAGGGTGCACTCTGAAAGAGAAAAGATGCTGCTGCCAGTGCCAGGATACAGCACAAAAACACACCTTACAGAATCTGCTTCCTGGTGTCAAAATACTGTAGTGATGAGAACTTCTTTACAGAATGGTATTTCTTGCACTTCATTTTAGTAATAAAAACTTAGGCATCATCAACTTTATGCTGGTCATCCAGATATCACCACAGTCAATAGCTAGAGAGAAGGAGATGCATTGCTAACATAAACAAACACTATCTGTCCTGTCTTTGACGCCTGCCTGACAGTGGTAAGTGTCTGACCTAGTGTCTGAATATACTTATTCTCCTAATGGGATACAGAAGGATCCTAAACAATTAACTTAGACTAGGTGCCTAGCTTCAAGAAATTCAAAGTTGGATGAGATTAATCCTTTCCAATATTCAAAATTACACTAACAGTCCGTAGGGTTTAATTAATTTTACTTCATATCACACAGTTGTACTTGAACTAGAGCATACATTTCAGGAAAAATAAATAAATAAATAAATCTTGAATTCAAAATGTTAATTAGTGATGAATCAGAATTGCAGTTATTGAAAAAGATATTAGATACAGGGCTCAGAAGTAATTGTTTTCAGGGGTCCTCATGGAAACTTGCAATAATGGAGAATGAGCTTCTATGAAAATGTTCCAGTGGTTAAACATAGCTTCCTCATTTGATCTGAGATAAGATGAAATTTCTGAGATATGCTTATGTTTAGATGTATCAGTAACAATTTAATTTCACCCCAGAAGAGGGGAAGAAGTTATGCCAATTAACAGAAACAAACAAACAAACAAACAAACAAAAACAAACAAAAACCAAAAAAAAAACAAAAACAAACAAACAAACAAAAAAAACACATGAGAATAGAAGATAGAAGGTTGGCTTCTTGTGGGAATTATGTTTTAACTTTGTGCATAGACAGGTCCTAAAAAACATACTAATGATAAAAAAATAAATAGAAAAAAAGAAAGAAAGAAAAAGAAAGAAAGAAAAAGAAAGAAAGAAAGAAAGTAAGAAAGAAAGAAAGAAAGAAAGAAAGAAAGAAAGAAAGAAAGAAAGGAAGGAAGGAAGGAAAAAAAACCACCTTGTTCCTTTATTTATTGAATAAAATAAAATAAAATTTCCAGGCTGTTCTTCTTTTGATTATTAAAGTATCAACAATGCTAGTGATATTATTATCCTGTTGAAAGAAATTATATATGGTCATAAGTCAAGCATGTTTCAGTCTCTGGATCAGTAGACTGCATAAGGTAAAAGAATATCTTAAATTTTGCTGCCTTCACAAATTTTCCAGAAAGTGAAAATTGTATGCAGGATGTAACCTAAGTTAACACTTCTCATGTCTTCATTGTTCCTAAGGGTAAGCAAATGTCTTGATTCCTTAATACTCCTTCAAACATTCATATGCCAGGCTCATGAATTTTCTGTTTCCTTTCACTGGAACAAGATTATATCTGTCCTGGAAAACGTAGTTGTTTCCTACATGTGTCTCGAGATTTTGATCCTATATCACTGAAAAAATCACTTCGAGGAGTTAGGTCAAAAGAAGCAGCTGTAAAAAGAGCCCTTTGAGGTTATTTTTATTTGTTTTCTAGAACATGTGCCTTTATGAGATTTTAAAGTCATATTTTCTAGATTTTATCTGCAGCTATAAAGACAGGGTGCTTATTTAAGAAAACACAGAAAAAAACTTGCACCCAAAACTTTTACTTAACTACACAAATCCAGGAGATAGTTCTTAAAGAATTAACATTCTTTAAGCAAAACAATGTGATTAACCAGTAGATTTGGCAAAGGTGTGATTTAGGAAAAGCACTCAAACCTGTCCTTCAAGTAATCCTGGCTTTAGGTTTCAATGACAAGAAGTTAAAGTTAAGCATGATTTGAATCAGAATGAACAAGTCTGAGTGAAGTCAATGTGAAGTCAAAGGAGAAACGGAAAAAGTAAAATCCTGACTTCGCTGAAAGCAATACAAAGCTCTTACTGATATTTGTCTGTACTTTGTATATTTTTGATTAATTTCTAAATAATCTAATATTTTTCTAAAGAAAGAACAAAATGTTTTTTATTTTTGCCTTTCTGTTCCTTTTCTATTTTATCTGCTAATACTACCTTTAGTATTTTCATATGAAATTCTAGTCTCATAGAGTGCGTGAGAATATCTTTTAATGGGTTTTAGTTTATGGAATGATCTTTCAAGGTCCCTTCCAACCCCTTCAATTCTGTGATTCTGTGACTCTGTGATCATAACTGATTTCTAGCTACTACTAACTGTATCAGTTTGTGCAGTAGTGAAAACACATAACATCAAATTTGTCAAAAGAGATTGTTGAAAGAACTGTCACTACCAACTTCAGACAGCCACTACTTATGTCTGGACTTCTAGTTTTTGTCTTTCTTCCTTTAATTCAAGTTTTTGAGCTGGAGGAATCTATTTAAATAGCTCTTAGAATTATTGCAGAGAGTCCACAGAGCCTTTAAGATTATTAAAATAACAATTGTAAGAAACGAAATTTTGCTGGTAGTCTTGAAAAAATGTCTGTGAGGGCTGTGGACTGGTTTTGGTTGAAGGAAATGGAATTGAAATGCCCAGTATTTGCCTGCAAAGTTTCCTGTGACCAGCTAAAGAGAATATCTACTTTTCAGATTGACAGGAAAAAAATAAACCAAAGCTAAGATTTGCATTGATGCCCAACAAACACCTGTATATTTCCAGTAAAAAGTACCTCCAATTTGGTCCTGATGGTACATATACCTTCTAAATATAGAAGTTGATTTAGATGATTACCACAGTAAAATGACCATGTTAGTCACTTGTGGGACTACTCAAGTACAAGACTCTTTTTTGGAAGCTGGTTATGGATTTGAGATCATGGCTATAAACTGGGTAGACCAATTGACTTGCTGGGCTTTTTGCTGGGCTGTTCGCATGAGACAGCTCTTTTAAATAAAATATAAGCTTGATTTTGTTCAGGTGATTCGTGTTGTATGAGACAGAGCACAACTTGGTTTTGAAAGCGTTTTGTACACTAACCTTGGGGAAACAACATTTGATGAAGTTATAGGCCTAGAATAACTGTCAGTTAGTCTTTAGAAAGAGATTAATTCCCACTGATGGAAGCTTCCAAAGATATGAGGAACAATAATATGTCATCACTTTGATCAAATTATGTTCCTTTATTGGCAAATTTTGACTACCTTTGATGGGATTAGGATTTGTAGTACACTCCTGTGGGATATTGATTAACAAACATTAGTATGCTCCAGTTATGTACTCTTCAGCAAAACTCTATATTGTTCCTTCATTTGATCCAAAGTTTTAAAAATAATTTTCTGTGTTAAGGAACAGTAACAACTCTAAGAGTTATAGCAAAACTATGGGAGGCATCATCAGCTTCTTTCATTCCATTTTTCATAACTTTAGTTTCCATGACAACAAAGGAGGCAATTCCACAAAGCCAGCAGCTCATTATTTGAGACAGTTTGCAGTTTTCTCTGGAGAAGTGAGACACTTTTTTAAGTCTCTTGTAAGAAATTCATAATTCAATGGATGAAATCTGAAGCAAAAATAATTAAAGTGAAGCCCCCCTTTGGAAACAGGGTATATGTGGTGAAGAACATTTACTGAGCCTTATATTGGTTCTTTCTCCACTCCCAATTCACTGACATATTACTAATATTCCTTCAGTTGGTTTTCTGTGACAAGATCTGACATAATTTGAACTGTCACTAAGAAAGAGATACTTATAAGGTCAGAAAGACATACTATTTATTTATTTATTTGCCCCAAACACACAGCTTCCGTCAGTTCCCCATTTAGTGACTGAAAGTACTATCTTAGTCATGTGTAAGCAGTCACTAAGTTAGGGAATGCAACCCTTTAAAAGGACAACTTGCTATTATTAAGCAAGGTCCCAACTTCAGCTAAGATTGCTTTTTAAGAAGGCCAAAATCAAGTTTGTTATAAAAATACAAAAAGTAAAACAAGGTTTCTTTGTTAATGACATGGTTCTATCACTGAAAATATCCTCTTAGGAAGGGTATTATTGCAGTGAAGAATACAGCATATCTTCCATAATATTTTTTCAGTAGTTCTCTAAATGCTCAGAATGTAGGTAAGGCGAGAGAAAATATAAACCAAACTGAATATTGGAATAAGGACATGTAAGCAGAAAATCCTTTAAGAAGAATGATTTCTTCCTATTATTACCATTTAAAATGCAATACCACAATACCTGAATATCTAGTATCAAGATTTGTATCCAAATTCCTTCCATATATTTTAAAAGGTCACTCTAGCAGTGATCTTGTCACAATCAGATCTTGCATAAAATTATTACATTCTTCACAGTCTTCATATATCTTTACTGAACAGCCTTTTTTATGGAATGAAGACAGCATTATTTTGAAAACTTCACAAATGCTGAAAGCCTGGCACCACTGTTGAGCCAAAAAAATGTTTTTCTTACATTATTGCTTAGCATAGAATAAATTGCATTACCTAGTTTAGAATAAACCAGATTAGCTCACAGAAGTTCAGGTCCTCATATTGTGTGAGATTCTTGGATCTTAGAAGTTTTAGCTAGATATCCCAAAACAATTCCAAAGCTTCTCCAATAGAGAGATAAAGTTTAATGTATTATATAGTGGCACAGCAAGGTCTTTCAATTAAAAAAGTGTTTAGCAAAGAGAAATGGCCCATACAATGTCAGGAGAGTCTTAAGTAAAGCAGTGTTGGAGGGATGTATGAGGTTGCTGAATCTTCCTCTTCTTCATCAAAAAATACATGATGTTTCCTTGCTAGCAATCCCAGGCTTCTCAGGCTAATGTGTAATGTGATGAAGGACTCCTACACTGTATTCAGCTCTTCTTCCTTAGCCTTCATTCCTTATCATCATCATGTGAATATCCATAAATAAATCTTCCCACCTGGAAGTGACTGTACCTACTCTAGTGGAACTCAGATGGCCTCTCCACAAAAAATGATGCCTACTCTATTAGGGTAAAATGTTGTTAATGAAACCAGTACATTTAACAAAGGCTAATCCAAACAGATCTATCTGGAAAGATTAATATTCAAAAGATATATCTAAAGGTCTGGTATACAGCCTTTACTCTATTTTCCTTCCTTCCTGAATGTGATTTGCAGTTAGTGGTTTTCAACCCTGGATTGCTTATGACTTGTCTTTAACATCCAGACCCCAGCTATGAGGAAGATTGCCCAGCAGTAAAATCTGCTTTTCAGTTTGTAATCCACACACCCTGAGATTCCAGGAATTACTTCTAGGCAGCTAGTAAAATATGACATCAAGAAAACAGAGACACGTATTGTTCTGCAGCAGTCTGTGGGTCTGTTTTTGTTGTTGTTTTGCTTTGTTTCATTTTGTTTTCTAAATTCTTCTATGCCATCACTGGAAAAATTTGTGCAGTCAACAACTTGATACAAGAAAATACTCCACGCATAATGCAATGGTATGCTGCAGTAGAATTTTAATGAATAAATACTGATTACATCAGAGGATATGAAAAGCTAAACATATTATTTTTAAGTGAACTTATGCTTCATTTTACAATAGCATGAAATCCACTGGTGAATTTAACTACATGAGTATTGAGCATCCCCTGTATAAGTTCGCACTTCATTTTTGGAACCAAGTTTTGTGAATGTTTTATTGATGTAGTCATTGAATGCAAAGAGATATATATTTACTTGGGCTATACATTTATTAGCAGTGCTTTGAAATGATACTTACCTTTCTTTCAAGAAAATATAGTTTGGGATGTACATAGGAAATCTGGAATAATGATTTTATAGGATCATATAATCATTTAGGTTGAAAAAGATAGATCATAAGATCATCAAGATCACCAACTAACACTACCTAGTGCACTACTAAATCATGTCCCTAAGTGCCACATCCACATGTCTCAAATACCTCTAGGGATGGTGACTTCCCTGGGCAGCCCGTTCCAATGACTAACTACCCCTTCCATGAAGAAATTCCTCCTGACATCTAATCTAAACCTCCCCGGTGCAACTTGAGGCCATTTCCTTGTGTTCTACCACTTGTCACATGAGAAAAGAGACTGGCACCATCCTCGCTGCAACCTTCTTTCAGGCAGTTTTAGAGAGTGATGAAGTCTCCCCTCAGCCTCCTTTTCTCCAGATGAAACAGCTCCAGTTCCCTCAGCGGCTTCTCATATGTGTTGTTTTCTATTTCTGATCATATTGTACCTTATAATTTCTGTAAAGAATTGATACAAGAAAATTTCATTAATCTGCCTGTAAAATGATCTGAAAACATCAAAACTAGGAGAGCTGCTGAAATTTGCTTTCTTTCCAGGATGCCCCAAAATATACTCTGCATGCTGTATTAAAGCAGCAAGTCCTACAAAATGTTTTTCTGTACTGTTGTCATGCCACCAGACATATTTGCCTTTCAAAGACATAATGCTGGGTACATGTCTGAGGTGAGGCATTTGCTCACTGATACTTGAGGAAAGGTGATCTGTGCTTATTGTAGGATGTACTTACTCCCTGTGCGCTGATACATGATATTTCCAAACAGAGGAAGAAGTCTCTAGCTGCAGGTATATGAAAAGGGGGCAGTATTCAGAAATCAGCAGTTCAACAGGAATTGACTGCATTTTTCTCTGAGGTCATAAAGATCTGTGTGTTCTCTATCACAGAGATGGCAAGGTTTTGAAGCACTGTGTTGGTGTTACCATCCTCACACGCTAGCAAGAACAAATAAAATATGTTCATTTGGAGATATAACAAGCTTGCTTTTACAGCTTGAAAATTACTGACACATAAAATTAAGGGCTATGCTCCACAAGATCTATCCAGTCTTGTGATCAGATCTTTGAACTCTATCATTTCAAGAAATGAAAGACTGGAATGGGGGCAGAAAAGGTTAACAAAAGAAACAGGGGGCAGAAAAACTGGCTTGCTGGAAATGCAGGATGAAAATCCAATTACCTACAATATATCAAAATTTTACTCCAGGAATCAATTAAATACAATGAAGTTAATGCAAGCTCTCTCAATTATGACTAATCATAGCACACCTAATCACATTTTTATTTTTAAAATATTAAAGTAACTGGATGATTTTATTACTACAGCTACTACAAACTCTATAAGGCAGAAATTTAATTTTCTTTTAGCAAAACAAACTTCTAAAAAATCTGGTTTTTTTTTGTTGTTGTTGTTTTGTTTTGTTTTGTTTTGTTTTTTCTCTGTAGTGTGGTTCTAGTGAGTCTAAATGCAATGGAATTATTTTTGGTTACTTCATTTTCTGGGAGCTACCATAGCTGTTATACTATGTGAGCATACAACCTAACCTCTCACCATTACTCCTACGGTAATGGTGAGAATGGCAAAGCCACTGCTGATGTTTTCAGTGTTAAATTCACAAGAATTATTGATTCTCATTTCTAAACAAGAAGATAACTGTACAGAGCATTGTTACCTACTGTAACATTTGCACTGTTTGAAATCTTCCCATTGCAAGTAATTGCCTGATCTTATGCTGAGATCTGCCATTATAGACTTCTCCTCTGATCTGTGTGACTACAAAGAGGAGTACTGGTAGATCCAGCAGTGACAACTGAAGCCAGGGAGGTAACCAGAGCACTGCTTTTCCAGTCTTTTTTTTTTTTTTTTTTTTTTTTTTTTTTTTTTTCTTGCAAGAATCAGGCCACACACCATCAAATTGCAAAGCTAAAATTGTAATTGGGATCGATTTCAAATAAATCTGCTCCATTACACAGAGACTTCTATTTATTCCATATTGAAAAAAGGCAGAAGCTAAGAAAAGAGTCTTGATTGGCTTGTAGATGAACCAAGAAGAAGAATGCAGTCTGGAAAAAATGTATTGTTGTAAGGATCTGTAGGAAATGATTGTCATGAAGTTTTATGGAAAAGAACTATTGATGGGAAAGGTTTTTTTGAAGAAAAATATTTGTTGTTTCTTCTCTTTTAGCTTGGAGGCTAGTAAAACCCCTAATCAAGATGCATAATGAAGTTATTGACTTGGAAAGATACTCTATTCAGTCAAGAAAATTGGCCAGCTACCAGAAACATCACATAAGATTATTGGTTTCTTTTTCTGTTCCCCAGGGGTGAGGCTGTGTTAGTTACTTTTCCTCTGAGGCAGGCTAAGAAAAGGTTTGAAATAGTTCTTCATATGAGGGCCAGAGTGGAAAAGCAGTATCTTCAGTCTTGAATGTCAGTTTTCCTGATTACCATCAGAACAATTCCAGGTTATGACAAGCCCAGCCAAAGCAATCTTACCTCCAATTTTCAGGTAGGGAAACAATACACCCAGTATAGTATTAGAGGAAAGGGAAAAGTATCTTGAATGCTATTAGTATCGAGTACTGCAACAAAAATAACAACATCTTTCAGAATAGATGGGTGAAGAAGAAGAGATTGAGTACTTCAGCATTGTGGCTTCAACTCCATAGCAGTTTCTTGCTATCTGGTTTAAACAGTTATATTGTCCTCTGTGTAATGAACACACGTACTTCCCTGGAACTGATCATTCTTAACACTGATTAATTGCTTTATGGAGCCAAGGTAAAATCAGACAATGGAAAGTTCATGCTATTTGCTGAGCATGTAAAATCTTCACGTTTTAAATGTGAAACACACGCACATAGAGTCATTGTACTCTTACTTTGCAGGTCAAAACAGATGTTGAAGACTACAAAGTAGAACATGTTATTCTTCAGATGATAAATCTACAACACTTGGGTCCTCCTCCTCATGCCTCATTTCAGTCCAGCACAAATTGCTGCTCTAGTTTCTCAAGTATGGCTCTGGCCTTTGGATTCCAACCACACACACACACACACACACAGAGAAACAAACAAACAAAGAAAACAAAACAGCTGTCTTAGGTGGATATCAAGAAACTATGGTCCCTAGAATTCAAATTAAATCATCTACCGGGGTTGTGTTTTCCAAGGCCACCTGGAATGAAGCCTAACATTTAAAAAACACTCATCATTGTATAAAATATCCCCTGTTGTACATACACTGTTGTTGTTAGAATATGGTTAGAGCTCCAGCAAACAAAATAATCCTCTCAATTATGTTTTTCCCCAGGAATTTTTGCACAGTATATAAATAATTGTACTGAGCTATGTGTCAATCAAATTATGTAAACAAGTTATTGGTGACAAGTTCACTTGGAAAACATCCATTTACCCATAAAACTCATGAGAAAAATCAGATTTGTAAGAAGCCACAATTTATGTATAAATCACTTTATGTCTCAGGAGAAGAGCAGTTAGAAAAAAATCTGCATAAATGCATGAATGCACTTCTTGTAAATTTCTAGATTGGTGTTATTTAGTGTAAATCTCCTAGATAAAGGTATTAGGTATCATAAACAAGCTAGCTAGCTATTTTATTCTTTTTTATTATTATTATTTGTTTATTTATTTTATTTATTTAATAACTGCATTATTTTGTTAGAATTAAAAGATCATTGAACAGTAAGTGTACATCAGGGTAGTACTGTATCTCTTGAAGTATTATAAGCATACTGCTGCCTTAGTACATATTTTGTACATAAACATAATCATGATTACTGGAACTAAGCTACAGAAATTTATAATTCTGTGATCTAACTCATCATCTATCAGGATGAAGGATAAAACTTAGTATTACTGAGATGAATAAAATTATTTCAAAAAAGTTATATGTGATTTTTAGAATAATCTTGCCACAGGAGAGAAGGTTGTTTAGGTTTAAGATGTTCAGTAAAAGGACCTCTTCTTTTCCTTTGATATTATACCTTTAGTGTTTGCTAGTGTGATATACTGGATTTTAAAAAACTGTAAAAAATACTCCTGAACATACTCTTGTACTTCAGGATTGTTAGGTGGTCCGAGTATAACAGCTATTACTTTTTTATGTGGAGTTTCACTACCTCTCTTATGGAGCTCATTATTTTCAGTAATGCTAAATTAACTGAATTTATGCATACAAATTAGTACTTCTACATTTACAATTTTATTACGTGTATACATCACAGTGTTGTACAGATTAATAAAAATTTCCTTTTTATGTTAATGAGAGAGAAAGAAAAGTATGGTAGTGGAAATGAATATAAATAAGAAGTTGTAGAAAATCAATTGAAAAAAAATAAAGAATAAAAAGAAATCTCTACAGTTGGCAATAAGGAAAATAAAACTAATTTTAGATGTATTTAGGATGAAAAGTATTCTATCAACACTATTTCAGGAACAAACCACCACCAACAAGATAGTAACAAAAACCCCATAGTTTCAATAAATATTTATATTTACTATCTGGTGGGAAAAAAAAAAAAAAAAAAAAAAAAAAAAATAAAAAATGTTACTAACTAGGTTACTAGATGGGTAAAAACATGTTGGATGCCTGTGCTTACAAGTTCATGGAATTTTACCTGGAGCTGATGACAAGGAAAGTAAAAGGGCCTGTCATGGGACCTGTTTTGACTTGTAGGAGGAGTCAACAAATCAGGGATTCCAAGTGACGTGCTTGAAGGCAGGGCTGTGGTTCAGATGGACCTATATTCCATCTGCAGATTGGCAGAATAGGTAAACACAAATGTGGTGAAATTCAGTGAGGACAAATGTGAATCCTGGTCCTGGGCTGGAAGAACCTGATACTATACCCTATGATCCTGCCCTGGATGAAAATGCTGCTTCCATGATCCAAACTGACTTCAAGCAATAAAAATTCTAAGTCTTTTTCTAATTTGCACTGGGCTTTGAAAAGCAGCATCAGGGTAGAACAAGTAATATGATGAATTTCATTCTTCAGACAGATGAGCGCCTGACCACCTTTCCCTGGGTCATTGCACAGGCTGAAACCCTCTCTCTGTAACCCTGACCAACTGTCCTCCCTCTTCCCAGTGGGTTAGGTATCCAAGATCTAATTCTCATGGCAGAGAAGAATAACCTGGGCCCAGACAGTTGTGAAAGTGCTGTGAGAAGGTTAATAAAGAGATAGAAAAGACAAAAGTCTCACCCAGAGGTAGGGTTATCGAGATAGTATCATTAGAATCTTACAGAGGGAGAAAAAAACAGCTTTGCAGGTTTAAAGTCCTAAAACAAACAAACAAACAAACAAACAAAAAACTCAAAGCATAAAGGATGTGTCCCAGGGAGTGGTGGTGGCCAACCCTTCCACCTCCTGGCTGATGCTGACTTCTAAGCAAAGCCTCTTTATACCAGAGGCAGTAGGCATGCTAATGCTTAGACTAAGAGCCCATTAACTCCTAGCTATCTTTTATATGTTAGCAAATAAGTTTTGCTTTATACCCTGAAGGTACATACATCCTGACTCCAGACTGTCTTTGTGCCTAGCTAAGAAGTCTGAGCAAACCAACTGGAAGAAGAGCCATAACAACACTGCAGGAACACATCAGTCCCTTGGGTTAACCTCGGGAAACTGACTTTTATCTCACAGATGCCTCAATATTTGCAAGTTAGTCTCCACCGACTAACTGGAATTTCTCTGGAGACCTTCTCCAAGCATTTTTCAGGAATTAGGAGCCCAGAATAGCCAACTAGAGACTAAATTATGAAGTACAACTTTGTGACACTTGCACTTTCATAATCTAGAGCTGACCATAAGGCTATTTCTCCAGTTTCCAAGAGGTCTTTATTTTTCCTTTCTACCCAGTTTCCTTCCCACAGAAGAGACCTCATTGTAGGTTGCTTTGAGATATATCAAGAAAGGAACAGTTGATGGCAGATTGTCATCTCTGTCACAACTGACAAATAGGACTGAGTTGAAACAGTGTCCTGGGCTGAAACAGTGTCCAAAACTTAGGGAACCAGAAGATTTGGCAGAGATCAGCAAATCCCAGTATCTCACACAGCTTATAGAAAAAGCTTACGCAAAGGATGTCAATAGACTGCTTCTGCCCCTTCAACTCCACTTCAGCCTGTGATGTCCCCAGCCCTGCTGAGGTAGCTCCTCCAGCTGAACCTCTGCAGGGAGGTGCAGGCACATCCTATGTGTTGTTTCAGGTTGGTGCTCAGGAGCAGAGGCCCACATGGCTCATAAAGACACATGGTTCATCTGACCAGCAAAGATAGAGCAGGATTTAGTCAAAGCTGTAAGTTGGCAGCATAAAATGAAAAACAAGAGTTACATCCAGAGAGTTCACAAAAGTTTTCCATGAATTATCTAATATTAATTAAAAAAAAATAAAATTCTCCAATATTCTCTGGAATTAATTTCAAACTATAATCACTGGGTTTTAAGATTAACCCAACCTGAAATGATAATCTAGCCTTAAAGACTTCATTAGACAAGTCTAGCAGTTTAGATCTTGATGCCCCTTCCTTTTCCTTTTTTTTTTTTTTTTTTTTTTTTTTTTTTT
>CM021765.1:51989900-52062952 GCA_011076525.1 Nettapus auritus | reverse complement strand
CTTTTTTTTTTTTTTTTTTTTTTTTTTTTTTTCCTTATGAATTGCTGATGAAATTCAGCTCCATACCACCACCCAGTGGCCTTTTTTTTAACCAAGACCAAAAGAGACGCTGAACACGGCACACATGCAGTACCAGTGGAAGCAAGGATGCTGGAAATTATTTTACTCCATCTTTTCTGTGGATTGGCTCAGTTGAAATGTAGACATGTATTTGATTTTACCCTCTGGAGCTAGATTACCACAAATTTGAGATGTTTAATTTGTTTAAACAATTATCTACGTAGTAAGTTTGCTGTTGCTATAGAAACAGTCATTGTGAAACAACCAAATTCAGTTGGCACAAGAGATTTTTTTTTTTTAACAATTAAAAAAAAAAGAAACGTTTCAAGTTTTAAATAAATACAAAATAGATTATATTACTGGCTTTTGGTAAGAAATAACCTTTTGCTTTGTATCACATATTTTGTACTAATAAAAAGTACTTTCTACAGTTGTTTTTTTTTTTTTTCTCCAGTTGAGATCATTTAGCTATTTGCAGTGGCATCCCTGTTTTAAACTGAAATAAATGTCCTGGTTTTATATCCTGAAATGTGTATGATAAAAGAAGTTCTATAAACATTAGCTTCTTTGTTAAATTAGGTGGTTTATTTCATGTGGAAGACTAGCTCTGGTCTTACTACCAAGTATTAATATTTTAGAATATTTACACACACACAATGATTTTGTAAAGCAGTGGTTCACACATACCTATATTATTGGTATTTTTTATATTAAGAGTCACACAGCTGTTATCAGTTCTCCCTTTTGTCATCCCCTTCCATCTTTTTCTTTTCTGTTGTGCCCCCAACTTCCTGCAATGTTGCTTTTCATTAAGAACGTAGGCGTGCATATAGGCAGTGCGCTCTTCTAACACTTGTGCAAGAAAAGGCAGTTTAGGGAAACACTGCTCCAGGAGGAAGTACAAGATCTCTTCTTCCACGTTGGTTTAAAAAGTAGAAAATAAACTCCTCTGATGCACCATCACAGCCATGATTGCATCTTCCTTACCTCTTATGTCTAATACCAAAACCACCCCAGAATCTCTCCTTTCACATTCACTAGCTCTGCTACTGTTGTCAAAGCACTGTTCACAATTTATTAATGCTACCATAGCACTGAAATTAAAAGAAAATGAAATTAAAGGATAATGAAAAGCTTTTCAGCCTGTAATTAATCTGCAACTATTAACAGATGCAAAAGTCTGTAGTCTTCAGCACAAATTAGATTTTTGCAGAGCAGAAGTAATAACACAAACATTTAGAAAATAATTCAAGCTGCAGACATGGAAGTCTTACAATAATCATCTACTCTGACTTTTGTATAGCACTGGCTGAAGGAGTTGAAGGAATGTTTTTTATAGAGTTCATAATTTTTAAGAGACTACAACTTTTTGAGAGAGACCTTATCCAAACTGACTGTACTTTTTCTTTTTTATTATTAACAGCTGACTAAGGTCCAAAACACCTTAATTTCACACTTGCCAAATAACATTCTGAAAATAAAAATAAAATAAATTTTAAAAATAAAAATAAAAAATAAAACATTTTGACTGTTACCTACATATTATACTTTCAAATTGGACTCATTTCTGACTTTTATTTTTGCTTTTCACTCACAATTTTTTCATTAAATGGTAAATACTGCAATTTCACCACACGTGTTTTTGTTTTGTGAATCCACATCCAAAGAAGATGATGACCTAAAAGAGTTTACAATATAGCCCAGCATCTTCAGAAAATTAAAAATATTAATAAATTAAGAGTGCTACTGTGAAAATTGCACCTTTGTGCTTGGTTGTTGTTTTTTTCAAAGAACCTTTCAGAACTGAGAAAGCTGGAAAACAATCTTTATTTTCATAATTCACAGAGTATTAATTTTAGGTCCACCTTCTATTCAAAAACCTTAGGATTTCATCAAGTGCAAAGGTTGACAGCATGAGCATTATTCAGAATTTAATTCAAATTCAAAACTTTCATGAAATATTCCTCTTTTATTCAATTTACCACCAGCTTAGGATTCCCACAGAAATATGCTTAATTCTGACATCTCCTGACAATGAACCCAAAAATCTGTTGTTTCAGACAGCTTCCAGCATAGGCCCCTGGTAATGCTCCCAGTGAGCTCCCACTGTGCCTGCAGACCACCACGTAACTCTCTTCTGCTTCTGCACTGTGGTCAGGTGTGGTGCCTTTGAAAAGCAGATGTGCCAGAAATAAATGCAAATCTGACTGGGTTCCAGCTAACAAAAAAGAAAACACAAAAAGTCAGAAGATGAACTGGGTAGCCTTTCATTTCCCTTTTTAGTTCCTCTTACTTGGCATGATTAACTTCAAGGACATGCTCAGGCCCCACTAATTTATGATGAAGTCCCTTCATAAGTGTGCTTGTTCCAAGATGCGAAGTGTGGATGTGAGCTGGAAGGGTTCTCCATCCCCCACTTCAGCAGCTGGAGTTGTGAGAACTTGCTGTACTAGGGAGATAACTTCCATGCAGAAGTAGAAGATGCTGGCTCTGTGTTTTGTCCTCATTGTGCACTCCCAGTGAATATTTGTTAAATACAAAGCACTTTCTATTTTCAGCATGATGTATTGCTCTTAGTGCAAAGGCAATTTATCAGTGTATCTCCACGTGTTATCTTCATGCATTAAAGAACAGATTGGCTTCAGAGAAGAATACTGCAAAAAGGATGGTGGACCAACAGTTAATACACTTTTGGGATCCAAGAGTGAAATTGCCACAAACTGGTGTATGGAATTGATTTTAAAATGACACAGTAATCACTACTGTCTGGAAAACAAGTTAAAAAAAAAAAAAAAAAAAAAAAAAAAGAGCATCATAAAGAGCTGCTGCAAATCTGACTCTTCCTGAAAATTAGATCAGTGTTTACAGATACCTATATATAGATACGGATGTGTAATTTGTAACTCTTCTCATCTTGAGCAGAGTGCATACGAAATACAGTTTTGTGCTTTTAGATCTGAAGTGCAATTCAACATGTTGACACCTATACGACAATTAAAAATCTTACACTTTTAAAAATATATATTTCAATGTGTATTGGTTTATCAACCACTAAGTACATTTTTAAGCATATCAAAGCATTTTATTAAGCATATTAAATATTTTAAAAGAATCTCTGTCTACTTAATTTAATCCAAATACTATTTTTCACCTAAGGTACCAGTTTTATTTATACTATCTATAAAGAAAAAATATAAAAAGTAATAAATACCAAAAGTGAAATAAGTAATATAATAAGTAATCATAAATATCAGTGATACAAAATGAATTTATGCTTTTCAAACCTATCATTGCTACAAATGGACCATTAATTGGAGAAATCAAAACACCATAAAAAAAGCTTTCACTGCATTGTCTTTGGAGAATGAAATTAATGTGCTGTACTCAAAAACAGAAATTATATTACAGCATATTTCTCTGAGATGACAAAAAAGCACATTAATGATTATAGTGGAATATAAAATATCACATATTATAGCCTTATGTTTGAGAGATGTCCTACCTCCAGTAGATATTTGCACCATGATACTAAGCACAGAAATTTGCTATTTTTTAAGCTATCATTAGAAAGTACAATGGAAACTGAAAAAGGGCACTGAAGAAAAAACAAGTATAATTATGAAAAATAAGCTTTTTGTTGTTGTTGTTGTTAACAGAAAAGGCTATTGAATATTTGGTGCCTGTGTCCATTTTCTACCCAGTATTATTATCTGATGAAGTTTGAAGATCTAAAATTTTCACGTATCTTTTGAAATATTTTACCCAATAGTATGGATGAAGACTTGAATGCTGTGTTGCCACACACCAGGGATGCTGAGCAAATCAGTTTTGTGCCACGTATGTAGAATGTGCAGGAGAACTTCTAAAAGCTCTTAACACTCTACACATGTACAGATCAGCCATGAATCTTACTGCCACAATTCTGATGAGCCTGGGCGAGATCAAACACACTGCACGTGCACTGAATGTGGATTGTATGTGCACAATAAACCCTAAAAGCTGGGACCTAATGATTTTCCTACCATGAGACAGCCACCTGAGGCTGTACTTTCTTCTGTGTACTTCCATTGCTCTCTGGAAAATCCTCAACAAAAATACAGCTGTACTGCTGTCAGAGAGAAAACCCAAACTGGTGTAGGTAACTAACATAAATTAAGATTTTTAATTATAAATACTCAAATTGTGTGTGCAATTCTTAGGGAAAGAACACCTAGCAGTGCCAGCCTGGTAAGTCTGGTAGATAATTCCACATGTAAAAGTAAAGCTATTCCTTGAAACTAAAAACAAATTGAAAAATCCATTGATAAGCTTTCAAGCAAATTTTATTCTGAAAAACAAACAAACAAAAATAATTTATTTATTTTACCTTATTTTTCATTTAACTTAACTGGGCAGTAGGAGAAACTGAACATATGTGTTAATAACTGATAATATATGAAGGTCTTACTGCAAACCAGCATTATCTGGTTACTGTACAGGTTCTACCACCTGGGTCTCCTTAAAGCAATCTAAGCCATATGTGTAACTGCTGCGAGTAGGCTGTTGACCTACAATATACAGTACACTTTAAGTCTTTTTAATGTTAAAAAGGAGGAAAATTATTTCCAGTTTCAAATCAGCATGTCTGACTTTTAGATTAGGATGAGCAATTGTAGGACATGTACTTTCCATCTGCAACTGGCAGTTAATTTAAGTCCTGCTACTTTATTATTTCACATGAAAATAAAATGAAAATCCTTGTAGCAAATCATTATGGTTTAAATAAAAAAAAAAAAAAAAAAGGTCGGGGGAGGGTGGGGGGTGTGAGGATTGAGAGAGAAACTGCCATTAACAAAATCAAAGCTTCCTGCTCAAAGAGGAACACAGTATACTCCTCTACACTCATCAGGGGTCCAGGACTGTTTTGCCCTTCAAAAATCTTTTTTTTTTCTTTTTTTTTTTTTTTTCCCTCTAAGTATGAATTTTAACAGAACTGCACTGTGAATGATGGACTTCTAACTAAGAGTTTTTTGTAAACGACCCTTGCAAAGGCTTCTTCAAGACACAAAGTAGAATTCACCTAGCCTAACTCTACAGGTCTAAATGTTAGAACCAGTCACCATAAATTCCCTGTGGATACACATACCTTTAGGAATCCTAACTGTGATTTATGTTGAGATGAGATTATTTGACATTTGATGCTATCATTGACTACAGAAAACCTTGAAAACATTAGAATGTTACTGTTAAATTCTCAAAACAGGTTAAATAAATGTACCTTCAATTTCTCAAAAAAATATTCAGGGATTCCTTGAATGTTATTTCACTTACTACTTTTCATATCTCAGAACATCTTTCACTACATGGCAGGGTTACCATATGTAAAATTCTGACCACTAAAATAAACAAAAATAATAAATATTCTTGTCAGTCCATTACATTTTTTTCCAAGCAATAAATACAGGAACAATGAAATCATATGATTGATTTCATATGATTTTCATATGAACAATTAATCAATACCATATGGCAAGCCAAGCCTGTATTGCACCATATGCTTGTTTTGGGATCTCACATGTTGTTAAACCTTCAATGCACAGAATGTAGCACAGACACTACTGCATTACAGGCCCTCCTGTGTGCTGTATGTCTGAACACTTGTACTATTTATGGGTACCACAGATGAATTAGTATCCGTGGTCCTGAATGCACGTATCTGCTTTTATTTCCATAAGGCTTCTATTTGTTCACTGCTTCCCAAATTATCAGTGACAGCTACAGCTACTTCAAAATGAAATCCTCCCGGTAGCTACAGAACCGCTACTCTTATTCATATCCATTTTGTAGTTTCTGTCATCCTCACCATGGGCTGAAGTCTCTTGCAACTAACCAGATGATTCCCGTTCTGTGCACTTGGGGTTTTGCTTCCCATCTGAAAACACGAGCTGTAAGATTTTATGATACAAGTCACATTCGTCACTGAAAATTTTTAGTTACTGCATAGTTTTCAAGAAGAAAAGGGTTTAGCCACTACGATCACATTAAATATGAGGACCCAAATGAAAAGGTTAGGCTCTGAATATAAATCTCCAGAATTCACCTTAATCCCCTGGGCTATCCAAACATAACTGATAAAAGCAATCGTCATGCTAAAAGTATGTAAAAGAACCAGTCAGCAGCAGCCTGCTGTTAGTTTTGACCGTACATTCCTCTTAATACAGATGAAAACAAACTAAATGACTTGAGGATAAAATCACTGTCTCATGTATCTAGATTTATCTAAACTCATCATTTCTCCTCCTAACACTAGCTAGACACCAATGTTCAATGCTGTGTGTGTATTTAACAAACAGCACATTTCTTCTATGTCCCAAAACAGCTCCTCAGCTGAGAGGGATGGTCTTCAAGCATAGTATCAGCTCTCATAAACCGTCAACTATAAAAGTAAAAAATAAAGGTATTTGTTTGTTGTTCAGCTCCGAATTTATGCATCGAGGAACAAACCAAGTGGGTCTTTATTCCACCCTGACAGTCCATAAGCAGATGGGTGCAACATCGCTGTAACCTCTTAATCTGCAGGTCTTTAGTTCCAGCACCAGTGCCTACTGTGAGCAGAAACCAAAGGCTCTGCTTAGAGAAGTATCCTTACTGCTTTTAGCACTGATGTTTTTGTAACACAAATTGTCTCACAGCGCTTAGAAGACCAATTAAATCCAGTATTTTTGCATATGGGGAATGTAAATCTACATGCTACTTCTTATCACATTATCTACCAAGTACAGACTGAATAGGTTAGTAAAACATTAAGATGTCTGTTTTGTTTGCTTGTTTTTTAATGTTTATTTTCTTTTTTAATTCACAAAGTGGGATCCTCAAATACAGTTTCTCAGCAGACTTGCATGCCTCCACATGGCATTGATATCAAGATATTACAAAAATATATATACAAATGTGTGGATAATCTTTCATTTGAGAAAACAGAAATAAACCCAGTCTTGAAAATAGTAATCAGAGTGGTTGTTAATTGAAAATCACTTAGAAGACAACAAAGTTCATGCCAAAAGCTAAATAGCAAAAAAGGTAAATAGCACAATCAGTATGTTGTGGGTCCAGTTACACAGGAGTTTTGTGAATGGAACAACTCTTTTACCAAGAGTTCAGACTGAACTACTTCAGATTTTTAATTTTTTACCCACCCCCCATGCCAGTGGTTTTATTTGTAGCCAGCTCGGTAGCCACATGGCTCTCAGTTCATTATTAACAACTCTCAGCAGCTTCCAGAATGCATATATGAGCTAATAAAAAATATTCTGGAAATTGATATTCCAGAGCTCTGTCTTCACTAATTTTATTAAATAAAGCACCTTTCCTCCTTTATTATGCTCACAATACTTCTGCCATTAATCCATTTAGAACTGCTTCTAAATTCTTTGAATGATGATTTGAAACAACTATTTTTAAGGTTATAATCAGGTTTTTAACTTCATGTTCTTTATCTTAGTGTATGCATAATTTATGAGATTGTAAAGATTAAAAATTCTAGATCCTCCCATATTTCCAAAGCTTTTCTAAATGTCTTAAAGGAGGAAAAGTATTTGTTTTCTTTTTCCTCTTAGTAGCGCTAAATATATACCTTTTGAGATGGGTACAGAGTGATAAAGTCCGAGTACCTTCGAGGCCAGTTAATGAGATGATCCATTTACCTTCCTGTTGTGATTTCCGAAGAAGTTACCTGCAAAAGAGCCTGGGAAGCTTCACATCCTGTACCACAGAACCAAAAAGAAAAAAGAATGCATTGTACCTAATGGTTTCTTCCCCCATTATTTCCAATTCACAGCTTCACCAGTCTATAATGAAAGGGAAAAAGAGTTGTCTAAAGTTACCTGCATTCATCGAATATCCAATTTAAAGAGTAAGATTTCAGACTGTGCAGCCCTATCCCTTTCACTTCATTGTACTCACAGGACGTACTTGAGAGAAGTTAACTACTTGAGATCTGCAGCTTTCAGAGAGCTGAAAACAAACTGCTAGAGAAGAGAGAACTTGCGTGTGTGACAAGAAAAAAGAACTGTGGCAGGACTTATTTGCCTCTTTTTCATGTTTCCATATCTTCACTACATATTCACAGCAGCGTTTAATTAAAAAAAAAACAGTACAATCAGTGAACATTTCTTGGTACAGAAATCATTTGTGCCTACTATGAGGCTTTCTTACCGAACTAAATTTTCATCCATTTCAAATTAAGAGTTGAAAGCAGCAGCTTTTACAGACTGCCTCCATAAACACTTATCTTTCACATTGGACTTTTTTTCTAGAGATGACAAGATCAAAAACTTAATTAGCTCTTTATCTCCTTCCTCAAACCATTCCTGCCATCCATTTTCAATACTTTTCTCCATAAAAAGATGGAGGGTCAGCTGTTACAGTGCTACTCTGTAAATGAAAGCAAAAGTTCGAGTCCCTACTCTACCTGACCTTGGGCTACTCAGAGCTACTGCTGCTGCATCTCTGCCTTCCAGTGGTGCTGATTTATCTCAAGGAGCAGAGGAAGTAGCTGAGACACTGGACTGTACCTGCTTCTAATTGCCACTGTCCTGGGCTGCTGCTTCATGGTAATCAGCAAAGTAAAGTGTGAGGAAATATGGAAATTTAACTTTCTTCTTCAGCCTCCCTTATCCTTACTTCCAAATCAAATAAAGGTATGAAGGAGAGAAGGTGACATGGAGAAATGACAAACTCCATCTCCTAATTTAAACCAGAAATGATGGGGCAAAGATGAGATACCACGGCAGTTTCTGATTAAGTGCTCTACCTGATCAGGCTGTCTTAAGCTTTGCTGGAAGAGAGGGAGCCATTTTCAGGTGCCACTTCAGGGAAATAAGGTAAGGGTGGTATGTTTCCTGTTTTGCACACCAAGTACTCAGAGTAGAAAAACTGAAGAGAAGGACAAAAGTTAAAAGCGTAACCTTGCATCATTCTACCTTTTATGAGCAATATCATGGAACAGACACTATGTATCCTGAATTCCCCTCCAATCCTTAACAAAATTCTACTCCTTAACAAAAGCAGAGAATAACATGAATGAAAAAATAGGGTTTGCTTTGTAGAGAGGTCTGTTCTTTCCCACACATCATCAAGTGAGTCTTCTCATTGCTAAAGAGGGTAGGATGTAAAGCTATTAAATAACTTGAACGAATTATGAATGCTAACTGGTTACATTATATATTTGAGTCAATTTGCAAAATATGGGAAAATTGTATCACCAAATAAACTATTAATTCACCACCTTCTATTATCTACCCTGCTCCCCATGAAGAATCAAGAATATGGAATACTTTGTCAGTAAGGTTTTCACTAAATTTAACACAAGAAACAAGTTTGGTTTTCAAACGCATCATTCAAGCTTCATCCAAATGCTCTACAGCTATACACCATCTCTAAAAATGTACTGGTATACAGATGGCATACCAGTCTACAGTGATAACAGTAATCTGGGATTACTGGGCCACTTATCAATGAATTACTAGTGTAAGACTTGTAGTTTTCTGAAATCTTTCTTAAGTAGAAATCTGACTTAATTGCAGATAACTCCCCAGCAGGTATAACTGAACTGACAGCAAACTGAGAGGTCTTTTTTAGGTGACAACTTTGAACATTGTGCTTAACATTATGCTTTCCTTAGCTGGAGTATTAAAAGATTGCACAGGGTTACAGACACATGCAAATGGATAAACTTCAACTACAAATTCATGTGGGTATTTCTTTTGTGTTTGTTATTAACAAGCAGCTATCATTGAAAGTCGTGTGCACTACTCATAAATGGTTGTTTTTCCTCTTAACTGTTTTTGCTCAGAGCCAGTCAAAATTGCCAATGACAGCAATTTTCAAGAAAGCACAGAAGGTAAAGCATAGAACAATATCGGCACGTCAAATTTACATTCCCTTTCTCTCCTAGAAGAACGGACATGCCCATTTCAAGAAAAGTCTCCCACATTCATATACTGTCTTAGGACTTGCTTTCAGTTTTTCCTAAAGGATACCACAGCAAAGATGGAAAGCCTTGTAAAGTGTAGAAAAACCCTCAGGATACTGAAATAAGCATTTTAGACAACTCAGACGCCTAAACTATTCTTCATTTAACAGCACTTTTCAAACTGAAAATTATTTGTATCTCTACTCATACCTTTTTATTTTAAATAAGGATTTTTTTTGCATTTGCTTTGACTTCTAAACAATTATATTGTAATACTGTAAAAGTATTGCAAATTTTAGAGAACTTCCTGATAAATTTCTTTCAAGACAATCCTTACGTTAATATCTAAATAATCTTTATCACACACATACTTGGTTTTTGAAAAAAAGTCACATATACTTTGTGCCAAAAATGATTTGGATCTACTGCATCTTTAAATTCAAAGCACTTTTTTGATCTGTGGTAATTTTTGTAGGGAATCTTTGTAAGGAATGATAAATAGGCATCTGAGTATAGTTTATGTTCTTTCATGTGCCAAACCTTATCCAACAGTCTACAAAACACTCCTAGCCTTGGCAGTTCACGAGGTATCAATATGTCATGTTTTACTCCTCTCATTTTACTCCCCTCCAGTAAGTGTGACTAACACTTCCTGTTATTGTGACTACTAGAGCTAGAAAACGAATACTTTACACAATGCATATGTAGATGGTACCAAGCTCTAACGATTTGGAATTTGGGATATTACGTAGCTAACAGAATATAAATTTAGAAATACAGACCATTTATTTTCAAAGTACCAGGTCTCACTGACCCTCGAGATAGAATAAATATTTTCAGAATGAATATCCTCCACCATTGGACTGATGGGATAAATAAAGCCAACATCAAAATCAGATAGAAGCAAAAAGAAATTATTTATTAAAAGTAATTTAATAAAATGTCCACAGATAACTCAAAACCTGTCATTAAGACAGAGATTTACGTATTTTGTTGTATTTTCTGAAGAAGAAACTCCATTTGTAAGTTCAGATTTGGCTGTCCTTTCTTGGTCTTCTTACTCAGTATTTTATAAACTTCCATTTTCTTTTGCTTGTACAACCGTTGAGCTTCTTCTTTTTGTTGTCTTCTTTTTTCTGCTTCCTAAAATGAAATTAAGAGTGACAATTATGAAAAAATTACATTATATATAAACAGTATCATTTCTTTTTGTAAAAACACTGGAAATTAGATATTGTATTGACACTAGGCCATTACTCTTAAAAGCTGAATTAAGACTCTCTTTTGGAGCATAGTGAAATCGCAACATATTATATTGCCTAAAGCTTTAAGAGAAGAGTCAGGTTGTCTTCAGTAGAACATCCTATGATAAAGATTTGCAGCTAAAAGCGTACAACGTCCTTTCTGCCAAATTAACTCCTTTACTTTTTTTCTCTAATGGCTAGAGTGCCAAAAAAATTCCACTTTCTCCTTCTGCGTGAGAGATCAAAGAGTTTGATACAGTTACCCCCACGTACATGTCTTGCCAAAGACAAAGATGTGCTAAGATACTGGACACGTGCATGAGCCTGGCAGATGGGATATGGGACACATCCCATCTGGAAAGTGGGCATATCTGTGATACTAGGACAGCATCACAAGCAGCATTATGTAAGGACAGCTTAATCAGGACCAAAATGACATGACCTGTCCTCTCCAAAGTAAAACAGATTGCTATTTTTACCAAGTCAGAAAAAAAGACTAACCCAGTTTTCAATTGTAGACACTTGTTGAGGACACTGCATGCATGCAACCAAAACATTAATGGAGGCACACACTCTATATGGATAATTATTACATTATATTTGGTTTTTTTAATCAAAGAGCTCACATCCCCTTCTCTAGTGTTGTAATTTTAGTAAGTAATTTGGGCAAACATTCACAACAAGCAAGCTAACCAGCTTCCTTCACTTGCATCATGTCCTACCAAAATAGGCAAGTCATCACAAATCAGACTGAAGGATTCTTCTCATAAAGCTGATTTGTTGAAATTTAATACCATGCTGACCACAAGGGCAGACGTTTCTGAAGAACATCCTAATAGATACATTGATAATATTAAGATATGATAATATTAATATTGATAATATTAAGATATTCCCTGTAAGAATATGGCCCCTTAAGTTAGAATGAGAAAAAAATACTAGTGGTTCTAAAGATTTTGGCCACCAAAATCTTAATTGTTTTACAGTTGATCAAAGTGTGTAAAAAAGGTGAAGACTGCATTGTGGTAAGACCATGGGAAACAGGATGGATAATTTACATTTCGTGACAAGGCAAAGTTATTGTTCCACTGAGACATACAAATCAAGGTCTAAGTATTTCTCAATGAACCAAATAACCTAATAAAATCCATCTAACAGCAAGTGCAAGACAAAAAGAGTAAGAACTCAAAAGAGTCGTAATTCAAAAGACCTGCATGCCTGATTGTCACTGGCAAGCTGTTAAGACTGCAAGAATACCTATGTTCCCCTCCTACAGTCCTATCTGGAGCAATTTAGTCTCTCGAGAATCCAGAAACAGCTGTTTAAGATTTACCTCTTTCTTCTTAGCACGCTCAGCCTTTATTTTCTCATACTCTTCTTTTGCCTTCTGATTCGATGTTTTTTTCTTAAACTTCTCTTCAGTCATAACTGACCTGTAAGAAGAAGTACATTAAATTTAAATACGTCTGCTTGCTGACAGCCCATAACTATATATCCCACAGCCACTGCGCAGTCAGAGCCTTTAACTGTTTTTTTTTGCATATTTGTTGAATTTAATTAGAAATACAGACTTACAGATTATGTTAAATAAGAAGGAAAGCTCTTATTTCCAAATGGTATGAATACCTACTTGCACTACACTTACATGATACCCAAGAGCACTGCACGTCACACAGTGAGCATCTAGCAACTCAGCAAACCAAATTCCTTCAATTCTGAACATACCGAAGACCGGACTGCACAGAACTTCCAGTAACACACATTATCTGCTGCATCTTCATTTGGATAGTGTCCCATGAAGCCTGAGCATTGCCTAAAAAGATTTTTCCCCCATCATACGAGACCTTCTGAGCTTGAAAAACTGTACGCTCTGGCCTGGAGCTGTGTTATCTCTTTATGGGTCCAAATGCATGCAACTGCAGATACGATGGCAACTGGCTGTCAGAAGACTGTGAACCTGAGAAGTCATGCTGACATGGCGAGGGGAAAAAATTCTGAAATTACGAGCTGAATTTATATCAATTCCCAATTTCAGTAACTGAGCAGGTATCCTTCACAAAACAGTACCAAAAAAAAGTGCCATTTGTCTGGCATTTACAGATTTACACACTATTGTGGGTAGATTTCTCTATTTATTTATTTATTTCCCGATTCACAATAAATCCATCACATAAGCACTGTGGTATCAAACATTTCACACATGATCAACTGAAAAACACAAGCCTTGCTAGGTATTTAACAACTGTTCACAGAATGAGCTTTTGATTAGTCTACTGCTCAAAAATTTGAAAATTTACTATCATCATCTAGGAGCTCTCAGACAGAAAATCAAAAAGCTAAGTGAAGACATTTGCTCATGCTTTCATAAAGGAATGCTCCTATTCCGGGGAAAAAATAAATATTATTAAATTCTTATCTCCATCTTGTGGTAATACCATGTAATGACACCTCATCTTAGAAGTGCAAAACAGCTCGAATTGCAACATGTGCTAATATTTTAATAGAATTATCCAGCCAAAGTCCTGTTTTTCATCCCCACTGAAGCCTATTTAACAGTCTGTACAATTCACCCCAGCTCCCAGATTAGCAGCCACATTCATGCAGAATTACTAACTTGGTTTATAATCACAACAACCTTAGGTTAAGCAAACTAAAAAGAAAAATCTGGCTTGAAGAAAAACACCAGTCCTATCTCAGATACCCCTGCAAATTAACTGCCTATTCCACACAAAACACTACCCTTCTCCCATTGCAGGGTTTAGATCTGACTGCCTTTCACACCCCACTCTCTCATTTATTCTTCCCCAGAAAGTTTAAATGTAAACACACACCTTGGAATTCAAAGATTTAGAGCATTCCTTGCACTAGGGACAAAAAGGTATAGTCTCAGTCACCATACTTAAATATTGTTTAAAAACACGGCTAGAATAGCATTACATATGAATGACTACTGCTTTTCTTTTTACTGACAAACTTAACAAGTATGTCAGGGGGAATTACTACCAAACAGGAAAAATACATTAAATCATCTGACACTTATTAGACCTCAAACGAAACACTCCGTTTGATTTCTTCCATTCATTTTAAGTAAATTAAAAAAAAAAAAAGGAAAACTATTATAAGTAAATAGAAAAAAAATGAAAAATTATTATGACATCTCTATTATTTAAAATAAAAAAATTTGATCAAGAACACTTCACTATGTTATATAAGGTTTTACTACATATTCTTTTTTTTTTTAAAAAAAAGTTTGTAGTTAAAATACCACCCCCAAAACAAGCTTAATCACAAAAGGGTAACAGCATACAATATTGTTCATTCTAGCAGAAAATTCGGTATGAAGACAGATTATCAAACTGGGAACAGAAAGGTAATGTAAAAAATATTTATGAAAAATGACATTAATTTAAAAATACCAAGAATCAATTCAAAGCAAAAAAATCTAGCCAAATATCAGGCATTTATAAGACCAAACAGAACATCATCATGTTTTCTTTTCTGAAGATGATGATGAAACATATTCATCTTCTAAGCACACATGGCAATATTAAAATTAGTCTTTGGTGCACCTTGATCTTGATATTAGACTGTTACACTACAAGACACTGCTAGACTCGAGAAAATCTCAGTCTAAAAATAAATCAGTTTCAAGGAAACCAACCACTTCTGACTAACACTATACAAAGAGACATGTGTATTTCAAAATACATGTGTATTTGAAATTATGTATTTTGGCTTTATTTATTTTTTTCTTAATTTAGGGATTTAAACCTGCCATAAGGCACATGGTACCAAATTTCTCTTTTATCTTTGTTGATATGGTACTGAACACCAAAAAATTAGCCAATGTTTACTTGTTCTTGAACTGAAACCTTGAAGTGCAATGGTAACTTTCATATTATTTCTCTGAAATCAATTTTTGTTTTCTGATTCTGATGTAAACAAAACAATCTTCTGAATTTTGAATCTTTAAAATTTCTAACAATTCAGAAAAACAAGTAAGGCCTAATAGCAGTTAAGCAAGTTGCCATACCAAAGCCCATGTGAAATGTAAGATCTAAGATATTTAAGGATGAAAGCAATTACTTGTTTTTAGATACATATTTTAAAAACTTACTCCACTGCTTTATTAAGTTTTTCTTCTGACAAAACTGAATCATCTGGTGTCTTGTACTGTTTCTTAAGCCTCTCCTCTTCAGCTAGGTAAAGATGTTTCAAGTGTTCTGGATAAGTATCAACAAACTGATTATCTGGTGGTGAATGGATCTTTCGTTCCTTTTTCAGTAATTTCCTGTATTTTCTTTCGATCTTTTGTTTTCTCCGAAATGCAAATCCTTGTCCTGAAAACACAAGGGAAAAGGGAGTCAGATACACCTGTACTGAAGTTGTACCAAACCAAATTGTTGCCAGGACCACTTCCCACCCATGTTGTTTCCCAAAGAGAAAAAGCCACTACTTTTGGTAATTTTCATTAGGATCTATCCAAAATTTAAGGAAACACGTTGATAAAAACCTGATTCCTAATACAGCACTGTAGCTTTTGCAGATTTACTGAAAATTATCACCTAATCTCTTAATAGAACACACCATCGCAAACATGACATTTAATTTATACGGAACATTATACACCTTTGCTTTTTCAATCCAGTGAAAAAATGTACTAACACTTCTATTTGTGGCAGCTTCACACACAACATCAAAATACATTTCAAAATAGATGTTTATACACTGTAAAGGCAACACTGCTACAGTAATACTGTCTGCTTAAGCAGCCTGCACAGCCACAACGACCCAGGAAAAAAGTCACCCAGCTACTAAACTATTAATACTGTTTCACACCATATTAATATTTCATTTTATCTTTCCACAAAAATAGTATTTTTATTCCTAGCTACCCTCTTTCTACATCTGTCCAAGAAGTTTTTCTGCAGTTTCGTAAGTATGCTTCATCATAGAATTATTTACCATTGAAAGAAACAAAGCTGAGGGTAGTTTCAGCCTCGTACATAACCACTTACCAACCTGAAGTCCAGCATATTTTTCCTAATATTATTTTGAGTGCATCAGTCTTAAGAGGCACTGCGTTTGTGACACTCAGTGACCAACTCTCTCCTAAAAGCAGCAAGCCCAAATCTGCCCTGACCTTTGATTCTTTCCCCAAAGCTGAAATTTCACTGAAGTGCTGCTCAATCCGACACTCTTTATTTTTATGTTTGCATAGCTTACTGCCAAAAATCCAAACGTGCTTCCAAAGGCACTTCCTTCTCCAACACACAACTTAATAGGAAACAGAAAAAAGGGAAATCGTCACTGAGTTGCCAGAGCACATGGCTGGAAATGGTGTGCCCACTGAGCCACAGAGTGGCTGAAGTGGGGAGGGACATCTGGGGGTCACCTGCTGCACCCCCTGACCAGCAGGGTCCCCAGAACATGGTGGGCAAGGTTGCATCATAGAATCATTAAAGTCGGAAAAGACCTCTTAGATCATCTGGTCCAACCATCCCCCTACCACCAATATCACCCACTAAACCATGTCCCCAAGCACCACGTCCAACCTCTCCCTGAACACCCCCCGGGACGGTGACGCCACCACCTCCCTGGGCAACCCGTCCCAGTGCCTGACTGCTCTTCCTGAGAAGAAATGTCTCCTCCTTTCCACCCTGAACCTCCCCTGGCACAACATGAGGCCATTCCCTCTAGCCCTATCACTAGCTACCTGCGAGAAGAGGCCGACCCCAGCTCCCCACACCTTTCTTTCAGGTGGTTGTAGAGCGCAATGAGGTCTCCCCTGAGCCTCCTCATCCAGAGGAGGAGACCGCGCAGCCCGTGCCGGCGCCCTGCCACCCCCCGGTACCGAAGCGTTTCCTCACGGTCAGCCAGGTCCCTCTGCCCCCGTCGCTCACCCTCCTGCACGCTGCCCAGCAGGCCGCGCAGCGCGGCGGGCCTCCACAGCCGCTTTCGGCGGGCCCCGGCCCCGCGCCCCTTGCCGGCCCCGCTGCGCTCCGCCGCCATCTCCGCGGCTCCTCCCGCGTCGCGCCGCCGCCGCGTCACGGTCGGGGGGCGGCGCGGCGCGGCGAGGCGAGGCCGTGGGAGCCGTCGGCGGGGGCCATGTGGCGGCCGCCCGGCTCGCTGCCGCCCCAGCCGGCGGCGGGGGAGGCGACGGAGGCGTTGCGGCGCCTGGCGGCCTTCTTGGGTCGCGCCCTGCCGCTGTGCCGGGCCCACGCCACGCAGCTGTACGCGCGGGGGCTCTGGCAGCGCCTGGTGGCGGCGCCGCCCGACGCCGTGCTGCGGGCGCTGCGGCGCCCCCTGCGGGAGCCCTCCGGCGCCGCCGGGGGGGAGTGGGGTGAGTGGGGCCGGGGGGCACAGGCTGAGGGGGGGGGTCTGGGGAGTCGGGGATGGGCCGGGGCAGCCCTGAGCGCTGCGGGTGTCTCTGGGAGGAAGTCGGTTTATTTCTGTCGAGGCCTGTGCCAGCGTGGGCCTAACGTCGTCTTCCGGCTTTTAATAAAAGAGGAGAATCTCCGCCCCAGCTGCAGAGCCGCTCTGTGTTGTGCCTCTGCCTGTACTCGGTGCCTCTGTGCTGCTGCCGCGGTGCTGTGCCATTGCTCCGTCCTGCAAGGCTGTGGCTGCCTTTCCCTGCCTGTACCTGGGTGGCAGCACTCACCTTACCCAAGTCACTGGGATACGCGTGGAGCTGGCCTGATTCAAACAAAATAGAGCCTTTCAGGGAGGCATTGCACTTGAGGAGGCGCTCAGCGGAGGTTGTTGTGATGGTGGCCACATCTTAAAGCTTCATCCTGCTCACTTGATGATGAGAAGTGACACTCCTAGCTGTCAGGCTCCCCCCCTCTGACTGACATCTGCAGAACAGGAGTGAAATGAACCCCCAAAACCCAAACAAATAAACCCAACCAAACAACAAACAAATAAAACCCAACACACCAGTGGAAAGATGTATCAGTTAAAGTCCTCCAAATGTCCATACTCTGGAAACGTGGAGGACAGCTGGAAAAGACTTCAATGCTGCTTTCCCATAGATCTGTAATAACGAGTGTCTGGCAAAGGACGACAGAAAGCAGCTTTATTTCTGACAAGTTATTTAAGAAGCACTTCATATTTTTAGTAATTTTCAAGTAACTAGAGGAGCGCAGCTACGAGACTGTATGAGAGGATTTACCGCTCCCCAAGTAGAAGGGAAATACACCAGTAACACACTTCCAGGCAGGGTACAGAAATGAAGATAAAGCATATGACAGGTGTGTTATTTTGGGGGCCCGAGTTCCAGCAAAGAGATCAGTTTCAAAAATACTGTAAAATCTTTGACAAAGAACGTAGCAGAAGAGCAACCTGTGTCCTGCCAACGCTTGTTAGGCATGGATAGTTCTCATGTAGTGCGGGTTGTGGCACATGCAGTGACACATGAGACACAAAAACATGTTGTGTAATGGAAGGGTCTGCAGAAAATAGTGTGTGGAGCTGTGTACTTCTTGGCATAAAGGGCAAACAGTAATTCATATTTGGAAAGTGATTGAAGAACTGTGAGTTGCGACATCACTTGTAAGGTTGGTCTCTTGGATCTGAAGACCTTCAAAATATTAACTGTAAGATTTCTTTTTAGAAGTTTAAGGTATCAGGGGAAAAAGAAACATAGTTTATTCATGCATGAAAAAGACACTGGATTATGAATTATCTTTGAGAGCCAGCTGGAAACAAAGCAATGATCCAGAAAGCAAGCAGAAGTGTTGGGAAGCAGTGAGAAAAACCTTTAATATATTTAAGGAGTAATGTCAGAGTCAGAATTGATTCTAAGCAATAAGAGGAACATAAAATTAAATGTAAATAGAGGCTGGAACAAAACTAGTATTTGGATAAACTCATCAAAAAGAGAACTGTAAAGGAAAATTACCTTGATCCTAACTGTATGTATAGGAAAGCCAATGAAATGATTTAGACACTGAGGTGGTGGCCTGAAAAGCAGAAAGAATCAGGAAGACAAAGTATTTTTTTCTAGATTTTAAAATTGGAAAATCATTTACTGAGCCATATTCAAAGTGTGTGTTAGAGAATCTAATATAGAAATTGCTGGATCAAAGGATACAATTTATGGCTGAAATGAAGCACATGTTTTAGAAGAATATGAAGCCATCCTGCTGTGGCTAAAATAGAACATTTATTCTCATGTTTCTGTACAGATTAATTGTACTCATTAAAAAAAAAAAAAAAGAATTCATCTCCTTTCTAGCATAAAAAATATAGTATGATATTTTACATTTTGAAGGTTTTGAGACACACTCAGGATTTTGTGAGAAAATTGGAAACATTGTTAATGAAACGCGTATGTGCTTGCTGATCTGATGCCTGAATTGTTTGCGTGCTTATTATCTGTCCACCCTGTCATATGATCAAAACACATTGTAATAGAATACAAATTTCCCAGTGAAGTTACCTGCAAGCATCCACCTATATCTGAAAATGAATTCACTATATCCTACAATAGCCTATATTAAAATTAGGATTGATAATACGAGAGGGAGCTAATTTAAGTGCATTAGTTCAACTTAATAACAATGGATATCAGACACTCACCTTGAAACCCAACATCAACAAAAAGGCTTTTCCTTATATTCCTTTGACTTATTAACTGTATGTGTGGTTCTTCAAAATTATCAGATATTTAAATGGTAGTTATACGTTTAGTTTGAAATGAGTACTCAAATGCTCTCCTAACATGCAATCGTTCGCAGAAGTACCTTTTTTGGGGTGCGGCTGCGAGAATAAATTTATTCCATGTGTCCAAGTGACATTGGGATCATGTACCCCAAATACCGTACTCAAGGAAGGTGTAAAATGGCATTTTGATTTCACCTGGTAAAACCTTTGCTTGCCAAGAGTTTGAGAAGTTGTGCATTTATACAATCACAGTATGAAGGTTTTCCAGAATCTGGCCTAATATGGATCCTAAATGAAATTATAGGAAAACACAGGTTACATTTGACTAGCATTGGTTTGAAAATGTAAAGTTGTCGGTTCATATTCACATAGGTCTGCAATTTCGAAAGTTGCATTAGTGCAGATTGGCACAAAACTGTTAGTCTCTACTATACTTTATTTTACTGTAGGGATCTGGTTAAATGCACATGCTGAATTGTAGTTTTCTCCGTGAATTAGGTGAGCAAGAAATTGTAATTCTGTTGTCCAATATTGTATGCAAGAGGATGACTACATGTTCTGTAAATCAGTTTTAAGGAATATTTTCAGATATTCCTCAGACAATATTTCATTATAATGACCATATAAAGGGTGGAACCCTGGTTTCCAGATGTACCCTACAGAAAAATTTTAGATCCATTTTTAGATACAGAAAACCATTTTATATATTTTATACATTTAAAGGTTGACTTTTGCCATGTTGCATCTTATTTATCACGTGATTTATTGCAGATTGGTCACTTGCACAGAAAATCCATGTCTAAGTACTGTCATATTTTACTGTAAGTTACCATTTGTACTATTATTCCATTTTTTGGCATATAGTTCTTTCCGCTGAAGATTTATTTGCAAATGTATGGACCAACTGGTTAAAAGACATATTAGATTTCATCTTGAGAGCCACCAAAGAGGAAACAACTTGAGAAAACTACCATTTTTAACATTCATAAATAATAATTAGTACAACAACTGCCATTCTGTAGTTTGGAGGGATGCCTCAGATATCTTAATGTAGATGGGTTTTTCCTTTTAGCTGGCAAGCTTGGACAACAATTGAAATTTGGTAGGAGCGTTATTGCAGATGATGTGCCTGTTGTCTAGCATGAGATCCTGCTAGTCCTGTTAACGTTCTTCTATCAGACAACTGAACTCAGGGAAGTTCTATAACGTGTATTACTGCTTTTCAAGCTAGTTAAGTGAGATTTGTAAGGAGAATTGCTAACTTCGTCACCTGACATACTATAAGATAAAGGAGGCAAGCTTTGGGTTTATAAGCTTTTCATGAATTCTGACCAGTGAAGCAGAGAAGTGCAAATTTCAGTAAACACTCTTCAACCTAGTAAAGTTATAAAGTATCAGGATGAGTTGTACTTGTGTGACACAGTTGGATGAGCATGAGGTAATGTGAAGATTGTGTTAAGTAGGTGTATTCTTTTATAACATAACGAGTTTACTGAGTACACAATTTATGGTGCCCAATAGAGTTTTAAATACTCATTTGCATGCCTGTACCCCAAAGAACTGCAGTCAGCTCCCTTTAAACTCAAAACTGAGAGGCTGGTTTTGGTTTTGTGAAACAATTTCTCTGACTGACACTGATTTCTCTTAATTGATGGAGCGAGTTCGTTCTGGTACAGTGCGACACTTGTTTTTGTGTAAGTGATTTCTGTGAGAGAAATTTAAGGAGTCAGAAACAACAGTTTGAGGTTTGGGATGAGCATGAGAACATCCATGAATTTTTGATAATTAGTGTGGGTTCTGATTGTGTTGGCTGCAGAGATGTATCTTACTTTTTGGCATGGCAGGATTTGGTTGTGCTTGATATTTGTTAATCATGTGTGTATTTGTGCCCATTTTTTGAGTTAACTGTTGACTGCTCAGGATTTTCTGGTTAAAAAAAGAGGATGTATTGGGAATGTGTACGCTGGCCTAGACCTTATAGATGCTTCCATTGGACTGTGATGCCATTCTGGTTTCAGATGATAGGCAAGTGGGATGCTTTGAAAAAAAGCCTTTTCTGCTATCTGTTTAGGTACCATGCATTGGAGGGTTGGCTTTGTTGTCAGGGTGAGTTTATGCCCAGCAAAGGAAACTAAGATGCTTGGAGATCTGCCTATAATAGCAAAACAGGCATATCTCCCATATGGAAACAGATCGTGTTTATCAACAATTCTGAGCAGAGTAATATAACTGAAGGTGTGCATATATACATTAGTACACTTTTAGTCAACGAAGTCTTCTAATAGCATTGATATGTGACATTGACATATTTTTGTGAATTCTATTGCTATTGTGAATTCTGTTGTTATCCAGAGGAAGAATGACAGTGTTTCTTTTGGTACCCCAAGTATCTGATGTCACTGTAATGACAGAAAGCTTTTTTTGTTTTCCCACTGGTAGTACAATCGAGTCTATTTAAAATGCAAAGTCAATGAAAAACACTCAACACCTACCCAATATTTTGAAAAAAATGCTGCTTAGAAACCAAAATGCATTTTCAGTATAAGTATGGATATTTAATATATCTGCATGCTTCAAAATGAGAGTTACAAAATTACAACTTTATTCATATGTTTCTCATACGTCTCACATATGCTAAAAGCATATTTTGTAATAGGATGATGCTCCTATGTATTTTCAAAAGTCCTTTATATCATACAATGTCATGTCATGGAAAAAAAATGGGTTTAGGAGGAAAGGTTTTTGCTTGACTGATTTTTGCTTTGGTTTGCAATACAAGATTGGCCAGCATATTTTAAAATGTGCGCCAGTTGCTAAAAAGATTATACGTTTCAGCGTTATGTGCTCCAGTGTTTTAAAATGCTAAAAATAAAATTTCCTCCAGTGAAATAAGGAGCATACATGTATTTTAGAATGGGCAGGAATTTTCACAAGTGTTATTAGTACTATACTAATGAAAAGAGTTTGTATTATACATGAAACAAGGTGGAACACCCACTTCTCATTGAAAAAGTATATTTTTTCTTCACCTGGCAGCACTGCTGAGCAGCAGCCTGGTCAAAATAGCCCTCAGCACCTTAAGGCTTAATGCCTCCTCTCTGTCCTTTTCTCAGTACTTGTTGACATGAACCTGCTTGTTGAGTCTCTTTTTAAACTTTGTTCTCTTTCTTGACCCATTAGTGATTTGTCCCCATTGTATCAGACATAAAGATTTCTGTGCATTTTTACTTATTCAGGCTACCTTCATTTATACATTTTACGGCATGCTGTTTATTCCCAGAAACTCTAAAGTAAATTAAATGAGTGAACCTCCCTTACAAAATAAATGGCAATTTTTCTTCTTAGGCAATAACTCAAGTTTCTTCTTTTGACAGTTTCTTCTTTTAAGAAGAAACTTAAACTTTTAATTCCCTGCCTAACAGAAAGCAAAAATACTCTTTTTGTGTATTTATTTGCCTCCTTTTATGATTGTCAAGACTTTGGAAAAAAAAAAAAAAAAAAAAAAGCAATTCCTTTTATTGCCTAAAACTGTTTGATTACCATTTTCCGTTATATTAGTCTCATCCCTTATTTGCTTAATTTGAAGGTATTGCCAGAAAACATTGTTTTTCTTCAATTGTTTCAAAATACCCGCATCCAATTTCATGTCTTCCTGTATCATAGCTTACAGAGACATTGAAAAACAAAATAACCCCTTCTCCCTAAAAGCTTCAGTCTTTACTCTGGTTTGGTCCTTTATTTTCTGTTCTCATATTACTCCCTTATCTTTCTTGAAGGTTCACTAACTAAAAAATTACTTGATATTCAGAAGTTCAAACAAGGAAAAATCATTTATAGAGAAAGGTGGCTTTCTTTTTTGATTTTGTAGTAGAGAGAATTGGAGTTTATAAAATTAGAGTGCCATGCAGACACTGAAATTAATTCTGGTTATAGCTTAGACAATATTAATGCTGTTTTAGGCCCAAATGTTTTTTTTGCTGGACTCTTGCCTTGGTCATGTTACACTGTGAAAATAAACGTGTTGACATTGTTGGGACTGTTTTCAATAGACTGTAATTTATATGTGACTAGTAGTCATGCAAGAAAATTAAGAGTATTAGAGGTGGGGTCAATAAAAGCAGCTGCATCCTTTGTTATTCAGGTGGGGAGGCCAAGTTCTGGAAAGCTATCATGCTAGGTATGCACATCTATCTACCCATGGGAGAAAAGGCAAACCTGGAGACATTTCCAAAATATGTGTAACAGTTTGTTTGCTCGGTTCGCTAGCTTTAATCTATTTTAAAACATTAACAAGTATTTAGAAATCTAAAATAACTTCTAGCAAAACTATAGAGAACTCAACAAATTGTTTTAGCTAAAATGCAGAGGAATTAGAAAATGTAAAGTGATCTCAGTATTAGTAAATGGTTCATACCAGTATGTTTCACTTAAAAATAGTGAAGTAGTTCATTTTTTAAAAGGGAGCATTTTCTAAAGAACTAAGTAATGCCAAACTGAAACATTTCATCCTCAGTCAAAGAAAATATGCTAAGGAATCCAACTTTGGCTCACATCTGATTGGTAATAAAAATTAATTTGATTCTCCCAGCAGATTCACCAGCTACAAAGCTGCTAGGAAACTATGTAAATGCAATGATTCTAAGTCAAAACATTTCATCTATTGAACAGCTGCATTTCTTTTAAAATCAGATCTAATGGTATATATTGTCAAATGGGGATAACTAGGAAAGGTGTAAGGAGCAAGTTTGTAAACAGAAGTGATAATGTTTACTGAATTATCTTGTCAATTATACTAAAGTAGCACTGCTAAAATAGTAGAGTTTTCCACATTTGCACTAGTTCAGCTAAGTGCAAAACTTGACCTTAATTTTGAAAGGGGAATGCAGCTGAAGAAAAATAACCTATTCTCCCACTTATGCAAAATAAATTATTTCTGTCTGATACTGAATGGTTATTGCTTGTTGTTCTCTGACAACACTATTTCGGAGGTGTTAAGCTTTTTATTAGAAATCTTTTTCTTTTCCATGCAGACGATGACACATTTTCCAACGTATTTTGTGAAAACTCTAAGAAACTTATCAATATACACTTGTTTGCCCTGGCCGCCGAGTATTATTCTTTGTCTCACCTTGGAGTGTGTACCCCATTAGAAGAGCTACTTCAAGCACTGGGAGGAGACAACCAAAGATCAACTGGTATATTTACATTCATATTTATTCTCTCACTACAGGATCTTCAGATTTTTTGTTTTGGAGGGTTTGTTTGTTTGTTTGTTTTCCCCCTATATGAGTTTCCTTCCTACATGCCTCTCACTTTGACTCATTTGTTCTTAGATAATTTCTTCATTACCATCATTTAGAAAATGGGTTCTCCTGCTAAAATTTCAGCAGAGTAGTCATGACACTCAGTATGTGTAAGGCTTTCTTGAGACTGAGTTTTAAAGGTTATGAAATAGGCAAGTGGACACATCATTATCTGACATACGGATGAAATATCTGGTTAATTCCCTTTGTTTTTCTTCTCATCTTCTCCTCAGCAACAAGAATCATGATTGCTAGTCTTCTTTTCTTTTTTTTTTTTTTTTAAAGTCTCAGCCTAATAGCCTGCAGCCATACCTCCACAACTAGTATTTTTTGTTACAACTTTTGTTTAATATTAAACATGTACTTAGACATTTAACTGAATATGGCCCAATAAGTGTTTCATATTTCAAAATAAGCTGATTATATTCAGTCTGTATTTTTTGAACCAATACCAAATATGTGTCATAAAACTAGAGTAATTTCATTTTCTGTGTTTGAAAAGATTGACTCAAACACTCAAGTTGGCATCTTTACGTTGAAAGTCTTACCCATGATTTTATTTATTGTTTCAGATGGTAAACTGGCATTTATACTTACTTTTGGCTGTTGTCATTTTCACAGAAAATGTGCCCTTTATGGAGTCCTCAGTCATCACAGATTTGTCACTGTCTTTCAGATTTCTCATTAGTTTTTTAGAGACAGACTCTAAGCCCCTCTGCCTTTGCTTTCTAGTGTGTTTTGTCTCTATAATACATTGAAATGCCACTGACATTTCTATCCTAAGTGATAGCACCATTAGATACATTGGGTATCTCTCCCATTTCCTACATGTCTTCTCTTTTCAATTTTACCATTTTCTATGTTTGGGTCCCCAGTTTTCAGTTTCTTCAGAATGACAAAAAAGGACATAGCTAAAATAGTCTTAATGGTTTGCTGTGCACTGGTCTTACTATAAGTTTAGTTCCTGGCTTTTTTCCTTCTGCTATTTTTCAGTCTGAGACTATTCTTCTTTGACAGCTGTGTGCTGCTTTTTTTTTGCTTGTTTTGTAGCTCTTACCATTTTTGTTATGTTCTCATTCCCTGTGTTCTGCCTAATTTTCGTAATTCTGTAGTTTTACCTTGTTATACTTAAGTTCATACTTGGATTAGCTTTCTTAGACAAAAATACAAGGATTCTTTCATGTTTTTGTCATGCAGAATGGAACATCTAAAATAAGGCAACTGATGATTATTTTGTTCTGTGTCTTGTAGGAGTGCTGCTTGGTTGGGTAGTTGGGGCCTGGGATTGCGGTGTAGTAATTCTCAGTGGTACTTCTCTGAGAAAAAAAACACGTGTTCCAAATGGTATTATAATTCAAAACTTTTGTGTTGAATTGGCAGTATCAGTTGAATTAACTTAGATGAATTTCCTGATAATTGTTTGGCAAAAGCAAAATACCAAATTATGTATTTGTAGTATGAAAGTTGCCAAATTAAAGTTTTGATCCTTTGAACTATTTTAGGTATTTTGGAGTTAATTCTGTATTTCAGAAAATATTTCATTTTCTGACTTACTAAACCTTGCAAATCAAGAGACATGTCAGTCTGAGAAATTAGTAACTTTATGGTGGTCTTGCCCATATTCTGGAAAATATGCATCAGGATTATTCAATTTACGTTTGAGATGTTTTTAATAAATTTTCCTGTTCTACAACAAGCACGCTTATAAGCCTGTTCCCACAGACTGCATACTTGCATAGTTCTCAAACTTCTTCAGCGTATTAATATAGACATTTTACTATTCTTCCTTAGAATGATTGCTTGAAAAGCTAAGTACCCATATTTAAGTGTAGTCTGAATGTGAAGGGGTTTCTCCATTGCTTCCTACCAAAGTTTGCTGTGTGCCCCATTGGGTTGCTTGCAGGGAGCACACAGGATCCAGAAGAACCTGGCCCAAGGGACAGAAGCCGGCAAGGAGAATTTCTCTTATGTACTTCATATAAGAAGAGAGGATTACTAGAACATTGGAGTTAGAGTACTCTCTACCTTTTCAATATGTTTATGGCCAAGGTAATAGTCATGCAGTGACTGTTAACAAACCCATCTTTAAATTTAAAGGACTGTAGATATCAGTTTGTCTCAATGTCTTTTTGCATATGGTCATCCCAGTCCCTGCCAGTCATGCTGATGGAATTGAATCACAGCACTGTAACTTCTGCACAGGTGGTGGTTTGGCAAGGACTGTGATTTTTTATCTAGTGTATCTGAATTGCCACAGGTAACAATGGTATAAAAACCCCGCATCCTCCCAAAGGAGGTCTTATGAAGATCTACATTAGGCCTGTAAAACAGTCTCCCCTCACGCTGTCTACTTCGTAACTAATGATGTAAGTGCAAATGGCACTGTATAGGGTTGAAGCAGTTTTTCTATTGGAAAACTTATGCTAGGGGGTTCACAGTGTAAATAAGCAACATTTGAGTACCACTAAAACATTAAGCTTTCCTTTACTCTATGATATCCAGAGTATTTCTGTGAAGTATTTCAACCTAACTTTCTTTTTTATCACAAAAGGAAGTTCTGGCCATATAAACCACCCCCCAAACAGAGATTTTTCTGTTAGATTGCCGTATGTTTGCTTGTTTGTTAAAACAGTAATTAAAAAAAAAAAAAAAAAAAAAAACTATCCCAAGCAAAATTTTGCATAAAACTCAGCAAAAATAAAATTTATAAAAAGCAGGTAATTTTCTGTAAACAGTGTAATTTTCCATGTGCTGAATTATAGGCAGTGTTCATTCTGCAATAAGTAAGCAAGTACTTAAGAAACTTCAGTAACTAAGCTGCTAAATACTTTATCTAAGTAGGTGTAAGTAAACTGTATTTTTTTAAACTGGAACCTCAGTTTTTGTAATTTGGGTCTTCTTTCTTGATTTACCCCTCGGTGTTTGAAATGTGTTCATTTGACTTAAGTACTGTTTGAAATTGTACTTTGCAGAGCATTACACTGTTCAGTCATTTGTGTTCATATTATTGCAAGGTATAAAAGGTGTTAAATGTGGTGATAGTTCAGAGTGAATGTGCTGCTTTGGAGACCAGACAAACAAAACCTACATTTTTGAAAAAAAAAAAAAAAAAAAATTTTTTTTTTTTTTTTTGTGTGTTTTTTTTTTTTTTTTTTTTTTTTTTTTTCTTGGATAAGCTTATCCACATACCAAAATGTTTAAAGATAAATGAGAAAAGGTCGTTTTTGTGTTTTTTTTTTTTTTTTCATTTGAAATGGTTACAAATTAAGAGGTTTTTAGGAGACTACAGAGATCTCCGTAGTTTTAAAGTTAATGAGAATCTTTAGTGAACACTTTAGCAGATCACTTGTTGCTGCCTTTGCCTTTTATTTTTGTTTGTTTAAAAATATTTTAGGCTATTATTTTCTTTTGTCAGTTCATAGAGGCTATATTACATTTTAAGTATTGTCATAGCACTTTATTATAAAAAAAACAGATGTTTAAGAAATGGAGAGATCCTGTGGGTTTTGCGAGAAATACAGAAAACACTAGGTTTCTCATGAGGTCAGTGCAATTCCCCACACTCTTTTAAAGAAGTAACGCTCTTGGCTGTGTTCCCAGTGTGGTCTGATCAAGGAATGAACATAGTTTTTGCCTAACGATCAGATTCTGGACAGATGAACACATACTGTGCACAAAGCAGAGAAGGGGAAAACATTAATCTCCATAGTTATGTGGAAACATTTTGTTTTCTAGGAGCGTGCTCACCAGTAGCAGGCTGGTTTCTTCTACCCTCACCCAGACATACAAAAATTGACATCAATTTAACTCACAGGTTTTCTCACAGGGGAGATGCTTCTGAGCTGTTCATTAGTTGGGGGATGTAGAGATGTAAAGCAGTGGCAGAAGTTGACTCCCTCTCATCAACAAATTCCAAATCATTTTTTTCTGGAAAGATGTAACAGCTCTGTAATCTAACTGTAGCTTAAATAAAGAAAAAAATTGCAGCTTCCTTTGAATTTCACCAGCATTGCTCATAATTTTTATTTCAGGTGTCTTGGTGCTGTGACCAAATCTGGAGAATTAACAATCTGCACTATGTGATTGTTAATTGTCCTTGCCCTTAGATTTCAAATATGTAAAAGTAAATGTGAATAGTAAGATAAAAATTAATATTCTTAATGAACAGGATAAAGTAGTAGTTTTGCAGTAGTAGCTTGTGTCTAATATCTGGTCAGATATTAAATATGTATTTAAAAAAAATAAAACGACATTAGCAGAACTAAATTTTAATGTGTGTTGAATTTTACTGATTTATCTGTAATTCAGAAGTTTAGTCTTGTAATTATATAGTGGGTGTTTAATAAAATATTACTGCACTTAAAATACAGAAAATTCTAAAGCATACTTTTAGGGTGATATTTATTTTGACTAATCATGCGTTTTCATTATTATGAATTGTGTTAATGTGTATATATTTTTGTAAAAATGATACAGGTATCAAAACTGATGAGTTTATGAATAATAAGAAATCACATGAAGTGCAAGTGATGTCTGAGCTTGTGGACAAAATAGCAAATTACTGTGGTATAAAACAGGTAAGAAAATATTTTGTACTGTATGTTACTGTGCAGCTTCCAAATTATTCTCCTTATTTTGTTCAAATACCATAATTTGTTATTCTGCCTCTGCTGTTCTTATTTTTATCTAAATAATTGTAGCTAAAGAAGAGCCTTCCAGTGCAAGCTGAAGGACATTTTTATTTACAGATGCACCGGTCTCAATGCCTTTTAGTGAGTCATATTCATTTTATGGCTCCAAAAAAAAAAAAAAATTATATAATCATTCTCTACACATTGAACAGCTAAAAAAAATGTACTGTTTATTGCTATGCACAGGTACTGTCTCTCTTATCTGTATTACACTGCTGCCAATTTACCACAGACATGAGTAGTAGAGCAAAACTTCATCCTTCTATCAGACACACAAGACTACTGCATAGACACCAACGCTGAAATTCTGGGAAATTTTGAAAACATTTTTTTTTTTTTTTTCCTGGAACAAGGGATTTAAATGATTTCTTGTTCTTTAATACTGTTGTTCACCTTTCTTTAATGTGGATGGAGATCTTAAATCAGGAGTTTAGATATGACCTGTTCAGTTTGCAGAGAACACTTGAACACTTCCAGGGATGGGGCATCCACAGCTTCTCTGGTCAACCTGTTTCTGTGCTTCACCACCCTCACAGTAAAGAATTTCCTCTTTATATCTAATCTAAACCTTTTGTACTTTGAAGCCATTACACCTTGGCCTATCATTACGCACCCTGAATAGGAGTCCCTCCCCTGCTTTCCTGTAGGCCCCCTTCAGGTATTGGAAGGTCGCTATAAGGCCTTCCTATAGCAAAGTCACAGGGCAAGTTGGATGGTGAAGAATTGTAGTATTCCTTTATCAAAATGTGACTGTAACTTACCCTTTATTTATTTTTTTTTTTTTAATATGCAATTATGATTGCACAGTTCTCTAGCCACTGTTGCATTAAAACCTTGTAGATATTTATTTATAGGCCTGTCAGTTTGACCTCAGTGCCAGGGAAGCTCATGGAGCAGATTATCTTGAGAGTCATCACGCAGCACTTGCAGGGCTAGCAGGCGATCAGGCCCAGTCAGCATGGGTTTATGAAGGGCAGGTCCTGCTTGACGAACCTGATCTCCTTCTATGACAAAGTGACGCGCTGGGTGGATGAGGGAAAGGCTGTGGATGTGGTCTACCTTGACTTCAGCAAGGCTTTTGACACCGTTTCCCACAGCATTCTCCTCAGGAAACTGGCTGCTCTTGGCTTGGACTGGCACACGCTTCGTTGGGTTAGAAACTGGCTGGATAGCCGGGCCCAAAGAGTCGTTTGTGGTAAATGGAGTCAAATCTAGTTGGAGGCCGGTTGCTAGTGGCGTTCCCCAGGGCTCGGTGCTGGGGCCGGTCCTCTTTAATATCTTCATTGATGATCTGGACGAGGGCATTGAGTGCACCCTCAGTAAGTTTGCAGATGACACCAAGTTAGGTGCGTGTGTCGATCTGCTCGAGGATAGGAAGGCTCTGCAGGAGGATCTGGATAGGCTGCACCGATGGGCTGAGGTCAACTGCATGAAGTTCAACAAGGCCAAGTGCCGGGTCCTCCACCTGGGGCGCAATAACCCCAAGCAGAGCTACAGGCTGGGAGATGAGTGGTTGGAGAGCTGCCTGTCAGAGAAGGACCTGGGAGTGATGGTTGATAGTCGGCTGAATATGAGCCAGCAGTGTGCTCAGGTGGCCATGAAGGCCAACAGCATCCTGGCCTGTATAAGAAACAGTGTGACCAGCAGGGCTAGGGAGGTGATCGTCCCCCTGTACTCGGCTCTGGTGAGGCCGCACCTCGAGTACTGTGTTCAGTTTTGGGCCCCTCACTACAAGAAGGACATCAAGGTGCTTGAGCGAGTCCAGAGAAGAGCGACGAAGCTGGTGAGGGGCCTGGAGAACAAGTCCTACGAGGAGCGGCTGAGGGAGCTGGGACTGTTCAGCCTGGAGAAAAGGAGGCTCAGGGGTGACCTTATCGCTCTCTACAGGTACCTGAAAGGAGGCTGTAGTGAGGTGGGGGTTGGTCTGTTCTCCCACGTGCCTGGTGACAGGACGAGGGGGAATGGGCTTAAGTTGTGCCAGGGGAGTTTTAGGTTGGATCTTAGGAAGAACTTCTTTAGCGAAAGGGTTGTTAGACATTGGAACGGGCTGCCCCGGGAAGTGGTGGAGTCACCATCCCTGGAGGTCTTTAAAAGACGTTTAGATGTAGAGCTTAGGGATATGGTTTAGTGGGGACTGTTAGTGTTAGGTCAGAGGTTGGACTCGATGATCTTGAGGTCTCTTCCAACCTAGAAATTCTGTGAAATTCTGTGATTCTGTGACTATAGGCCTGTTGACAAAAATACAAGCATCACAATATTCGACTTTATTCGCTACCTTATTTCACATTGCATTAGACAAAAGTAACACTAGTAAAACTTCCTTATTTTCCATAAGAGTAATTTGCCCGTGAACTCTTCATATATGAAGCATTGTTTGATTCCATGATGTAAATCTTCGTTGAAATAAGACTAAATTTTTAAGCAGTTGAGTGAACTGTGTTGTTCTAATCATTTTAATCTCTGTAACACTAGTTAATGCCTAATGTATCTTCACTCTTGCTTTAGTCTGTAGATGACTAGTCGACCTGGACTCTGTTTTTGATTCCTTTATATATCTAAGCTGCCTTTGCTTTCCATACGAGCAGCTGTAGGTGTTAGCTCTAGGAGACCAACTTCCTCCAGCTTAATATTAATTCCCAGAAAATTTTCTGGAGGATGCATTTTATAGTTTCTAAAAATAAACACAACACTAATAAGACTGCCTAGATTTCATGAGTTATCTGCCTAGCATTAATGCTGAACATATTCCCCCTGAGCCTTTTTTGCTTTTTAAGAAAGTATGTCTGAGTCTAGTTAAAATTGCTGTATCAGGTGGGGGTAAAGGAAGAGAGATGGCTGCACTTTGTAAGACTGTGTTGTTTTGATTTCTGGTATATCTTGTCCCACAGATGTGCCGGGCCTTCACAATGAGAGAGTTTGTTGGCTGCTTCATACCTGGGAGGTTGCTAAAAAGTAATGGCACAGGCAGTCACGTGCTGGTGATGAAATACAGGACCGTGTTCTGCTTAGTGGTATGGACATGACTGCAGAGTTTGGTGTTGCCACCAGAAGTCCATGGCAGGTCCCCAAACTTGGATTCTGCTCTGAGTAGCTGAAGAAGAACTTTGTTTTGGAAGTTATTTGGCTCAGACTGAGTTTAATTTAGATAATATAACCAATATGTTCTGGTGAAGTACTCTTCATGGGTTTGTGTAAGGCATCCAGGGTCCATGGAATCTGAGATCAAAACTCTGCATTCTGACATGTCAGTTTTGTGAGGAACAGCTGCACAGGGCAAAGTTTTAGGCAATCTTCTCCATACAACTGAGATTCACAAGTAAATAGAGAACTGCAGTTAAGGCCAAATATTACTGGATGAGCCATGATCAATTTGTGAGCATATGCTATCGTTCAGAGATGAAGAGTGATCTCCGCAGTAGCTCCTTCAGGAGCCAGACACAGTGACAAACACAGATGCCCCGAACAACCACAAAGATTGAAAATGCAAAAGTAGCAGATAAATAAAAGTAACTTTCTCTATTAATTAGCATGTTTTTTTGCCTTGCCTACCTTATGCTTTGAGCAAGAATCAGTTGTTTAAGTGTTGAAGACTTTCATATACTGAAAAAGTTGTAGAAAAGTATAGTTTTCTTATAATGTAATAATAAATGTTCTCTGCATTTGCTGGAAGGTGAGTTGGTGGTGTTTCATATAGCATTTTCATTTAGATTTTAAATAGTTCCTTTGAGATTCAGGAATGAAAGGAAAGGAAAGGAAAACCCATATTCAGAGAGGAAAAAAGTAGAGCCACCTTAATGACCTAACCTAAGTCCCGATGTAGCTGGTTACTAATAAAATCTCAAACCAATCATTATTAAGTGTCTGTCAATATGCTGCAATTTCAGCTTGTGATTATGCACTTGTAGTTACAGCATGTAGTATCTTTAGGATTATTTTCTGTTTATTTTTTTGAAAAAAAAATGTAGCATTTAATGAAAAATATGATTGCAATATATCACTGAATATGAAATGCTGACTGCTTTATATTAACTTTTTTTCCATTTTAGTCATACACTGTAACAGAATTTATTTGTTCAAAGTTACAAATCCCTAATATATGAAAAGACCTTTCCAGTATATGTTAAAAAAAAAAAAAAAAAAGGCCAGCCTCCTTCCCAGTTATTAAAAAGCAACTTCTTTTGTTTTGGTTACCTTTCAACTTAAGAAAATACATGAATTATAAAGTTTTAGGAGAGTTTTTTCTTTATTGATTTTTATCTGTCCTTCTCAGCAAAACAAAATGTATGTAGCTTTTAATTAAAAAATCTAGAGCTATGAAAACACAACACATGTTTTACAACAGCACGTATCCTCAGGGTGTTTCTTTCAGATATTACAGATCACTGACAGATTGAAAAATGCCCTCCATTTCACCTCCATACCGTGATGTATAATGGGTGGTAGAGGATATTGTCCTCTTGTGGTATTTTAAAATGTAGTATAGTAAACAGTAAAAATGAGAATAAAGGCAAAAATTTTACTACTACAGTAATCACTTCTAGGTTAATGATTTGAGTTAAAACATTAAAGCAAACCAATTTAATATTTTTTTTCAATTGTTTACTGCCCCTTTTAAATATCATTCTTATCACACAAGTGGAACTTTTTAGAAAGTAGCTCTTGATTAAAATTGGAAAAGAAGCCAGTGATAATTCTTCTCTGCTTAAATGCACATTTGTTTTCTTTAATGTATTTATGGAAGTTTTCCTTGGAAATTACAGTATGTGCAGCAGGAGTTGCAGTGTATAACCTAAGTGTAATATAATTCTGTATTCGGCATCCATTAAATTAGTGATTTGATGCTGGGAAATGCTGGAATGCTTCTGGAAATTGAGTTCTTGATTGTGCAGTGCCAGAAACTGTGTTTAAACTTAGTACCCAACTCACCATGGACAGGACCTTTGGAGTTCATTATATCATGGAAATTTCATTTTAAAAGTTCATGCTTGGCAGATATACTGTGGATTGCTGATTACCTTTCCTTATGTAATCAAGGAAAGGTAAAACAGGGATTAATTTAATCCAGTCTATTTGTTTAGCACAAGATCATTACCTTCTTATTTTTAGTCAAAATTTCCTCTCTTTTTAGAACTGTTCTCCCAGTGCTAATTTAACAATGTATTACTGTTGCCAAGAGAAGCTGTGGATGCCCCATCCCTGGAAATCTTCAAGGCCAGGCTTTAAGCAACCTGGTCTGGTGGGAGGTGTCCCTGCCCATGGCAGGGGGGTTAGAGCTAGGTTATTTTTAAGGCCAGTCTATTATTCTATGACTCTTTTTGTCTGGAAACAACTAAAAAAACTTATCAGTTTGTCTTTACAGCTACTGGAGTTCACATGTACGAGTTAGGAATAATTTACTAATTTACTATCCAAATACTGACTTTCATAGAAATAATTAAAATACCGTGTAGAATTGGAGATTTGCATATTCTACATAATAATGTCTGTCACATAAAATAATGGGTACAATTATTCCTTAGGCACTTTTCTTTCTTTACCTTTAAATAATCTGGGAGGTTATTGGTGATAAAAGTGACAAACATTTTCAAAATGCAAAAGATGCTTAGAACATATCAATTCTATTTCTCTAAATCCTCTCCTGTACAGACTTCATTCAAGAAATTTGAGGATTGTTGTATATTTAGATAGCAAACATGCAGTAATATTACATGAAGAATGCAGATGAAAAAGCTACATGTGGCCTAGATAGACAATTTTTTACCTAATGCTGTATATTCTCCCCTGTTTTAAGTAGTCCTTAATGAAAGTAGTTAGTTTCTTTCTAGCTCCATGGCTGTACACATCTTGAACATTTTTAGAATAGAGAATAAGTTTTTATTTTTCATATCAGTATAGATATTCATGTGTTGCACGTTCTTACCTAGTAAAAAACTATGTGATTGAGTGTGAGATAGATCCATGTAGTATGTACTGGTATTTAGACATACACAAATCAATGTAAGCTTTTTATGAATATGTGGCAAACCAAGAACAATCCATAAAAACCATTCTTGAATCAATCAGTTTCAGGAACATCAACAAAGAAAGTCATTATTTCTAGTCCACAGATACATACCTGAACAGAAGGAAGTGTTATAATTTCCTTCGTTTAGAGAAATGTTACTCTGACTATTCTTGTAAAATATGCACTTGCTTGCAAGCGTTTATTATAAATTAAAGCATACATGATATAAAACTTTGATTAAGTAATTAAAGTTCTCAGGTTGCCCTTGTGTCTTCTACTACTCTGCATAACGTTTTCCTTCCTGCATTTTGTCAGTCACTGAAGTAGCACATGCTATCAGCTATGAGAGAAACTAAACTTTCAGCTAATTATCCCTTCTTTTCACTTCTTCCTCCAGAACACAGTGGAAAGCATATGTGACTTGATGCCCTTTGTTTTATTATGAAACCATCCTTATGTTACACATATTTGTATGGATCATTTTCGCAGAATGGGAAACTTGTATAAATAAGCATTTTGACTTAGGAGGCAGTATTTGCTATCACGTCTCTTTAGGTCTTGTCTGAAGTGATTAAGTTAAGCACCAAACATGAAGATGTTTTATTTTGTATACTTAGTGGTAGAAGACTCCTAAGTACAGCTAAATGCCTAAACTTAATGCTGTGAATACTTCCTTTCCTAACTATATGTTCTGGCCCAATTTAGCAAGGGTGGGTGGTGGTGCTAGTGTTTTATGGTTATTTTCTTTAATAGAAGGCAGTTCTGTGTCAAAATATATACTGAAAGTCTTTTCCAAAAGTGTCACAACACACGTAGTGCATAAGCCTTGCATTGTCTGTTTCCTGGAGGAAATCAGTTTAGACTTAATTCTGTGTTTTAAAGTTAAAAGGTGCACCAAAAAGCAAATGGATGAAGCATGTTAGGAAGTATTTACTTCAGTATTAATCAGTAATTACTTTACTGATAAAGTAATTATGAAACTCAGGCTTAATTTTTTAAGCATTTGTTTTTCATTTGATTGAAATATGTCTTGTTGCTCACTAATTTAGTGCATCTTTCTCATTTTTCTTTTTCTCTCTCTCTTTTTTTTTTTATTTCTCTCCATTATCTAGGTGATTGACATAGGTTCTGGAAAGGGCTACCTGAGTTCATTTTTGTCCATGCAATATAACTTCAAAGTTTATGGAATTGATTCCTCGAACACCAACACCAATGGTGCTCACGAAAGGAACAGGAAACTAAAGAAACACTGGAGAGCTTATCAGAGTCGAGCAAGAGCAAATCCCGAAAGCCAGAGATTAGAGAAGGCAAATGACAGTCCAGTGCAAAATGAAATTAATTGTAAAGCAGTCAATGAAAGGACCTTAAATAACAGCTGTCTTCAAAATCAAGACCAAAGGACTACCCAAGACTTAGTTCCTTCTTGTGTTTTCACAGAAGTAGCTACATCTGAGACCAGCAAACAAACAGAAATTGATTTGGTGGCTCAGGCACAATGCAATGAAAGAAAACTTTCTGAAGAGACTCGTGCTATTCTTGATGTGCTGCCTACTGATGCTGTAGAAATTTTTTCTTCCTCCCAGTGTAACAGTGGGGAGTTCTGTGAAGAGGAAAAGGCCAAAAGAAAAATGGCATCTATCAAAGCCAAAGCGAGCAAGTCAAGTGAATCAAACCTTTATTTTCCATTGACTTCCTACATCACTGCGGAAACAGAACTCCGTGACATCATAACAGATTTGGAGGTTATGTTACTCATATTTGAAATATATTGTCCATTATCTTTATATTGCTGTTTTCATACATACATAATGTTTGATGAGTGTATGTAAAATGCTAATGGTGAGTGAGTATTCTGACCAAATGTTTTTTTCAGCCAGTTTACATTAGTATTTCTAACAGATACAGTGTTTTGTTTTTTTTTTTTTTTTTTTTTTTCAATTTTAATATTAGTATTATTATTATTTTGAAGATGTAAAGCAGCCTCTAGAATTTATGGATTAGATAATAATCAGCTGTCAAAGTTAACAGCATTCATATTAGCACCTTTGGTGCTAATTCTGGATATAGATAACATCTAATAATTATGAAAATAGCTAAATTTACCAGGTAGGCATATATATTAAGCACTGGAATTTCAATTTCCCTGAAATTTCTTATTTTTAAAGTTTTATATTTTTCTAATTTTGGTAAAAGTTGTAAAGCATGACAGAATGTATTGACTATAAAACTCAAAGAGCTTGTAACGAGCCTTATTTATAAATAATGCTTTTATATTTTGGCTTTCCGGAGTAAGTTCATTTAGTAATCTGTTAGCTGACGAGGATTGTGTCTACACAAACAAGCACAAGCTCAGCGGCTCAAAGGCAATGGTACAAGTATAGAAGCTGTATGGCTGGTTAGTTGCTGTGCCTGAGCTAACTTAAATTGATTGTGTAGATATATTCAGTCTCTTTTGGAAAGATGAAAACTTGTATGTGTTCAGGGGTGTAATTCATTTCTAATACAAGACCACAGGTTTGTGTTAGTTATGGAGGAGCTGTTTCTGCTTCTTTAAAGCAGTAGGTGAAGCATATGCCTCTAAATTTGCAGAACTGGATTTTATCTCCACTTAGCATGTGATTTGTATGATATAAAAAACAGAAGAAATCCTACATCACTGCCTGTCTTTAAAAACATTACTGTAAAAAAGTAAACCTTTATTGTGTTAAAAAAATACTCATAACCAAGCTGCACGCTATGTTTGATGAATGTGAATAATTAAAATACCCAAAAAGTACAATAATTTAAATGACTTTAAAGTAAACATCAACATTTTTTATTTTAACCATAAATTGTTTTTTTTTTTCTCAATTTTTCCTAAGCTGGGGAAAATGAGTATTTACTAATTTGTACGGTAAGTTCTGAAAATGATTTGAATTTCTGGTGAAATATTGGGATAGAAATGCATGTTTATATATAGGCCTAGGACTAATATTGAGATATCAAATTTTACTACACTTAAGTCAACAATCCAGAAAGTACTTTCAGTTATACCCAGGCAACCTCAGTGAAGTCAGTGATTGTCCAGAAGTGTACCTGACACAGACAGATTACGCTCATATTGTTCAGAAATTTTGAGCACACTAATGTTCCGTGGACATTGAATTGATGTCATGTGGTAGCCACCTTCTGCTCCCTGAAATAATCTAATTTTAAAGCAGCGGTTTAACTGCAGCTTTTGCAGGTGCGTATCTTCCATTAGCCTCCAAACTTCATTATTGTTCCACTCTGTTTCATGTGGAAGAAAAGATTTGTGCAATGATGAGCTGAAGCTAGCTAACAAGCAAAAAGTCTTTAAAAACTAGGCTGAAGTGGAACTGAACTTTTGCCACCTAAAAATTTTGGGTGCTAGGGCAATGAGAGAGCAAGCACAGAGAAGCAGCACAAGTAAAGTGGAAGGTGAGAAAGGTGATGGGAAGAAAAAAAAAAAAAAAAAAGGCAGGTATATGTATGAATACTATACAATACAGAGAGAAAATCAGAGTAATACAGAACAACAAATAGATGTGTGCAAAATGACTGCAGGCTGCAGAAGGGCACCACAACTGAATGTACCTATTTGTTTATAACCTTTAATAAATAAGGTTGAAATTCAAAGCAACAAGCACCATGCTTACCATGTAGATTTCAATTATTAATGTTGGAAGGGAAAAGTCTTGTTCTGAACAGTGAGAAGAGGGATGATTGGGATGGAGAAATAGAGAGAAATGGGAAACTGAGGTAAAAGGAAAGCAGAAAGTAGAATGGGTAGAACAGAGTATCTGAAGTTCTTTGTTTTTTGTTTTAGGGAAGAAAATACCAATCTGTTGTTTAATGATAGTATGCACACTGCAAAACTGCAGTACAACTACAGTTCTGGAAATAGCAAAGCAGATGGAGCAGGGCCTGCTCTTCAAATTACACTTGTACTTAGGAAGTGGTTTTGATTTCAGCAGTTCAGAGTAGCAGAAATGCCACAGATAGGTCCATCTGTCTATGTTATGGTAGAAAATCTGAAGTAAGAAAAGGAAGTATCAGTAGCAGTAAAAATTATAACAGGAAAGAGAGGAAAGATGAGACAGAACGGCCAGTGTCCAGTCATCATGTAGCTGCCCCCTTCCGTGCAGTTAAACCAGCTGCTGTTCACACTCCTAAACTTTTGCTTCCTCTTGGACCCGGAAGGTAAAGTATAGAGGTGAATAGTTCCGTAGGTGAACAAAATGCTGAGCAGTCTTGTGCCCCATAAAAGAAATACATTGTGTTTTCTTAGCACTGAAGTTCTTTTATTGTTCCAAGAAAAATTCCAGAAGAGAACACCAGGAGTCGTCATGGAGTTGTATATTTAAACCTTACAAGTGAATAACCATTTGCAGGATATTTGGGTTTTGGAGTTTGTTGTCGTTATTCATATTCTTTCAGTTGCACAGCGAGATGCTTTATTGTTGCCTTTTTTTTTCTTTTTTTTTTTTCCTTAGGACTGTATAATGGTGGGTCTGCATACATGTGGTGATCTTGCTGCAAATACACTACGAATATTTACTGCCAAGCCTGAAATCAAAGCAGTTTGCAGTGTAGGCTGCTGCTACCATCTGTTGTCAGAGCAGTATGAAAACCAAGAAGGTAATTCTGAGTTTAACTTGTGGCTGCCAGTTTTCATGTTGAGAATATTATACCTTTTAATTAATAACCTCCTGATGTTTGTTCCTTTCCAATGGCTTATTTAATACTGATTTTAATTACTTTATGTGTGTATTTCACTCCCGGATGCCCTGTAGCTTTCCTGTTATGTCAATATTGCTAATATTCTTGCTGAAATTAGGGACATTAATCCAGAATGTTTTTATGTGGTTATGAATACAGCTGTTTTTATTCCATTACTTCACTCATAAAATGTTGGGACTTTTTTGGTCAATATGTTTTCATCCTTTTGAAATATTTTGTACCAGATTTTGCCTTTGGCTGTCAGCATGCAGCATCCATTTATGTTAAATTGTACATGTACAACTATAAGCAGAATTAAGTCCTTGTAATGTAAATTATTACTCTAAAAAACATTAATCTGAGTGCTTTGCTCTGGGGCTTTGCCAGTTTAGAACATTATGGAACAGTGCGTTTTACAGTTTTTCTTGAGGTGACAAGCTGAAAATTATTTGAGGATTCACACCTCAGTCAAATTTTCCTTCTTTTTTATTATTTCAGATAGAAAACTAGTATCTTTAGCTGAAAAGTAAATTATTTTACCTTTCTGTACAGCTTTCAAACAACAGAGAGTTACAGATTGTCTGCACAAATGTGGTGATTGCTTGCCATAGGAGATGAAACTGATGGATTGCTGGGTTTATCATGGAAAGCTCATGCTGTTTCTGTTGTCTAATGTTTTATAGTTAACAGTGACAGAGTCATTGCTAACAGAAGTACTATTGTCTGTTTGGTTTAATACTTTGTGTATATCAACTTGAAAGTGATTCGGTATAAAATAATAATAAAGGATATAGACTACAGCTAAAAATTGTCACTTTCTACTTCAACATCCAAATGCTGTGTTTTCCTAGAATTTTCTACAGCATCTTCTGCTAATATTTCAAGAAGTGTACAGATTAACAGATGCATTAACATTTTAATTTCTATTTAGCTCATTTGTTTTTAATGCATAATAAAAGGCATCAAATATCTGGGTTTCCTGAGCAAACAAGTGTAATGCAGCTGAGCTCTCTAAATGACCATCTGCTGAAGTCTTAGAAACTGATCACCATTATCAACCAAATTCAAGAGAGAGATGGATTGGCAAAGTTTATTTCACCTCTTTCAGGGAACTTCATGGACAGAAAGGCAGGAGGAACTCAGCTGGTGTTCTGTGACAGCTGGCTGCTCAGCCAGCTAAGGCATAGCTCTGGATTGACCTCAACACATGCCAGCTCTTGCTTGTTTTAGTGATCTTTTTATGTTGCTCAGGATAGATCTGCAACAATTTTGAAAGATTTTACAGTGTATTATTTTAATTATTTCACAATACTTCAAATTAACAAAAAAGGGGGGGGCAGGAGAGATACAATTTAAATTTATGTTCCTATATTTGCATTATAGAAACACAATAAATCAAAAACATACAATTATTTTTACATCAGTGTTTTAAAAAAACAGCGAGCTTTTCAGACACCTGCAAATAAGTTTGTATGTCTCAAACATTTGGTTATTTCATGTTATTGCAAACACGATATAATTTCCTGTTCTAGCAGTAGGATGATTACTTTTTCCGGACCAGTGCAAAAGGCTTTACTAAATTCTTGTCACTCAGACACCACCAGAGGATCAGCTGTGATAACCTGTTATAAATTCAACTAAACAAATGTGCATACAGTGATAAGAGATACTGCAGTTTCACAATAGCATGGAAATGAAGCCAAATTCTTCAGCTGCTCCTCATATGTCTTCCTCCCTAGGCCCTTCACCATCTTCATAGTCCTATTACTCTTAAAGAAGAATTCTATGCAAAGTAAAAGGAAACTGCAGTATTCTTTTTTGGGGAAAAGAACATGTAAGTTCAAGTACTGCTCAAATTAATTGACTTTTTACCATTACTATGAGCATTTCCAAAATGTCATTGCCATATTCCTGTTGAAAAGACATCTATTACATGGCTAAAGACATATATTGTATTACTGTGATGTCATAAACGTACAGTGGTGGGTAAGAAGAGTACAGGGACCAGCAGCATGTAAGAGATGAAAGTTCTTCAAAGGAAAAATGGGAAAGAATTAACACCTGAATTAGGGCCGGTGTCTACACATCCCATGCACAGATTTCAAACTGGCAAAGTGTTCTAGAGAATTATTGACTCCATAACTAACCAGATGGTACAGATCCAACAATTCACTTTGTACAAGAAGTAAACTAATTCCTCTTGCAGCTCTCTGAGGCAAATGAAGTTTGGTATTGACTGCATCCAAAATGGAACAAATACAGAATTGTGATGAAATAATTTAAAATGAAAGTGTCCTCTAGAGGTTCAAATCTGGTTCAAATCACTGCACAAGGCAGGCCCAGCTTAGATCAGGTTGTTCAGGGCCTTGTCTAGTCATGTTTAGAGTGTATCTTTAAGGACAATGATATGGCAGCCCATTCCAGTGTTTGACTACCTTCATGAAATTTTTTTTTCCCTCTATCTATTTGAAGTTTGCAGCTTACATGTGTTATCTATTGTCCTTTCACTGTGTACCTCCGGGAGGAGTCTGGCTTAACCTTTTCACTTCCATTTAATTAGGTAGGTGAATACAGCAGTTAGATCCCTCCTTGATCTTCTCTGCAGTCCCATGGTCCCCACTGAAGTCTTTTGAGTAAGTCAGCATCTTGGTCTGGAAAACCCAGAGAAGCACGCTAGATTCTCTTGCTCTCACATATGCTGAAGAGGGGAAATAATCATGTCCCTAACCTATGGATTACACTGTTGAGCCTTTGAGTCCTGTCAGTTTCCTACACACCTTGTAGTCTACCTGTTGGAATAATATCTTAACAATTTTGCTATAAAGATACTAAGGAAACCTTCCCAACAGCCTTGCTAAAGTCAAGGTAAACTCTACTGCTCTCCCCAAATTCTTGGAACCAGTCACTGCATCACAGAAGGCAATGTAGCTTGTCAGTCCCTGGTAAGTCTCTGGCATCTGTTACAATAGAATAGTTAGTTGGAAGGGACCTACAAAGGTTATCAAGTCCAATGGCCTGACCACTTTCTAAAAGTTAAAGCATGTTATTGAGGGCATTATCCAAATGTCTTCTGAACACTGACAGGCTTGGGGCATCAGCCACCACTCTAGGAAGCCTGTTCCAGTGTATGACCATGTTCATGGTAAAGTATTTTCTTTATATCTAGTCTGAACCTCTCCTGGTGCAGCTTTGTGCCATTCCTGAATGTCTTATCATTGTTTACCAAAGAGAGAAGACTGGCACCTCCCTCTACATCTTTCCTCCTTGGGAAGTTGTAAAGAGCAATGAGGCCATCTCTTAGCTTTCTCTGCTCCAGACTAGACAACCCAAGTGTACTCAGCCTGTCATCACAGACATGCCTTCCAGCCCTTTTCCCAGGTTTGTTGCCCTCCTCTGGGTGCTTTCATGTACCTTACCTTTCTGGTACCTCTTTAATATTGTGGACCCCAGAACTGCACACAATATTCAAGGTGAGGCCACACCTCACACAGCGGGAGAATCATGTCTTTTGACCATCTGGCTATACTAATTGCAGTTTGCTTTCTTGGCTGCCAGGGAACGCTGCTGATTCATGCTGAGCCTACTGTTGACTGTTCACAATCTCCTTCTTGTTCTTCATGTAGCTGGACATGAATTCCAAGATTTGCTCCATAATCCTCTAAGTACTGAAGTTAGGTGTGATGTTTGCCTTTTTCCTGTCACCAGGAATCTCCCTTGACTATTCAAAGGTGACAGAGTGTGGCCTTCACATGACACCAACCAGTTCCCTCAGCTCCTGAAATGCATCCCATCTGGTCTCATGGACTTGAGTACTTCCAGTTGGTCCCTGAACCAGTCTTTTATCTGTTCTGTAGGTAGTGCTTCACTTGCCACAGACTCTGTCAGGGAAGCTGCTCACTAATGAGGGCCTAAGGTGGAAAGACTAGTTAGAGTGTTAGGAATCAGACTTTGAGCTATGTCTCTGTGGTTACAGAAGAACTTCCTAAGAAGCAAACAGAACTGTGCAGAATTTGCTGGAACACAGCAAGTCACAGTTGTTTGAAAGCAGTCCAATAAGCAAGGGCTTGCCTGTGAGGACACAGTAGGAAGTTCTGTTATAAAGCATTTTATACTCGTTTTGTCTTGACTTAGTAGCTTTGAGGATTCTTTGTTTTAAAAATATAATTGTACTGTTTTATACTTTTTTCCTGGTGTAAAAGCTTTTTATCTTCTTGAGGTGGTTACTCTTAAGGAAAATGTTGAGGCATGTCCATCTAAAACCCCTTCCTATCTTATTCTCCACCGGAGAAAAAACTTCCCAGACTGCCTCCCCCCCAGCCCTGCCCCAACCCAAGTACCACATTTTCCATCTTTGCTGTTTCTTATTCTTTAATATAAATGCAGATGGTTGTTCTCATAAGCCTAGTTGAAGCAGATGTGCCAGCCCACAAAAAAGCTGCTGTGCACTGACAGTTGCCATAACTTGGAAAGGCTGAACTGTATGTTGCTTGGCTGTTATGTTTTATTGAATACCAAAGTTAGTCTTGTTTGAGGCTAGTGAAAAATTGCTTTTTCACTTTGTATTATATGGGAGTAAACAATACTCATGGGAAGAAAAAATACCTGATTCAATGTCTAACATACCTTTTATACGTCTGAGATTGTGAGTTGATAAAATATCAAGAAAATGTTACTGAGCTATTATTGGGGGGGTATTAAGTCACCTTGGTTATTGCAAGGTTGTTTTTTTCTTTCTGAGAAGCTGATTATGAAGACTAATAGCTTACATTTCTCTTAGATTCTAAAAATACTAAAGATACAATAAAATTGAATGATTCAGTTTGCCATTGGTCCTTCTATGAATACTTTGGGAGCATTTGCGATGAAAGTAGATGCCATAATCATAGCCTTGGATCTTGCAATCAGCATACAGTATATTCTTCTACGTGCTTATAAATAAAGTAAATTCATCTGGAATTTTCTGTAATGAGGCAATCCCAATTATGCTGGGAACAATTTTGAACTCTTAAGAACATGAAAACCTTTGTTTTGATTTATTAGTAACTACAACAACCAAGAGGAGCTGCGTCATCTCAAATTTCTGTTCAATTAAAAAAAGTTGAAGCCAGTGACTTTTAACACCTGTCTTTAAATTTCACTGCTGTTATAACCAGTACCTAATACTAAGCTTCAGTTTATATGGAATATTATGACAGCTCTTGGAAAATTCTAAGTAGTTTTATTTTGGCTTTTTCTAAGGAGAATTGGCTGTTCATGCAGAGATTCTGCTATGGATTAAATGCACTACACTATTAATGTGATAGATTCCTTTAGAGTTGTTCTTCACTGTTACTGCATCTGATAGTCAATTACGTCAAAGTAGTAAGGATTTTTCAATCTATTAGAACCTTTTTACACAAACTTATTTATGTAGTGAGTCATTATGTCATTTTTTTTTCTGGAAAAAATAGTTTGCTAATGATTTTTAGGTTGAAACAAACCCTGTGCCTCTGTTCAGGAACTATTCGTGATCATGAATTAATAGAATTTTCAATTCTTGGAAAGGTAATGAGGCGAATTAGCAGAACTGCTGCCCTGGACTTCCAGAGGGCAGAGTTTGGCTTGTTGAGGAGACTGGTTGACAGAGTCCCTTGGGAGGCAGTCCTGAAGGGCAAAGGTTGGGCACTCTTCAAGAAGACCAGCCTGATCTCCTTCTATGACAAGGTGACACACACAGAAAAACTGTGGATGTAGTCTACCTAGACTTCACTAATGCTTTTGACACCATTTCCCACAGCATTCTCCTGGTGAAACTGTCTGCTCATGGTTTGAATGGGTGTATACTTTGTTGGGTTAAAAGCTGGCTGGGTGGCTGGGCCCAAAGAGATGTTGTGAATCTGAGTTAAATCCAGTTGGATGCTGGTCACTAGTGGTATCTCCCAGGGCTCAGTACTGGGGCCACTTCTCTTCAATATCTTGTCTTGATCAATGATCTGGACAAGCGGATTGAGTGCACCCTCAGCAAGTTTGTGAACTACACCAAGTTAGGAGCAAGTGTTGATCTGCTCGAGGGTAGGAGGGCTCTGCACAAGGATCAGGATTGGCTGGAGAGATGGGCTAAGGCCACATGTATGAAGTTCAGCAGGGCTAAGTGCTGGGTCCTGCACTTGGGGCACAACTCCAGGCAACGCTACAGGCTGGGGAGCAGTGGCTGGAAAGCTGCCCTGCAGAAAGGGACCTGTGGGTATTGGTATATATGGTCAATAGCTGGTTGAATATGAGCTGGTGTTGTTCTCAGGTGGCCAAGAAGGCCAACAGCATCCTGGCTTGTATAGCGTGGCCAGAAGGACTGGGGAAGTGATTGTCCCTCTGTACTCAGCTCTGGTGAGGCTACACCTTGAATACTGTGTTACTGTAATACCAGGACATCAAGGTGCTGGAACATGTCCAAAGAAGGGCAACTAAGCTGGTGTAGGGTTTAAAGAACGAGTCTTATGAGGGCCAGCTGAGGGAGCAGGGGTTGTTTAGCCTAGAGGAGAAGAGGCTCAGGGGAGACCTTATCACTCTCTACAATTACCTTAAGGGAGGCTGTAGTGAGGTGGGGATCAGTCTCTTTTTCCCAAGCACTAAGTGATAAGACGAAAAAATCGCCTTAAGTTGTGCCAGGGGAGGTTTAGGTTGGATATTAGGAAAAAAAATCTTCACTGAAAAGGTTGTGAAGTATTGGAACAGGCTGCCCAGGAAAGTAGTTGAGTGACCATCCCTGGAGATCTTCAAAAAAACATGTAGATGTGGCGCTTAGTGACATGTTTTAATGGTAGACTTGGTAGTGATAGGTTGAAGGTTGGACAAGATGATCTTAGAGGTCTTTTCCAACCTAAATGGTTCTATGATTCTATTCTTGCGATTTAGGGGAGCTGTTTTATCACATATTCAGCTAGCACATTTTTGGGGCAGTGTTAATAGTTGGACTCTGATTATTCCTTAACAGACAGTAACTGCAAATTTAAGATTTTTCTGACTAAGTCTTGACTTTCCTTAAAAAAGAATTGATACGTTTCTGTATTCTAATTCTCTTCCTCCCATCCTCCAAACCCTGAAACACATCACTACCAATCTAGAAAGCAACATTTTTTTTCAGTTTGATATCCTCTGTTTTTAGAAAAGAACACACAAACATTTACTAATTACTAATTGCTAAGTAGTTGTGTATAAATATTTCATAATGTAAAATAAAACATATGAGTAGTTATAATTGTAGCTTCAGTGATAACCGTCTGATCAGAACCCTTTTCTGAAATTAGCCTGAGGACTGCAAATTGTGAATTCTAGCTTTTGTAAGAATTTCCAAAAGCAGGTCACTACTCTAGGAAGAAAAATTTAAATGGTAGACAGAGGAATTCTAGAGTTTTACATGAAATTGTGAAGAAGTGCTTGTCTACAAAGCATTCTGGTAGAAGTCAACAAATCTGTTGCAGAAAAGTAAGAATTGAATTAGGTAAATATAATACCTCTCAAGTTAGGTAAATATAAGCTTTGGCTACATTTGTTAAGCTCTAACTTTTAGAAGATAATGCACATAATAAAGAAAGGCTGGGGATGTTCAGCCTAATAATGTTCCAGGGAAACTTCATTGCAGCTTTTCAATACTTACAGAGGACTTTTAAAAAAGATGGGGAACAACTTTTTGCTTGGTCAGACAATGATAGGACAAGGGGGAGTGGTTTTAAACAAAAAGAAGGGAGATTTAGATTAGGTGTTAGGAAGAAATTCTTCCCTCAGAGGGTGGTGAGGCATTGGAACAGGTTGCCCAGAGGATCTGTGGATGCCTCATCTCTGGAGGTGTTCAAGGCCAGGCTGGATGAGGCCCTGGGCAACCTGATTGAGTGGGTGGCATCCCTGCCTGTGGCAGGGGGCTTGGAACCAGATGGTCTTTAAGGTCCCTTCCAAGCCAAGCCATTCTATGATTCTGTGATAATAAAGGGATCTGAAAGGAATGCAAAGGGTAGTTGCAATTCATGTACAGCATTTTATCAGATTTGTGAAAATTGCAGAGGTTTTGAATAAGTTGGAGTCAGCAGACACAAACTTCAAAACTGAATTTTCTAAAGGACTCCTTACACAAACATAATATTACTCCATTCCACTGAAATATGGAAAGATTAGTAAGTGTTTTAGAAGTATTAGAGTACAGATGATTTATATGTTGCCTAGCTATATTTTCAAAGATATTCCACATCCCATGTCTTAAAATAGCTATCACTGATACCATGGCAACACAAGAAAACACTCACAAGCAAAAGATCAAAGAGCTTGATTTCCTTTCCAGGGCATTTTCAGATATTGCTGCATGAAGCATCTTTCCATGAATTTGTGGCTGACCTAACTAGTGACTAAAACTCACATTTTCTGTCAAAATTGACCCTGAAGAAAATATGAAACTTGAAAAGATATTAACTGGTTAAGTTTCATGAACATTAAATGACAACACTATGTATTTCAATTGTAAGGGTATCCTACTTTTAAAAGTAGGATATTATAACTGAGAAAGCCAGGGCTTCTATAATATGCAATAACTGAAACAGATGAATTTGGAAACATTTGAATTTGGAAATTTGTTTTTGAATTTGGAAATTTGTTTAGAAGACAAGCGTCCTGAAATAGAGGATTTCCCCCCACACCCACCCCCCAGAAAATCCTATTTAGTGATGGGCTTTTTAGGAAAAGTACAAATTCAAGGAACTGTGAAGTCTTTATCAAAGGAAGATTTAGTCTTTCCCATAAAGGAAAAAGGTAGTTCAAGTTCTTCCTCTCCTTTCTTTAGAACCTTAGAAGTAGACCGAGATACTACATTATTGGAAGTCATGAAGGAACTAAAACAGATTGGGTTGTTTGTGTTCCAGTGTGTTTCAACAGATTTATTATTAGTTTAATCAGGCATAGCTTCTTCCATGGATATTTAGTTTCTTAAGCAGTACTGTGGCTTAAGAACTACATTCAGGTGTTTTCCATGCTTTGCTTCCTTGAACAATCCTTTATAGCTTTATCACAATGGTAGTCCTGTAACTACTATTTACTTGTAAGAAGGTCTGTATACACTCAAATATCCGCAAAAGGTCAAAGAGATTTGAGATTAAAAATAAAGAAAAGTAGAGATCTATACAAATTATTATCAAAAGAACATACAAAATGACTTTTTACTTTTATAACCCTTGAAAGAAAAACACTTTGTTTGCTTGTGCCAATTACTCTACTGACCTAATAAAGTTATCAGTTAATAACCTTTTTTTTTTTTTTTTTCTGTCACTGTGCAGAACACAGTTACATAGTTTGTGCTTGTGCTCTTTCAAGGAGATTCAGAATACTACCCTAAAAATTTCATGCTCTGAAATCGAGTCAGTATATTCAGAGCATAATATAAATTACATAGCTGAGAAGAAAACCTTTCTCTTTTTATAATGACTGTTATTTAGATCAAGTGCAAAAAGATTAATCATACTGAGAGCAGAAGAATTACTAAAGCTATAAATCTTTGGTAAGCAAGACTACTTTTCTATTTGAATTGTAGTATTTATAATATTGTTGAGGCACAATGTCACTATCTATTTTCTGCTTGTCTGAATAAGTGTTATTCTTCCTGGGCTTCAATAAGAATAGAGTTTGTATGCAGTGACAGCCTTTGTTTGTCAAGAGCAAAGAGCTTATGGTATGTGAACTAAGGCCTGTTTCTTCAGCAATCAGTGAGATCTCTAAAATGAACTCAGTGGAAACAAAATATCATGAAGATGATGAACTACACATGTTTGATATGCCATTGATTTCAATAATATGAATAGCAATGTAATAATAGTTTTTTGAAAAATAAATAGAAAATAATGGTCTACCTAACTTTTTTAAAACAAAGAATTGCATTATTTCAGCATAAAATCTCTTCTATTGTGCAAATAGAGTATACAAAACTAGTCATGTAAACACATTTTCATATTTGACAAGGGAGAACAAGTAGAAGGCATCTTTCAAATTGAAATAAAACAGATTTATTTTGAAAACAAATGCCATTTTCGAATACAAAAAAATTGTCTCATCTTGAAATACAGTTTTTTGCAAAGTTATTTAATTTATAGATAGATTTAGTGACAATGATTTCTTTTTTGTAATTCTCAGTTTTGTTGCCTTTTATACAGCTTTGTAGCATATCAACATAAATATGCAATTGTACATACTCTAATCCTTCATTTTGCAGCATTTAAGCCAGCTACACAACCTGTAGTATTTGAATGATTTCAGTGGGGTTCCTTTTAAGCAGAGTATTCTCAGTGAGTATTGCAATTTCAAAGCCTTAGTGAGAAAAATCTAATATACAGTGTGACTTTTGAGTGCTAATTCCAATTTGGATGTGCCATAATTTGTCACATTGAAGACTCCTGATGCTTTATAACAACAGTATGTCCACTCCTACAGTTATTTAGGTACAGCTCATGTTTGTAACAGAAGACCCTTTCCCACTAAGATAAGTCATAAATTTGCAAATTAATGACAGCTGGAAAGAGGAGAAGTAGAAGTGGGAGGTATAAAATATAACTCTGTTAACGTTACTGGTTACATTAAAAGGTTAGTTACATATTGTATTTATGTATATATTATAATTATTTCTCTTACTTCACAAATGTACGATTTAGGACATACATTATTTTAATTTTATAAATTTGTGTAACACCTTGCTAACTGAGTGCCATGAGGGATGTCCAGTAGTATGAAAAGGCAGTAATTGGCTTCAGTGGGAGTTTTCTCTAAGTAAAAGAAGTAGACAGGTCTAGTGTATAAAAAAGCTTTCAGCAGTGTTGAAAATCATCTCTCTTTTGTTTGGAGTTTATTTAAAGCAACCGCAGAATAATGCATTCTCCAGTTTAAGAAAATATTTTTGTACATCACAAAATTGAAAAAAAATAATTACGGTATAAAGAGCTTATATAAAAGTAGTCTTCCTTTAGCTTCTACATTTTTAAGGCAGTTTATGGATTTTGTATCCTATAATTCCATTTTATTTGTGCACCGATATAATGTATGTATTTATGATGTTTACCAATAAAGATGAGCTCTCTTCCCAATAATTTAACTTAAAAATTAGGAGTAATTTTCTTTACCAATTAATACAGTTACAATTAGCACTTTGCAAAAATGTAACATTTTTAGTATTTTTAATTTTGATTACTATAATGTAATGTTTTTACTAGTAAATGTTTTGTTTGTTTGGAAAATGACTATTTTGTTTGAATGCTCATATAAGTGGAGATGGCATAGTATTTAATATGCCATATAGTATATATTTCCAAATAAAGGGCCATACGTATTTTTTATCCCTATGGTGTTTGCATTGGAGTTATAGTGCACCACATTACTAGAAAGAGTTTCATGTTTCTGTTGTTGACTTTTAATATGACTAGTGCTAACTTCCTAGAATTAAGTAACAGTTCTGAGAAGCAATATTTTAATACAGTGTTAGAAAAGAATTTGTTTTAATTTCCTGTCACACCTACTAACCTCAATTTTTATGTCACTTCTTGGGTTTGTTGGTAGTACCAGAATGAACTCTGTTTTCTCCAGGGAGACAAGGCTTCTTCACTGAGCTGCTCCTGAGCCTAAGCTTGTCATCTCCAACCTCACTTTGCTGCTTTCATTTGTCTAGATTGTAAATTATTAAAGGCCTTTCAAGTGGTAGAGAGTCTAGAAGACTGGAGATCCCTCCTTACGATTTCAGCCCCTGCTGAAATGTCAGTACCGACATAAAATTGTCGGTAACTATTTATTTGTTTTTCACTTGGTGTTTTCCTTGAAGGTTTCCTTTTAGTTTTCAGTAATATGTTTCTATTATTTACCACATTTCATTGTGTTCTGATTAACAGAAACAAAAATCACTTTCTCTACAGAGAATATTTAAATAAGAATATTTTAAAGAATCTGATTAATTAAAAAAAAAGAAAAAAATAAATGAACAGAAGAAGGAAATGGAAAATAATGCCTTGTACAGTTGTCAAATGAACTTAAGCTTATATTTTCCTTAGATGTACACTTCTAGGAATGCTGGTTGTATTCCTTGGAAGAAAAAAGGCTCAAAGTTACACAGAAGGAGATACTCCTGATCACAGCTTTTTATATGAATAAAGGGTGTTGAGGCACTGGAACAGGTTGCCCAGAGAAGCTGTGGATGCTCACCCCCCCCCACCCCCCATCCCTGGAGATGTTCAAGACCAGGCTGGATGGGGCTTTAGGCAACCTGGTCTGGTGAGAAGTGTCCCTGCCCATGGCAGGAGGGTTGGAACAAGATGATCTTTGAGCTTCTTTCCAACCTAAACCATTCTATGATTCTATACAATTTGACCATTTACAATACTCTATGATTCTATGATTCTATGATTCTAAAGCATACATTGATTTTCTAGCAATTTCAAACACTAAAATAGGAAAGATGAGGTAGAGGATAATAAAGAGTGCAGGGAGGGAATGATTTAGTCCTATTACAGCTGTTTTTGTCTTGACGATCAGTATATCAGTAACTACCCAAGCAAGGATATGATTCCTATGGTTGTTACCTCTCAGGTATTGCTCTTAGCATTCAACAGCTGAAGATCCTAGTGCCAGCCTTGTGGATTTAGCCGTGTACGGGTTTTAGGTGCCATATCACGTTACTCTTCTCTGTTCGTCTTTGGAGAGAATCCCAAAGTGTTGTTGGCCAACAAGTATATGATTAATACAGAGATTTTTTAATGTGCTTGGCAGTCCCTGTACAATTACCTCACACTGACAGCTGTCTGATCTTCAGTCAGTTTTGCTTTTTCTGTACAATTGGCACTCCTTTAATTTTTTCTGTGCGTATTCTGTAACTGCCCAGAAGTGCTTCAAAATGGAGCCTTCACATACTCTTCCTTTTTTTTAAAACATCTTTTTTGTTTTCTTTTTCTTTCATGATCATAGGAGTTGGTAGACACTCAAGTGCATTGGTTGTCAAGTACAGTAATGCAGTTGAAGTGAAAGCAAAGTTAATAATTAAGTGTCTGAACTCCAGGTTCCACATGCTTTGAAATTGATAAAATGAAAGAAAAAAAAAAAAAAAAAAAAAAAAAAGAAAGAAAGAAAACCCTTGAAAAACAGCTGCATGAATCAGTGGGAATTCAGTGTCTTATATATATAAATCATGCACTGAAGTAGAGGTGCAGACTGAGGAATTATACTTCATAATCATATTGGAATTTGTAAATTGGAGAGACAGACTGTGAGGATGAACAAAGATGAGGCATTAAGACATCAGGAAGGCATCAGCTGAAATAGGTGTTAATATCAAAATAATAGCAGTCAAGTAGGACATGTCACTGTTTTAATGTAATAAAAAAGATAAGAAAATATAGAAAGGAAACTGAAGATCTTTTAAGAGTACTTCTACATTAACTGATTACATTGCTACATGCAGTATTTAAATGAGCTGTTACTGATCACAGTTCATAAATAAAAGTATAGGTAGACATTTGTATCTAATGCAATTTTTAAGTGGTGACAGACAAACAAGTATTTAAGCATTCATTACTGACAAGATAATACTACAGTGATAATTTACTGAACGCTTTATTAAGAAATAGTGATAATACACCATTTTGAAATACATTTCAAATATCTGAAGTGAACATTTTAATAGTAACATTTATTTATTCATTAATACATTTCTGTATTAAATAAATGCCAAAACATGATAGGTAAAGTTCATTACAGAGCCTGGTTTCAGTCTTAATGGTGATTTTTAAGGGAATTTTAAGATATCTGTCACCACACACTATTGTGTGAGTGGTTTCATACAGCACTGGCTGCGGGCAAACAATCAGCATAACAGCACTAAATAAACAGAATAATCTCTCATTCTCCTGAAGTTATGTTCTCATGCTGAAACACTTTAAGAGACAGGTGTTTCACAACATTTCAGTAATAAATTGCCTAAGATAAAGTTTAGAAATTAAATAAGCATTGCTTGTTTTTCTAAGGAGAACATAGTTTCTTAAACAAAATACAATAGTGAGTGAAGTGGGGACTTCAGCCTATGTACTAAAAGCATATTTCTGCCTTCTCTTTGCCACATACTATTCACAATCTGATAAACTTCATTACTAGAAAATAAATCTCATCTGATATAGTTATGTATGCACTAGAAACCCCTAATATCTTAAAAATAGAATTAAAAAATATTTCAAGAAAGCCAGAATCCTCTATTTTATAGTACTTTGCCATTTATTGTTACTTATTTGTGTTACTTTGTTTTTAAAAGTGCAGATGAAGTGTTTCAGAACAGACATTATAATCGGTCTATACAGTACCACAAAAGTGAAACAAAGCCCTGTGTTGTTTTTTGTTGTTGTTGTTGTTTGATTGTTTGTTTGTTTTTCATAAATTATTGGGATAGGCATTATTGTGTGACAATCTGTGTGCTGGATTGTTTCTGGGAGGATGAGTTTAAGAAGTGGTTTCAATACATTATTTCAGTAAAATTATCTCTAGCAGAAAATAAGGCAGGAAACAGACTAGTTTCTAGTAAGAGAGTGAAAAGATGAGAAGCATAAATGCAAATGTTTTCTTGAGGTGTTAACAAAGGAAAACAAAGAAGGAATTACAAGATCATGTGGAACCCTAGTTGAGCTTGTTTGTGTACTAACAATTAAACCTATTTCTGTAGATGATACTAAGAGGTCTTTTCCAACCTAAATGATTCTATGATTCTATTATGTTTTATAGAAACTATATATTGCAATAAAGCTGTGCAAGGTAAATTTTAAAGATGAACATGCTGGAAAATATAGTATCTTGCTTAGAGCTGAAGTGCTATGTAGGGCCTAATACTAAAGATAGTACAGGAGCCTGTCCCATTCTCTTGAACTATCTTGAAAAGCATTGTGCATATGCAGAGGGATTAGCCTATAAAATCCTTTAATTTTATTTGTACTGCCAGATATTTCTTCTTTTATCTACTGAAAAAAAAAAAAGTATTAATAAAGAACATTTGGTATTCCGTATTTGGAAATTCTGTTCCCTAACTACACTTAATTGTTTTGTTAGTTAAGTCTTTAATAAATTTCATTTAAACACTACTGAGTGAGTAAGAGTTTTAGTGGGTCCATGGATAGGATGGAAACAACAAGACTTGCCTGATGCTTTTTTCTGTATCCAGACAGAATTAAATCAAGATGAAGGAAGTTGTTTGATCTAATTATTTTTATTTTTTTATTTGATTTCTTCTTCATTACTCAATATAATGCTTTCAATATGCCGGATGTCTATATGTATTGACATATTTTTCACTTGGAACTTAAGTAGCCAGAGGAATAAACCTTTACAAACAGAGCTCAGAATAGTACAGGTGCTGCAAATGGTCTATGCCATTACTATCACAGTATTACAGAAATTATACAAAATGGAAGGAGGCTGAAGTCTCTAAAAAATTTAACAGCAATTTACTGAAGGTGGTACACAAAGGTCTAAATAATTAGAGGACAGGTAATGACATATGACTTCCAGGACTGAGTTAAGAAATAAGAAATTCATTCTGACATTAAAAATCACTGGTAGCAATGGGTTCCCAGAAGAAGTGGAAAGAGGTAATCTGACTTACTTTATAGAAAATTTGGTCTTGCTCAGTTGATGATAGAGTATGAGATGACATTTATCTGAATGTGAAATATTTTACCTGAGGCTTTGTCTTTTCCTTTGCTAGACAGTGTTGAGTGAAAAATTCTATGAATATTTTGCAGTTCTGGCTGGCATCTGGATATGTTTGCATTTGTTTCCCATAGTGTTTAATCATCTCCTCCACAGGATTTAAAGTATGTCATAAACCAAAGTCAAGACAGCTTCTCCATATAGTATTTTCTCTTCAAGACCTATTGCATTTCTGCCTGTTAGAGGAATGTGAGAAATCAGCTGCTGAAAGGTTAGTCATGAGACATCCTTGTGGTTACAAGAAGACTCAGTATATCCTTGGAGGGATTGCTTAAGTTGTGGTAATATTTCAAAGGATTCTCTGATTGCTTTAAGATCCATAAAGTTCCTTTGTCTCTCAAAAGGCATAAAAAAAATATTATGGAAAAAAGTGGTGACAATTTGGAAAGTTGCTGTTAAAATTCTTTTATGGGGAGAAGAGATGTCATGGCTATCAGAATATCCTTTACCATCAAAAAAGAATGGTATGGACAGGATTAGTTTGTTTAAATGTGTGCATATAAACAACTCTTCCTTGAAGCTACGAATGTTACTGAACTCAGAGGGAAATAATAGAAATTTTTACTGTGGTATTCAGCATTATACATTTCTGTGTAATCTGCTTTGTCTTATCTTCTCTGTGTTACTGGGTGATTTTGATGAGTATGTTTCCTTACTTTTAGCAGATGTCTCCATTTTGTGGTGACAGTAAAAATGACAGCAAGTATCTTCAAACTACCTTAATCAGGATTTTATTTGTATAGATATCCTGTTGCAAAAAAATGAATTAGAGTAACATTTCTCATGGTTTAACTGTATTGTATTTATTGTGTTCTCTTCCAATGTAAGAGATTCACATTAAAATTATGTCTGTCACTGTTTGCAGATTTTGTTCTAGAATATGGCAGATTTTTTCCTTTACAATTTTTTGATGCAATATTTGCAGCAATTCATTTTATTAAATGTGTGACCTACTTTTTTTTTAGGAGGTTAGCTTGGAGGTAAAGTCATAGTTATTTAAGTAATAGGTTCTAGGATTACCCCAGCATAGTTTCAGTTCAGCTCATTGCTTGCCTAGAATTCCCATATTGTTAACCTCTCCTGGAAGGAGAATTCTGTCCAGCTGGCTCCTCTGTATTAAATTATGACATGATTTATTAGTTGCTTCATGCACTGTTGATCACTTGGGCTGTTTGCTGTGAAATCTTCCATAGAATACCCATACTTAAAATGTAGTTTGAATGTTTTTAGAGTTTTATGCAGTTTAGAACAGCTGCTGTGTTGTCAGATAGAAGCACAAGATGGTAAATAATGAGCTATATAATATTAAGTGTATCCAAAAATAGTTAAAGGCATTAAAAGAATTTCCAGATTTGCAAAGTCTAGCTAATAAACTTATAAACTTTATAGCAGTATATTTATCTTACCTCTTTTTTTTTCTTTTTTTTTCTTTTTTTTTTTTTTTTAAATCAAGAGTGTGCTAGAGAATCCATTGGATATGGAAAAATAAACAGAACTCAAGGGAATAGTGTAGATATGTGGTCAACTTTGGAAATACACACAAAAAAATATAACTTAGAGTATTAGTTTACCTCCCTTTACAGTTTTAATAAAGAAGATTGTGTTTTGCCTCATTATCTTTTCAAAGGTGTCATAAATTGTTCAGACTTATGCATGGGTACAGTGCACTAATATTGAGATTGTAGCTCACTGGGTAGCAATTTTAATTGCCTGGATGATTAGTTTGCCTAGAGAAGAGGGTGTAAATTAGAAGGGATAACCTGAAAAGATTGATGATTTAATCTTTCTAACTCAGTTTGCACATTTTAACTTTGAAATAGTCTGTGTATTCTATGTATTTGAAATATTCTATTTAACGTGTATTAGAAAAGTTTATTGATGTGACCCTTGCAATAGGAACCATGGGAGTCATTGTTTGCTTTCCAAATATATATATATTTAATAAGATCTTATTATAATCCCTGTAGTAGAAATACCAAGAGTTTCATTCCATGTACTCAGTAATTAGACCTAGAGTTAACTAATGCTTGATGTCTTGTCATGAGGCACTTACAAATTATTATATGGTCCTAGCGCTGAAATCACCTGCAATCTGTTTTGTCAAATCTAATCTTCATGGCTAAAGGAACTTTCTTTCTCCATCTGTTAATTATCCCTCATTAACATCCAGTTCTTCAGTCGTGATCCTCAAACCAGTACACAGTCCATAACAGTCTCTGACATTTCTCAGGACTAAAAGGAGAGCGAAGTGTCAGGTTGCCTGCAGATTTCTCGGTCACTGTTAGTGTCTAGAGATCAGTGAAGACTGGGGGCTAGTGCTGCAGGGAAGAGGGCTGTATTCTTTATAGTTTCCTATTTCCCTTTTTCTTTGCCTAGCTTTCACAAAATGAATTCTGCTTATGTGTTTGTATCCCAGACTTCTGGTAAATTTGAAGAGTCCTGTTTCTGCTGTCCTTTTTTTAACCCTGTTACGTTGATTCATCTTCAAATATGCCTGAGTCATCCTTCTGTGCTAAAAAGCCAGGATCCTGGCCAATTTGTTGTTTTGTTGTTGTTGTTTAAATAAAGTATTAATTCTTATTCTGTATTCTAAAAAATCAGCTGGCAAATACACTAAGAAAAATTCTAAACGTTTTAGATTTCATCTACATCTAAACCCGAATATTTTGAACATCCAGGCTGAACTTTTAGCTTAGTTTTCCCACATTTTCATTAGTGCTAAACATGAAGAGTTTTGTTGTTACTCAAAATATTAATGGTACTGAAACAAACTGAGCACAGATTGTGATGCAAATGCTTCTCAGTGTTTTGAAGAAACAGCAAGAGCCTTTGCAGCTGCTCATTTCTGGAGAACAAACATTCTGTCTCGAAGCAAAGCACAGACCTTCAGAACTGAAATAAACAAATACACATTGTTCTGTGTGATGTTTAAAAGATGTTTATGATAGAAGAAAAAACAAGGTGAAGGGGTACTGATGTTCTGCTGCACAGAACTGCCTGCCTTACATCTTGTGGCATAGGCATGGGATGCCAGAAGTATTTGCAAGCCCTTCTGTCATCCCTTAGAACTTCTTTTCAGTGGATTTTCATAAAAAACACTTGAAAAAAAACACTTTGGAGAAAATAATAATTTTAATACTAATATGATTTTGGTACTGTTTTAGAAGAGTTATAGTGTTTCTGCTACCATATGTTAACTACTGTTCATCTTGCTCAACATACTGTTTACTCTGTAAGTAAAAGAGCTCATGAAAGCTGTGCCTGTGTTTTTCCCATTTTGCAGACTGCACCGAGGAAGTGTGGGGATTTCCCATGTGTCAGTACTTGAAGGACAAGGGCTGGTGTTGTGGTCGCAATGCTAGAATGTCAGCATGCTTGGTATGATTCCCCTTCTTTTCTTTTTTCTACTGAGAGCTTTATCCAGATGTTACAGGATTCATTGTTTTTGGCTTCTAATCCTAGAGCCATGACTTTAATCCAAGACTCTACAGAATAACATCATTAATGTTGTAAGCATGATGAATTGTATCTAAAAAAAATAGTATTGACCTTCCAGCGTTATATATTTTATACTTGCCGGAGGCATGAAAAAATGAGTATTGACAGAAATGTATTTTAAGAGTGGACAGAGAGGCCAACACTTTGCTGAAACATAAACACGGTAACTCCTCGGGGTAATAGTTCCTGGCCAAGGACTTAGGGGGGAAGAAGGTAATTGTAGAAGGACTGCAATCAGTAACTCCCCCAACGCCTTCATGATTCATAATATTGAATGTTCTGACTGTTCGAAACCTAAACAAACCTGCCTCTTCCAAAAACTAGAAGAGCTCTAAAATCCATGTGGCTTAACAGACTGGAAACATCTTTTTAACATTGCACCAGGAGATGCAATGCTCTTAACGACCTAGCCTCAACAAGACAGGATGATGAACTGTTGTCTAATTGGAAAGAACAGATATGTATCAAAAGTTTTGACCACTATTTCAGTTAGAAGACTATTATTCCTTTGCTTTATTAATTTTTAATTTCTTGTATTGAGATGAATCATAAGAGGTTCTGGTGAGCTTCTGGTGCTAGCTCTGTGCTTCTGTTGTAGAGAACAGTGTAGACTAAAGACGCGGTATAGGCTAACATATCAAGGTTATATAAACTTGAGCTAACATGATAATTTAATGCTAACAGAAGAAAGTATAGGAGGATGGTTATTTAGTATTTCTTAAGGCTTAAATGTATTTAGTATTTCTTAAGGCTTTGTACCCTTGGCAAGGTACAAAAAAAAAATGCGCTGCTTTTAGAGATGATGGTTGTAAAATTATTATCACAAAAATGGTTTCTAAAAAGGAATTGCCTTTTTTTCTTTTTGTTGCCAATGTCATGCAATACCATTTCTTCCTCAGCTATTTCCTTTCTCATTCCCTTTCTTTTGGAAAGGGAAAGCTTGGGCCATCTTTCAATAATGGTAGAAGGATAAATTTTGAAAGCAAATGACCCCCAAGAGTTCATACTGAACATGCCATATATATCTATTTTAGATTTCATAAAATTCACAGAAATTTGGCAGTTAAAAACTTTTTTGTTGTTTAAACTTTCACAAAAAGCAAGGAGCTCTCCTATGTCACTAAGTAATTCTACTGTTACTGTTTGTAATTCCCTGTATGCATTTTACATGACTAGGATATTCCTCGCCTTCTAGGAGGTACAAGGGAGACAACGCTGTGCAGCTGCACACCTACCTTCTTACTAGGACCAATGGTCTAGCTTGGGGAAACTGAATGTGCTGAACTATGTTAATGTACTCGGCATTATTATATATGTTCTTTATTATGTATTGTTCAAATTGCTTAAAGGGCCAAGGGCCAAAGGGTCTGAATGAGATACTCAGTTTCGTACCCTTCCAGTACATGTTAGAACCTACATCCATCTTCTATGACGTACACTGTATATGTTTATACAGCAAAGTCAGATCTGGTATTTGGGCAAAGCTATGTATGGGGGAACTGCAACTACTAGGACTTTGGTTGAAGAACAGTCTGAAATAAAAGATCAGTTCTCAGATTAGGAGAAGGAAAAATGGATGATTGAGAGACAAGCAATTCTATTTGCTGTGGAGGACTTTGGGGACTAAAGGTGATGATAATCTGTAAGTGGTGAGGCATTTTGGATTTTTTATCTAATTTATTGTAGTGTCAGGTAATTTACTGATTTTTTACCTTAATTTCTAGTGCAATCTTTACTACTCAGTTGAAAATTTTACAGGCAAAGCATCTTTTCAACTGTGGAAAAACATTCCATACTTCTAATTATTTGCCATTCTTTTTTACTATGGATTATAAAAATCAAGTACTCTCATACCAGCATCAGGATTTAAGGTCTGAGGAATTTTGGGGGAAGGATAATGAACAGCATTTTAAACTTTAGTCCCTCTGAAATTTTTATTTTATTTAACTTTACGTAAGGATGCTTGATTTATCTGTATACCAGAGTCTAAAAGTATTCAAAGACATTGTACGTTGAAATAATATTTACTTTAAAATACTGATTATGCAAAGTGAATTACTTGTATTTCTGCAGAAACAGAAAATATAAAACAGAAACATATAACATTGCATGTATAAAATTATAAAATGTTTAATTATAATTATGTAATATAAAAACAGAAAAAATCTTTTTAGCACTTTCACATGAAGTATTTCTCTGAAATTCTTTTAGAATCCTAAGAAAAGGAAAAAAATTTCCTCACATCTATTTCCATTCAGTTGGTTATCATCACGTCTCCTATAAATAAACCAAAATAACAGGAATGAGCTGATTATGAGTCCCTAAAGGTATTAACACTTTAAAGTGTGCAAGCTCATGTTATATCACACCATTAATCTTTTAAAATGTCGTATCCTCTGACTTTTATACAATGTGTTTATACAATGTTCTGATAAAGAATAAACATATCAGCAATTTAATTCCTTCACTTTTAAAGGCTTTGGAGCGAATTGCAGTTGGCCAAATGGTAAGTAATATTGTTTATTTTAACCATTCTATGATAAAATGTGGTTTTCCCCTTTGAATGCTCTCAATCCATGACCTTATATTGAACTTCTGAATTTCTGGAATCTAAAACACTAGTATACTCTACATCAAATCCTGATAGATAGCATGTGTCATCACAAAATTGCATTTTTATTGCTGCAATTGTACCTAGTGAATCTGTTTTCTTTTGACAATTAAGTCTGAAAAAAAGCACAGCTTAAAATTTAAGACATTAAGATACTCTTCCTAACTTGTTGCACTATCTTTCAGCAACTACATAAATTCAGTCCAAATGTCTTTCTGATATCCCTGGTTTGGATCACGCTATCCCAGTGTTATATCAACTAATGTAAAAATAGAAATTGTTATGACAAAAGCTTGAATCTGTAAGAAACATCATCATTCTCATTTTTAATCCCTGTACATTTTTTTTCCTCTGTGAATACTTTGAATTCTTGTTGTGCAAATTATCCTATCAGGGATGGTGGACACCAACTGTGCAGATAGTTAAAAGGCAAGGCTGAGAACTCTTCTTTCTGCATGTAAGCCCCCTGATCCCAGTAGTATTTTACTGTAGATGCATTTTGCCGTGAATTTTAAATAAGAAAGTATTAACTAATTTTATGCAAACACAAAGATATGAAGTTTTCAGTGCATTCTGTTTTTAATAGCATAGTACTTTCAGCATGGTTGAGACTACAGTGTATGATGATTCAGCTAGGGAATAATTCTTTTGTCTTTAAAACAGTTAAGGTAAATTGTTGTATTTATTTTGCATTGTAGAATTTGGATCATGATCAGTATATTTTTTCTCTGTTCTTTTTCCCTCTGCCAACTTTGAACTGTACTTCAAAGTCTGAGTTTCTTTGTTTTCTCACATTCATGGTTATGTTAGAATCTGACCAAAAATGTAAATTTAAGTCGATGCAAGAACATTAGTAAATTGTCCCCTTAAAGTTGTTATGACTAATTGTAAAGAATGTAAGCCAATATGTAGTTAAGGAAGCCAATACTGGTTTTGTTACTCTGATATTAATTTCAATGCCAATTTTAAATCCTTGCTGTTGTAATGCATTTATTTATTTATTTTGCAGCTGCCTACAGATTCATTGTTTTATCGAGCTGTTCTTCAGGTTATTATAGAAGAAATTTATGGTGTCACCAAAAGGTACAAAGCTCTGAATTCACAGACCACAAACCAAAGATCTGATTCTCTGCTATCTCTGTTCTGTTTTTTTTAAGAAGTCATTTTTATGAATCATTCTCATTAGACTATGAATACATATTGGTATTAAAATGAAGGATACATTTGTTCACCCACATCACAAATGTATATTACCTTTCCTTTACCCATAGCTTAAATAGGTCCTCCTTGGTACCAAATGCATCGAAAAAACATGTCTTCAACGGAGAACAAATAGCAAACTCACTAAAAGTCAACAAAGTCTTAGTCTGCCTTGTTATTAGGAATTCCTAGCAACTTTAATAGTGCAGAAGACAAGAAGGCATTTCCATTTATTCTGAGAAAAGCTGCTAAATGACCAACAGTTAGCATGACTATAAAGGGCTCCTTACTGCCTATGTACATTAGCAAGTACTGCACCCTTGTAAAAAGGGATTTGAATAGTTGCTGCTGAGGTCTTCACATCAGCACTAAACTCTTCTGGAGTTGTAGTTTGGATTAACTTTTATCTAATTCTGTGGTATGTGTGCCCACTAACATTGGCAGCACATCCAGAAGCACATGTTCAATTTTAATTTAATTTTTGAGCTCTAAGCCTGTTCCACAGTGCAAACCAAGGTATAGGAGGTGGGCAAAACCAGAAAAATCACTTAAGATACTTACTGCTGGTCTAAAATAAATGCTAGTGCAGATACCCCCAGGACTTACGCAAACTGTGGAGCCAGACAGCTTACTCTTCAGAAGATCAAACTCCTGAAACAAGAGATACTTACCTATTTATTTTTAAATTACATAGAAAATAACACATAAAAGCATTGTTACTAAGTTGTAAGAAAGTGTGAAATAGATGATAGTATACTTCATTTGTTAAAGGAAGCATAAATTGGAGGAAGTAATTAGGATTATACTTTTGAACAACAAAAAAAGTGGGACAGGCCTACTTTCAAGCTCACCAATATGAGTTGTCATCATTTTCACTGGAACAGATAACACCTTCTTTATTGTTCTGAAGCCTTGTGAGATTGTTTTGCAGTTTTCGAGATGTCCATTTCTTAAATGAGTAACACTTACCAAACACATTAAAACAAGAGAACGAAGTGTAAGACCTTGAACTATCATTAATCTGTTTTGCTTTTTTAAACTACTTGTATATATAATGAATCTAGTAAATGTATTTTATGTATCTGTGCTGACCCTGGCCAGCAACTAAGTACCCACCAGGTGCTGACTCACTACCCCCACAGCAGGATGGAGAGGAAAATGGGAAGAGCAAAAGTGAGAAAAACCCATTGAGATAAAGACAGTTTAATAACTAAAGTAAAGAGAAAGGGAAAAAAAAAAAAAAAAAAAAAAAAGTAAAGCAAATACAATCACTCACTGTCTCCCACCCCCAGCTGACTGATGCCGAGACAGTCTCCAAGCAACAGCTACCATGGAAAGACTACCCCCCAGTTTTATTGATGAGTGTGACAGTACATACTATGGAATATCCTTAAAGTCAATTTGGGTCAACTGTTCTGGCTAGGCCCCTCCTAGCCTTTTGCCCAGCCCAAGCCAACATGCCACAGGGCAGAGCTGTGTAACAGTAGCTAAAACATCAGTGTGTTACCTATGTTACCAGCACTTTTTTAGGCACAAATCCAAAATAGGGCACCATATGGGCTGCTATGAAGAAAGCTAACCCAGCCAGACCTAGTGCAATGTCTTTCCTCCTATAGCAGAATTAGGAGGGCAGAAGCCTGTCTTCCAGTATCATAGCAGCATAATCAACTGATGAGGAGTTCTACAGGCAGCTGACAGAAGTTGCGAAATCTTCAGCGCTTGTTCTCGTGGGGGACTTCAACTTCCCTGACATATCCTGGAAGCACAACACAGCCCAGAGAAAGCAGTCTAGGAGGTTTCTGGAGAGCGTGGAAGATAGCTTCCTGACGCAGCTGGTTAGTGAGCCTACCAGGGGTGGCGCCCCGCTAGACCTTCTCTTCACAAACAGAGAAGGACTGGTGGAGGATGTGATTGTCGGGACCTGTCTTGGGCAGAGTGACTACGAAATGGTGGAGTTCTCTATTCTTGGCGAGGCCAGGAAGGGGACCAGTAAAACCACTGTATTGGACTTCCGGAGGGCTGACTTTGTGCTGCTGAGGACACTGGTTGATAGAGTCCCTTGGGAGGCGGTTCTGAAGGGCAGAGGAGTCCAGGAAGGCTGGGCGCTCTTCAAGAGGGAAATCTTAATGGCGCAGGAACGGTCTGTCCCCACGTGCCCAAAGACGAGCTGGCGGGGCAGAAGACCAGCCTGGCTGAACAGAGAATTGTGGCTTGAGCTTAGGAGAAAAAGGAGGGTTTATAATCTTTGGAAAAGTGGGCAGGCCACTAAGGAGGACTATAAGGATGTTGCGAAGCTGTGCAGGGACAAAATTAGAAAAGCCAAAGCTCAACTGGAGCTCAATCTGGCTACTGCCGTTAAAGATAACAGAAAATGTTTTTATAAATACATCAATACAAAAAGGAGGACTAAGGAGAATCTCCATCCTTTACTGGATGTGGGGGGAAACTTAGTTACAAGAGATGAGGAAAAGGTGGAGGTGCTTAATGCCTTCTTCGCCTCAGTCTTTAGCGGCAATACCGGTTGTTCTCTGGATAGCCAGTACCCTGAACTGGTAGAAGGGGATGGGGAGCAGGATGTGGCCCTCACTATACATGAAGAAATGGTTGGTGACCTGGTACGGCACTTGGAAGTGCACAAGTCGATGGGGCCGGATGGGATCCACCCGAGGGTACTGAGAGAACTGGCAGAGGAGCTGGCCAAGCCGCTTACCATCATTTATCAACAGTCCTGGCTATCCAGGGAGATCCCAGTTGACTGGCGGCTAGCAAACGTGACGCCCATCTACAAGAAGGGCCGGAGGACCGACCCGGGAACCTGCAGGCCTGTCAGTTTGACCTCAGGGCCAGGGAAGCTCATGGAGCAGATTATCTTGAGAGTCATCACGCAGCACTTGCAGGGCAAGCAGGCGATCAGGCCCAGTCAGCATGGGTTTATGAAGGGCAGGTCCTGCTTGACGAACCTGATCTCCTTCTATGACAAAGTGACGCGCTGGGTGGATGAGGGAAAGGCTGTGGATGTGGTCTACCTTGACTTCAGCAAGGCTTTTGACACCGTTTCCCACAGCATTCTCCTCAGGAAACTGGCTGCTCTTGGCTTGGACTGGCACACGCTTCGTTGGGTTAGAAACTGACTGGATGGCCGGGCCCAAAGAGTCGTTTGTGGTAAATGGAGTCAAATCTAGTTGGAGGCCGGTCGCTAGTGGCGTTCCCCAGGGCTTGGTGCTGGGGCCGGTCCTCTTTAATATCTTCATCGATGATCTGGACGAGGGCATTGAGTGCACCCTCAGTAAGTTTGCAGATGACACCAAGTTAGGTGTGTGTGTCGATTTGCTTGAGGGTAGGAAGACTCTGCAGGAGGGTCTGGATAGGCTGCACCGATGGGCTGAGGTCAACTGCATGAAGTTCAACAAGGCCAAGTGCCGGGTCCTCCACCTGGGGCGCAATAACCCCAAGCAGAGCTACAGGCTGGGAGATGAGTGGTTGGAGAGCTGCCTGTCAGAGAAGGACCTGGGAGTGATGGTTGATAGTCGGCTGAATATGAGCCAGCAGTGTGCTCAGGTGGCCAAGAAGGCCAACAGCATCCTGGCCTGTATAAGAAACAGTGTGACCAGCAGGGCTAGGGAGGTGATCGTCCCCCTGTACTCGGCTCTGGTGAGGCCGCACCTCGAGTACTGTGTTCAGTTTTGGGCCCCTCGCTACATGAAGGACATCGAGGTGCTTGAGCGAGTCCAGAGAAGGGCGACGAAGCTGGTGAGGGGCCTGGAGAACAAGTCCTACGAGGAGCGGCTGAGGGAGCTGGGATTGTTCAGCCTGGAGAAAAGGAGGCTCAGGGGTGACCTTATCGTGCTCTACAGGTACCTCAAAGGAGGCTGTAGCGAGGTGGGGGTTGGTCTGTTCTCCCACGTGCCTGGTGACAGGACGAGGGGGAATGGGCTTAAGTTGCGCCAGGGGAATTTTAGGTTGGATCTTAGGAAGAACTTCTTTAGCGAAAGGGTTGTTAGACATTGGAACGGGCTGCCCCGGGAAGTGGTGGAGTCACCATCCCTGGAGGTCTTTAAAAGACGTTTAGATGTAGAGCTTAGGGATATGGTTTAGTGGGGACTGTTAGTGTTAGGTCAGAGGTTGGACTTGATGATCTTGAGGTCTCTTCCAACCTAGAAATTCTGTGAAAATTCTGTAAATTCTGTGAAATGTTTAAATGCATCTCAACATTAAATATGACTTGATTCTCAATGAGTGGGGATCCCTGCCACTCAAAAAACATTAGAACTGCTACTGAGTAAAGTCTTTCTGTTGACCTCAGTAGATGTTAATTCTGATCCTTGAGTAAGGAGGATTACTATTATTAAAGAGAGGAAAATGTTTAAAACATTTTAAAAGTGTTGTTTGTTTGTTCTTAAGAAGATACTTGTTTTTAATGTTATTTCTCCTTAACTAATTAAGTGCATATTCAGGAACAGCTGCTGTAGCTGAAAATGTAACTCCTACACAACAGAACTGGAAGAGGGCAGTGTTACAGTAGAGCATAATCAAGAAAGTGAATTCAGACTAACAACAGCTTTGTGTGTAGTTTCTCCAAAATGTTTTAAACAGAGAAAAAAAAAATGTATGTGACCTGCTATGAGTCAGTATTTCTATATGTTCTTTACATTTTCATACATTATTGCAATATTTTATGAAACTAAACTACCCGTATTTTAGCTTTATTCAAAAGTAAGTTGTGTCTAAAAAAGTTCTTCAAGTATTAGCTAGTTATTATAAGTGAAAGGGGGAAAAGGAATGTTGCTACTAACTTGACAGTAGTGGCTGTCCAACAGATTTATTTGCCCTGAATTAAAAATTCAATTAAAATTATTTTTAAAATGTGTAAGTTTCTGTTGCTGGAATGCATGCATCTCAACACTATATTTGCAGTGAACGACATGTTGGGAAAATTTTCTCCAAATCATCCTCTTTCTTGGATTATGTCAGAAAGTCTCTGAAAAAACTGGAACTGGATGATTCAAAGGTGAGTCACTGAGAAGAGACTGTATGAAATCCTTATATCCATGTGAATTCTTCAACTCAGTGCCACAATGCAGTGTTTAAACCACTGAGTTGTGTAGTTTGTATATTATATGTATAAATATAGTTTTGTATATATATAGCTGTATAAATATAGTTTTATTTTTAGCAATAATAATAGAATAATCCATACTGATATATTAAAGAAATATATCAAAGCTGAGTTGTTTCATGTTTTTTGGTAATCGGCTTCCATGTATAAATTCTTTAAAAGGTTTTGCTTTTTTCTGACTTTATATAAAGCAATCCTTTATTATACATAATACTAATGATCAGAATTTTTGAAAGACTTTCCAGTATTTATGAACATAATCCTAAAAATCACCTTTGAGGCAAAAACAAAACAAAACAAAACAAAACAAAAAAACAGTGCTACATACTCCATTTTATACATACAGTCATTTAGAAGTAAATATAGCCATAAATATTGCTGAATGAAGCAAACATGAAGAACTTCTTGCCTGTGCTGATAATGTACACTCTGATAAAAGTAACTCTTGCACCCTTTTAAATCCATATGAAATGCTATCCGATATAAACTTACTGCTTTTTCATGTGTACTTTCTTGTACAGTTTGGTTCCTGAAGTATTTCCTATTTATTTTAGCCTTTAGACAGGCTCCTTAAGTAGCTTTTGAAGATCTTGTGAAGCCTCTGCATGTACAAATACCCGTTACTTTTTTATTTAAATTAATGAATGTTAAGGATGTTAACATTTTAAAATAACTTTCGTACATAGAGAAAAAGAAGTAGGTACAAATCTGAGATTCAACATTGAAAAATCTTTCAGATATTTTTCATATTCTCAAATGTCTTGTCTTAATTCTTTACAATACAAGTGTTAAATTGGTCAACAGATGGCAACATAGCATTAGGCATGGAATATGGCTATGTGAGTGTAAGTTCATAACCATGCTATGAGAATAAATTGTATAATGGAAACTAGAAGGTATTAGATTATTTTAAAAATGTACAAATGAAAGAAACAATAGCTGTGGCAAGTGTGTAAAGTATTAAAGTTGAATGTAGTTTTCAGTAAAGCAGTTCATAAAATCTGAAGCCAAAGTATGAAATCACTTCAAATTTGCCAGGCACATCAAACCATGAGCTAGGAGAAAAATGCAAAACCTTACAAAAATGCAAACATAAATAAAAGATTGAATAAGTGCAAATGATGCTGGAATTATGTTTGCTTGACAAATAGGCACTAACATAATGCATTTGCCTCAGTTGAAAGCAACAACTAAAATGCTGTCTTCCTTAATGTGTGTACAATCATCCAAATGCACTTGTGGATTGATTGTTCAATCGTCAATTTAAGTAACTATTGATTAAACTCTGCTGGTAAAGAATTACACAGTATTTCCTTTAAAATTATTCAATATATAAACTTCATGTTCGTGTGTGATTTTAGAAGCACTGCCTTTTGTTAGAAAGGTTCTGGGAAAGGCTGCCCTGAGAAACATATCTGGCAACACCACTTTAGGCTACCCATTTGTGTGGGTGCTAAAGATCTGATTCAAGTAAATGTTCGCTTTTGTTTCCATTGCTCCTCATTTTTATGTGCAGCTGGCTGCATACTGACGCTTGAGTCTTACACTGATCTAAATATTATTTTTTATTTCCCAGCTATATTCAAATCTGCAGCAGGACAAAAACAGTGCTATTTTGATGCTAGTGTGAGGAAAATTGTTACTGCTTCCTCAGCAGTGGCTCTGACATTGCAGTTTTCATGGTGGAGTCAGCACTATGTCTACACACTAATGGAGAATGTGTTAAATTTCTCTCTTCAAAAAAAATACTTACATAGCTAAAATTGTGATGAAGGCTGAACACTTGCTCTCAAAGACAACAAAAATCAAAGATAAATTTATGTAGAATTTGTTTTCTAGTTCTGTTTTAAAAAATGAACAAAAGAGCAGCTGCACCACATAGACCAAACGTCTGCTCTGTCTCTGACGGTTGCCAAAAACTGATGCCTAGGAAGAATATAAGACGAGAGTAAGCATATATGAATAATACTTCCAGAATAATCAAAAATGTGCCCATCAGCCACATAAAAAGGAGGCATTTATTGTCTCCATGCATCACTTTATTTAGGTGATGTTCAAAAGCAGCTAAGGAAGACTTGGTCAAATCAGAAGTATTTAGTTTATTATTTTTCCAAATCTGGAGATAAAAAAGTGATCCACCGCAGAGCACTGGACATTAGGGGAGGTAATGAGGGGTGCACTGAGATACAAGTGGGAGAACTGTAAGAAAATATTGTTTGCATAGTGATCTCTGCTTTATGAGTGCAAATGCTGGATATTTAACAAATAATTTTTTAAAAGTCAGAAAACTGAGAGTCATAATATCAAATATTAATGCAGTTCTTTTACAATGAGAAAACTGAAGAGACTTTAATCTCTACATGAGAATAGAGATAACAGTTAGCATGGTGCCATTCAGTCATTTTCCAGTCTGGACTAACAGAGAGGTAGGATAAAGAGAGCAACTGCATGAAACACCTGACCCACCTCGATGCTCATTTATATAAGTACATGCCTTTTGCTAAATAGAGATGAGGGCTCTTTTCAGGTATAAACATCCAAACAGTAAGCTGATTTTTGGTATTGTTTTTCTGTAAGGTTAGGTACCTTAATCCTATCAGTTCTTCATTTTAACAAGCCCCTCTGCCTCTTTTGTTGTGAAGACCTTTGCTTATCTGAAATGAGAACCAGACCCTTTATGAAAAGATTGTCGATCGGGAGTGAGTAAGAGTGAGACAAAATAGTAAAATAGGTTTTCTACAAAAAATAGCATTTACCAATCACCTAGGGACTGAAGTTTCCCGTTACCTTAACCAAAATAATTTCCCCCATTGTGTTTTCTTTCCAATGTAGAATAGCCTGTCGAATCCAAATTTCACACTGAAATGTAAATGAACTTTTTTTTCTGTCTTTTGGTAGAGGACCATTCTTTTCACACATTTGTCCACCTCAGTGGTAAAACTAAGGCATACACCATGACTTTTGAATGTCTAACCAAATATTCTCAATTTGTGAGGGCAGAGAGGGGGTCATTTAGCGTCAGCTTGATGCTTCACAGGTATGGTTGTGTTGCTTCTAGATTTAGAACTAATGGAATTGCTCTGTGGGCCATGGATCCCTGCACAGGTCTTCAGTGGATACACACTGAGGCAGAAATTTATTCCAGGTTGTTTTCTTTGTCTTAGCTCGCTCTGTTCCTATGTGTTCCGTGTTGTATGAGCAAAACATTCAGCGTCACTTAGATAAGGGAGAAATTCTATCAGATTCCTTCTCCCTTTTAATCAGTTCTACCTAATTTAACATAAATGTGGGACTCTCACTTGAAAGAATGAAATGTTTGTGTCTGTTCTTTCTCCTGGAGGATCTGGCTCTTCTTCCACCTGTTAGTCTTGCTTCTTTCAAGGAGCAAGGGCAGTCACTCCTTCCTCTTGCTGCATTTCTTCAGCAGAATGCGTTTCAGCTCTGTTTGTAGTGTTCTTGCAGATACATTTAAAAGTAAGCCTCTTTATTAATTCATTTGGTTACTGCTTAGGACAGTAAGTGCTACAAATGGCATTGCTGCAGCAAAAAGTACTTGTGTAAGTATTCATGTATTTCTAGTCTTAGAAAAGATAGAAAAATGTTCTTAAATTGCCTAGTGTCCCATAATTATTGGGATAAATCACCAAAATGTTGTTGTTAGAGCTTACCTTATTTAGGTAATAAAATTTAAGATGATTAAAGGTTACAGGCTTACCAGGTTGAGGCTGGGAGATGTGGGGATCTGCAGTCCAGCTAGGGCAACTGTTCTGTTAGTAAGAGCTTCAGCGGGTGGAGCTGTTTAGCAAACAGAAGCTGGCCAGAATTCATTTAAGGACAAAACACTATTTAATGCCACATCCAATTGCAGGAAGATACACAGCGCTGGGAACACTCCTGACACATCTGCAAAGAAAAGCTATTAGTCACTTTGATTTCATCTCCTGCTATGGCCGAATAGCATACAAGTTAGTTATTTAGTCAAAATATTTCACAAATCACTTAACCCTTTCAGATGTACACGTGCTGGCGAGGTGCAATAGTGACTTTGAAGGAAGGGTCACTGTAAACCGTCACGCACAAAAGAGTGCCTGTCAGTGAGCCTGTTGTTGCAGATGTACTTGGTTTTGTACATCCAAGCTTCCAGGTGGCCTGTGACTGGTATTTTTCAGTTTTAAACAGTCTGGTGTCTGCACATAACCTGAAGTTCCTGCTGCTCTTCCCCCTGAAAAAAAAAAAAAAAAAAAAAAAAAAAAAA